>CM035423.1:15987837-16587837 GCA_020310875.1 Ceratopteris richardii | reverse complement strand
TAAAATGGTTCATATTGGCCAATGCCTGATCTTTTCCCAGTTGTAGCTTTTGTTCTCTTTGCTGTTTTTGGTTTTGTTGATCTTTTTGGGCCAGCTGTAATCTAGTTTCTTCCAGTAAGTTGCCTAATGCTACTCTAACATCTTCTGCATCTTTGAAGTTCTGTGTTAACTTATTGATTTCTGCGTTGGCTACTATCAACAATTCTTTTTGATTGTTCATTGTTTTCAGAGCTTCATCCCGTTGTTTTGTTATGTCTTCTTGGTCACTGAGTCGTTCTTGCAGCTGCTTCACCTGTTCGTGTAGGGCCTGATTTTCTGCCTTTACTATGTATAATTCTTCTTGAAGAGGAGTAATATCGGCTTCCAGCAATTCTACTTTATGCTGCAACTCCTTGTAGGTATTGTCTGTATCAGCTCTTATCTGAGCAGATAATTGCTGGGAGAGATTAATAAGAAACTGTCCGATCGATGCTAATTCAGAAAATACCTGAACAGATTGTGTTTGCAGAAATTGTCGTGGTTGGGCAAACGTATCAGTGAGTAATTGTTGAGAATTCGGTGGCGAGTAGTTAGGGGAAGATGATGATGAATCGTCGGGGTGGTCTTGGATGGGATGTACTTCACTTTTCCGGTGGTAAAATGGGACGAGCTGCGTTAGAGCTTGTTACCTTATTTGTATCCTGTTGTTCATTCGCTGCGGTGCCGGCATCTGTTGCTTCTGCTGCCTTCAGGAGCTTATCCAGTGCATCATTAGTAGGTTGTTGTTCATGGATTTGTTGGTTCTCTTGATGCTGCTGCTGACAGACTTTATCAGTTGAAATTGCTTCAATTTCAGTTTGCTTCTGCGTTTGTTGGTGCTCAGATGCTAATGAATACGCTGATGATTCCTGGTGCATAGACGTATTTGTATCATGGAACCTCTCTTCATCTTGATACTTGGCCTCTGTTTCTACTTCCTTGTCTTGCTGATCAGCTTCATTCTCTACTGCTTTGTCTTGTTTACTGGCTTTCCCTTCTTTATTTTTGTGTTGTTGTTCTGTGTCGTGTTGTACTTCTTGCTGTTGTTCGGCTTCCTTTTGTATTGCTTCACCTAAATGCTGATCGACCTCCTGTTGTACTTCTTCGTCTTGTCCGACTGAACCTGCAACCTTACTTTCAAAAGAACTGATTTTGATTCGTTTACTTCTGAATAACTGATTAATCTCTTCTTCATCTTCTTCGTCTTCATCTAAAGGTTGCGCTGATTCTTCAATCTGCAGTACTGGTCCTCTTGGTGGTGGTTGTGCTTGCATTATAGTTGGAAACAGAAATGACAGAATGTGCGGAAGTCGAGACCTAGGAGTTTTGCCTTTGCTAACTTGCTTCATGATTGAGACGCACTCCTTATGAATACGTTGAAAGAAAAACGACGCGAAGTTAACAGGTTCTCGGGCAGCTATATCGATGGCAGAATAAAATGGTCGAGAGATACCATAAGTTCGTTTCTGGAAATTGAGTATAGCAACTAGGAATTGTAATGCAGTTCTTTCGGGTTCTGGTCGGCAAAGAATGGCGTATTCATTAGATGAATAACGAGGGAACAATTCTGCCATTCGGGTTACAGAAATCATGGGGAGATTCTCGCGGCCATGTGGAGTCAAATGGTATACTTCAGCAAAAGCTTGGAATGTGATTACAGTTCTGGAAGGTAAGGAGAGGAAAACCCATTGTTTTTCGGTGGGAGATACTCGAGCGATAGCAGAAATGATCTGTGCGAAGAAGGGGTGAGCTTCTACTGAGTGCCAGGGCAGCTCGGCAAAATTACCCAATCCTCGTATATGCAGGTAATTTCCTACTTCAGCAGGGATACCATCAGCAAAAGCTGTATAGTTTGCTAAGGATTCCATTGCGCACAGATACAAGACACAAAACACGAGTATTCAGAAAATACAGCCGTGATCGCAAGATACTATATTACCTATCAGGCGAGTTTAAGTGAGTTATATAAGAGATTTATACAAAGAATATTTTAAACGGTACTAATTACACAAAACGGGTAGTAATGTCTATATCTGGTGTGCATGCATGCAAAGAGAGAAAAAGGAGCGGGCGGCTTGACATAAATAGATATTAAAATACGGCGATTGCACTTACTTTATTGATTATATCAAATTAAAACAAAAAGGAACTAAAAGACAGAAAGAAAATTAAGAACTTGCGGTACCCTGTGTACCCTTGTTATCGCAGCTGTGACGTTACTTGATACGGCCGTAGCTTAGAACCATTTATCACTTTTGGAAGTGGTTGTCCAGTCAATGTAGTCAATCGAAAAGTAGCCGGACCAACTTGTTCTGAAATCTTGAATGGACCGAACCAACGTAACTTGAATTTTCTTGCTGATCTGTTGGACTTCGCATTATAAAAAAGAACAAGCTGTCCTACCGAAAATACTGGAGTCTTTAAATTACGGTCATGTGTCCTGGCCTGTCTTAGTTGGATTTCTTTCATAGTTAAGAAACTGAGCCATCGGTGCTCATCTAATTCTCTAAGTGTTTCCAACCGAAATACCAATGACTCTTCGGGTAGAAGCTTCTGAGAAATTGCTACTCTTAAACTTGGTATTACAATTTCCATCGGGGCTATTGCTTCTAGTCCATAGGCTAATTTGAATGGTGTCAAGCCGGTGGTTACCTTATATGTTGTGCGATAGGCCCATAAGACTGCAGGTAGCAACTGATCCCATCTTTCCGGTGTTTCTCTAGTCAATTTCTGAAGCATGTTCAGCAAAGATTTGTTGGTACTTTCTGCCAATCCATTTGCACGAGGATAATATGGTGAGCTGAATTTATGACTGATCTGGAACGACTGTGTTAATGCTTTCATCAAATTGTTCATAAAATGGGTGCCCTGATCTGAAACAAGCTCTAGTGGCAATCCAAATCTTGGAAAGACATCTGATAATAGACATTTTGCTACTGCAACTGCTGTAGCCGAACGTAAAGGCCATGCTTCTGCCCACCTGGTTGCGTAGTCTGTGCAAGTCAATATATACCGGTTGTTACTGAATACCGCGGGAGGTGTGATTGGACCAATAAAATCTAGACCCCACTTCTGAAATGGTTCTAAAGGAAGTACTGGATGAAGTGGAAAGTAATGGCGTTGTAGTGGTTGTCCAGTTCTTTGACAGCTATCACAAGTTTTGATAAATTCCAATACATCTCTGTACATAGTTGGCCACCAAAGTCCACTTTGCAGAATTTTTCGGTGAGTAAGATCTGCTGCAAAATGTCCTCCTGTTGGACTTGAGTGAGCCAGATTGATGACTGAGTTTACTTCATGTGTAGGGATACATCGGAGTAAGGTTCCTGTATGATCTGTATAATAAAGTTCTCCAGCAACTAACTGGAATCTTCGACTGAAAACTGCAATTTTTCGGCGTGTAGCTGTAGGGACTTCAGAAGGTAGACATCCATCCGAAAGGAAGGTCAATAACTGATCATAATACGTAGTTGGTACTGGTTGGTTCGACAATTCCTCAGTAGTTGGTTCTGAAGTATAGATGGCTGGCGTTGTATCATTTATGCCGACCGGAGGTTCACCTGAATCTAAGCGTGACAAAAAGTCTGCTAAAGCATGTGAACTACCTGGCCGATGAGTGACATCATAGTCGAATTCCTGCAATAGTAGGACCCATCGTGCTAGGCGGCCACCTATATGTTGCTGTCGAACCAAGTAAACAAGTGCAGCGTGATCGACATGAAATGTAAATTTTCGGCCCAGCAAATAATGTCTGAATTTTTTTACCGAATACACTAGTCCTAAGCATTCCCTCTCTGTTACCGAGTAGTTCTTCTTTGCAGGTGCTAATCTTCTGCTAGCATAGTATACTGGTCTAAACCATTTATCGGTTTGTTGCATCAGTACACTTCCTATTGCTATATCAGATGCATCAACGAATACGTGAAATGGGTGATCCCAATCTGGTGGCTATAAAATGGGAACCTGTGTTAATAACTGTTTCAGTCGATCAAATGCTATCTGACATTCCTGAGTCCATTCGAATTGCCGTGGAGTCTTGGAAATTAATTTGTTCAGTGGTATTGCCACATGAGCAAGCCACCGTAAATGTCTTCCATGCCATCTCACTTGACCCATAAACCGCATTACTTCTTTAGGTGTATTAGGCACCGGAGCTTCTAATACTGCTGAAATTTTATCAGGATCGACTTGAATACCCTGTCCCAATATGATGTGACCAAGTAACTTACCACATGAAACCGCAAACACAGATTTGTTTGGGTTTAAACACAATCTATATTCTCTACATTTCTGAAAGCAACATCGTAAATGTACCAGATGTGCGATCGTCTTACCAAAAATTGAAAAATCGTCAAGGTATACTTGCATAAATGAGGTGAGATAAGGAGAAAATATCTCCTGCATACATCTTTGAAATGTGCTTGGTGCATTCCTCAATCCAAACCACATTACTGTACAAGCAAAGACACCCCAATTTGTAATAAATGCAGTTTTTGGTATATCCTCTTCAGCCATTCTTACTTGGTTATATCCACTGTATCCATCTAGAAATGAATACATCTCATGACCTGCTACTTTGTCAAGCATAGTATCCAAAAAGGGAATCGGAAAAGGATCCGGTACTGTTGCAGCATTTAATTTCCGATAATCTACGCAGATTCTCAATTGCTTGTTTTTCTTCGGTACAATCACAATCGGTGAAATCCATTCCGCATGTTCTATTGGTACTATGAATCCAACTTTTAATAACCTATCAAGTTCAGCCTTTACCTGTAATGCATAATGTGGGTTCATCCGGTAGATGGTTTGCTTTATCGGTTTCGCTTCTGGTTTTAGCATAACTCTGTGTTGATAAATACGAGGATCCAAGCCCTTCATGTCTTTGTAATCCCATGCAAAGACGTCAATAAATTCTTGGAGTAACTGAATTAAATCTGCTTGAAAGGCTTCCGGTAAGTTTTGCTTTATCTTTACAGGACGAGGGTGATCTTCATCTCCAAGATTATAAGTAATTAACTGGTCTTCTGGAACATAAAATTGTTGATATTTCTCTGTATTAGCTGATGGTTCGAGAAGTTACTGTAGTTCATTATCGTGAATCGAAATGGTATCTTCCTCCTTAGTTTCTTCGGCAATGGGTATTACTGTACATACTGAAGCATTCCAGGTATCTACAACAGACTGTAGATCAATAGTTCCTAATGTCATTAAATCAACATTATTCTTCAGAAATTCTTCTTCTTCGTCATCGGACAACCCATCTAACATATGGACTGGTTCGGCAAAATATGGTCGAGCATGTAACTCACAGGGTTGTATCGCGTCTAACTTTACAACACATTTGCGATTTTTATCTTTGAACGTAAGTTCCTGGGCTGACCAGTCTTGAATTACCTTGGCTTGTTTTAACCAAGGACGGCCGAAAAGTAGATTGTAATCTAGGGTGGATTCCGGCAATTCTAGAACAACGAAGGTCATCTTGAATGTTGTGTCTTGCAAGGTTATGGGTATATCTCGGACAAGTCCTACTGGATGGACTCTAGATTGATCAGCCATCCTAACAAAGAATTGAACTGGTTCTATCTTAGTCCATCCCAACTTCTTACAAAGTGACGCAGTGGCAATATTCACGCCAGACCCCCCGTCAATTAAAACTTGTGTGATTTGATGTTTATTAAACCATACCGTAATCAGAGGAACTGAGTGATCTACCGTAGAGTCTGGCTCTGGTTGTAGTGTTGCGGTAGCCGGAATGCAAGCAGATTTTGTAGTAAACTGCTGTTGAAATTGTTGGCATATTCCTGGTACTAATGCCAGTAATTGCCCGAAAGGCAGTGTGATGGATGCTTTTGACAATATATCCCATGCTGGTTGCAATTGATTTTCATTTTCCTTAACTGTTGAAGATGTAGCTTGGTCTGAAGATGGTAATTCTGCTGCAGATGATGTACCTGCTTCTGTATTGTCAGCACGAGCTTGTGTCGTATCCGGGGACTGGATTACTGGAGTAGGTTCTGGAAAAACAGGTGGTTCTACGGTGGTCCATTGACTAGCTTTATTATACATTCTGTGTTGTTCACGTATCCCTGGTTCAAATAATTCTGCTGCTGGTTGCAATTGTTTACCGGAACGAGTTTGAACTGCTGCTGCCTGCGTCTCTACAGGTGTGATTGTTACCACATTGGCCATTGGGTTTTGACGTTCCTTTTTCCTTTGGTCATATTCCGCTGCATCTCTACAGAATCTTCTAATATGGCCCAATTGTCCACAGAAATGACATCGTGGTGGTGGTAAATTATGATTTTCCGGTGGTGGTCCATTCTGCCAGCGCGGTGTATTATAGTTATTGTTCCTCTGTCCTCGATAATGTCGATAACCTTGTTGTTGATTGTTTCTCAAATGTGGGGGTACATATTGATTGGCTAGCTGCCCTTGTTCCTGAATAATTGCATTAACTGTTGCTGTTCCTTGTCTTCTGGCATTGTATGCACAATTCTCAGTGGTATGTCCAACAATGTTACAGATGGCGCAATAGGTCTGATTTAACGCACACTGGGCACTAGTATGTCCTGAATTCTTACATGTGGTGCAATATACTTGCTTAGTTATATCTTCAGCCA
This sequence comes from Ceratopteris richardii, assembly GCA_020310875.1. Classification (NCBI taxonomy): domain Eukaryota; kingdom Viridiplantae; phylum Streptophyta; class Polypodiopsida; order Polypodiales; family Pteridaceae; genus Ceratopteris; species Ceratopteris richardii. The sequence goes on along the minus strand of CM035423.1, from coordinate 16,581,199 downwards.
CATGTTTGTTTGTTTTTATCCATTCCAAATCCTCTGAAAATCCACCAACTTTGTTTTCCAGCTGAAGGGTCATTGCGATCACTGCATCGAGGGTCATGGCTCCTACACATCTTATAATCATGATTTGCCTAAGTTGAGGAAGTAAGCCATTGATAAACCACTGTGTGATAACATCGTCTGGTAAATTAGCATGAGCCTGGGGTAACTGTCTTAAATGTGTTCTGAAAAGGGTAGCATACTCTTGTACAGTTTGATTTGGTTTCTGTCTGTTGTTCTGTAAATAATCAAAGATCTCTGCAAGATTCTTTTTCAGCCTGAATCGCTGCAAAAAAGCGTCTCGTACTGCTTCATAAGTACCAAAATGATTAATATCGTATTCAGTAAGCCATCTTGCTGCTTCATTCACAAGTGTAGATTGAAAAACAAATGCTTTGTATGCCGGGTCCGGTGGATGGTTGAGAACAGCGTAACTGATTTCAAAGGTGCGTACGTGAGCATCTGGATCATCTCCTGGAAATCCACTAAACTTTGTGTATGTTACTCCCGTTGGAGCCGATCTGGGTTGACCTAACTGTCGTTGCGGTTGTTCGTTCATCGTGAGTGTATTATACCTTCCTTCTGTATTTCTGTTTTGAGTTTCTGAACTACCGGAATTTGTTTCACCAAATGGCACACTTTCCGGTGCAATTAGCTTACTTACTATATTGCGAATTTCTGTTTCAAATAGTCTTCCTTCCTCCTTGATATCCAGAGTAGGAGGACTTGCTTCCAAACGTTGTAGTTGAGCGGAAGATTCAGCCGAAACTGCTGAGTCGTCACCGAAAAACTGTGATTTTCTTACCGAAATTCCACCGGAAGGATTCGAAATTGTGACTGGATACGGTGTTGATTCGCCTGTGTTAATTTCCTTCCCTAAAGTGTTTCTAATCGTATCTGAATCTAAATCTATTCCGAAAACTTTTAGACTAGATTCCAACTGCGTATTGGTAGGTTCCAAAATTGCTGTATTTTCGACAGTCTGCACCGTAGTGATACCAGACAGTTCTAGAGATGTAGTACGTTCTACCGTGATTTCACCGGAATCAGTTTTATCGTTCGTCACTTTTTCGACAACTGGGTCAGGTCTAATTGCACTAGTACCTCCCAGAGTTGTTCTTAATACCCCTAACTGGTGATTCTTGGGATACTTTTCACCTGATCGAGTAATCGGCATGTAGCATTTCCGTACTGATCATATAGTATTACGAACAGAACAGTCTTGCAACAATCTGATTCTGTTGCTACTGTCCATCCAACAAAATTTAATTCGAACAAAATACCAGGCAATCTTAATGCCACATCCCCAGCAGGATCGCCAATGTTAAATGATAATACTTTCTATCCAACTTTCGGAAGAGTATTATCGGGTCCTCGGGTTCTTGGGAGTGGTAGGGGTCTATTAGATAGAGGCCCTGTACTATTTTCCCATCTAATCATTCCACATCTTATCTAATCCTTCATCAATATCCAAAATAGATTTGTGGACAATTCACAACAGTAAAATCGTTCTTAACACGGATCAGGTGCGTCAGTTTATTGCCATACTATCGTTCTTACTATTTAAAAGTTCTAACATCAAAGTTGTTGTTATCTTCCTCGTCCTCTCAACAAAGGTAAACAGAATATACCATGTCTTATTCTATATTCTGATTATAACAGAATAAAACGTCGTACACAGTACTGCAACACCACAACAGATTACTCAATGGTTCACGATACTACACTTTCCAAGCCGTCATATTCATCTTCAATCACACAATCCGTTATACAAATGGTGTATACCAGAAAATTATTATCAACAGTGCGCACACATACCGTCAAAAAAATGGTATAACAGTATACTGAACGTCATCTACTGTAACACTTAATTCAGAGTACTCAAAAAGAGGTATATCCCAATACATTAATCAGATTCACTACTACAGAGAATAGTATCACAGTTCTTGCAGATATCGACTAACCTTTCTTCTCAAGAAGTACTCAATGCTATGCACTTACAAAATAACAATCGTGACACAAACAACAATTGAACTCTTGCTTTCTCTTGACGTCTCTAACTCTCTGTTTCTCTCGAGTAAATTCCTGTTAACCTTCACATACGCAATTCTCTTCCACCTTTCTCTCCCATCTCAACTATCAATCCAAAACGTTCTCTCTTTCTCTCACACAGTGATCTCTGCTCCCACCAGCCAGACGGAGCGGCGGAAGTTCTCTCTCTCTTTCTTCTTCATCCTACTTTTTATCGCTTTCGCATCCTTCATTTACCGACTCTTGCGTAATTTCCTGCATCTCCGTCATTTCAGCCAAAATTCTTGTTTGTCCTTCTTCTGCGGTTGCGGTTGTCTCGCTCCGTCGGCCTTGTAACAGGGTCTACACCTTTTAAATCCTTATAGCTCCAAGCGAATACATCTCTGTATTCCCTTAGCAAAGCTATCAACTCTTGCTCTTCTTCTTCCGTCAGGTCATGTCCTATGTAAGTGCATCTCTCTTCTCCTTCTTCTATGGTTACCACTATTTTCTTGGTGGTTTCTTTGTTATCATAGGCCTCTCCTGATTGTGCCTCATGTTTAGGCATTCTTATCATGACTCTTCTATCATCTATTTCATACTTCTTAAAGTTTTCAGGGACCTCAAACAAAGATTCTTCTTCTTCTTGGGTGGCTTCTCTCTTCTTTGTTTTCTTTCCTTCATTCTTAGCGGTCACTTGCGTGGTTAACCTTACATCATTTGTTAGATCTTCTTGTCTCTAAGGGTGAACTTCTACCTCATAGAAGTATTCTTTATCTGATGCAAAGGGTGGGTCCATAATGATTGACTCTAGATCGGAGTCACTTGCATCCTCAAATGCATCAGTGCTAGGCTCGCATTCTTCAAGAACCGAATCACCCATGAGTGGCTCTATTGTGAATATTGAAATGTCGTAGCCATCCGCATCACAGTGGGGTGTCCATTGTTCTTCATTGATGGCTACATCCATTGTTGCTAGAATTTTTGCCCAGCCGTGAGGTTCAAATTCTTTATCAGGGAATATGACATGTGCATAGGCCGGGTCTTGAATTGATCTATGGGTTTCCTTTGCACCTATCTCTCTGGTCTTTTCTCTCTTCTCTTCTTCTACTGCTACTTTACACATCCATAAGTGAGTTTCTTCATGCATCCATGAGGATCCTGATCCTATGGAATGCACTGACTTAGTATAATCTTTGGCTCTATGGATGGGATTCCATTGGATAGGAGGGACATCTCTATGAGAGTAATCTTTGAGATTCACTTTGGTTGTGACACCTAAGTGTTGCAAATACAAGGAATTGGTTCCCCAATCCTGTACCACTTGCAACTGTCGCATAAATGGTCTTCCCAAAATCATCTCATAGGCATGGTTCTTGCTAAAATCACATATGGCGAAAGTATGCTCAAACTCAACACCGCATGTAGTGAGAGTTATTCCTTCTAGCAAGCCTAAGGGTCTTTCTATGTGACCATCAACCATCTGCAATTTCATTCTCATTGGCCTAAGTGCTGGCTTGCCCCAACACTTCCATAGGGAAGTGGTAGCAATGGCAACTCCTGTGCCTGAGTCCAAAATTGCCTTGGTTGTGTATCCTTGATGGGTAATGGGAAGATAGGTGTTTCCTTCTTCTCCTTCACTCATGTCTCCTATCTTATTCAAGGGTATTTCTGGCACTGCTCTATGGGATCCTACCTGGGAACGAGGTTTCACTACTTCTGGCACTTGATTGGCTACATGTTTCCACAGTTTCGGCCTAACCTTGAGTAACTCTTATAAAGTGAGATTGCACTGCACTTTAGTATTCTTTACTACCTCCGTGTTCCTAGGTATGACTGAGTCTTCGTTTCGTACCATGACCGTGGGTGCTCTCATACAAGTAGACTTAGCTTCCCATGGGCCTGTGAAGTGGGGTAGTTCATGTAAAGAATTAGACTCAAAGTCTAATCTCTCTTGAAATTGTGCACTCTCCTGTTCTCCATAAATGGAGGGAATATCTTGTGGGAATTGATCATGTGCGTCATCCACAAGTTCAATGGGAGGAGGGACTTCACTCTTTTTTGCCCATTTCTCTTCTTGAATCTCTCGTAGGAATTCTGGTGTGTACCTATTCATAGAAGAAGAGGTGTCTGGTTCAGTGGAATTGGGCATATAAGCTTCCTGTGGGGAAATGCTTATTCTTTTACTTGCCTCATCTCTTCCTTGGTTTTTTTCTTCCTTGGCAGATCTTGCAATTATGCTCTGTAACTTCTCTAATAGTCCATCCAAGTGCAATTGTGCCTTAACTGAGCAAGAGTAGTTGAAGAGGCGACTGGCTTCAAACATGATCTGAGCCAATGCTACCATTTTCGTGCAAAGCTTGGTTCTTTCTATCTCTAGGTCAGCTCTAGGGTAACACTTGTCATGATCCGTCACATTTGGCCCTTCTTGGATTCTGGCCTGATATGCCTTAAGCATCATGTCTATGTCTTCAGGAGTGGGGTCAGCTAATAATGATCCTACTCTAGGGGGTGGTGGAATGGTATGAGGTGGGTTGAAAGGTGGTGGATTAGACGGTGATAGGGATGAAGGTGGTGGGGTTATGTGAGAGTTTGTTTGAGAGGTGAGCTCAATAATCTTGGCTTTTGTCTCTCTTATGCTGTCTTCTAATTCACTCATCTTTTTAGACCATTGTCTTTTCATTCTCTCTCGGCTATCCTTCTAGGCTCTCGACCGTTTCTTGGCTATGCTCTCAGTTTCACTAACCTCTGCACTCTTTTCTTGGCCTAAACCTTCGTTCTTCTGCAAAGCCTGAGCTCTAGTGACCACCTGTACTGGTGCAGTGGAAGTTACACTTCCTGTAGCATCTACTACTAACCCAATAACATTAATTGGAGTGATTTTTGGCATATTATTGGGATTCTTTCGGCAATCTCGTAAGAGATGCTCCTTTCCGCAATCTTGACAAAAGTCGTGGATTGTTACCGATTGGGGTTGTGTAGGTGCATGCATTGGGCAATCACGAATGAGGTGATCTCCCTGACATCTATAGCATGGTCCTCTAGGGAATGGGGGTCTTACTTGCCTAGGTTGAGGTCTAGTGTTGGGATTTGTGTACATGATGTTTGCATACTCTGGATCCCAACTAGGTTCACTCGGTTCTTCACTATAGTAGGATTCACCATGTTCAGAAGATTGCATGTAGTAAGCTTGGGGGCTATCAATATGTGTAGAATCAAAGCTATGGTCACTAGGGTCACTTTCTGAAAGCAATGGTGTTACTGGCACTATGGCTCTATTTAGGTTCTCTTCTGCAGCTACATGCTTTACTGGGATCACATTGGCTGGAGCTGGAGGTTGTTGGGCTAGCACTGGTTGAGGTCTCTGTTGGGCCTGATATTGTGGTTGGTAGGTTTGTTGAGGCCTAGCATACTGTTGTGGTGGGTACTGGTTTTGGTATCTGCCCTGTTGTGGATATGGTTGAGGGTAGGTTTGCCTAACCGCTTGCTTATTGTATGGGCAATCTTGTGCTGTGTGATTAGTGTATCTCCGTTCTATGGTGCAGTATTGGCTACTGGAATTCACTTGGGGTTGAGCCATGATGGGACATACGTTCGCCATATGTTCACCTCCACAAGTATAGCACCATTTAACTGGGGCAAATCTTGGGATTTGTTTGCTAGAGACACTTAGTTTTTGAGCTACTTTCTCAGCAAGTTCCTCAATAGATGTGGATTGCAAGGAAGAGAGGCTAGTAGAACTATCTGAATCTCTGTAGATTTTGGAAAGTTCTAATTCCTCCCCTAGGTTATCCTCGATGTCGATGCACATGCGTACACACTCTTATATGGTCCTCGGGTCCTTTAAGTACACGTATGATCTCAACCTTGTACTTAGCAGTCCATCTAGGAATAAAGCCACTTGTTTGGCTAGTGTGGGTAACTCAGAAACAGGACATCTCTCTAGATATTGCCTAAACCTTCTTCGTGCAATTCTAACCGTCTCTTGAGGGGTTTGCTTGAAGCTATGAATCAGTGAGGAAGTATTATGCCTTATGCCACTCTTAGAGAATTCACTAATGAAAGCCTCTAGAAGCTGCTCTATGTTCTTGAAATCACTCTCATTTAGTGGTTGAAACCATGTAAGAGCGGTGTTCCTAAGGGTTAGACCAAAGGCATTGTACTGCGTGAATAGGTCCTCAACTTGTTCAGCTCTCAAGACTTGTCTAAATTCGGACACATGATCGTATGGATCTCCAGTGCCATCGAAGTAGTTCTTCATGGATTTAACTAGTTGTGTAGGTCTCAAAGTCCTCGTGTTCTCTCGAGGTCTTGGTAGAGGGAATTCATGAGTGTTTCTTTGGTTTCTTGTGGCTCGAGTTCTCTCAGGTTCCATTCTATCCGTTTTCGTTCTTGTTCTTTCTCTTCCCATTGGGTTGGCAAAACTCACTTCTGGCCTATCTCTACTTCTATCCCTTTGAGCACCATGAGTTTGGGATGTTCCAGCCCCTTGGTGGCCAAAAGAGACATTAGATCTTGGTTGGGGAAAATTAAATTCTCCCTTCCAAGTGTAGGCATGTCTACCATGTTCTGTGACCACAAAGATCCTCTCTGAAGTATTGTCTAGGTAGGTCACTTTGCCTGGGCTATCCAGATCTTTGAACTCATAGATTGTGATCGTTCCTATCTCATTAGGTTGATCAAAATTATACCTCCAAAAGACTTCATCGGTCTCTCGGTTCAAGAGTAAATCTATGCTCTTGTTGTCTTGGGAAATCCACTCTGGTGTGATAATTCTAGTAAGAACTGATTTGCCTCGAGGTGTTTTAGGCTCTCCACCTAAGTTCCCTTGCTCTAGGTCACCTATGTCCGTCTCTGGGATCACATTCCCAAATTCATATGTCCTATCTGGGTGGCTGGTGACTACGTATATGGTTCCTTCTTTGTCCATGTATGCTCCATTTTCAAATTTGACAACTGGATGTTCAATTCCAATGGGTTGGTCAGGGTTTTTAATTTGGACCACGGGCCTTCCTAGACCGTCCTCATAGATGCAAGCACCTAATCGGTTGGTCCTAAGGTATTCCAGTTACGTCTTGTAGGGGCCTTCGACCTTTTGTAAGTATGGCACACCTAAGCTTCCTGTGGGTCTCTCCATACCTTGAGACATCTCTGACTCACTAGTTTCAGAGCTAGGGTAGTGCGAATAATGGCTCAACTATTGGGCCCAAGACCTAGCAGTATGATTGACACTAGCCTCTGAAGACCTAAGACTCTGTCTATCTCTTCCTAGGTGTCGTCCTGATCGAAGGTTCATAAGCCCAATTGAATAATCCCAAATTTCCTAAGTACAATTTTCGTTGCTGAGTTCTTTTGTATTAGTCACTTGTTCTTTTTAATTTTTCTTAGGATGTCACTTCTTGTCCAATCAATCTTCGTCGCAAGGAACACTTAAGTTTTATCGTACTTTGAGTTTGGTTGCTTGATTTAAATTCTTTTCCCTTAGGTTGTTTCGCAAATGTAATCTCTTGGTACTTGCACTTGAGTGATTAGAGTTCTTGGACTTGGTCGTGCTTAACGCATCCCTAATTGATCAAAACCTCTATCCGTACTTAGCCTAAGCTAGGGATTGACAGAGGGTGTTGAGAATTTCCAACCTTAGTTTCTCTCCTCAGTTGCCCTTGTGTGCCCAGGAAGCGTATTCCCAAGCTTGCACTTACTCTTGCTTCGAGTACCCTTCGATGCTCTCAAAGGACCTGTAAAAGTCCCAAAGTTAGCTCAAGAATTGAATTCCATTGATACAACAGACCATGTTCATTCATGCAATTCAAAGATCAAACTGTGTTTTGGCTTTATGGAAAACAATCCTAAAGATCCCTTAGTTTTTCTTCCCCTTAGGTATGGTTACTTCAAAATACTATATCTAATAATCTTGATTTTAATTTTACCGTAACCAGTGGAAGTTTTGGTTGTACTCCCCAGTTTTCCAACAAAACAAAAATTACAGCAAACAGATTTCGTATGAGAAAGTTATGACTGTTCAGAGTTCTAGGTTTAAAACAGGGTTCAAACAGGCTAACAGGCAAACAGGACTTCTCGAAATACTTTGTGTAGTGGCCTCACAATGCTCTAGCAAATTTCTAATGTTGCCCAAATTATATCCCAAAATAGACCAACTATCTTTGCCCTTAAAAATGTCCGAATTCGCCCGTCAATCGCAATCGAGTAGTCTGTCAATCGCGATTGATATGTCAGTCATGATCGACGTGTCTATCACGATTGACAGGTCCATCGTGGCTGTCAGCCGCAATTGATGGGTCAATCGCGATTGACACGTGGCCCAAAAATTCAGTCCGTTGTGGTCAAAGGATCATTGACTCTGTCGATCGCGATTGATGGGTCGATCGCGATTGACAGGTCCATCGCGAGGGTTCTATCGATCGTGGTCAAACAGTCGTTGACTGGGTCGATCGCGATTGACAGGTCCATCGGGACTGTCGATCGCGATTGATGGGTCGATCACGACTGACAGGTCGGTCGCGATTGACATGTGGCGCGCATAAGTTCCGTCGATCGTGGTCAGTCGGTCGTTGACTCTGTCGGTCATGATTGACGAGTCCGTCGATAGGTGTCCATCGTCGTTTGTCAATCGTACAGGTCAATTGCGATTGATAGAAAGCTGAGGAATTTGAAAATTTTAAACACACTTTTGGAATGCCCTAGGCCTAGAGATCATGTTTATGCACTTAGTTTTGCAAAAAGGTTCATTTTTTTATCGATCGCAATTGACAGAGGTCAATGCCTCGGGACCTGCACAATCAAAATTTTTACCTGCTGAAGCTGTTACAGCTGCTGGGGATGCTGATTCCTGCAGAAAATTTCAAAAAACAAAGAAAAGCACAAGCACACAAATGCTCTCTCGCTCTCTCTCACAAGTCAAATGAGGAGAATGGCATGGGTATGGTGATATGACCAAAAACTGGAATTTTTGCGATGATGGAGATGGAGGTGGGAGATGGTGATGATGATGATGGTGATGAGAAAAACAAAAGAAAATATATAAAAGTGAAGAAAATACCTATGACTCCAACGCCTCAACTCTACGTCTTACCATCACACACTCGTCCTCAAAGCTCGTTCCCCGGCAACGGCGCCAAAATTTGGTGTAGCTCAGTGATGAGTAGCACCTCCTTTAATGTCAATCCGGGAAGACGTGAGGATGATATGAAGACCTCGAACAAGTGATGGTGCAGGTGTGTGAGTGAGAAGCACACAAACATGCACACACATACGCACACACGCGCACACACGGCAAGACAAAGAGAGAAGCAATGGAGTTCTTTATATTACTCAAAAAGTGCTCTTACAAGTTCAATTCTACAACAAGCTAACCTCAAAAATGAGCTCTCTAGCTCTTTTTATAGTTTTTTACTAGCTTTGGCCCTGTCTAGACCTAGTGTCCGGCCTAGTTAAAAATTAGGTTCTAGGGCCTATTTGAGGGCTCAAACGAAGTCTAAAAATTCATGAAAATTGGTACCATGATACTTCTAATACTCCTCAAGCTTGAGGACTCCTCGACTTGCACAAAATGGAGTTACAAAAAGGTGAAATGGTATTTACAATGATTTTTAGTGATGAGAATCACTGTTATGAAGATGTTGATTTGGAAAAATTTGAATGGCCTACTTGCCAGATCTTCGATGACTACTTTGTCTGCTTGTGCCTTCTATCCGCTCTGGCTCCCTTCTTTGGCTTCCTTGTCTTGTGAGTCCTTGGGTGCTTTGACTGCTACCAACACAAGGCCAAGATCGAAGGGACCTCATGGATAGGGACACATTGGAGTCAAGTGCTCGAAGGATCAGAAAAGTACAATTGATCGACAATTATGCAAAAATGATAACTATACAAAGCTAACTTTTGACAAGAAAAAATGGGAAGTGAGTATGGGGGACAACCAATGGTTAAGGAAGTCAGCATTGTATCATAATAAGAGTCAGCTAAATCCCAAGGGACAAGAGAAACACTAGGTTGTATGTGGTAGATAGCAGGTGAGGAATCATCCACACCAATGGGAGCTTCATCGGAATCAAGCCAAGAGAGAAAAAGGACTCAGCGTGCCAATCAACTACCCAAAGTTTGTTGTCGTATTAGATAGGTCAATGCAAAATGATCCACATGGAAAGTGAATTTACAACCTAAAAGATAATGGCAAAACTTCTTAATGGAATAAATAAGATCAAGACACTCGCATTCAATAACTAAATAATTCCTTTCAGCAAAGGCTAGTCTCCAACTAGCATAATCGATCAGACAGTACCATTTCTCATGGAGTTGCATCAAGATACTATTGGTGACAATATCAGAAGCATCAAAAAGCTAATGAAGGGGTAAATCCCATTGGGGAGTTTGAAGAATAAGAGCCTGCATTAGAAGCTACTTAAGGTGGAAAAAATTCATTTGATGCTCATTGGTCCGTTGGAACTCATAAGGGGCTACCATATTTAGGCAGGTGAGAGGAATAATGAAATGGGCAGGCCAATGAAGATGATGGCCATGCCATCAAATTTATCCTAGGAACCAGAGAACTGCTTTTGGGGATTCAGGTGGTGGGGCATTAAGTATAGCCTGCACTTTATGAGGGTCAACTTGAATACCTTGACAAGAAATAATATGGCCTAGCAATTTACCACATGACACTGCAAAGATGGATTTTACAAGGTTAAGGCATACTTTGTACTTGCAACACTTTAGAAAACATAAACAAAGGTGTTGCAAATGATCCGCATTGGCACCAAAGGTGAAAAGTATTGGGGACATTACGGAGACCAAACCGCATGATTGTACAAGCATAGAATCCCCAATTGGTAATAAAAGCTATTTTGGGAATATCTTCTTTAGCCATGCGCACTTGATTATATCCACTATACCCATCCAGAAAAGAATATATTTCGCATCCTACTACCTCATCAAGAATGTTGTCTAAAAATGGTAAGGGAAAAGGATCTGAAACAGTAGCCACATTTAATTTTCGATAATCCACAAAGATCCTAAGTTGTTTATTTTTCTTGGGTATGATCAATATTGGTGAGATCCATTCTGCATGTTTGGTGGGAACAATAGAACCGATTCATAGTAGTCGATCAATTTTCCTCTTTTACTTGTTTGGCATAATTAGGGTTCATCCTATAACTTTGTTGTTTGGTGGGATAAATGTCCGGTTTAAGTACCACTCTATATTGATAGATTCATGGATCTAGCCCTTTCATATCTTTATAATCCCAAGCAAACACATCGGTGAATTCGGTCAATAGCGAGAGTAAGTCCCGTCGGAAGGTTTCTTCAAAGTTAGCTTTGATCTTGACAGGTCAAGGATTACTATCATCACTGAGATGGAAAGTTGATGCTCATGCACGTAAGATTGGTGACCAAGATGATCATTGGCACTGTTGAAGCAAAACAGCTAAGGATGCTTGGGATACACTTACCACATTGTACCAAGCTAGGAATGAGGCTGATGTTGCTTACCTCCAAGAACAATTGGAGAGTGAGCACGTGAATGAAGATGATTCTATGGACAATTTCCTAACGAAGATCAAAGACTTGAAGGAACCGTTGATTTCTACTGATGAAGTTATACCAGATAGCTCACTTGTGCAAACCGTTCTGAATGGTCTTCCTGATTCATATCATAGTTTTGTTTCTACTCTTCGGTTGATGATGAAAGGCAATCCAAATGCCTTATCATTTGAGGAGTTAGTCTCTATTCTGTTGCGCAAAGATCAGTCTAGGCAGAACAGGTCCATTATGCGAGTTGCAGATCAAGCTTTCCTGGCTAGTCAGAAGGGCAAAGAAAAATGGAGCTCTTCAACTAGTAAGCAGAAATCTGCTAATTCTGCATATTCAAAGAAGGAAGATAAAGATGAGAAGAAATCAAAAAAGCAGAAATTGTTTTGTAAGTACTATAAAAGGAATCATCATATCATAAAGAACTGTCCAAAACTGGCTGCTAAAGAGGCAAAGAAGAAAGAGGCTGGAATGGTTGCTGCAGAGGCCTCTACACCAAAAAAAGAGTCTCCTAATCTTGTGCAGGAAGAAGAATGGGCATTTACTACTGTCTGCAGTTTTGACCCATCTTCTCATGAGTAATGCATGTCTGCAGTAGACTCAGATGTTTGGTATTTTGACACTGAGGCGACCAAACATATTACCTCGCAGCGCGGTTTCTTCTCTTCACTCGAGCCTTCCCCTACAGAGAATACTATTACATGCGCCAACAATTCCTCTTATCCTATTATGGGAGTTGGTAAGATCATTTTGACTACTGTTGATGGTAGTTCTTTAACTTTTTCAGATGCTTTATTTGTGTCTGGGATCAAGAAGAACTTGTTATCAGTTTCTGCATTAGCCAAGATTGGTTTGGTTGTCAAATTTGTTGATGATAGGTGTACAGTTCATGATCTGTCAAATGGAGATGTGATTATTGCTTCTCGCATTTTATGTCATGGGTTGTATAAGCTCCTAGACTATGAAAGATCTGTAAATGATTTGGCATGTGCAGTAAATGATTCTCAGGCTATGTCATATGCAAAGCTTTGGCATGCACGCTTTAGCCATCTAAATTTTGCTAGTTTGCTACGCTTGTAGAAATCTGAAATGGTGTCCTCTTTGCCCAAACTTGAGGCACCTGGAAAACATGTTTGTGAAGGCTGTATTTTGGGCAAAATGTAGCGTTCGTCCTTTCCAAAAGATGGTTGAGTTCGGGCTACTAAAAAATTGTAGCTTGCACATAGTGATGTTTGTGGTCCTATGCAGACACCTTTTGGGAATTATCTTTACTTCGTGACTTTCATTGATGATTTTTCCAGGCATGCATGGGTATATCCATTGAAGGCAAAGTCCGAAGTGTTCATGTGCTTCAAACAGTTTTTGGTTTTGGCTGAAAATCTGTCAACATGTAAAATGGGCACCCTTCGTTCTGATCGAGGGGGGGAATATATGTCTTCTGATTTTAATGCATTTCTGGTTGAACATGGGATAAAACACTAGTGTACAGTGTCGTATACACCTCAATAGAATGGAGTTGCTGAACGAAAGAACATGTCACTCATGGAGATGGCAAGGTGTATGGTCAAGAGTCAGGCTTTACCACATAGTTTCTGGCTTGAGGCTGTCATGTGCGCAACATATGTACTGAACAGGTGTCCCACTAAAGTGCTGTAGTCTATCACTCCATATGAGGCTTGGCATGACCGCAAGCCATCTTTTGCTCATCTGTGTGTTTTTTGTTGTTTGGCATATGCATTAGTGCCTGAACAACATCACAGAAAGTTGGATGATAAAGCAGTAAAATGTATCTTTGTTGGATACAGTTCTGAAAGTAAAGGCTATCGTCTGTATCATCCACAGACTAAACACATTCTGGTTAGCCGTGATGTTGTTTTTGTGGAAGATGCTATTCATCCATTGCTTTCATGTACTAAGGAGACATCTGTCAGCTCCAAAGACATGTATGATACTTTGCTGCCTCTTTTTACAGGTGGACAGTCTAGTGTTGGTCCCAATGAGGCAACTTCTCAGCCTTTGCAGGTTTCATGTGATGATGAAGATCATTCCATTTTTGATGCAGATTTACATGATGCACTAGTTGATGAGAGAGCTGATATTGAGCAGGCAAAAACTATGCCAAAATGGCTGGTGCAGACTTTGCAGGAAAGCAAATTAGATGCACCTCTGTCATATCCTACTTGTTTAGGCTCTCATAGTGCCTCTTTTGCATCAGATTGCTATGCTATGGCTGCATCTAGTCTCCGTGATGAGAATGAGCCAGTTTTGTTTGATGAAGCACAAAATTCAGAAAATTGGATGGTTGTTATGCAATCTGAATATGATGCAATAATGAAGAATGAAACTTGGTCTTTATGTGACTTGCCTCCTGGCAAGAAGGCCATTGGCACTAAGTGGATATATAAGCTGAAGCGTAAACCTGATGGTACAGTTGACAGGTATAACGCTAGGCTTGTTGCAAAGGGTTATGCGCAGAAAAGAGGCATTGATTTTGATGAGACCTTTGCACCTACATGCCGTATGACTACTGTTCGGAGCATTTGTGCACTTGCAACCCATCATGGTTGGAATGTACATCAGTTGGACATTAAAACTGCATTTTTGAATGGTGACTTGCATGAAGAAGTGTACGTATTTCCGCCCTATGGCTTTGTGCAAAAAGTGCATGAAAACCAGGTGTGCAAGTTAAAGAAGGCATTATATGGTTTAAAGCAGCAAGCACCACGTGCTTGGTATGAGAAGATACATGCCTATTTGATTGCACATGGTTTTGAGAACAATCCAACTGAAGCACCTTATATGTTAAGCGTGCTAATGATGTGCTTCTGATCATTGTTGTCTATGTTGACGACATGCTACTCACTGGTGCTATTGAGAACCATAGTGCTGATTTTGAGGCTGATTTGCATGCCTCAGTTGAGATGTCTGATTTGGGGCATTTGCATCACTATTTGGGCATTCAGTTTATGCAAGTTCATGGTGGAATGGCTTTGTGTCAAACGAAATATATTGACACATTATTGCAGTGTTTTGGCCTTGAAGACTGTAATCCTATTGCCACTCCTATGGAGACAGGTTTACGTTTGATTCTTCATGATGCTGGAGATGCATTTGATGTTGTTCTCTATCAGCAGGCTATTGGATGCTTGATTTACTTATGCATTACTCGGCCAGATATTCAGTTTGTTGTCTCACAGATGAGCAGGTTTATGCATTGCCCAGGAGTCAAGCATTGGCAGGCAGTTAAGCACATCTTTCGCTATTTGAGTGGTACTTAGCTACTTGGGTTGTTTTATCCCAAGGGGGGATCACTACCGCCAGATTTGCATGCTTTTTTTTACTCTGATTGGGCTGGTTGCTATGACACTCGTGTGTCCACTAGTGGTTTTTGCTTCATGCTTGGTAGCTCATGTATATCTTGGTTCAGCAAGAAACAGCCTACTGTGGCCACTTCCAGTTGTGAGGTTGAGTATAGGGCAGCTTTCACAGCGACTATTGAGTGTGTGTGGCTCAGACGCCTTATGGCTGATTTGGGTGTTGGTCAGACTTCTGCCACTACCATCTTCACTGACAGTTAGAGCGCATTGACAGTTGCGAGGAACCCTGTGTTCCATGCTCGCACTAAGCACATTGAGGTGCATTATCACTATGTCAGGGAGATTTTCTCTGTTGGGGAGATCAGCTTGGCATATGTGCCCACGCAGGAGAACATTGCAGACCTTTTCACAAAGGCTCTACCTAGGGAGAAGTTTGAAGCTTTCCGCAAAGCTTTGGGCGTACTTCCTTTTGTGGAGTGATTTCCACATAGCTTGGCACTTCCTTATACATGACTGCCAGCTCCTTGTTCACTGCATCACTCACAGGGGTATTTGTTGATATATTTAGGTAGTGATGTGTGTGAACACACTAGGACCGTCGAGGCACTTTTTTCCCTCTATAGGAGGTTTTTTCCCCCGGCTTGTATATACGCCTATTGCCCTAATGGGCTACTTATGTTTGTGCATTCTCTAGTAATACATTCAGTATTGTGTGTTGTGCTCCAAGCTTCTTCTTCTTCCTTGTGTTGTTCGCGTGCTTCCGCAGACATCTAACTCCAACAATGTTTACACTATAGTGGCATGTTCTTCTGTAGGTGTAATAATAACCATGCTTACCATCAGATTTTGCCTATCTTTTTTTCATTTATCGTATTCCTTCGTGTCTTTACAATGCCATCAAATGTGTCCCATCTCTCTACAAAAGTGGTAGTGGAACTCTCGTACTCGATTAGTGGGATTGGCGGATCCTTGATTCCATCGTGGCTGAGTATAATTTCCTTGTCGTTGAGGTTGAAAGTTGGAATATATTGAGTAGGTTGGATTGCAGAGATGGTGTGGAACATAGTTGGTTGCTACTTCGCCAGACTCCTGTATGATTGCATTGGCTTCCAAATGATTTTGGGTTTTCACATTATATGGACAGGTTTTGGTAAAGTGACTATTTCTTTTGCAAGCATACTATAGTTGATTTAGTGCACAATTAGAGGCAACATGATGGGTTTTTGCATTGAATGCAAAAGATGTGTTTCAAAACATCCTCTCATTTATTCTTCCCAGTTTTTATCTAGTTTAAGTCGTCAGTGAAGCCACCAATTTTGTGCTCCAACTGTATGGGCATTTCTATGACCGCATCCAAAGTCATACCACCAATACACCTAATTATCATAATCTAGCATAATTGTAGGTTGAGTCCATTAATAAACCACTATGTGATAACATCTATAGGTAAATTTTCATTTTCTATGGGTAACTGCGTGAGGTGGTTCCAAAATATTGTTGCATATTCTTGCACTCATTGGTTTGGTTTTTTCCTATTATTTTGTAAGAAGTCAAAATGTGTACTGGATTTTTCTTTAATCTGAGTCTTTATAGAAAGGCATCTCTGATGGCATCATATTGTTGGAAATGATTCAAGTCAAATTCTATCATCCACTTGCTACTTCATTCAGAAAGGTTATTTGAAAGACTTAGGCCTTCTACGCATCATCATCTAGATTATCTAGCACACTATAATTGATTTCAAAAGTGCAGGCATGCACATCTAGGTCATTGCCAGGAAGTCCACCGAATTTAGCATAAGTCATTCTGGTCGCATACTGTCTTTTGGCCAATCCTAGTACATTTGCCATGGGTCTTGGGCTGAAGTCCTCTAATGCATCTACTACTTCTTTAGAGTCAAAACTAGTGGGTGATGAATGGTTTGTGGGTTATATTGTCTTTCTTAGAAGTTCCAAATTCAACCATTGTATGGAATTTGGATCACTGGGCAAAGGTACCTTTTTGCTACTCTAAAATCTTGGAAAAGATGCGGCGATTCGTCGCTCAATCATTGTTCTCCACCCTTCCCTAGTACTGATTGGTTTACAAAGTGGCTGGTCTATAATTTTGGAGACATCCAAAATTATTTCTGGTGGGAATTT
Source organism: Ceratopteris richardii (assembly GCA_020310875.1). NCBI lineage: Eukaryota > Viridiplantae > Streptophyta > Polypodiopsida > Polypodiales > Pteridaceae > Ceratopteris > Ceratopteris richardii. Next base: position 16,564,152 of record CM035423.1, on the reverse strand, counting down.
CGTCTGCACAAATTGGTTGTTCTGCATCATCTCACTATCAACCACTATCTCCACACTAACCGGAGTTTCACGCGACATTGAAGGTTCATCGAACAACATGGAAGAGGTTTTCAGCATGTCTCGTAGACCAAAAACTAGGAAATGTATCAGTTCTATACTACCACTCATTGCAACCTTCTCATCTGATGTTGTTATTTCTCGTAGTTTCATTTTCAGGTGCCTAACACACTATTCACTTGTACAAGATGTTTATCATTTTTATATTTCAGGTAGGTTTCACTAGATTGCATTATCGACATGTAGGATATAAAGACCACTTCCCAATAGGATCACCAATGTTAACCTCTCTCTTTTCTCTAGTTTGATTAGGGAAGGAGTAAGTCGCAGAGGGTTCTTGGGTGGAAAAATTTAGAATGCTCTAAATTCTTGCATTTTCTCCCTTCTCATATATTTCTAAGACAAGCAAACTTGAGCCAATTACCACCAGTAGAATAATTGTGGCAACACACAATCAGAGTTACTCATATCCCATTGAAATTAGATATTGGTCTACTTTGCACCAAATCCATTGTATGAAATCACTACACAAAATGATTACTGCAATGTTTCATCAGAAATCACCAAACCAACATTGATTCGCCTAGACATAATTGAAGGGCTTTGGTGTGCAGAATAAGAGGAGCAAGGAAAAGATGGAGGGAGAGAGAAGAGAGGAGAGAGGTGCACAAATGGGTGGGAGCCTCGAAACCCACATAATGATCTCTCTTGAGGCAATGCTATATATATGATGTATATATATGAATATGGGGGTAAGGTCACATGATCCTTACATCCCCAACAATCTCCCACTTAAGGGTCAATGTGACCATAAGTGGTAACACATACAAAGAATGATTGACTATACAACAATGTACAAGAGGAGTCTAGATCTCAACCCATACAGATCAGCCTACACCAATTGCCTCAAACAAGGTGTATCCATGTACCTCAAATTTCTCTAGACTCATATTGATAAGAGTCGAGCTCACATCTGACTGATGCAAGAACTAATGAAGTTCCTGCAAAGCTCCCACTCGCTCTATGACTGTGTCAATCATCAAACGACTAATAACTCCAAGTGCAAATGCTCTAATAGTAACTACAACATCTAGTCTCGAGCATAATAATTCGTACATCAGACTCCCGAATGCTAACGAAACCTGATGATCAAACTCTAACTGAGTATCATCACAATGCTCTACATGAGCATCCACATCATGCTCTAAAGCATGCAACTGATCATCCAAGGTGTGCTCCATAAGAGCATCCATATGATCAGAACAATCATGCTCTTCATAAGCATCATGAGCATCCAAAGTATGCTCTACATGTGTATCCATCTGAGCATCTGAATCTTGCCATACATGTGCATCATGAATGTCACTAGACCTATCTGTCGGTAGACAAAATGAGACGTGACAAGTCTCACATCGTACATAAGGTTGAACTCCCACTGAGATGAGATTGTCTCTCACCTGAAGTACCTGTAGTGGCTACCTTTTCCCAATCCTAGCACCTCTAACAAGCATAACTTGTCCCAATTGCAACTGAAAAAGATGCTCACTAAGGAATGCATAAGATCTTGTCTCCTGTAACTAGCTAACTGAAATCAAGCTCATAGGGAATGAAGGCACATAGCGTACATGTCTAAGTATAAGTGATGCTCCACTAGGTAGCATAAGGCATACATCTCTTGCACCCTCAATGTCATATGTCCTACCATCAGGCCAGTGCACACATCCATGACTCTCACCTGAGAATCGACAAAACCACTCACGATGTGGAGTAACATGAAAAGCGGATAATGCATCAAGCAATCAAGCCATATGTGTGCTATCCAATGAACAAGAGGAATCATGAGATGAATCATAGGAGAAAGTGATATCACCATCACTAGCATAGTCAATTGCCATAGACTCTCCTGAAATCACTACCTGACCTGCATCATGTGCATATCCCTGACATCATCATCGCATCCACGTGAAACAATGTTGTCGAATATGGCCCTCATGACCATAGTTCCAACATGGAAGATGTCGATGTGATCTATATCTCACATTAGTCAATGGACGCACATACATATCATGTAGTCTCTGTCATAATGCACTACTCATCTCCTCATACATAGCACACTCATATATAGAATCCACAAGTTGTAATCAGATAGTGGAGTCATCCAATGCATCCATATCCATCCATACGTGGTCAGGCATGTCACGAGGCCTGTGTGCATCTCTATGCACATACATGTGTAACCCTGCACGAACCAATGTATGCCACATATGAGCTTTCCATCTCGGAAAGTTGGTGCCATCAAATCGAGAAGATACCATACTAGCAATTCAAGAGACTAGAAATGTAACTAGAGACTAGAAACAATACTCTATCCTCAATAGGATTACATCATGGAAATGAGTAATCTTCAAGAGACAAGCTATACTCAAATTTAGAACACATCTATATCAAGTATAACTTATAAACTTCTTCAATTTTGGAAAACTTTTGTCAATTTATGAGTTATCGCCATTACTATGAACTATGACCATACTCAAAAAAGTCTGCTTCACAAAATGCAAACATCAACTAAAGAAATGGTTAAAGTCGCTTATGAAACTTTGACACAATACTCTCCTAATATTTACACAGCTATTCCAAGTGAAAATTCTTCAAAATAATTTACAAAAGTTTATATTTACTTCAATAAGTAAATCTATGTTTGAAATAGGCTTTCTCTGCAAAGGACTTTTACCTATGTAACTTTAAATGCATGGTTCTCACAAAGTAGACCCCGTTTGATCAAATGCTTTTAGAGATAGGTTGCTTACCTTCCATCTTAAAATTTGAATGCTTACTTGTGCAAAAATTTACATTGTAGACTGAGATCTGATCAATTCTTCGACCATCAAGATTGCACCTGTTTCAGGAGTCACTCATCACCTGTTCACATATGAATGTTCCTACACAAAATTCTCTTAGCCTGATTATAGTTGAACTCTCAAAACTTGTCCACAGATGCATTAACTATATACTTAGACACACACAAAAGGATTTCTCAAATGATTGATCATAGAAAGAGAGAGATGGAAAACATCGAGGCGCTACTACTTCAAATCTTCTTTTCTAACAGAAATACATCTAATGGATATATATCACTCAAATTGTGATCTAATCTTCTATATCTCATCTATCTATCATTTCTCATATATATCTCAACTATATATATATATATATATATATATATATATATATATATATATATATATATATATATATATATATATATATATATATATATATATATATATATATGTGTGTGTGTGTGTGTGTGTGTGTGTGTGTGTGTGTTTGTGTGTGTGTGTACATACATATGAGTGTAGATCCGTCATTGCATCAAAGTATTTTTGAAGTATTTACAAAACTATTGCACATATGTATGTAGAACATCTCTTCCTAAACTTCCACTTCACTTCATGCTTTAGACTTTGATCTTTACTTCAATTCTTCATTTCTAACCTTCATGTAATCAACAATTTTTTATTTTCTTGCTCCAACAACTCCCCCTCAATCATCAATTGTGATTACCTGCATCTTCTTTATCCCTACCATATCTTTAAACCTCTCCAATTTGGGTCCATCCAAGCTCTTTGTTAACATATCTGCAAGTTGATCCTTTGTAGGAGTATGCATGATTTCTATTTCTTTATCAACAACCTTCTCTCTCAAAACATAATATTGAATCTCAATATGTTTGGTCCTAGCATGAAATATAGGGGTAGCTGCCAAATACAAAGAACTCATGTTATCTCCACAAATGATACTCTGAATAATATCAAAACTCTTCATGAGAATTTTTAGCCGTATGACTTCCTTTGTAGCTTCTACCATACCTTTGTACTCTGCTTCTGTAGATGATAAAGCAACCGTATCTTTCTTCTTAGAACACCGTGAAATTAACTTATCTCCCACATAACAAAAATACCCATGTGTTGATCTTCTATCATTAGAGTTACTTGCCCAATCTGCATCACTATATATATTGATCCTTGTATTTGAAGTAAACCCATAATACAAACCTTCTTTAAGTGTACCCTTGATATACCTAAGCACCCTTTGTCCTGCAATCAATGTTCCTTTCTAGGACAATGCATGAATTGAAATAGAAATCCAACTGCATAAGACAAATCAGGCCTTGTTAATGTAGCATAAATCAAGCTACCCACCAAACTCTAAAAAAGCTTCATGTCTTTGAATTCTTCTCCTCCATATCTACTCAATTTGTGATTCACTTCCAATGGATTTGGTGCTATCCTGCAATCTTCCATTTTAAACTTGATTAGCAAATTCTTCAAATACCTTTCTTGAGTTACATATACTCCATGTTGATTATATGAAATCTCCATTACCAAGAAATATGACAAATTTCCCAAGTCACTAATCTTGAATTAATTCTCCATCTGTTTCTTAAGTATTTATATGCCTTTGTCATCTGTGCTTGTAAGTATTATGTCATCAACATAAATACAAACATAGATAAACCCATCTTCACTTGCTTTGACTAGCAAGCTACTATGTGCCTTTGATACTTGGAAACCAAGTTCCTTCAATAACTTCACAAGCCTATAATTCCATGCCCTTGGGGCCTACTTCAAGCCATACAAATCTCTCTTGAGCTTACACAGATGATCTGGATAAAATTGATATTTAAAACCATCTGGTTGTTCCATGTAAACTTCATCTGAAATATAATCATTTAAAAATGCATTCTTCATATCTAATTGAGACAATTTCCAACCTTTGCATGCAACAATGGCATTAAGAGTTCTTATGGTTGTCATATTTGTAAAAGGACTATAGGTTTCATCATAGTCCACACCATATGTCTGTGCATACCCTTTTACAACAAGTCTAGCTTTGTACCTAGACACACTTCCATCTGCATACCTTTTTGTTTTGTAAACCCATTTGCATCCTATCACTTTTCGATTACCTGGTTTTGGCACTAAGTCCTAAGTCTCATTCTCAATGAGTGCATCATATTCTTCCTTCATAGCTTTCTCCCAATTCTCCTTTCCTTTTGCTTCATCATATGTAGAAGGATCTTCGTCTCTCTTTATCATGTAAGCATAATTTTTAGTAGTCATGAATGAAGTATCATAACTATACCTTATGGTTTTCTTTTTGTTCCTTGATGATCTTCTGAGTTGTCCACTCCTTGAAGTTTCTAGTTCATCATATTTTGGATCAAACCTTAGCATTTCTCACCATCAATTTGAGCTTCAACATTCTCTTCTTCATCAGACATTTTAACCTCTGATTTATCCTTGTTTTGACTCAATACTTCTTCAAGACCTACATAAGCCCTATTTGTACCTGTATACCAAGTACCTTGATCATCAAATGTAACATCCTTTGACACAAGAAATTGTTTTTTGGATGGACTACACAACCTGCATCCCATTTCCTTGTCATCATAAGCAATGAACACATATTTTTCAGCCTTTAATTCCAATTTATGCCTTAATTGAGAAGGAACATAAGCATAGGCTAAACAACCAAATACTTTGCAATGATCTAATGTAGGTCTCTTACCCCACCAAGCTTCATATGGTATCATACCATGCAAAGCTTTACATAGTAGCCTATTAACCAAGTATGTGGTTGTATTTATAGCCTCAGCCCATAAATAATTCGGGCAATTCTTCTCTTTCATCATTGATCTTGCAAACTCAACAAGAGTTCTATTTCTCCTTTCTGCTACACCATTTTGTTGAGGAGAGTACATGCAAGTAACTTCTCTCTTTATACATGCATTCCACAAATAATCACTAAATTCATTTGAGAAATAATCCCCCCCTCCATCTGACCTCAATGTCTTTGATTTTTGTCATGTAACTCTTTCTGCATATACATGATAGTGTTTAAATGTGCTAAATACTTCTGACTTATCTTTGATCACATAACTAGTGATCCACCTCATAGCATCATCAACATAAATGACATAATATCTCAAACCGTTTATGCTAAAGTCCTTTGAAGGACCCCATATATTTGTATGCACCAATTCAAGTATTTTTTAATACATGAAACCATGTTTGTTTGCTTGGCTTGAAGTACCTTCATCTTCAATTGATTGTTTCTTTCCTTTGATAGCCTTCTTCTTAGCCTTAGAATACATTACATGACTTGCACTCTTATCAACATCTCCTTTGATATCATTCTCAAAGGTTAGCATATGACCTACTAATTGATTCAAATCAAGAGTAAAATGATCCAATGAAAGTTCAGTTGCTTCCACTTCTCATCTCCTCTTAAACGTGTAAGAATTTGTCTTACCAATTTATCTTCTTCAATTTCTTCATCAACTGCACCTAAAGAATCAACAATTTCTTTCATCTTTGTCACATAATCAGATATTGATTGTGAAGCCTTCTTCTTGAATGTGGTAAACTCTTCCCATAGTGATGCTTTCCTTGACTTGGTTGTATTCTGGAAATGCTCCTCCAAAGCACTCCATATATCACTTGCACTTTCAAGTCCTCTAATATGAGGAAGCAAGTAATTATTTACTACCATGTAGATGATGCTCCTTGTTTGAGCATCCTTCTTCATCCAAACTTTCAAGCCTCCAAGTTCCTCCCTAGTAGGAACACTAGGATCTTTGAATTCTGGCTTCTCTTCTTCACCTATAATGTATCCCATCAGATCTTTGCTCATAAGATGAGCTTCCATCCTCATGGACCAAGCTGGATAGTTCTCTCTATCCAACGTCTCAATTTGGAGACTATCTCCCATTCTTTCTTCACCTGTACTAACAAATTTTCAACCTTATAAGTAACGGATGTACCTTTGCTTCGAAATTTACTCCTCATGATCCGTTTGATTGCTCTCGTGTGTCTTCATTTGGCTTTTCCTTCACACTTTGTCCTTTTAAATCTTCAAATGTTGAATTTTGTATGTCTATAGTAGTTGGGGTCTTCCTTTCCTTCAACTTTGATCAAATCTGCTCTAATACCACTGATGGAGATGAATAATCTCCAAGAGACAAGCTATACTCAAATTTAGAACACCTCTATATCAAGTATGACTTATAAACTTCTTCAATTTTGGAAAACTTTTGTCAATTTATGAGTTATCACCATTATTGTGAACTATGACGTTTGCTTCAGAAAATGCATTCATTGACTTATGAAATGATTAAAGTTTCCTATGAAACTTTGAAACAATACTCTCCTAATACTTGCACAACTATTCCAAGTGAAAATTCTTCAAAAGAATTTACAAAACTTTAGATTTACTTCAATAAGTAAATTTATGTCTGAAACAGGCTCTCTTTGCAAGCAACTTTTACATATGTAACTTTAAATGCATGGTCCTCACAAATTAGAACCCGTTTGATCAAATGCTTTTAGAAATAGGTGTTTTACCTTCCAAATTAAATTTTGAATGCTTACTTGTGCAAAACTTTACACTGTAAACTGAGATCTAATCAATTCTTTGATCATGGAGATTGCACTTGTTTCAGGAGTCACTCATCACCTGTTCACATATGAATGTTCCTGCACAAAATTCTCTCAGCCTAATTATAATTGAACTCTCAAAACTTGTCCACATATGCATTAGCTATAGACTTAGACACACACATAAGGATTTCTCAAATGATTGAGCATAGAAAGAGAGAGATGGAAAACATCGAGGTTCTACTACTTCAAATCATCTTCTTTTCTAACAGAAATACATATGATGGATATATATCAATCAACTTGTGATCTACTCTTCTATATCTCATCTATCTATCATTTCTCATATATATCTTGACTATATACAAGTATAATATTTTTGAAGTATTTACAAAACTATTACACATGTGTATGGAGAAAATATCTTCCTAAACTTCCACTTCACTTCATGCTTTAGACTTTGATCTTTACTTCAAGTCTTCATTCCTAACCTTCATGTAATCAACAATTGTTGATTGTCTTGCTCCAACATTACACCTGCATATCCATATGCATAACTCACATCATAAATATCTCGTTGGAGAAGAAACCATGTGAATAACCTGTCACATAACCATGCATCTAGCATGCACATAAAACCATGAGCATAAGACTACTCACCAATTCTCCAAACTGACCAAGTAGATATGAAAGAATCTTGGGAAAAATTCGATAGAGTATCCCCTGTAAATTGAGCAATCAAACAAGATAACCGATAGCAAAAGAACAATGTGTAACATGTCACCACCTGCCACTGATCCAACCAAAGATAATGGCAAATATATGTGCCAAAAAACTGATGGCAATACATACTAATACAATGGCGATACACCTCCCACTCAAGAATGAATCTTGCAAGATGGTCCAACCTGTCACAAACAACATGTGACCAAGTCCAAGTAAATGGAGATCAACAATGATCCAAAGCTAGCACATAAGCTTCAAGATCCACTAGAGCTCTCTTCTAGCATAAAAGTTGAAAAAATTTCAGCAACATCTCCTCTGTAAAATGGACTCTGAACCAAATGAACCATGTGGGAATCATCATCAACAATATCAAATCGATGAACATATGCTAATAGAATAGCCAATGAAGGTGACAAATAAGTGTGCAAGTGAGGCTCCAATTTGGATCATGTACTTGTAAAGAAAACAAATCCGTAACCAAGTGGCATAAGCAAGATATAGATCACAATGCCACTATACATCCATGATCAAACTCACGATGACATAAACCTCAAAAAACAAGGTATACCACAATGTCATCTCACATGCCAAGATCATGCTCTACTCTCATATGGAGGAGCTACCACAGTGATCATACATGGATAATGCCTTGGATCTCCAAAAATAAGATCTTGCACACCAAAAAATCTCTCTCGAAGAAGTTCCAAAGCAAAATGAACCTCCAAAAGCAATTAGGATTGTTACGGTGAAATATGTTGCTATGCTTTTTGCTGTTCTAGAGGTAATAACCTCTAAATTTAAAGTTTTACTCAGGAAACTTGGATAAATCTTTCTTAGCTACGTACTGATATAAAGAACGCCTCAATCGGAGGTGTGTAACTCAAGATTTACACAAAACAAGCATCTACTATTAATTTCATCTTCACCTCCAACACTACTGCTCTGTACTTTGCAATTTCTATGACTTAAAACTTAGAATCTGGATCTATCTTCTCTACAAACATGTAGTCTCTTTTCCAAGCTACGAATAACAAGTTGAATCGTTCAAATCTGACTTGTAAACCTCAAGTTATGCCCCAAAAACTGACCTATTGTCCAAGTGATTGTAGATTCATCTTCTACATCAGTCTATGTTTTTTGAATTTTTGGTAGTATAGAACTCTGAATCAGGTTCTCTGCCCTTCAGCAAAGTTGTAGTTCTTTGTCTCCGCCACGCATAGAACTTTGAAACGTATCAATCAGAGATTTGTAGCTCAAGTTATGGCTGAAATACTGAACAACTATCAAAAGGTGTTGACTTTCACATTCACCTCTTATGACCTAAGCTTCCATTGAAGCTTCTTGCACACAAGACTTCAATAGCTCTGATACCAATGAAGGGATTTGATGTACAGAACAAGAGGAGCAAGGAAAAGATGGAGGGAGAGAGAAAAGAGGAGAGACCTGCACAGATGCATGGGAACCTTGAAACCCACATAATGATCTCTCTTGAGGCAATGCTCTATATATGATGTATATATATGAATATGGGGGTAAGGTCACATGATCCTTACATCCCGAACAATAATCAACACAAACATAGTTTGCACTAATTTCTCTTACACACATACACTTATGATTAGCCACAACGATATGCAGAATAGAACATAATACTAATCCTAACCATAGTCAAGATATATTACAGCAACATTGGCCTAACAGTCTGGCATGTCTGATATCTACCTTCTATCTAGTGTGTTGAAGCAACTTCTTTCTATTATGTTCCAAAAAGATACATTTTATAGGTCCGACTATTTGTTCATAACTGTTCACCAAAAAATACTTTGGAGTTTACAAAAATAATTTTCTCTCCTTGATGACCAAATTGCACTATGATATGGGTACCAAAAAATTCCTTTTACAAAATCAACTAGTTCACCAAAAACTCCATAATCCATGGTCTAAACTCATCACACCTTATCTTGGAGAAATACCACTTCCAACCAAAGGATCTAAAGTAATCAAGTCAAAACCTAAAAGAGATCCTAAGAAGAACTTCAAGGTTAGGACAAGCAAAACAAAGATAGATTGGCATATCATCTACATTCCGTCACTACATTCTTATACATCATCCATATTTCATATTTACATTGCCATTGTGTAAAGAATAAATAAATAACTAAAAAAAGAAAGAAAAGAAAAGAAAGAAAGAAAGAAAGAAAAAGCATTCTAGCATATTCTTCTCACTATGAGAGGCAAAAAACCAAAGATAAAAGGTGGCCGACTCCATAAACATGCAAAAAGCAAGATGAAGTAAAGAAAAAAAGCGATGCACTCCAACAACACAGGATCATGTGGTCAAAGGGACTTTTGCATGCTCTTCCACAAAAAGCTACATGCTTGCAAAGGCCTTGTCGAGGATGACAAAGTCAAGGGAGGGGAGTGTTGACAACACAACTATACTTCTTGGATCCTGTTCTTATTCATCACCATTTGTACCTTTTTCTACCTTTTCAAACTAGTTTAATAAGCACTCTTGTATAGGTGTGTGTGAGTAGCACATTAGCCAATAAGTGAGATTCATTCTCCTTTTGATTGAGAAATCCCATTTTGTATATAAAGAGGATACTAGCTCTTGTTTTGGGAGGCATTCTTGGAGATAATGAGATCATGCTAGTTTGTGGAATGCTTGGAGAGCTCTTGTTGTCTTCTTGATGTGCTTGTGTACTTGTTCCTTTCTTTTCTAATGCTTGTGACTCATTGGTTTGTTGATTAGCAACGTAACTATGTGTGTGTTTAAGTGTGTGTGTGTGTGTGTCAATAACAATGCTTTCATCTTAATTCTCTGTGTAGTTTGTTGTTCATTATGTACTAACATGTTGATATATTTAGGTAGTGATGTGTGTGAACACACTAGGAAAGCCGGGGCACTTTTTTCCCTCTTCAGGAGTTTTTTTCCCTCGCCTTGTATATACACCTATAGCCCTAATAGGTTACTGATCTTTGTACATTCTAGTGGTAATACATTCAGTATTGCGTGTTGTGCTCCAAGCTTCTTCTTCTTCCTTGTGTTGTTCATGTGCTTCTATAGACCTCAAACTATAACGATTGGTATGAGAGCAGGTTGCTTCTTCATCTAGGTGTTGTCAACATCTCTCTGGTCACAGTCTCATAATCATATGAAATTTGGTGAGCATACTCAGTGTTATTAGGAGATCAAAACCGCTTTGTTCTGTGGTGCCAAAATCGCAATATGAGTTTGTTTCATCCTCCGAACGCACTATCACAATGCTTATGTAGGAAATTTTATCTTTTTGTGCCAAAGATATATACATGTTTTGGTTCGCCAGTATAAACATCTCAAAGTCTGCTACAGGTTTAGGAGAACTCGATAGGGTAGCTTCAACTTTTTGAGGGACATTCAATTTTTTGCATTAGGGTATTTTAGTCAATGGCCATGGTTGAAAGCAGTGATGTATTCTGTATGTTGGCTGTTGAGGATAATTTGGATGGTACCAATTACCCATTATGGGCTTATATGATGCATCATGTATTGGTTGCAAAAGGATTGTGGAATATTGTGCAAGGTGTTGAAAATTGTCCTATTCCACCCCCAAAAACAGTTGGAGAGTGAGCACATGACTGAAGGAGATTCCATGGATAATTTTTTGACAAAGATAAAATATTTGAAGGAACAATTGATTTCTGTTGATGAAGTCTTGCTTGATAGTTCACTTGTGCAGACTATTTTGAATGGTCTTCCCTCATACCAGAGTTTTGCTTCTAGTCTTCATTTAACGATGAAAAGCAATCCAAATGCCTTGACATTAAAGGAGTTAGTCTCTGTTCTATTGCAAGAAGATCAATCTAGGTAGAACAGGTCCATTATGCATGTTGCAGATCAAGCTTTCCTAGCTAGTCAGAAGGGCAAAGGTAAATGGAGCTCTTCTACTAGTAACAAGAAATCTGCTAATTTTGCATAATCAAATAAGGATGATAGAGACAAAAAGAAAACAGAAAAGCAGAAATTATTTTGCAAGTACTGTAAAGCAAATGATCATGTCATAAAGAGTTGTCCAAAACTAGCCGCAAAATAGGCAAAGAAGAAAGAGGCTAGAATGGTTGTTGTAGAGGCCTCTACACCAAAAACAGAGTCTGTTAATCTTGTGCAGAATGAAGAACGGGCATTTACTACTATTTGTAGTTTTGACCCATCTTCTCATGAGCAGTGTATGTCTACAATAGACTCAGATGTTTGGTACTTGATAGTGGGGCAACCAAACATATTACCTCATAGCGTAGTTTCTTCACTTCACTTGAGCCTGCCCTATAGGGAATATTGTCACGTGTGCCAACAACTCCTCTTATCATGTCATGGGAGTTGTTTATATCATTTTGACTACTACTTATGGTATTTCTTTTACTTTATTGGATGTTTTATTTGTGTTAGGGATCAAGAAGAATCAGTTATTAGTTTCAGCTTTAGCCAAGATTGGCTTGGTTGTAAAATTTTTTGATGATAGATGTACAGTTCATGATCTGTCAAATGTCGATGTCATTATCGTTGCTTGCATTTTATATCATGGGCTGTATAAGCTCATAAACTATGAAAGATCTATGAATGATTCAGCATGTGTAGTACATGATTCTCAGTCTATGTCAGATGCAAAGCTTTGGCATGCATGCTTTGGTCATCTGAATTTGTCTAGTTCGCTACGCCTGCAGAAATCTGAAATGGTGCCCTCTCTGCCCAAACTCGATGCACACAGTAAACATGTTTGTGAAGGCTGAATTTTGGGCAAAATGAAGCATTCATCACTTATCTGTACTTAACAACAGCAAATAGAACTTCTATAGATGCACAAAATTGGGTAATAGTGAATCTGCACTCGATCGCTCCGCCACAGATAGTCCGGTGCAGATCTGCCATGCCCCTCTCCACTAGTAAACGACATGAGTACATTCCCTCTTTTATATTAATGTGATAAAAAGATATATCGCTTCAGCCATTATGGCATTTCACCGAAGTATTACAAAAATGGCTATGAATATTACAAACGTTAATCTGGTGGCCTAACACTTCTCAATCTGAGTATTATAGAATGTATGAGACTATAAAGGGGCTCCTAATCTCTCCTTGGATTGTGATAGATGTGAGAAAGAATGATATGTTACCTTCCCAAAAGAGTCTCCACTTGTCATGAACTTTCAATGATGATACAAGCTCCCCCTTGCTTCAAATCTTGCTGATCTTTGCTTCAATCCTTGGCTCTCAAGAAACTTTAAGGCCTCCTCTTGATGTCCTAAATGCTCAATGATGATCTTTGATACCACTAATGGAGTATATCCTCTCCTAACTGAAGCAGAATAATGATAGGCCCTTCCTAGGACCAAACAGTTCACTACCATAGTCCACCAAAAATTGAATTGCTCTTGGACATAAAGACTAAACCTATGAAATTGTGCACAGTAAAAATAGACTCTCTAAGCTTTCCAAAAAGCCATAGATCACTCAATTTGGAGAATGTGAGCTATGTCAACCTCCTTGCACAAGACAAGCCAAATCTACCCAAATAGATAGCTTACACCTATGTGTACCTCTTCACACAGATATGTTGGGGAATATGCAAAGATAGAACAAAGAGCTTTCAAGATCAATATACACAAGGATAAGGAACACTTGATAGTAAAATTATATTCAAAAGAAATTTTACAATAAGAGCTTTAAGACGAGCTATCTTGCGCATGAAACATACAACTACACAAAGAGATATAGACGAAACAAAATCTCAGGCAAAGTGAAAACTTTAGCAAGCAGGGGGCTAGCTTAGCTAGGGGATAGCTTAGACCTGGATTATACACTCCCAATGAGAGACTAAAAGTGCACAAATGAAGCTTGAGAAGGCCACAACTTTCTTCCAAGCTATTGCTTATATAATGCTCTAAAAGTTGGTGTAGAATTTGAATTCAAATCATGCCTCCAAAATACCCCACTTTTCTCAATCAAGGTAGATGGAATCTTGAGCTGGAAAAGTCATGTAAAAGTGGTTGTAGACTTTACCAAAAAGTGAAATGATGTGGCACTTGAGTGAAGCCTTGGTTCACTCACATTTGAGCTTGTACAATTCTAACACCCCCATTAAGTGGAAAATTGCACAGTGCCACAAGGCATTTATTTTCATCTTAAATGGAAACCTGATGGCATGAAAGTATATGCCCTACCTAACCTAATGTCTAGGCTCACAAAGTTCATCTATTACCATCAACAATCACACATAGACTTGGAAGTTAGGGTTCCACAAATGTTCAGGCTCTCACAATGGATTCTCCTCATAATGGGGGCCTTACAACTTAAAGCATCATGGATCATTTGTGGTCACTTGAGGATGGAATATTGATTATATCTAACAATCTCAACAAGTGATTGTCTTTTTTTCTTAATCAATGTCTGGATTATAGTTCTTTAGCCAAGGTAGCCTAATGATTACAAGATTTATCGGAGTTGATATTTTTACAAAGTAGGGTCCCAATAAAACCGACCTTGGATGCCTCATCAGGGTATCTATCATGCTGCATATGGATGTACAAATTAACTTGCTGTAATAATTTGTGAAACTTTGTGTGATCACCATCGAGCTTTTTTGGCATGTACATCACCATCGAGCTTTTTTGTGCGATCACCACCGAGCTTTTTTTTTTGCCTTTATGAAGAATGAACTAGGGCATTGATTTAGTTGAGTGTGTCCTTGATTTGCTTGAAGATTCCCTTATTCATTCTTGTAATTCTTGGAAAAGTGCACCTACATGCACGAGATGTCCCATCTTGACTTGTGACTGTGAATGAATTAGGTCCTCAACTTGTCGCTAGAGACTCTAAAGTGATGCCATAATCTGTTCAATTGTGTTCTTCATGACGCATGGACTATTGATATATTTAGGTAGTGATGTGTGTGAACACACTAGGATCACCGAGGCACTTTTTTCCCTCTTTAGGAGGTTTTTTTCCCCCACCTTGCATATACGCCTATTGCCCTAATGGGCTACTTATCTTTGTACATTCTCTAGTAATACATTCAGTATTGTGTGTTGAGCTCCAAGCTTCTTCTTCTTCCTTGTGCTATTCGTGTGCTTCGGCAGACGTCTAACTCCAACAATTGTTATCAAAGCAAGTCACCGCTTCATCTACGGCGTCATCGACACTCCTCTGATTGCAGTCTCAGAATCGCACGAATTTTGATGAGCATACTCAACGTGTTTCCGAGATAAAAACTTCGCTCTGTTGTGCCCAAATCGCGATATGAGCTCGTTTCGGCCTCCAAACGCACTATCGTAATGCTTGTGCAGGCTATTTCATCTTTTTGTGCCAAAGGTATATACTAGTTTTGTTTTGCCAGTATAAGCATCTCAAAGTCTGCTACAGGTTTAGCAAAATTCATATGGGCAATTCTGTTCAACTTTTTAAGATACAATCAATTTTTTGCATCAAGGTATTTTAGTCAGCGGCCATGGCTAAAAGTAGTGATGTATTCTGTATGTTGGCTGTTGAGGATAAGTTGGATGGTACCAACTACCTGTTGTGGGATTATATGATGTGAGGTTGCAAAAGGACTGTGGAACACTCTGCAAGGTGTTGAAAAATGTCTTATCACACCTGCAAAAATTACAACTGCAGGTACTAAAGTTGATGCAGAAGGTGTCGAAGATGATGATATTCTGCATATTCTTGTTCGTGCTGCGGTTTTTGCTGCACCCACTGCAGAGCAAATTAGTTGGGATGGTAGAGATGCCCAGGCACATGCATTGATAGCTTTGTCTGTCAAACGTGCCATTATTCCTCACATTTGCTCTTGCAGAACAACTAAGGATGCTTGGGATACACTTATCACATTGTACCAAGCTAGGAATGAGGCTTGTGTTGCTTACCTCCGAAAACAATTGGAGAGTGAGCACATGAATAAAGGTGATTCTATGGACAATTTTCTAACAAAGATCAAAGACTTGAAGGAACAGTTGATTTCTGCTGATGAGGTTATCCCAGATAGATCACATGTGTAGACCGTTCTGAATGGTCTTCTTGATTCATAATAGAGTTTTGCTTCTACTCTTCGATGATGATGAAAGACAATCCAAATGCCTTGTCATTTGAAGAGTTAGTCTTTGTTCCGTTGCAGGAAGATCAGTCCAGGCAAAACCGGTCCATTATGCGTGTTGCAAATCAAGCTTTCCTGGCTAGTCAGAAGGGCAAAGGAAAATGGAGCTCTTCAATTAGTAAGCAAAAATCTGCGAATGCTGCACAATCGAAGAGGGAAGACAAAGCTGAAAAGAAATTAGAAAAGCAAAAATTGTTTTGCAAGTATTCTAAAGGAAATGATCATATCATAAAGAACTATCCAAAACTAGCAGCTAAAGAGGCAAAGAAGAAAGAGGCGGGAATGGTTGTTGTAGAGGCCTCTACACGAAAAACAGAGTATGCTAATCTTGTGCAGGAAGAAGAATGGGAGTTTACTATTGTTTGTAGTTTTGACCCATCTTCTCATGAGCAGTGCATGTCTGCAATAGACTCAGATGTTTGGTACTTTGACAGCGGGGCGACCAAACATATTACCTTGCAGCATAGTTTCTTCTCTTCACTCGAGCTTGCCCCTACACGGAATACTGTTACATGCACCAACTACTCCTCTTATCCTGTTATGGGAGTTGGTAAGATCATTTTGACTATTGTTGATGGTAGTTCTTTCACTTTGTCAGATGCTTTGTTTGTGCCAGGGATCAAGAAAAATCTGTTATCAATTTCTGCATTAGCCAAGATTGGCTTGGTTGTGAAATTTTTTGATGACAGATGTACAATTCATGATCTGTCAAATGGCGACGTGATTATTGCTTCTGGCATTTTATGTCGTGGGCTGTATAAGCTCATAGACTATGAAAGATATGTAAATGACTCGGCATGTGCAGTACATGATTCTCAAGCTACGTTAGATGCAAAGCTTTGGCATGCATGCTTTGGTCATCTGAATTTTGCTATTTGCTACGCCTATAGAAATCTGAAATGGTGTCCTCTTTGCCCAAACTTGAGGTACTCGGAAAACATGTTTGTGAAGGCTGTATTTTGGGCAAAATGCAGCATTCCTTCTTTCCAAAAGATAGTTCAGTTGGGGCTACTCAAAAGTTGCAACTTGTACATAGTGATGTCTGTGGTCCTATGCAGACACCTTGTTTTGGAAATTATCTTTACTTCCTGACTTTCATCAATGATTTTTCCAAGCATCCATGGGTATATCCATTGAAGGAAAAGTCCGAAGTGTTCATGTGCTTCAAATAGTTTTTAGTTTTGGCTGAAAATCTGTCAGCATGTAAAATGGGCACCCTCTGTTCTGATCGAGGGGGGGAATATATGTCTTCTAATTTTAATGCATTTCTGGCTGAATCTGGGATAAAACACCATTGTACAATGTTGTATACACCTCAATAGAATGGAGTTGCTAAACGAAAGAATAGGTCACTCATGGATATGGCGAGGTGTATGGTCAAGAGTCAGGCTTTACCACATAGTTTCTGGCTTGAGGCTGTCATGTGTGCAGCATATGTACTTAACAGGTGTCCCACTAAAGCGCTGAAGTCTATCACTTCATATGAGGCTTGGCATGATCACAAGCCATGTATTGCTCATCTTCGTGTTTTTGGTTGTTTGGCATATGCATTAGTGCTTGAACAACATCGCAAAAAAATGGATGATAAAGCAGTAAAATGTATTTTTGTTGGGTACAATTCTGAAAGTAAAGGCTATTGTCTGTATCATCCACAGACTAAACGCATTCTGGTTAGCCTTGATTTGTTTTTGTGGAAGATGTTATCTAGCCATTGCTTTCATGTACTAAGGAGACATATGTTAGCTCCAAAGACATGTATGATACTTTGCTGCCTCTTTTTACAGGTGGACAATCTAGTGTTGGTCTTAATGAGGCAACTTCTCAGCCTTTGCAGGTTTCATGTGATGATGCAAATCATTCCATTTTTGATGCAGATTTACATGATGCACTTATTGATGAGAGAGTTGATATTGAGCAGGCAAGAACTATGCCAAAATGGCTGGTGTAGACTTTGCGTGATAGAAAATTAGATGCATACTTGATCAGGCTCTGATAGTGCCTCTTTTGCATCAGATTGCTATGCTATGGCTGTATCTAGTCTCTATGATGAGACTGAGCATGTTTTGTTTGATGAAGCGCAAAATTCAGAAAATTGGATGGCTAATATGCAATTTGAATATGATGCTATAATAAAGAATGGTACTTGGTCTTTATGTGACTTGCCTCCTGACAAGAAGGCCATTGGCACTAAGTGGGTATACAAGCTAAAGCATAAACCTGATGGTACAGATAGGTATAAGGCTAGGCTTGTTGCAAAGGGTTATGCACAAGAAAGGGGCATTGATTTTGATGAAACCTTTGCTCCTGCTTGCCGAATGACTACTGTTCGTAGCATCTGTGCACTTGCAGCTCATCATGCTTGGAATGTACATCAGTTGGACATTAAAACAACATTTCTGAATGGTGACTTTCATGAAGAAGTGTATGTTTTTCAGCCCCGTGGCTTTGTGCACAAAGGGCATGAAAACCAGATGTGCAGGTTAAAGAAGGCATTATATGGTTTAAAGCAAGCACCATGTGCTTGGTATGAAAGATACATGCCTATCTGATTGCACATGGTTTTGAGAATAGTACAACTGAAAGCACCTCATATGTTAAGCGTGATAATGATGTACTTCTGATCATTGTGGTTTATGTTGATGACATGCTGCTCACTGGTCCTCATGAGAGGCATATTGCTGATTTTAAGGCTGATTTGCATGCTTCATTTGAGATGTCTGATTTGGGGCATTTGCATCACTATTTGGGCATTCAGTTTATGCACGTTGATGGTGGAATGACTTTGTGCCAAATGAAATACATTGACACATTATTGCAACATTTTGGCCTTGAAGGCTGTAAACCTATTGCCACTCCTATGGGTATAGGTTTATGATTGAGTCTTCATGATGTTGGAGATGCATTTGATGCTGTTCTCTATCAGTAGGCTGTTGGATGCTTGATTTACTTATGCATTACTCAACCAGATATTCAGTTTGCTGTTTTACATATGAGCACGTTTATGCATTGCCCAGGAGTCAAACATTGGCAAGCGGTTAAGCGCATCTTTCGCTACTTGAGTGGTACTCAGCTACTTGGGTTGTTTTATCCCAAGGGGGTATCACTACCGCTAGATTTGCATGCTTTTTCTGACTCTAATTGGGCTGGTTGCTATGACACTCGTGTGTCCACTAGTGGCTTTTGCTTCATGCTTGGTAGCTCATGTATATCTTGGTTGAGCAAGAAGCAGCCTACTGTGGCCACTTCCAGTTGTGAGGCTGAGTATAGGGAAGCTTTCACAGCGACTGTTGAGTGTGTGTATGGCTCAGATGCCTTATGGTTGATTTGGGTGTTGGTCAGTCTTCTACCACCACCATCTTCATTGACAGTCAGAGCGCATTGGCAATTGCGAGGAACCCTCTGTTCCATGCTCGCACTAAGCACATTGAGGTGAATTATCATTATGTCAGGGAGAGGTTATCTGCTAGGGAGATGAGCTTGGCATATGTGCCCACACAGGAGAACATTGCAGACCTTTTCACGAAGGCTCTGCCTAGGGAGAAGTTTGAAGCTTTCCACAAAGATTTGGGCTTACTTCCTTTTGTGGAGTGATTTCCACATAGCTTGGAACTTGCTTATACATGAGTGCCAGCTCCTTGTCCACCGCATCACTCCTAGGGGGGATTTGTTGATATATTTAGGTAGTGATGTGTGTGAACACACTAGGATTGCCGGGGCACTTTTTTTCCTCTTTAGGAGGTTTTTTTTCCCTCGGTTTGTATATACACCTACCTAACGGGCTACTTATCTTTATACATTCTCTAGTAATACATTCAGTATTGTGTGTTGAGCTCCAAGCTTCTTCTTCTTCCTTGTGCTGTTCGTGTGCTTCCACAGACCTCTAACTCGAACATGGACTCGGATAGAAGCTAGTCTTTCCAAAATGTTAGGGAAGCATTAGATTGTGCCTTCTGACTACACTACATAAGATTTTGGAATTATACTTTTGATTACAAGGTCACCCACAAAGGGAAAATAATCCAAGAATATGCAAATTTATACAAGAAGTCACACAAATTGGGACTGATAAGTATGGATAACTAGGCTAGCGCATGGTGGTCCTAATAGTCTAGTTCATTACAATCTGTCAGTACACATTGATGTTTTATCCCAAGCTTAAATAGAAATGTATTAAACTTTGAAGTCATATACCTTTTCCTCATCCCCCTCCTCTCCCCATTAGAATGGAGGGTGTCCATTTTACATGTTGACAAATTTTCAGTGATAATCAAGAATTTTTTAAATCATACAAGCATTTCAGACTTTGCCTTCAATGGATAAACAAATGTATTCCTGGAAAATTATCAATCAAAGTCATGAAGTAAAACTAACTCAAGTTTAGGCAGAGAGGACATCATTTTAGATTTCTATAAGCAAAGAAAATTAGCAAAATTCAAATGATCAAAACATGCATGCCAGAGTTTTGCATATGAAATAACATGAGAATTATGAATTACACATGTTGAATCATTCTCCAATTTTAAATAATTTACAAGTTTATACAACCCACAACATAAAACTTCACAAGCAATGATAACATTACCATTCAAAAGATCATGACCGGTACATCTTCATTAAGAAATTAACAACCAATCCAATCCTAGCTAATGCTAAAATTGATAGCTTTTTTTCTTGACCCTTGGCACATATAAGGCATCTAACAATATGAAAGAACTACCATCAACAATAATAAGAATGATCTTTCCACGTTCCATGACAAGATAAGAGGATTTGTTAGCACATGTGATAGTATTTTCTATAAAAGCATGCTAAAGTGAAGTGAAGAAACTATACCACAAGGTAATATGTTTGGTTGCACCACATTAAAGTAGAAAAAATTTGAGTCTATTATAGACATACATTGCTCATGAGAAGATGAGTCATAGTTGCAATGAGTAGTAAATTCTTATTCTCCATTCTGAATAAGGTTAGTAAACTCTATTTGAGGTGCAAAGGTCTTTGCAACAACCAGTCCAACCTCTTTCATCTTTGCTTCTTTTGCAGCCAATTTAGGATAATATTTAGTGACATGATCATTTGCCTTCCAATACTTGCAATTTTTCTTCTCTTGATTGTGCAACATTGATGTATTTCTTTTTAATAGAAGAAGAGCTTCATTTTCCTTTGCCCTTCTGATTAGCTGAGAAAGCTTCATCTACAACACACATAATTGACCTCTTTTTCCTAGAATGATCTCCGTGCAACAAAATAGAGACTAACTTCTTAAAGGTGAAGGCATTTGGATTGCCTTTCATAAAATCAACTTCTCTTTCAAATCCTTGATCTTTGTCAAAAAGGTGTCCATTGAATCTTCTTCATTCATATGCTCACTCTTGGAGGTAAGCAACACGAGCCTCATTTCTTGCCTGGTATAATGTTGTAAGAGTATCCCAAGCATCTTTTGCTATTTTGCAAGAGTGAATGTGAGGGATAATGATAGATTTGATAGAAAAATCTATCAATGCATGTGCCTGTGCATCTCTTCCATCCCAATGAAGTTGCTTTGCAATAGGTGCAATAGGAACTACATTAGGACCAAGAAATTGAAGATCATCGTCTTCAACACCACCTGCATCACCAACAATCACTATATTTGTAGGTGTAGGGGGACATATTTCAACACATTGCACAATATTCCACAAGCCTTTTACTACCAACACATTGCACAATATTCCACAAGCCTTTTACTACCAATAGATGGCACATCATGTATACCTACCATGGGTAATTAGAACGATCCAAATTATCATAAGCAACCAACATATAGAATACATAATTTCTTTCAGCCATGGATGGTGACTAAATATCCAGATGCAAAAAGTTGGCTTTATCTAAAAAAAGTTGAATAGAAATATGCAATAAAGCTCTGTTAGACTTGTAGTAGACTTCGAGGGACTTATATCAGCGAACCAAAAATTGTATATGTTTGGCACAAAAGGACGAAATTACCTACACAATCACTATGATATGCATTCAGAGATCCAAATAAGCTCAAATCAAAATTTTGGTGCCACAAAATGAAGCAACTTTGAACTCCTAATTACATCGAATATGCTAATTTTTGTGTGATTTTGAGACTATTATTAGAAGGGTGTTGATGATGCCCTAAAAAAAGGCAGCGAGGTTCGAGGAATGTAAAAACACACAAATAGCACAAGAAAGAAGAAGAAGCTTGGAGAACAACGCATCAATGATTGTACTACTAAGTGAATGTACAAAGATAAGTGACTTGTTAGGTTTTTAGGCATATATACAAGACAGGGGAAAAAAAACCTCCTAAAAAGGGAAAAAAGAGCCTTGACGTACCTAAGAGTTTTCACACACATCACTATCGAAATATATCAACAAGATCTCTATCCACTTTATCTAAAATTCAAGCAAAGCCTATCACCTAGCAAGGCAAATCACTTGGAAAATCCAAATAGTCCATTTGTATTATCCATTGAAAATCCACATCAAGCATTGGAGATTCGTATTGTTTGCCTAGGTTACATTCCTCACACGTCCACAAACTTCTTTTTATTTATTTATCTACTTTTGAAGTTTGATCTTATCACTTATTCTCTTTTTAGCTAGAAATCTGGAAGAATAAATACAAATATTCAAGAGATCCCTCTTTATCCCTCACATCAAGGATTCACCTTCAGTTCACAGCTCACATCAATGATTCACTTTCAACTTAGAGCTCAATAGGATTACCACTACACTACCACCTCTACTTTGAGCTTCTTATTATGGCTGCAGAAAGATGACAACTAGTAATGTGTGTGCTATGAAAATCTCTTCGTGAGAAATAAATATTTGAGGGTTTCCTGTTGAGTGGTTAAGTTCGGTAATGTATCCTCAAGGTCTCTAGTCCCAAGAGGCAGTTGTGCACATATTTTTGTTTGGACACACTGCAATTCTACCCGTCGGCTAGATATCTTATCGGAGGTACGACTCACGAGGGATCATGCAAGACATTTCCTATTTTTTTGGTGATATTGCACCTAATTACATAAGGAGTAGGGGTAAGATTTTGCTCGGGAAAATGGAATCTCTGCTTCTGATGTTGAATTGATGCAAGATGAATATTTACGCAGCTTGTGTACCATCGGCCTCGACAAATCTTGCGACTAAGAAAATAGATAATGGCGGACCTCGTAGCTACCGTAGCGGAGATCCAGGTTGAACAGAATTAGCTATGTATGAGGCATCTCTTACGCAAATTGATACCCACCTTGTAGATGAAGATCTACCTCATTATGCAGCTTGTAGGCCCACCCTAAACCTGAAAGTCCCGTTACCTGCAGCAGTCTTATGATAAGTTGTTCAGAAAATCCATCCATAGACATTGTGAAGGGTTACAGAGGAATTTGTTAGAGCTGTCGTTATAAACTCAAGCGAGGGTGATATTGAAGCCAGAGGTCGGAGAGCTGGCTTAGCGATAGAGAATCAATGGAACGTTCGATTGAACATCGTTTTTGGCTATAACATCAATACTAACCAGACTTTAAGTCCACATTTCATGGTGGTGCTTGAAATCAACAGATAGAGTTCTTTTATTTTTATAAGCCTGAATTAGTCTTCATCCTCGTGCTTCTTTGACCTGTTGATTATTATTGATCATGATTAGTGTACCATGCAAGATATGCCCTGAAAATTTAAAAGAACAAAGGACACACCCAGGGGACCCCCTTTATCCCCCACATTCAGGGGTTAATATCAGGCTGATCTGCAGGCATTGAACCTTGGACCTTCAGTTCAAGTTACGATGTGTTTACCACTACACCATCCGCCCTTGACACAGTGCAAAATACTGTTGGAGAGAAATCTCTTGTATCTGAGTACCGAGAGTTGTCCTTGTCAGCAAGCTAAGGCAGCTGGAAGTCATGGATAATCAGGTATAATTTTTCCTAATTTTGTGATGTGGAATCTTAGGAGACGACTTCATACATTTGAGCATATGCAACATAACAGGAATTTTTTATAGGGACATCCTTTATCTATCTTAGTATGGAGGCTTGTGGTTTCAAGCAAGCTAAGGTAGCTGGAAGTCATAGATAATTAGGTCTACAGCATATTGCTTTTGTGATGGGGAATCCTAGGCGACTGCTTAAGGCACTTGAGCATATGCAACATAATGGGAAGCCATTATGGAGGGACATCCTTTATGCTTGCACACAGTCATGTGATGACCTTTCCACTGGGAGGAGAGCGCATTCACTAGTGGTGAGCTCGTGCTTCAACTCGCTTTCTGTTTTAGGGGACCCTTTGATTCGATTGTTTGGTACCTGTCAAAGCTTATTTGAAGCAAATATAATTTTTTGCAACATTGAAAATCCCAGCGGATATACTTGGCAATCAATTATATGGGCTCATCATGCACTTGAAGAACACGAGAGGGCATTGGAGCTTTACCAACAGATGCAACAACAGCAGGATGTAAAACCATGTAAGCACATAATTTCTAGTGTCCTTAAATCCTGTGGTTCAGTCAAGACAGTATTGAATGGGATGTATCTTCACAGAGAGACTGTTCAGGTTGACTGTTACAAAGATGTTGTGATAGGAAGCTGTCTCATTGAAATGTATGCTGGCTGTTATTGCATTGAGGAGGCTCGTAATGTGTTTGACAGATTATGCAATCGCAATGAGATAGTTTGGAATGTAATGATTGAAGGTTATACTCAGAATGGGTACGCTGTTACTACCTTCTATCTTTTTGAAGAAATGCAAAAATCTGGCATCAGTCCAGGAACAGTGACCCTTATAAGCCTTTTAAAAGCATGTCAGGCTGAACTAGGAGGCAGTATATTGGTTATGCACCTGCATAGTTTCATCTTTGAGTGTCAGGTTGAGTCTGACAAATTGGTTAGGAATACGTTGATAGATATGTATGCCAGGTTAGGGATGTTGGAGGAGGCTCGCAAATTATTTTTAGGGATTCCCATGAAGAATGCTGTTGACTGGGGAGCCTTGATATCAGGATATGCTCAACATGGACAAGGAGCTCTTGCTGTTGAGGTTTTTGAGGACATGCAACGAGTAGGTCTTGAAGCTGATGAGGTTTTGTTTTCAAGTGTTTTGAAGGGTATCACAGATGAGAAACTGGTGGAGAAAGGCATGCTTTTTCATAATCAGATTGTCATTAGAGGGCTTGACGATGATACAATCCTTGGTACCAACCTTGTCAACATGTATGTTAAGGTCAGGGATATATTTTCAGCATATAAGTTGTTCTCAATGCTGCCTATAAAGAATGCATTGACCTGGAGTGTGATGATCAAAGCCTGTTCAGATGCTCCAGAGCATTTATCAGCAATTGATCTGTTCATAGAAATGCAAGCAAAAGGTATTGAAGCAGATAGAGTCACATATATTGATGTTTTGTGTGCCTTTGATGGCTCACAGTACACATTATCTCAAGGTAGAGTCCTGCATAGCCAAATAATTGAGATCAGTTTGGAGTCTGATGTTGCAGTTGCAAACAGCCTTGTAAGAATGCTTACGAAATGTGGCAGCCCAGAAGATGCTCTAAGTGCTTTTGATGGGATATCATCGCAACAACCAGACTTATGGAGTGATCTTATTTCTGCTTATGCTAGATCAGGGCTTGATAAAAAAGCACTGGAACTCTTGGAAAGAACACAGAATGAAGGCATTATGGTTGAGGGGACTGTTCTCGTATATATTTTGAGGTGCTGTGGTCGTCTAGGAGCCTTAATGAAGGGCAAAATGATACATGGACAGTTTGTAAACACGGAATACAAAACTGATGTGGTACTGGGTAATGCTCTACTAGACATGTACATTGGCTGTGGGGCTTTGAAGGAGGCATGTGAAGTCTTTGATGAAATGTTAAATAGGGACCTTGCATCATGGGGTACAATGATGTCTGCGCACACCCAGCATGGTGATAGTGACTATGCTCTTCAACTCTTTGAAAGAATGCAACAAAGTAATTTGGAACCTGACTTGGTTTCGTTTTCATGTGCACTAAAGGCATGTTGTAACATTGGTTCCATAGAGGGAGGTAGAGTGGTACATGATCTGATCTTAAGAAGTAATCTCCAGGTTGATGCGGTTGCTGGGAATACTCTGGTTGACCTATATGCCAAGTGTGGCAGTCTCCAGGATGCACAGAAAGTGTTTGATAAATTGCCAATACGTAACGAAGTCACATGGAACTCGATGATTACAGGATATGCAAACCATGGAAGCTTGAATTCAGCCGAAAAATTTCTCTCTGATATGCAGAAACATAACCTTAATCCTAGCGCTTCAACATACAATAGTGTGTTTGCAGTATGTGGTCACACAGGGCAAGTCAAAGAAGGTCAGATCCTTTTCCACTCTATGTCAGAGGATAAGAACATTGCACCTATCTCTGAGAACTTTAATTGCATGGCTGACAATTTTGCTCGTGCAGGTCACTTGTGTGAGGCCAAGGAGTTGCTTCACATCTCTCCTGTTCCACCGGATGAGTCAGGATGGACATCTTTGTTATCAGCATGTAAAGTACATTCTAATCCTGAGATTGGGCAACAATGCTACAAGAAATTAGGATATTCCACATAGAAATGTTCTAAGTGGAAAGGCTGGGTTGCATGCAAATGAACAAGGCTATCGCGACTGTGTGAAGTGCCTATGAATGAAATAGGAAGAGCCTCCTTTTCAGAGAAAGGAATTCATTCTGCCTTGCTGGTGGTTATGCCTTGGGTTGAAGCAATACATTTCATCACAAGCTTCTTGAAAGCCAGTTAGGTTCAGAATGTGTGGAGCAAGGGGATTCCGCTCATGTGATTTATATTGCAGGCTGGCAATATTTTCCTAAATGTTGAGATCTTGATTGCTTCTCATCACCAAAGGTATGTGGCATCATGTTTACTACCAGAAACGGAGATGTTTGTTCATATTTGTGGCAAAGTTCCCATAGAAATTCTGTATCATACACAGCAACTTGAATCTGAGTAGCGTGACCAGGGCCCAAATGACATCATCATTCTTTTAGTTGTGAGAACAAGAAAGCTTTGAAAAAAACCAATGAGCTTTACGGTGGGAGTTTTCCCACCTTCAAGCAACATTGAAAGGTTTATATTGGACATTGATATTTGTAAACGTTTTATCCCATGACACATGGCATTGACCACGATGACCACTAACCATGATATAATAATGAACCGTACATCTCTTAAAGACATTATTAACTCTTTGTACTGCCTTCTTGTCTGTCTCTTGTCTACGTTACCTTTGTATAAATGTCACCTTGGGCTAATCTAATGCTATTTCGTCACTCTTCAAAACAGTACTAGAGCCAGAATTTGCTACACAACCATATTCATTTACACATGTTTATGATGACTATGCAAACAGATTTGAGCAAGTTTGAAGCAGACAACTCTCTGCACCATATGATTCACTGACCTTTGAAATCCATGCACAATCATTGATGTCAGTACACAAAGAAGCCAAGCTCTTTTGTAGGGCTTAACTTTGCATATGGCTCTCTGCATGAGAAAAGGTGTCATTCTTAGACTTCTTTGGTCATACATAAGATCTTATATGAGACCGATCCAACTAACTGTCTAACGATTGAATCTTTGCTAAAGTCACATATCCTTTTACATACGAGCAACTGTGATACCCCAATCTACAAAATCCTTATCCAACAGGCTTTGGAATGCAAATAATCAATTTCTCAAATGTGAGGCATAGGTGTCCTGGTTTGATGCATATTGATGTACTTGTTCCACAGTATTGAATCAGATGGAAGTTCATTGTATTCTTGATTATTGTGCATGTTTATAGTAGATGGATTCTCTTCTTAAATCTTAACAGGGAAGACTTAAAATGATCTATATGCTTGAAAAATACAAAGGAAGAATAATTTTGCATGTACATAAAAATACTTCAGTTTTGATTAGGGGAGTACCTTTTAAGAGAGTTTGATGTGAGCATTGCATATGCATACAATCGTCTTGTGGATACCTTTGTAAGATGGTGTAGGAGAAAGAAAAAAATTACATGATGGAAGTTGCACAAGCCATGTCCAATTAGTATATGCCATATAAATGAAGCTCTCGCAAGAAGTACATAACATCATGCCGTATGAAATGCTTAAAATATAAAAACAAGGGGGGATTATATGAAAGTCTTGGGAAGCATATGTTATATGTATGCATCAAGTCAATTTGAGAGAGAACCTAGTTGAAGTGTAAGACGTATACTTGTTGGTTACTCAAATAAGAAAAAATCTCATAGATGCCATAATCTCCATCAAAGGGAAATCATACCCAGAAACAATGTGATATTTTACCCAAAAAAATGCTTCATATGGATCGAAGGACATGAACTTGTGAATAATCATGTATATAACTCTTGAGTCTCCACATGATGCTTATGATTAGTCAAGTACAAGCTGACGATACTATGATCTTGATCTTAAAAGTCAAGAGTATGAGTCTTACGAGTTTCTTGTACTTGATAATTTATGAATTAATTGGACACTGTATACCTTTGTTTTGCAAAAAATGATTACTATTTTTAACGGTATATACAATGATTTCCTTCCTTGAGTAATCATCTATAAAGGTCACAAAATATCAGTTACGTACAAGTGAGGGCTCCTTTTTTTGTGTACAAGATCAAGCACATCATACCTTCCTTGAGTAATCATCTACAAAGGGCACAAAATATCTGTTTCCGACAAGTGAGGGCTCCTTTTTTGGCCCCCATACATGTGTGTACAAGATCAAGCACACCATGTGATACAAAAACACTCTTCTTGAATGGCCACCGATTGGTTTTTTTGAATTAGTAAGCTTTACACATTTCATGTAGCATTTATAACGAAAAATGGAGTAATCCTCTTACCAGTTGCCTTCTTTTCCATGTTCTTGAGCTATGAATGTTGATGTGGCCACACCTCTTGTGCCATAGGTCCAAACCTCCAATTATCTTGTCTCCATAGGTGACGAACATTGCCTTATTCCTTTTCTCTTTATCTATATCAAGGGTAAACATTCTTCTTTCCTTCTCGCCTTTGGCTATTACCTCATAGACATTCCTTGGGTTCTCTATGAAGCATCCTTTTTTATTGAGCTTATTTTCCCCTTTCAACTATTTTCCCAATATAAAAAAATAAGTTCTTAGTGATGGTGGGAACATGTAATGCCTCTAATAAGTGTTGAAGAACCACTCACAAATTTGACATACAGACAGACATAAAGATGAAGAAAGACAAAGAAAAGCAGAAACATAGTATTCAGAAAATCAAGCCTTAGTGAAGGGACAAATTCACGACTGTAATATAGTTCATAGAAACTTCTAGAAATACGAGTTTTTGAATCTCGGATCAAAATGTATATATAAGAGAGTTGAGAGAGTGCTTAGTAGAAGAAGAAAGAAGAAGAGAGAGAAGAACTGGAATAGAATAGTGCATATAGAAACTGAAGAGTACATGTAGTAGACGCCAGAGATTGCGTATGTAGAGATGAATAATAGAACCTGAAATGTCGGGTATTCATCTAAGAGAGATGGTAAGGAATAACTACTCAAAGTAGGAGAGTTTTCCATAGCTATGAGCAAAGTGAGGCCAAGCTATTTTTGTACACATCTTCTCTAATAGAAAACACATGTTCATGTGGAAGTTTCAGTGCATTCTTCGTATGTGAAAAGAAATCTGAGTGATTTCATGTTACTGTGAAAGTTAGTTAACAGTTACAGTTTTTCTCAGTAAACATTTTCCGGTACTTCTGAGAGTTAGATCTCGCAGCATAGTGTAAAGATTTTCATGAGTGATAGCTCATCTTGAAGCTAGGAGTCTGAACTACAAACTGATCAAAAGAGTTTTATGAAACGGGATATGTACACAGTACAAAGTCTGACCGTAAAGGCATCCAGAACTGGCGAAGGTTTTTCTTCAAACTTCAGATAGTGTTCATTCACTAAAGGAAGCTCATGTATTACTTCCTTACTTCATCAACAATCATTTGAAGTAACTACAAACAGAATTGCAGTTGATTTCGGTAACATTCCGGTACAATTATGGTGAGCTTACGGTGACAGTCTGGTAGCATTCCGGTGAAGTTCTGGTGATATTCTGATGAGTTCAAAACATAGTTTTGGCACAGTTAAGTGAAAAAAAGATTATCTAATTGTAAGAAAACACAGTAGTGTAAAGTTTGAAGTAAATCAGTTCAGAATTAAAGCTTGAAGGAAATGCGAAGCTTTCTGTAAAGTGATTTTTCAAAGTTCACTAAAACAGTAGTAAAGTTTTCAGGTTGCTAAGCTACTGATGATTATAGAGGTGTTCTAACATCACTTTAGCTTAGTTCTAGTTGAGGCGTGGTAATTTTTTGCAGTCTTGTTAGTGAACAAGCTTTTACCGTGACATCACATAACCTCAACAATAAGTTCCTTCATTTGTGGTTGCCTTCAAACCTACCATCTCTCATTTGTTGAATCTCATGGTTTGTGTTGTCACCTGTCTCCCCATATCTTCTTTCCTTGGGTGTTTGAAGATTTCTAAAGAAAAATTTTCCCCCTAACATGTGATTACTACAAGCACTATCTATATACCATAGCATAGTTACCTTGGCCTCCATAATTGTTCCCTCTTTATTTTTAGTAGCAATCATTGGCATAATGCCCTAGCTTCCCTCATATGTAGCATCCGTTTTGCAGTTTGTAGTTGTTCTTTCCTCCATAGCTTCCTCCGCTACCTTTGGATCTACCTCTTATTCTTGAGGATTGGCATTCATCTTGATTTTTTTTTGGCTCCCTTGGTTTCTCTAGTTTCTTTCTTGGTAGTTGCTTTTGACCTTTCTTCTTGATCCACCTCTATTTCCCTTGCCTTTCTCTCCTTTGATGCATGGAAGAGTTGGTATTGGCTGCCCTTTGATTTGTTGCCTCCATGGTTGAGCTTCTTAATCAACATGAGATAAGTGATTTGTTTAAAATATGATAAAGAATCTCTAACATGGAAAAAGTTGCAAAGACTTTCCATTTTCATCCTCCCTAAGCCCATTAAGATTGTGGGATTTCAAATTATCATCATCCTAATACACATCCTATTGAACCCAAGTGCATTTGATATTTCCTTGACATTGAGAATGAAGCCATTGATGATTTGATTAGATGCTTTCCTAAGGTTTTTAATCTCATTCCTGATCTAGATTTTCCTAGCCTTTGTAGAGGTCGATTATAATCTTTCTAGATACTCGCATACCTTCTTTGATGTGTCTAGGTCTTTGATATATCCTATCATAGAATTGCTAATGTGATGGGATAGTATAAAGATCACTCTCCTATCCCTTTCCTCCCATTCCTTGATAGATCTCTTTTAATTTTTAGTTGGGGTGTTGGGATCTATGTATGTTTTCACTTTTGTTCGATTAATCAATCCCCAACGTCCCTTATCCATGATGAAATTTGATTTTCTAAACTTCGATGGTCGGTAGTTTGTCTTCTCAAGCTTCTCAGTCTGAGTATTGAAGCCCATGATAGTTGTGCCTCTGAAAAATCCTAATACCTCCTCTTGATGTGACATAAATGTAAAGGGTTGATGTCATAACTTTGCATCTAAAAATTAAGTTAGTTTGACCCTATGATCATCACCTTGTAGGTAGAAGATCCCCCTTTCTTCAAAGGTTCTTCCAAGCTTCTCTAGTCTTCACTTCATTCTTAGCCTCCCCCCAACTTTGAGGCCTCCTCTTGATGTCTTTAATGCTCCAAGATGAGCTTTGATACCATGGATGGAGAATATGAACTTGAAATAGAAGCGAAGGTGTGTTTGATCCTTCTTAGAATCTCACAATTGGCTACCACAATGAGCCAAAATCAAGAGTTCTTTGAAGTCTCTTAGAATCAGCTCACCTATTGTAGAAAAGTTCCAAGAAAAGATAATTCCTATTGAATCCTATATAGTAGGCACATGAGAAAATCATATGGATGCTTAGAAGTGGAATCGATCATTCACCATGGAAGCATGTTCATGGATGATACTTTCCTTGTGTGTAATAATAAATGGCAAGTGGAGTGAATTATGACATCCCAAATGCATAACTTCCCAATGTCAAAGCCTTCATTCGAGCTCTCTATAAAACTAGTCATAGTGATGTTAGAGTTTCACAAAAATGCAAATACAAGGCATAGAATCTCCACATCAATGGAGATTGTATCCATCATCAAGAAAACCAAAACATTCTATACTGTTGTATGGAGGAAATTGAATCTTCTAAATCGATAGAAAGAGCTCATAGAAATATGCTAGGAATAAATTACTCCAAAACTCAAACTTTATATATCTCAAGAGGGATGGAGTACATTGGCCAACCATGGAGAGGAACATAGTCAATTATGTGAAGAATTGTCAAGGATGCTTGCACCAAAATCCAATAGAGCATGCTACCTTATATAGATTAGCCACTAATTAAGAGTGGACTCAACCCATGGTCCACTTTATCAAGATGGATGAGCATACCAAAGACATGTTGTTGACATTGTAGCATCACAACTCATATTTTTCAAACCAAGGAGCATCTCACAAGACCCAAATGTTGCATAGAATCATTCAACAAACACAATGATGCTTTGTTATGTTAGAGTTTGAGGTCTACAGTAGCACGCGAACAACACAAGGAAGAAGAAGGAGCTTGGGGCACAACACACAATACTGAATGTATTACCACTAGAATATATAAAGATCAGTAACCTATTAGGGCTATAGGCATATACAAAAGCCCGGGGGAAAAATCCTCCTAAGGAGGGGAAAAAGTGCCTTGGTGGTCCTAGTGTGTTCATATACATCACTACCTAAATATATCAACGAATCCCCCCTCGGAGAGATGCGGTGAAGGAGTTGGCACTCATGTATATGCATTGGAGTTAGACGCCTGCGGAAGCATGCAAACAACACAAGGAAGAAGAAGAATCTTGGAGCACAACACACAATACTGAATGTATTACTAGAGAATGTACAAAGATAAGTAGCCCATTAGGGCAATAGGCATATATACAAGCCAAGGGAAAAAAACATCCTACAGAGGGAAAAAAGTGCCCCGGCGGTCCTAGAGTGTTCACACACATCACTACCTAAATATATCAACAAATCCCCCCTAGGAGTGATGCGGTGAACAAGGAGCTGGCACTCATGTATAAGGAAGTGCCAAGCTATGTTATAATCACTCCACAAAAGGAAGTAAGGCCAAAGTTTTGCGGAAAGCTTCAAACTTCTCCCTAGGCAGAACCTTCGTGAAAAGGTCTACAATGTTCTCTTGCATGTGCACATATGCCAAGCTGATCTCCCTAGTAGAGAACCTCTCCCTGACATAATGATAATGCACCTCAATGTGCTTAGTGTGAGCATGGAACACAGGGTTCCTTGCAACTGCCAATGCGCTCTGACTGTCAGTGAAGATGGTGGTGGCAGAAGATTGACCAACACCCAAATCAGCCATAAGGCGTCTGAGCCACACACACTCAACAGTCGCTGTGAAAGCTTCCCTATACTTAGCCTCACAACCGGAAGTGGCCACAGTAGTTTGCTTCTTGCTCAACCAAGATATACATGAGGTACCAAGCATGAAGCAAAAGCCACTAGTGGACACACGAGTGTCATAGCAACCAACCCAATCAAAGTAAAAAAAAGCATGCAAATCTGGCGGTAGTGATCCCCCCTTGGGATAAGACAACCCAAGTAGCTGAGTACCACTCAAGTAGCGAAAGATGCGCTTAATCGCCTGCCAATGCTTGACTCCTGGACAATGCATAAACCTACTTATCTGTGAGATAGCAAACTGAATATCTGGTCGAGTAATGCATAAGTAAATCAGGCACCCAATAGCCTGCTAATAGAGAACAACATCAAATGCATCTCCAACATCATGAAGACTCAATCGTAAACCTGCCTCCATAGGAGTGGCAATAGGTTTACAATCTTCAAGGCCAAAACACTGCAATAATGTGTCAATATGTTTCATTTGACACAAAGCCTTCCACCATCAACCTGCATAAATTGAATGCCCAAATAATGATGCAAATGCCCCAAATCAGACATCTCGAATGAGGCATGCAAATCAGCCTTAAAATCAACAATATGCCTCTCATGAGGACCAGTGAGCAACACGTCATCAACATAAACCACAATGATCAGAAGTACATCATTAGCAGGCTTAACATATAAGGTGCTTTCAGTTTGACTGTTCTCAAAACCATGTGCAATCAGATAGGCATGTATCTTTTTATACCAAGCACATGGTGCTTGCTTTAAACCATATAATGCCTTCTTTAACCTACACACCTGGTTTTCATGCCCTTTTTACACAAAGCCATAGGTCTGTAAAACATACACTTCTTCATGCAAGTCACCATTCAGAAACGTTGTTTTAATGTCCAACTGATGTACATTCCAACCATGATGAGCTACAAGTGCACAGATGCTATGAACAGTACTCATTCGACAAGTAGGAGCAAAGGTTTCACAAAATCCATGCCTCTTTCCTACGCATAACCCTTTGCAACAAGCCTAACCTTATACTTGTCAACTGTACCATCAGGTTTACGCTTCAACTTGTATACCCACTTAGTGCCAATGGCCTTCTTGCCAAGAGGCAAGTCACATATAGACCAAGTACCATTTTTCATTATTTCAACATATTGAGATTGCATAGAAGCCATCCAATTTTCTGAATTTTTTGCTTCATCAAACAAAACAGGATCAGTCTAATCACATAGACTAGATGCAGCCATAACATAGAAATCTGATGCAAAACAGGCACTATGAGAACTTGATCGAGTACGATATGACAAAGGTGCATCTAATTTACTGTCACGCAAGGTCTGCACCAGCCATTTTGGCATAGTTCTTGCCTGATCAATATCAACTCTCTCATTAATAAGTGCATCATGTAAATTTGCATCAGAAACGAAATGATCTGCATCATCACATGAAACCTACAAAGTCTGAGAAGTTGCCGCATTAGGAGCAACACTAGACGGTCCACATGTAAAAAGAGGCAACAAAGTATCATACATGTCTTTGGAGCTAACAGATGTCTCCTTATTACATGAAAGCAATGGCTGAATAGCATCTTCCACAAAAACAACATCACAGCTAACCAGAATGCGTTTAGTCTGTGGATGATACAGACGATAGACTTTACTTTTAGAACTGTACCCAACAAAAATACATTTTACTGCTTTATCATCCAATTTTCTACGATGTTGTTGGGGCACTAATGCATATGCCAAACAACCAAAAACACGCAGATAAGCAACATACGGCTTGCGTTCATGCCAAGCCTCATATGGAGTGATAGACTGCAATGCTTTAGTGGGACACCTGTTAAGTACATATGCTGCACACATGACAGCCTCAAGCCAGAAACTATGTGGTAAAGCCTGACTCTTGACCATACACCTCGCGATCTCCATGAGTGACCTGTTCTTTCATTCAACAACTCCATTTTGTTGAGGTGTATACGGCACTGTACATTGGTGTTTTATCCCATGTTCAAAAAGAAATGAATTAAAATCAGAAGACATATATTCCCCCCCTTGATAAGAACGGAGGGTGCCTATTTTACATGCTGATTGATTTTCAGCCAAAACCAAAAACTGTTTGAAGCACATGAACACTTCGGACTTTGCCTTCAATGGATATACCCATGCATGCCTGAAAAAATCATCAATGAAATTCATGAAGTAAAGGTAATTCCCAAAAGAAGGTGTCTGCATAGGACCACAAACATCACTATGTGCAAGCTGCAATTTCTGAGTAGCCCAAACTGAACCATCTTTTGGAAAGGACGAACACTACATTTTGCCCAAAACACAACCTTCACAAACATGTTTTCCAGGTGCCTCAAGTTTGGGCAAAGAGGACACCATTTCAAATTTCTATAGGCGTAGCAAACTAGCAAAATTCAGATGACCAAAGCGTGCATGCCAAAGATTTGCATCTGACATAGCCTAAGAATCATGTACTGCATATACCAAATCATTTACAGATCTTATGAGCTTATACAACCCATGACATAAAATTACCATTAGGGGAAAAAATGAACCTTGAATGGGCCTTTTAGATTAAGGAGTGATTAGTGATGGACCAATCAGAAGAGGGTGGTGGCCACATTCTATGCCCTATAAAATACTAGGCTGAAGGGTGGAGAGGGGACATATTTCTCCCTTATTTAATGAGCTGCCTCTAGAGAGAGAATGAATCTCGTAACTCAGTTGGGCCCAAAAATTCAAAATTTCTAAAAAGTTAAAAAACTCATCATAACACCTGAAAATGGACCCTCCATTACTTTTTAGGGTCAAAAGTACTCTTTTTGACCCCAAATTCAAAATCCATGCATGTTTTGAGCTGAAAAAATGAGTTTTTTCAAAAACACTCAAAAAAGAGTTATTTCCCTCCTAAACCTCACATTTTCATACACAGGTCCTAAAAAGTCATCTTTTCCCACTACTTTCACTCTATAGCACACCATTGAAGCTCCTGTTTCTACACTCCAACCTACCTGCATCTCCTATCTCGAATTACTGTTGTAGCTTGAAGACCTTTAGCTTCAATGGCAACATCTAAAGCTTCTAGGCGACCAAAAGATGAAATCCTCACATTAAGATGTCACAATATCGAAGCCACAGATGGATAGTGGCTATCACATGAGTACTCCAAAGGTGCATGGGTGTACATGCAACCCTCTAGAGTTGGGCCTCATCGAGTTAGAGATCGTGGAAACTTAGATCTTCATTGGAAGGGAAAGTTACTTGGCTTCAAGAAGCACAGAGAAAATGGGATGGTTGCTATTGTATAACATGTTTTTACAATGGCAACTATGAAACTTGAAAACTCTAGTAGTATGAGATATCCTGTGAACTGTAAGTATTACTCTATAATATTTTATGTTTTCTTATGTCAGATATATTTCTGAACTATTTATATATGTTTTTGTTTGTTTCAGATATATTTCCTTCTACTTTGGTGGAAGAGCAACCACTTCATAGTCTTACAAGTACTTACCAGGCATTGCATGCAGATGTTGGTGCACTAGTCTTTCCAAATATATCTCCTGCTCAACTTTACCATGATAGAGTTTTCTTTTACACACATAGATATGTTGTACCCTCTACAACGAATGGTTTTGGAAGGTTAGAGAGAATTGAAGTACATTCTCTTCTTAGCTTGGAGTGGTCAAAACCTGATATATGGTCCGTATCATCTTTGAAGCAAAAGATGGTAATGGATATACATAACTCTTTGAAATTCACAAAAGTGTCTAGGTCTGTAGGTTTGCACTGGTCTTTTCCCATTCATTGTTTTGTATATTTATTCCAAGGATTCTCATTCCAAGAGACTTCCACCATGTTCATGTGTAAAGATATCACATATGAGCAAGTCGAAAGTCTTCTTGGTGAAAATTGGGGTTTGATGGAAGGAATTGCAAAAGGTGATAAATATCTCTGTAAAATAGGTGGAACAGGTATAGCATTTCGATATTTGAAACAACGTACTTCATTATACATCAGATTCTACTATGATCGTTGGATGTGCAAACTTGGCAAATGGATACCATTTCAAAGTTCAGAGGGATCTTTGCATTCATTTGAAATAAAGCTTAGATTGCCCAACAATGGAACAGAAACTATTTTAGTGAATAATCATTGGACCTTGGCTAATCTAAGAGAACACTTGATGATTATGGGGTTTGAAGGACTAACTCAATCCATCTTCAAAATTCAAGGACATAAGGTGAGAAATGTTTCATGTTTTTGTTAAAGTAATCTTTTCGTTATTGTTTATTTTACTTTAATGACTTCAATTTCTTACAAATTGATTACAGGTCGGTAGAAGAATGGAATACAAAATGAAAGTCCCTGTAGATTGGAGCAAAGATGGAACAGAGCTCTCATTGTCATAGTTCTTTTGCAACCTGATAATGTCACTTCTTGGGCCCTAGTCATTGTATCTCATGGTTTTTGCACTTTCAAGAACCTTGTAAAAAGTAGGACAACTGATTCATGTTAGATATTGTATATACCTTATTCTCTGCAATGGTAATTTCAAAACTTTTGGAATGTCAAAAATTCTGTTCACTACTTTGAAATGTGGTTGCTCATGTTTTTTTCTGTGCATTATTTTGTCATCAGAAACTCATTTTTTGAAATTGCACTTCTTTATTCTATACTTTTAAAAGTGGGCCCAGTCAATTTAAAAACTTGAAACTGCTATAAAAATTGTTCTATGTGCTCATTTCTCACATTTGCACTGTCAAAGAGCTAGAAAGCACAAACTACAAGCCTCTAGAAATCTCGCGCGCAAGCAATGGCTGCTAGCACTTCCACTCCCATGAAATCTCCTCGAGATCTATTCATGGAGTTTTTGGATACTACAGACTACAATGGTCGTACGGATTTGTATGACCTAGTCTGTAGAGTCCCTAATCTTGAAGGGACAATAGCCATGAATTTCGATGTGATCGATGAGATCACAGATTTTATGGAATTCTATATATTAAGATATGCCATAGATATTCCAGCATATGAGTGTAAATGGGTCCCCTGTGACCTGGTTTTTTACATTCATAAAGGAGATGAGGCATTTGCGAAGCGCTTAAAGCGTTTCGTGGCTATTGCTGAGGCTTCAGGGCACCTGTTAGATGACACAGTGCCCTTAATTAAACAATTAAATAAGAAAAGGAAAATGGGAAGAAAATATCTTTCCTACATAGCAACAAAAATCTTTTTTGTCAATGATCTTGTTACTAGGGGTTTTGTAGATGACAAGAAGGAACCCCAGATAGAAGTTCTCAACTTATTAGAAGAGAGTCAAAAAATATCCATAGAATTTCCTCAAGGAGTAGCAGACAAATTAAAGGAAGCCAGCACACAGAAGAGTCCACCCTCCAACTTAGACCCCGTGGAACCCACTCTACGAAAGGTAGAGATGGAAATGTTTTCAGTTGTACTTGTCGATGGAGAGGAATTTTTGTTCCTGCACGATATTGAGAAGGCATTCGGTCTACGCCTCGACGAATGCCTTAGTATTTTCTGCTCAACCTCGGATGTTCCCATGGACAACACTTCTGACATTATCGAAAAGGCAACAATTCCACTTGGTGATTCAGTTGCATACACCATTGCATTTGTGTGTGAAGAGATTTTGAGCCATGCCAACCAAGATGACACTGAAGAAGATCTAACCACAACAAGGGAAAGAATTTTGGAGAAGAAGATTCCAACATCCCCTGTTGTGGAGCAAAGTGGCATGGCCCATTCATCAATTCCACTAGATGCAATGGGAAGAGGAGAGGATGAAGATAGGCTTCAAGATGTAAGTCTCTACTGACATTTATGGTTGTCTCATATTCATACAAGATGTATCTATTTAATTTTATGATTGTCTATGTGTAGGAAACAATTGAAGTGGATAAATTTGTAGCAAGGAGTGGTGGTGATCATGTTTCCCGGCGCCATGGCTCTTCCTTGGCACAATACATTGGAAAATTGCCAAAGGAAGATTTTGTAATAATCCACAAGGACTTTTCCCTCAAGGACACTTCATGACTTGGTGTATGAAGGCCTTGAGTAAAGTTTTGTGCCTATCTACAATAATGCAAGGGACCAATGTTGATATATTTAGGTAGTGATGTGTGTGAACACTCTAGGACCGCCGGGGCACTTTTTTCCCTCTTTAGGAGGTTTTTTTCCCCCGGCTTGTATATACGCCTATTGCCCTAATGGGCTACTTATCTTTGTACATTCTCTAGTAATACATTCAGTATTGTGTGTTTGTGCTCCAAGCTTCTTCTTCTTCCTTGTGTTGTTCGTGTGCTTCCGCAGACGTCTATCTCCAACAATTGGTATCAGAGCAAGTCGTCGCTTCTTCTAGGGTGCCGTCGACACTCCTCCGTTTGCAGTCTCAGATTCGCACGAAATTTGGTGAGCATACTCAGGGTGTTTCTGAGATCAAACAGCTTTGCATTTGTGGTGCCGAAATCGCGATCTGAGCTCGTTTCGGCCTTCAAACGCACTATCACAGCGCTTGTGCAGGCTATTTCGTCCTTTTGTGCCAAAGGTATATACCAGTTTCTGTTCGCCACTTTAAGCGTCTCAAAGTTTGCTACAGGTCTAGCAGAACTCGTCTGGGCAGTTCCGTTCAACTTTTTGAGATACAGTCAATTTTCTGCATCAAGGTATTTTAGTCACCGGCGATGGCTGAAAGCAGTGATGTATTCCGTATGTTGGCTGTTGAGGATAAGTTGGATGGTACCAACTACCCATTATGGGCTTATATGATGCGACATGTACTGGTTGCAAAAGGACTGTGGAACATTGTGCAGGGTGTTGAAAGACGTCCTGTTACACCGGCGACTACACGTACTACAAATACAGGTGCTGGAGCTGATGAAGATGGTGTCAAAGATGATATTCCACAGATTCCTGTTCGTGCTGCTGTTTCTGTTGCACCTACTGCAGAGCAGATTTGTTGGGATGGCAGAGATGCCCAGGCACATGCATTGATAGCTTTGTCTGTCAAACGTGCCATTATTCCTCACATTTGCTCTTGCAGAACAGCAAAGGATGCTTGGGATACACTTACCACTTTGTACCAGGCTAGGAATGAGGCTCGTGTTGCTTACCTCTGAAAACAGTTGGAGAGTGAGCACATGAATGAAGGTGATTCTATGGACAGTTTTCTTACAAAGATCAAAGACTTGAAGGAACAATTGATTTCTGCTGATGAGGTTATACAAGATAGCTCACTTGTGCAGACCGTTCTGAATGGTCTTCTTGATTCATATCAGAGTTTTGCCTCTACTCTTTGGTTGATGATGAAAGGCAATCCGAATGCCTTGTCATTTGAGGAATTAGTCTCTGTTCTGTTGCAGGAAGATCAGTCCAAGCAGAACAGGTCCATTATGCGTGTTGTAGATCAAGCTTTCCTGGCTAGTCAGAAGGGCAAAGGAAAATGGAGCTCTTCTACTAGTAAGCAGAAATCTGCAAATGTTGCACAATCGAAGAACCAGGATAAAGATGAGAAGAAATCAGAAAAGCAGAAATTGTTCTGCAAGTACTGTAAAGGAAATGATCATATTATAAAGAACTGTCCAAAATTGGCTGCTAAAGAGGCAAAGAAGAAAGAGGCTGGAATGGTTGTTGCAGAGGCCTCTACACCAAAAACAGAGTCTGCAAATCTTGTGCAGGAAGAAGAATGGGCGTTTACTACTGTCTGCAGTTTTGACCCATCTTCTCATGATCAGTGCATGTCTGCAGTAGACTCAGATGTTTGGTACTTTGACAGTGGGGTGACCAAACATATTACCTCACAACGCAGTTTCTTCTCTTCACTCGAGCCTGCCCCTACAGGGAATACTGTCACATGCGCCAATAACTCCTCTTATCCTGTTATGGGAGTTGGTAAGATCATTCTGACTACTACTGATGATAGTTCTTTCACTTTCTCAGATGCTTTATTTGTGCCAGGGATAAAAAAGAACCTGTTATCAGTTTCTGCATTAGCCAAGATTGGCTTGGTTGTGAAATTTGTTGATGACAGGTGTACAATCCATGATCTCTCAAATGGTGATGTGATTATTGCTTCTGGCATCTTATGTTGTGGGCTGTATAAGCTCATAGACTATGAAAGATCTGTGAATGATTCGACATGTGCAGTTCATGATTCTCAGGCTATGTCAGATGCAAAGCTTTGGCATGCACACTTTGGTCATCTGAATTTTGCTAGTTTGCTACGCCTGGAGAAATCTGAAATGGTGTCCTCTTTGACCAAACTTGAGGCTCCTGGAAAACATGTTTGTGAAGGTTGTATTTTGGGAAAAATGCAGCGTTCTTCCTTTCCAAAAGATGGTTCAGTTCGGGCTACGCAGAAATTGCAGCTTGTACATAGTGATGTCTGTGGTCCTATGCAGACACCCTCTTTTGGAAATTACCTTTACTTTGTGACTTTCATTGATGATTTTTCCAGGCATGCATGGGTATATACACTCAAAGCAAAGTCCAAAGTGTTCATGTGCTTCAAACAGTTTTTGGTTTTGGCTGAAAATTTGTCAGCATGTAAAATGGGCACCCTCCGTTCTGATCGAGGGGGGGAATATATGTCTTCAGATTTTAATGCATTTCTGGATGAACGTGGGATAAAACACCAATGTACAGTGCCGTATACACCTCAACAGAATGGAGTTGCTCAACGAAAGAACAGGTCACTCATGGAAATGGCGAGGTGCATGGTCAAAAGTCAGGCTGTACCACATAGTCTCTGGCTTGAGGCTGTCATGTGTGCAGCATATGTACTGAACAAGTGTCCCACTAAAGCGTTGCAGTCTATCACTCCATATGAGGCTTGGCATGACCGCAAGCCATCTGTTGCTCATCTGCGTGTTTTTGGTTGTTTGGCATATGCATTAGTGCCTGAACAACATCGCAGAAAGTTGGATGATAAGGCAATAAAATGTATTTTTGTTGGGTACAGTTCTGAAAGTAAAGGCTATCGTCTGTATCATCCACAGACTAAACACATTCTGGTTAGCCGTGATGTTGTCTTTGTGGAAGATGCTATTCAGCCATTGCTTTCATGTACTAAGGAGACATCTGTTAGCTCCAAAGACATGTATGATACTTTGATGCCTCTTTTTACAGGTGGACAGGCTAGTGCTGGTCCTAATGAGGCAACTTCTCAGCCTTTGCAGGTTTCATATGATGATGCAGATCATTCCATTTCTGATGCAGATTTACATGATGCACTTGTTGATGAGAGAGCTGATATTGAGTAGGCAAAAACTATGCCAAAA
Source organism: Ceratopteris richardii (assembly GCA_020310875.1). Classification (NCBI taxonomy): domain Eukaryota; kingdom Viridiplantae; phylum Streptophyta; class Polypodiopsida; order Polypodiales; family Pteridaceae; genus Ceratopteris; species Ceratopteris richardii. The sequence continues at coordinate 16,520,970 of CM035423.1, read as the reverse complement.
TGGCTGGTGCAGACTTTACGTGATAGCAAATTAGATGCACCTTTGTCATATTGTACTCGTTCAGGCTCTCTTAGTGCCTCCTTTGCATCAGATTGCTATGTTATGGCTGCATCTAGTCTCTGTGATGAGAATGAGCCTGTTTCTTTTGATGAAGCACAAAATTCAGAAAATTGGAAGGCTGCTATGCAATCTGAATATGATGTTATAATGAAGAATGGTACATGGTCTTTATGTGACTTGCCTCCTGGCAAGAAGGCCATTGGCACTAAGTGGGTATACAAGCTGAAGCGTAAACCTGATGGTACAGTTGACAGGTATAAGGCTAGGCTTGTTGCAAAGGGTTATGCACAGGAAAGAGGCATTGATTTTGATGAGACCTTTGCACCTACATGCTGTATGACTACTGTTCGGAGCATTTGTGCACTTGCAGCCCATCATGGTTGGAATGTACATCAGTTGGACATTAAAACAACATTTCTGAATGGTGACTTGCATGAAGAAGTGTATGTTTTTCAGCCCCGTGGCTTTGTGCAGAAAGGGCATGAAAACCAGGTTTGCACGTTAAAGAAGGCATTATATGGTTTAAAGCAAGCACCACGTGCTTGGTATGAGAAGATACATGCCTATTTGATTGCACATGGTTTTGAGAACAGTCCAACTGAAAGCACCTTATATGTTAAACATGTTAATGATGTGCTTCTGATCATTGTTGTCTATGTTGATGACATGCTGCTCACTGGACCTATTGAGACACATATTGCTGATTTTAAGGCTGATTTGCATGCCTCATTTGAGATGTCTGATTTGGGGCATTTGCATCACTATTTGGGCATTCATTTTATGCACGTTGATGGTGGAACGGCTTTGTGTCAAACGAAATATATTGACACATTATTGCAGCATTTTGGCCTTGAAGACTATAAGCCTATTGCCACTCCTATGGAGACAGGTTTACGATTGAGTCTTCATGATGCTGGAGATGCATTTGATGTTGTTCTCTATCAGCAGGCTGTTGGATGGTTGATTTACTTATGCATTACTCGGCCAGATATTCAGTTTGTTGTCTCACAGATGAGCAGGTTTATGCATTGCCCAGGAGTCACGCATTGGAAAGCGGTTAAGCGCATCTTTCGCTACTTGAGTGGTAATAGGCTACTTGGGTTGTTTTATCCCAAGGGGGGATCACTACCGCCAGATTTGCATGCTTTTTCTGACTCAGATTGGGCTGGTTGCTATGACACTCGTGTGTCCACCAGTGGTTTTTGCTTCATGCTTGGTACCTCATGTATATCTTGGTTGAGCAAGAAGCAGCCTACTGTGGCCACTTCCAGTTGTGAGGCTAAGTATAGGGCAGCTTTCACAGTGACTGTTGAGTGTGTGTGGCTCAGACGCCTTATGGCTGATTTGGTGTTGGCCAGTCTTCTGCCACCACCATCTTCACTGACAGTCAGAGCGCATTGGCAGTTGCGAGGAACCATGTGTTCCATGCTCGCACTAAGCACATTGAGGTGCATTATCACTATGACAGGGAGAGGTTCTCTGCTGGGGAGATCAGCTTGGCATATGTGCCCACGCAAGAGAACATTGCAGACCTTTTCAAGAAGGCTCTGCCTAGGAAGAAGTTTGAAGCTTTCCACAAAGCTTTGGGCTTACTTCCTTTTGTGGAGTGATTTCCACATAGCTTGGCACTTCCTTATACATGAGTGCCAGCTCCTTGTTCACTGCATCACTCCCAGGGGGGATTTGTTGATATATTTAGGTAGTGATGTGTGTGAACACTCTAGGACCGCCGGGGCACTTTTTTCCCTCTTTAGAAGGTTTTTTTCCCTCGGCTTGTATATACGCCTATTGCCCTAATGGGCTACTTATCTTTGTACATTCTCTAGTAATACATTCAGTATTGTGTGTTTGTGCTCCAAGCTTCTTCTTCTTCCTTGTGTTGTTCGCGTGCTTCCGCAGACGTCTATTTCCAACAACCAATTGTATATTTCTAGTTAGGAAGTCCCTTGCCCTTACTACCCTAGGAGTTAACTTTAGAGGAAAAATATTAGGTCAAATAGGAATAGCTTAGGGTCTTGGATTGACAGACCCTCAATTAATATCCCAATCGGTTTTGACTTACGAATCGCCTCTATCTTTTCAGAGAAGAAAGAATGTAGTGGAGAGGTTCAAGGCCAAGAGCCAATTGTAAAAACTTTATAATACCAATGTTTTGTTTTTCCAATTTCCATGTGCATTGAATATTATATCTTTATGGTTTTGACAATCTCATAACTTTTGCACAGTTTAATCAGTCTTTTTCCATTATTTCTTGTAATTTGTGTTGCCCAAAATGCATGCAATGGCTTAGAAATGCAAAAAAAAGGCCTGTCACAGAAACGCGGGGATGGGCCTTGCAAAATTTTGCAGGGCCCATCCCCGCGTTTCTGTGGAAGGCCTTTTTTTTGCATTCCTAGGCCATCCTATGCACTAGGTTACCTGTATTGCAAGTCTATCTCCCTCAATTAGCACTTCACTTGGGGAAATGTGGAACACTCTTCTTATGTACAATAATTAGAGAAAGTTAAGACTCCTCTGGGTGCACATAAGCATGCAACAGTAAATAAGTACATGTATGTTCATAAACATTGTTTAGCTATTGGTCAGGGGGTTAGCATGCAGTGCACTCTAGCCAAGGCCAATCATATGCCCCAATGTGCATGGCATGTGTTTTCACGGCTTGGAAATGCCAAAAAAAGGCCTACCATAGAAACACGGGGATAGGCCCTGCAAAACTTTTGCAGGGCCCATCCCCACGTTTCTGTGGCAGGCCCTTTTTTGGCATTTCTTGGCCATGAAATGCATTAAATAGCATTACCACTTACAACAAGTACAGAAAAAAGAATGATACAACTATGAAAAACACTTCAAAGAGGTATTGGAAAAACACACCTACAAACATAGGAGAAATAAACTTCAAAACATGTACACTAAGAGATAAACACTTGGGAGAGCAAATATGAGAAGACAAAGATTATATTCATCATTTGGGATTTACAAAATATTCATCATATGGGATATACAAAAGGTTCTCCAAACAAGGGAGTACAAATTATGGTTAATGGTTATTCCCTCTAATTCTCCTAGCTAGCTGCAAATCTTTAGGTTGTATTGTCACTCTCTTTGCATGGATGGCACATAGGTTAGAGTCCTCCAACATTGATATAAGATACGCCTCTGCAGCTTCTTGGAGAGCTTCAATGGCTATCCCTTGGATACAAAGTCCAGCGCAATAGCATTGGATCTCTTCCTTCACAATTCTTGCAAATGACCTTCGTGGAATAAGAACCTCCACAGACTTTTGATAGTGTCGAATCTCCGCAAAGGCTCTGGTTTGCTTTTTGCGCCTTTGTGGTGCTCTTGCATTTGGGGGGATGTTGGGTTGTGGTTGTTGTGGTCTACAACGTGGTTGATAGTTCTTCTTTCTTCTTGGAGGATGCCTAGATGGTCCTGCCTCATCATTTACTTCCTTTGCCCAACCTTGCTCTCTTTCTTCATCGGTTGGTCTTTGTCCTTGTCCTGGGGGGAGTGTCTTGCCTCCTTGTGTTACTCGATGGTTCACGGGGATATCATCGTTGTTCCATGGTGGCTCATTTATACTTTCTTCATCTGAGGAACTCGATAAAGTTGATGTCTCAATCACAACTCGTCTATGTCCTCGTTGTTTGGGCCTTTCCTTGATTGGTGTCCTGATTGGGGGCTCCTCATCAGATGCGGAAGGGGAATAATATATTTCTTGGGATACATCTCTCTCTGGTGAAGCTTCATCCCCCCGCGATGCAATGCTACCGGATTGTGTCCCTGCACCCGAGTTTTTTCTTGAAGAGTGGCTTGTGGTTCGACGCTTCTTGTGGGGTGTCATCCATGTTGGGCACTGAGTACCTTGCACATGGCTAGGGTTGACTACATGATCCTTCCTAGCAGTCTGCTTTGTGCGTGCCATTCTCTTAGGTTGTAAAGTGGTAAAATGAGGAAGGACACCTCTATTTATAGGCTTTCACTTAAGAATTGTCATGTTCACATTTAAATGGATAAAAATTAGTTTTAAGACATTAAAAGTATATTCACAAAAACAATAGAATTTTATTTGAAGTGAAAGGGGTTATAAAAACCTTGAAAAGAATAATGCATTGTAAGAGTTTGGAAACTATTTCCAAGCAGAACCCTCGCGGACTCTTTGTGCACGCCATTGGGCATGATGTACGGGTCCTGACGATGACATCCACTTCTCTCTTGCAATATCATGTTGTAGCTTTCGTGTAATCTTTGCTATTCGTGACTCACATGCCTTTTCCATTACATATTTTCTAGCAAATGTTGCACTAAAAAACCAATTGAACATTTCTTCTAAATAGTTTGATTGGAGTAGACCACCCGCATGATGAGTGTTTTTAAAGTAAACACCTCTAGCCCTGTAATGTGACTTCTCCATTCCTTGTGTACTAAAAATTTCCAGTGACCCATATCGATTCATAAAATATGCTCCATGTGCAAAAAGAATATGCTATGATCTGGTCAATAAGATATACACATAGTGTTTAAGACCAAATAAAAAAATGTAAGAGAAATTTAGTATGTAATGTGTAATGTTGCTTTCTCCCCAAGATAAGATGAATGACTGGGTAAACTCCTTCAAAGTCACTTGGAATAATTCTCGTTGTGAAGCATAAGTGGAAACCAAACACATCAAATGTAACAATTGATCGAACGACGACCAAACCTTCTTTCGCTTGTTAATGAGATCAACCTAACTATCATTGTCTGTTGTAATTGAACAGAGGTCCTTCCAAAGCTCCCATTTCCCATCATCTTGACTATGCACATCTCTTCTAAAGAAACGTCGTGCCTTCTTCCCAGTCATTGAAACTTGTTGTAAAATCTCTTGAGACTGACCATACTTCTTAACAACTAAAGATACGTGGCCACCATGACAACCTATAGAATTCAAAAGATCTTCTATTTTTTGGATTTCTATTGTAGACCTCTCTAGTGGTTTCATTGCAAATGCATATTCAACATGGAGCTTCAAAAGCCCATCAAAGATCCTCATGAATGCATGCAAAGTACAAAAGTGAACATTGACTAATGGAAATGGGATAATGGGGTTCCAATCATTGCTTATTTTATCATGAGTCGGTTCTTGTAACATTGGACACCTCAAAAGTGATATCTCCCATTCCCTGTGATTCGATGAGTCTGTTTCATCAATTTCTTCAGAGTCATCAACTCTTGTCAATGCCCTTGCATGTTTAGACTGTCTCTTAGATCCTTTGTAACCTTGTGTACAATATTGGCAAGGATAGAGAGAAGATGCTCCTTGTTTACAACCTAACATGCATTTTATACTCTTAAGGTCTCCACCCAAATGCCATTCTACCTCAAAATCACCTATATCATCTACAAAAAGCTTTTGCCCATGTATTTGAGAAGAGATTACTTCCGTAATCCACGGAGTCCTACTAAAAATCCATGAAATAACATTATTTGTTTCTTTGGGAACTTCTATAGGACCTAACCACCAGATATCTCTCTCTGATTGCACACTGTAAGTCAAATGGTCCCTCCCTCCTAAAGTTTCATCACTCATTGCATGGTCCATAATTTCTTTCATTAGCGTCACACTCAACCTTTCTAGTCGTCGACCCTTTATGATTTGACACTCATCAAGCTTCAGTATGAACTTCAACTTAACATTACAGTCTGCACAAAAGAGAAAACATTATCTTAATATGACACTTGAATGCAATAAAACTTCAACACCAAATAAAATGTAGTAGGGGTACCTTTGATTGTTGAACTATAAAAGTGAACCATTGCTTGTTGAAGCTTCTGAAGATCCACAAATATATTGTTGAATTTAGTGTAAGTAAATCCTTGTGTAGATAGGATTTTTGATTGCTTCTTGGGAATATTTGGATGATAAATAGAGGCAGGCATACAATTACAGGGGACCACAGATAGGTAACTTTGGCCAGATTCGGTGAAACCAAGGGCAAATAAGTAACGGTATAGCCTCATCTCCACATAGATGTCATTTTTGTGGGGAGGTTGGTCACATACACCATCATTGAAAAGATTCCCACAAATATGGCAAGCGGAAGAAGCAGAGACAAATCCCAATGGCAAACTTGGTCCACATTTTAGTAATGGATACGCAAGTAGCGACGGTTCAGACTATTCTAGTAAGACACTCCATCCGATCGTAGAAGTCTTTGAATCGGGTGTAAAAGAGCAACAATGCACATTTGCCAAGGCATCTAGATGGGCCAGAGAAGAACCACTAGTATTTCTCGATCCTGTACTAGTTACTCGATAGAGAGTTGAGCAATCACAAAATCCCACACTAGACCCAGTCGTAGTATGGTCAGCGATCCCACCGGAAACAATAAGGGAATTGACCAGTTCAAGTGTAGCATGGGACATTTTATCTAAAGCTCTAATAGCCATCCCATTGGGACAACTCGTAACTTTAGTACCAAGTATCCGATAGCAGTTTCAATAGTAGATTGATCCTAGCCCCACTCGTGCATCGGCTATGGTGATAATTAGTTCGGAAGCTGACTCTACGATAGAACATGATGTCCCCTTAATTATTGTATGGTTCAAAAATCATAAGATCTCTCAAGTACTAATTGATGGAGGGAAAAGGGTGAATATTGCCACAACAGCACTTTGTAAAAAGCTTGGATGGACCCATATCAAACCTATTAACTTTTTTGTGTGCATGGCCGACCAGTCTCGAGTTCATCCGATCGGGTTGGTACGGGATATTCTTATCACCTTATATGTGGAAATATTTAAAATAACCTTTGTAGTTATGGACTTGCCTGACTCTAGTTTGGATTACAATTTATTATTCGGTAGATCGTGACTGAAGCAAGCCAAAGTGTTACAAGATTGGTCTTCACATGAGCTTATCTTTAAATGCAACCACCATAAATATGTGGTTCCTTTAGATGACATAAATCCTTGTGAGATGCATGCACGGACCTATGTTGGAGAACTATTGCACATGTTAGAAGGTTTTCCCGACGATGAGGAGGAGCATTTTTAACTACTAATTAGGATTTCTTGTCTCTAGGAACAATAGATCTACAATAGGTGCTGGATAACTACTCTCCAGTGACCAGTTGCACAATGCAGCCACTCATGAACGATTTTGCTAATGAAATTGAGGACTTCTTAGACTCTACAGATATGAGAAATCTATTCCAATCCCCGGATGACCCCTCTATGTCATGGGAGTTCTATGTGCCGGAAGACCAACTAGTAACTTGTAACTTAGGAGATGAAGCCAACCCGCGCGTGGTGAAGATTAAAGCCGGACTGACTCCTGTGTTTCCAGGGGGATTTGCTCACCTTGATAAAAGAAATTATCGATGTTTTTGCCTAGGATTATCATGATATGAAGGGCTTGGACCCTCGTATTTACCATCACCGGGTGGTCTTAAAACCGGATGCAAGGCCAGTCAAACAACAAAGTTAACATATGAACCCTAATTATGCCCAACAGGTGAAAGAGGAATTAGATAGACTATTGAAAGTTGGATTTATTGTCCCCATGGAGCACGTGGAGTGGATTTCACCTATAGTAATCATCCTTAAAAAGAATAAACAATTATGAATACGTGTTGATTACCGCAAACTAAATGTTGCTACAATATCTTACCCCATTCCTTTACCATTTTTGGATAATATGTTGGACGATGTAGCTGGCCATGAGATGTAATTATTTTTAGATGGCTACAGTGGGTATAACTAAGTTAGGATTGTTGAAGCAGACATTCCTAAAACTGCCTTCATTACGAACTAGGGAGTGTATGCATGTACTGTTATGTGGTTTGGTTTATGAAATGCGCCTAGCACTTTCCAGCGCTGCATGCAAGAGATATTTTCACCTTATCTCACAAGCTTTATGAGAGTATACTTGGATGACTTCTCACTGTCCTGCGACACTACAACATATTTACATCTTTGGTGCTATTTTTAAAAGTGTAGAGAATACTATCTCTGTTTAAACCCAAATAGTTCTTTTTTTTCAATGGCTTAAGGCAAACTCCTAGGCCACATTATATCCAAACAAGGAATATAGGTGGATCCCAACAAATTCCAAGTAATTTTAGATGTACCCCCACCTACAACACCCAAGGAAGTTACACACTTCCTGGGCCAGATTCGCTAGCATGGCTGCCATCTCCGGTGGTTGGCCCATTTAACCATTCCTCTCACTCGGCTGACTAATGGACCCCCTCGCCAATTTTGTAGGAATGATGAATGCCAGCTCAGTTTTGACCATCTTAAAACCTTGCTTACGAAGGCACCCATTTTGCAAGCACCAAACTAGCAACTACTGTTTCATGTTTTTGTTGATCCATTTGACATCACTATTGGAAGCGTATTAATGCAATAGTAGGATAAATGGTATAGACCTATCTTTTATGCTAGGTGCTGTCTTAGCTCAATAGAACATAACTACTGTGTAACTAAGCATGAATGCTTGGGGTTAATATACTCCCTTAAAAGTTTTTGACACTATTTACTCGGTCGTAAATTTACCTTTAATGTAGACCATGCTGCTTTAGTTTATCTTGTAGGGAAGCAACATTTGGGTGGAAAACTTGCTCGCTGGGTACTTTTACTATAAAAATTTGCCTATGATGTAGCACATCATCCGGGTTTGGCACATGCCATTGCAGATTTTCTATCGCGACTATATTTCAGTGAACCTCCGATTGGAGACGATGACTCCTCTCCTGCTATCTATACCACTACCACATTGAATGGACCAAAAGCCACTTTAACAATTTCCAACTCTTTTTATGATATCTCAATGATTTTTCTTACTACTGGGTATCCACTAGGTTTGGTATCTAACACAGGTCGCCATAAATCAGCTATTTATAGTTGTCAATTTTGTCTTATTGTTGGACTATTGTATTATGCTAACTCTTCTAGGGTCTACTCCACTGTATACCCACCCACAAAGTCCGTTCTATGATTGCTATGGCAAATTCAATTCCTTCCAACGGACACTGTTCAACAGACTTAACTTACCAAATCCTATAAAGTGGCTTATGGTGGCCTAAAATGTAGTGAGATATTTATAATTATGTCAAGAAATGCGATGTCTGTCAGCGGACTGGATAGCCCTTGCATCATCATTATTTTCCTCTTCAGCTCTTGTTGCCTTTGGAACCCTTCCAAAAATGGGAATTGGACTTTATTGGACCCATCACACCTCTAGCTATTTCCACTGATACCCATATCTTCTCACATTTACCAATTATGCAATGCTATGGGCTGAAGCTTGGGTAGTCCGGTCTGCCACAACCCTCGTTATGGCTAAATGTCTCACTCAGTGTTTTTCCCCACTTTGGATTACCACTGGAAATTGTCTTGGATCACAAAACCCACTTTGCTAACACTCTTATCCAAGCTCTGACTCACATGTTTAATATTATCCATAAGTTTAGTACACCTTATTACCCCGTGCTAACGGCTTGGTCGAAAGCACCAATAAGACGTTACTCACTATGTTGAAGAAACTTATTTTGGACTATCGTGAGCGCTGGGACTAGCTTCTTCCTTCAATCCTATGGGCTTACCAGACCATGTATAAAGTAGATACTACATGTACACCATTTAAACTGGCTTATGGATTTGAAGCTATTGCACCAATGGAACCAGTCGTATCTAGTTTGCATGTTTCTCTAGATAAAAAATTATTATTGGCTGAATTGCTACCAGCTCGACTCAATACCTTGTGTTCCCTTGAGGAATAGAGGCTGGAAAGTTTTTTGCTGTTACAAGAAGTTTAGCTCCACTAGATTAAAACCCATGACCATTTTCTGAAAACTCCGTGTTTAAGGTCGGCCAGTTGGTCTTATTCTATAATTCTAAATCGGATCATACTGTAAGCAAGTTTAAGCTTTGGTGGTTTGGTCCCTATCGTATCATTGCACAATTGGGCCCAGGAACAATTGGGTTAGCCACACTCATCAAAGAAGTTCTTCCCAACCCCATCAATGGCTCTAACTTACAACACTATTGCCCACCCTCACCGCCCACTTGATTTGGTTTCATTCTAGTTGCTCATTTCCAATATGTTCTTGTCATGGACTTATCCATTTTGATCATTATTTTGGTGTCCACCGTAAACTCCTCACATGTATTTCGATTGGCTTTTGGTTGACTAGTTGACCATAACTTCTTTTGTGCTTTTCATTTCAGACTTTTAATTATCGCATGCAACTTATGGCTCTATGCCGCCCCTCCACATTTTATGTTTTATTGGAGTGATATACCCTTTATGATTAAATGACAGCTGGAGATTATCTATGTTACTCACTTTTATGATTAGTCGCATGCAGCTCGTTATGCTTAGTCTACTTAAGCAGTGATTTTTGCTTTATCTCTTTTATTGTGTGTGTTCTGTGATCTGTGTGCTATGTGTACTCTGTGCGTTATCTGTGTTCTCATGTCGTTTAGTTGTGCACTCGTTCTTGCCTTGGCTATGGAGTCCCTCTCCCACGTCACTGCCTTTAGTACTGACATCCTTGACGAGCTCGCCGAATACCTTCGTGTATGTGGCTTGCTCCAATTTGTTGAATTGCCATGGCACAACATGCTGGCCCATCCATTATCCCTTACTTTGGCTCGTGCCATTGCCGCATGCCCTGTGGCTGACACTATGTGGCCGATTGTATCACCCTCTTTCTCCATCCATATGACCCTCACCACTGTTGTTTCCAATCTCCACCTGGCAAATGAAGATAAGAATCAAGTTACCAAATTGCCTGTCGAAACTATGAACCAATTTTTTCCATGTAAATCATGTAATGAGTATGCTATTATGTGTCACCCCGCTCTTGAGTGTCACACACTCCAATTTTTCATCTCTATCATTAATCTCCAAAACTAGAATTACAATATTTCTTGATCGATGTACTCCTTCATTGATGTGGCTTCTCGCGAACCCGTCAACTTGGCAACATTTTTCTTCTGTTGCACTCACAAAGAATGCCAGGTAGTTGTTAAATAGTTGTCCAAGGGAGAATTCCCTCACACTTGGTTGCCACACATATTCTCTTTTTTTATCCCACTTCAGGCTTCATCCGATGCCCCAGTACCTCTTCTCATAGCTACAGCTGCTTCTTCTCGCATGGATGTTGATGATGAAGATGATGAAGTTTTGCTTTGCTTTCCAAAGAAGCACCATCGTGTGGCCCTCACCTCTTCACCCTCTTTCAGTGATTCCTTTGCATCCCTTTCTATAGGTATCATTCTTACTCTAAAAGAAGCTTTGACTACCGTACCTGTGCCCAAAGCAATTGGACCCATCAAGGATGTGTATGAAGTATTCACCACCCCTCCTAGTTCCGTGCTCAAGACATTGGCTACCTCGTCATTGCCTCCTCTTTCTTCGGTGGCCCAAGATATCATCACCACACTTATTGAGGAACTCCCCAACTACCTGGCATCCCCACCTAAGGATGATCAGGAAGTCACCATCATAATCGTCAGTGATGCTCACCCCTCTCTGTCTGCCCAACACTAACCCATCACCCCTCTAGTACCTTTTGCTTCGATCATCTCACCCGATATTGTTTCTCCCTCTGTGGCAAAGCAACCGAGTGCAGACTTGCTGATACCCAATTATGTGCATCTATAGAAGTTTTGTTTGGTGTTGTTAAGTACATATAAGTAATCTATTTTGGTTGAAGTAATTAATTATTAAAGAAGTTTGGTTGAAAGTTGATGTGCACGTGCCATAATCCTGTTAATGATAAAGTATTTGGCATCTGTTGTATATTGGTTAATGTAAGTGAATCTGATAGTAGCTAATCACACAGTAGTTATTCCGGGATGAGTAACTCTAGGTAGATAACATTCTGAGTGGTGTGCTAGTGAAAAGTTGTGATCGTACATATCATTGCTAAAAGTGTGAACATTAATAAGTTAAGATTAACCAGTATTGGTAGTGGTGGTTATGTTAACTTTCTGGTATGTTAAGTGGGAAAAATACTATAGGGCCTCTTTTTTATAGACCCCTGTCCAACCCAAGAACCTTGTAGAGTATTCATGTCACTGCTATCTTAATTAGATATAGTAAAGTTATGATGGAGATTTAACAGAAGCTTGAAAAGAGCACTTACCAAACTTGGAAGTTTAGACAGCATACCATCAGAGTTTCAGCTTGAAAGTTATTCTATAGGCATCTCAGAGCTTGTTATGCGGTCTGTTCAACCCCTTCTCTTTGGCTATGTCTGTAAGTTCTTCGAGAACATGGATGAGCATAAGTCAGATTACCAGCACCTCTTTGTTCCATTCATTGATTCCGCAACTAGTGCCACAATTCAAGGATTTGATTGCTTAACTTAGCACTGCTGAGTACAACGCAGGTGGAAAGCAAGGCCTGGAGCATTATGATGCTTGTGGGTGAAGGAATATTGCCTGTCCTCCTCTACGGCTTACGCTTCCTCTACATTTTTTAACTCTTAGGTGTTGGATGTAATTCTGTAATTCAATGGCCTGTGATTATTTACACAGCCAATCGTACTAATCGTATTATTTGTGGATGTCAACTAAGTCTGGAAATATTACGATATCTACAAGCACAAAAAAACGTGGATTGCGCTTATAGAATATACATAAAATGGACTTTGCAAACTTTTCTTTGTTGCTGCAAAGTACTCTGGAGATTGGAGAAATAGGAACACGAGAAGTAATGAGCGCAAATGCTTATAAGGATAGCAAAGAAGAAATGCGCTTGTTTTACTTAGGAAGATAGCAGTTATCATCCCTGCATTGTTTAAGCTTGTAAAGATTCACGAAGTAAGGCCATGTGAGCTGCCTCATGTTATTGACTTACCACATTAGTCACTCAGATGTGTTTCAAAAATTCAAGTGAAATCATGAGTTGCATTTCTAAAAAGAACGTGGCAATGTTGTTGTAGCTTTTCGTTTAATTTAGAATGCAAGTCTGGCCTTGAAGTTGAGCCAATGCTTAGAAGCGCACTCTGATGACCTTTTCGCATAGTAGGCTAAGTAGTCATATGAATCTCTATGCTTTTGTTCAATTCACACCTCAGAATTGAAGACAAGGAAGGAACATTAAATTTCAACCATCTTAAACTACAACTTTTTAACATGACGAATATGAGGTTGAAAGTTCCAAAATTTAAAAGTCAATCCCCTAAGCACTCTTAAGTTAACCGTTCATTTGAAGGGTTTATTGACCACCATTTAGGCGGCACTTTTGAACCAAGTGTTAAAATTCCAAGAGTCATGGATTAATTAAAAATGCTAACTATTGAAGCAAATGGGACTAAAATGAGCAGATGAGGAGAAGGGTGGGGCGTGTGTGAGGAGGAAAGGAGAGAAGTGGGAAAAGAAAGTGGAAGTGTGTAATTACATGTGTGTGCATGAAGGGAAGAGAGGAAAGGAGAAAGAAAGTAAAGTAAAGGCATGTGTATAGCGAGAGAAAATGTGTGACATGCATTGGGGATCCCAAAGAGAATAGATTCGAGGACAAATGTGGACTTAGAGCAAAAAGAAAAGGGGACAGAATACAAGGAAACTAAGCAAAATACAAAGGTGTGTAAGACACTTTCCCTTAGGTTAAGAGAGCCAACATTTTGGTGCAGTTGTGGGGAAGCTTATGAGCTAGGGCATAGATGAAGGAAGTATCAATTGAGAGATAATTGTGGGTTCCAGGTAATCCAAGTGGACCAATTCCAAGGGGTTTGAGCAAAATAAAGTCTTGTATAATCATATTTTGCGTGGGCATTAGGACTCAACAGATGGATCCTTCCTCTACTTTATGTCTTCGGTCTTCGGTCCAAGCTTTACTTCAAATGATCTCGGCAATAGCTTTTCTTCTCTTTACTTCAATAGTCCATAGAAACTTGGAAAGAAGAACCGCAAGGATAGTCCACCGGGTACTCTTTACTTCAGTCTTCAATCTTTCTTTTCAAATCATATAAACTCTGAAATCTTCAACCCTTTTGCCATAAACCTGGAGAAGCGTCCCACAAGAGATCCACGGGGTGGGGGGTAAAATCATTAGTACATTTGATAAGAACGAAACATACTTGAAAAATCATTAGCACATTAAAACTCATAATAAAAACACACTATACTTTTGATTTATTTCTTTTTCTCTTTGAAATTGTATGGCATTCATGTACATAGACATATGGGGAAAAAACATATGCATGGTCACAAACACTCCTTCTCTTCCCTCTTTCTTTCTTCTTTTCCTCTCTTCCTTCCTCTCCTCTTCTACCCTCATTTTTCTCTTCTTCTTCCTCTTTTCATTTTCATTTTCTTTATTTCTTTCAAAATGCAAAACCCAAATAAGGAGGGATATCTAGAAACATATAAACTCATTAATTTAAATAATGTGCAGAAAAAAGTTCTTAGCATCATGGAGGTTATCATCGCCCCTTCAATAATATTCTAAACATGCATGAACACATTGGTATAAGTCATTTCAAGTTCCCTTCGATAGCCATTGAATTATGCCTCCAAAGTCAAGTTAAAACGACATTGTTGTAAGGTGACTTTAATGAAATCCCAATCCAAAATCAATCTCTCTCTCTCTCTCTCTCTCTCTCTCTCTCTCTCTCTCTCTCTCTCTCTCTCTCTCTCTCTCTCTCTCTCTCTCCCCTCCTTCTGACGTGATCTACCGAATTTTGCCACCACCCAATCAGAGTCTTTCTCTCTAAGACACGTAGCGCCATCATCGTCTCTCTCCCTCTCTCTACCTGCCAAATAAGTGACAGTGCCTTTTGGACAAAATCAGAGCTGGTTCAAGCGATGAAGGCAATATTACATTGGTTACTCATGGACCAAAAATCTTGTTGATCCGGCTACAATAGCATACCTGCTTCTCTCTCTACAGTAGATTATGGTCCTTTCTCTGAGTGCAAACTAATATGCTCTCCATTCAAAACCATCATCGATTGTTGTAGGATACTTATGCTCAGGACCTAGATGATAACCAACTATAAACATGATTGCATCACAAAGTTTTGCCATCCTCAAGCATCGTCTACATCGGCTGCTCTCTCTCTCAGATGTAAAGTAAAGCATGAATGTGAATAAGGGAGGGGTAAGAAATTTACCTGGAGAAGCGTCCCACAAGAGATCCACGAGGAGAAACATAGGGGGCATGAACCCCTATTTATAGGTCCCCCCTCGTTCTCCCCTTGGGACTATTCTCTAGAAGCTTTTAACCTCCTTACTCAACTTTCTAATTCGAGAATCATCTTGCATGTTCATCTACTATTCTAGGAAAATCACACCCCTTATTTCTATTTTTGATTTTTCTCCTTTTTATTTTTCCAAAACTAAGGTTTTGGTTTCACACTATATATACAAGATTAATTAATCTAAGGGTTCTGACTTAGGATAAAAGCCAATTTTAAGGGTCTAAGTTACGGTTTTTGATCGGGGAATTTAGGATTTTTTCCACAATTAAGTCAAGCATGTCAATTCAAGGGTCTATTTACAGTTTCGACCTAAACTCCAAGGTTTTCCAAGGGTTCATGTCAAGTTTTCATGGGGGAAACTCATGTTTTCTAGGGGCTTTTAAGGGTCAAACCTAGGGGTTTATGGGTCAAAAGATATCTCTTTACACACACAGGTCAAATGTACATATCTAACATGGTTTCACGTCTCACAGTCAATCAAACCAACCAAAACATGCATGAATTGTAACCCTTTCTTGATCAAAACATCATACATAACCCAGAAATCAATGAACTTTGAAAAAAATCATGCACACTTGCGTGAGGGATTTCATCCCGACAGCGGATGCATTTGGTTCAATAGGATGTGTTGTAGATGATGACAACCTAGTTGTCCACACACTTAAGGCTTAGAGAAGATGATAAATGGGAGGCATTCACAACCTCTATGTATGTAAGGGATTCATTACCAGATTTTGAGCAACTTACTTCTCTTATGGTGACTAAGGAGCTCAACCATGGAGGCAACAAGTCAAAGGGCAGCCAAGACCAACTCTTCTATGCAAGAAAAGGAGGGAGAGGCAAAGGCAACAGAGGTGGTTCAAGAGCAAAAGGTAGAAGCAACTACCAACAAGGCAGCCAAAGATATCAAGGGAGTCAATCAAGCCAAGATGAAGGTCAATCATCAAGAGGAACCGGTAGAGGAGGAAGATATGGAGGTTGAGGCTACTCCAACTCAAATGGATGCTTCAATTGTGGGAAGCAAGGACACTATGCCAAAGATTGTTGGCAAAGCAAGGTGGGAACAATTACAAAGGGCAAGGTAATTATGCTAACTCCTCAACCAATTCAGAAAATGAGCATTTGTTAGCTATGAAGCATAGTAGTAAAGCTCAACCGCATAATAGGTGTGTTATATAAATAGTGGTTGTAGTAACCACATGTTAGGTAGAGAGGAGTACTTCAAGAATCTTCAAGCACCCAAGCAAAGAGGCTTTGTGGAGACAGGAGACAACACAGAGCATGAGATACAACAAATGGGAGATGTGAAGCTTGAAGGCAACCATAAAGCAAGAGGACTATCTGAGGTATTGCATGTTCCTAAAATTACAAAGAACTTAATCTTTGTTGGACATATGGTTGAAAAAGGATACCAGGTCAACTTCAACCACAAAGGATGCTTTATTGAAGACCCAAGGAGTGGCTATGAGCTGATAGCCAAAGGAAATATAGAAGGGAGGATGTTCACTCTTGACATCGGCAAAGGACAAAGCAACAAGGCAATGTTCATCACCTATGGAGACAAGAATATTGGAGACTTGGATTTGTGGCACAAAAGGTGTGGTTACATCAATATTCAAAGGTTGAAAGACATGGATAAAAGGCAATTGGTAAGAGTTTTACCACATTTTTCATTAGAAATGTTGCATGAGATGTGTGAAGCTTGTCAACTAGGCACCCCTTCAAGAAGAGTGGATATGTAGCACATGGTCTGTTAGACCTTGTGCACACAGCTATGTGGGGGCCAACCAAAGAGCCCTCTCTTGCAAGTAGCAGGTACTTTGTAATCTTCATAGATGACTACACAAGAAAAGTATGGTTGTATTGTATAAAGAAGAAATCAGATGTGTTTGATGTGTTCAAAAGATTCAAGGCACAAAAGGAGACTGATTGCTACATCAAAACCCTAAGCTCAAATGGAGGGGATAATACTTCTCCCATGCTTTTTTGTGATTTCTTGTAGGACCACGATATGGGAGGCGAATCACTTGTAGATATACTCCCCAAAAAAATGAGAGGAAGAATAGGTATATTACTGAAATTCCTAGGAGAAATGAATGTGCATTTAACATATTGGACATATGATGTATCTACTTCTATGTACTTGATGAATAGGTGTCCCACATCAAGGATACATGACATGACACGTGAGGAGGCATGGAGTGGAAGGAAACTAGACTTTTCACACATTAGAATCTTTGGGTGTGTATGGTACACACATGTTGAAGCTCAAGATCAAGGACAAAGAATGGAAGTGCATCAAGGAAGTGGACACACAAGAAGAAGGAGCAAGTAGGGAGCTCCAAGAAGCACCTGTCAAATTTTCAGATGAAATCCCTATAAAAATAGTGACTATTATCACTAAAAACCATTGTAAATACCATTTTCCATTTTTGTAACTCCATTTTGTTCAAGCCGAGGAGTCCTCGAGCTTGAGGAGTATTAGAACTACCATCCTACCAATTTTCATAATTTTTAGACTCCGTTTGAGCCCCCAAATAAGCCTTGGAACCTATTTTTTAACTAGGCCGGACACTAGGTCTGGACAGGGCCAAAACCACTCAAAAACTATAAAAAGGGCTGGAGAGCTCATTTTTGAGGTTGGCTTGTTGTAGATTTCAGCTTTGTAAGAGAGCTCTTGTATAAACGAAGATCTTCCATTGTTCCACTCCTTGCTCTTACTTTGTGCGCGTGTGTGTGTATGTGTGTGCATGCTTGTGTGCTTTCACTCATGCACTTGTGCCATCACTTGCTCACGGTCTTCATACCGGTCCTCACGTCTCCATGGATTGACATTTATGAGGTGTATCTCCTCACGTTGGTACTCACCATTGTGCTAGAGTGACACCAAATTTGGCGCCGTTGCCGGGAGAGAGCTTGGAGGACGAGCGTGTGACGGTAAGACGTAGAGTAGCGACGTTGGAAGGTAAAAAAAATTATCATTTTAGTTCAGTTTTTGAATTTTCCTTCTTCTTCATCTTCATCATCATCACCATCTCCACCCGCCTTCATCTTCTCAGTTTTTTCCATTTTTTAGAGTACATTCACCTTGTTTTTACTTGTGGTTATGAGCAAGAAGCTTAGAGAGGGTGCAGAATAGGGGCGCTGAAGAAGTAGCACCAAAATAGCTAAAAATCTGAGTGAACAGCCCCGGACAAGACGAAACCTGCGCCAAGTATCCTGAGAGCTGCGCCAGAGATCGTGAGTGAGCAATCGGGCAACTTGGGGTTACACAGAGCAAGGGGAAGTGACAAAGAAGTTAGAGAGGCTCTCAAGGTGAGCAAACACCCATTTAATCTATAATTTCTCAGTAAATTAAGTTTGGAAAGGGAAACGATCTGCGTCAGGTATCGTTTGGTACTGACAGAGGTGAAAAGGAGTGGTTTGGGGTGATACAGAGAGTGAGGAGAGGAGAGAGGAAAGAGTAGAGCATGTGTACAACCAAAACTTAGAAAAAATCTTTCCCAAAATTTGTCTAAGGGTCAAGTATCGTTTTGCTCCCGCGGTCGAGTATTGCGATACTTAGCAAGTATCGTTTTACTCCTGTGGTCGAGTATCGCGATATTTCCCTCCTTTCGATATCGTTTCGATCAGAGATCAGTATCGTTTGGTCCGGAGATCGTTTTGATCAAAGATCGCGATATCCACCAGCGATCGTGTATCGTTTGGTTCATAGATCGTGTATCGTTTTGGCCAAAGATCGTAGATCGTGTATCATCTGGATCAAAGATCGTGTATCCTTTGGCTTAAGTATCGTGTATCGCTTCTCAGAGATCACGATACTTACCAAAGATCGCGTATCATTTTGTTCAGGTATCGTCGATCGTTTTGAGCCAAGTATCGAGTATCGTTGGTGCCAAAGATCGTTTCAATCAAAGATCGCGATATTCACCAGCGATCGTGTATCGTTTGGTTCATAGGTCGTGTATCGTTTGCATGAGAGATCGGTATCGTTTTGGTCGAAGATCGGTATCGTTTATCAGAGATTGCGATATTTATCAGAGATCGGGTATCGCCTAAGTCAGAGATCGTGTATTGTTTTCTTCCAAATATCGAGTATCGTCTTGAGTTAAGTATCGTTTTGCCCGAGTATCGTGATAGTCAAGTATCGTGTATCGTTTATCAGCGATCGCGATACCTATCAAAGATCGTGTATCGTGGAGTTTGCTCGCGATACTTGTTGAAGATCGTGTATCGCTACTTCAAGTATCGCGATACATACCAAGTATCGTGTATTGAGTTCCTGAAGTATCAAGTATCGTGTCCTACAAATATCGTGTATCGCCTACTTTGGAGCATTTCCTGAGAGACCCTGTTTCCCTGTTTTAAACCCTAGAACCCTGAACTGGCATAACTTTCTCATACGAAATCCGTTTGCTGTGATTTTGGTTTTGTTGGAAAGCTCGTGGGGAGTACAACCAAAACATCGACTAGTTACGATAAAAATAATACCAGGATTATTAGATAGGGTATTTTGAAGTTGACCCTCGGGAAAACTGGAAAACCAAGGTGTTCCAAAGGATTTTGAGCAATATAAGAGAACTTTGGGACTAGAAGCCAAGGCTTATGAACCTGAGATCCGGCAGACACTTAGGCAAGGATAGACAAAGCATTAGGTCATCTGAGGCTAGTGTCAACCATACATCCAAGTCTTGGGCTCAACAGCTTAGTGGTTATCCTTACACACGAAGTTCAGAAACCAGTGACTCGGAAATGTCTTTTAGCATGGAAAGACCCACACGTAGCTCAGGCACTGCCTATTTACAGACACCAGAAGGTCCCTATAAGACCCAATTGGAGTATATCATGACCAACCAATTAGGTGCTCGCATCTATGAGGATGGTCTAAGACGATCAGTGGTTCAACTCAAGAATCCTGACCAACCCTTTGGACTTGAACACCCAGTGGTCAAGTTTGAAGAGGGTGCTTACATTGATAAGGAAGGAACCATGTATGTGGTTACCAACTTACCAGATAGGACAGATGAGTTTGGAAATATCATTCCTGAGAATGAGATAGGAGACCTAGAGCAAGGAGACCTAGGAGGAGAACCCAAAACCCCTAGAGGTAAGTCAGTCTTGACTAGAGTGATCACTCCAGAATGGATTCCTCAAGATAACAAAAGCATAGAACTATTCGTGAATCGAGAAACGGAGGAAGCCTTTTGGAGATTTAGGCCAGATCAACCCAGCCCAGTAGTCACCATCTATGAATTCAAGGACCCAGAGACACCAGGGAAAGTTGTCTATCTAGATCACACATCTCAAAAATTATTCTTGGTATCAGATCATGACAGACATGCTTACACTTGGCAAGGTGAATCAATTTTCCCTCCACCAAGATCTAATGTTTCCCAGGGCCTCCAGGGAGCCGGATCATCCAAGGCTCATGAAACCCAGAGGGAAAGAACTAGAGAGAAACCGGAGGTAAGCTTTGCAGACACTGTAGGCAGAGACAGATCAGGATATGGAATGGAAAGACCTGAAAGGGAGAGACATAGGGCTCATAGGCACCAAAGAGATGAACATGATTTCCCATTGCCTAGACCACGAGAGAACTCAAGAACCCTTAGACCCTCTCAAGTGGTTAAGACAATGAAGAACTACTTTGATGGATTTGGAGATCCTTATGATCATGTGGCGGAGTTCAAACAAGTGCTAAGAGCTGAAGAGGTTGAAGACTTATTCACCCAGTTCGAGGCATTTGGTTTGACTCTTAAGGGTACTGCCTTAGCTTGGTTTCAACCTCTAAACAGTCGCAACTATAGAGCGATAGGTCAGCTGCTAGAAGAATTCATTGTGGAATTTTCCAAAAGCGGTATCAGGCATAACACATCATCCTTGATCCACAGCTTCAAGCAGACACCCCAAGAAACAGTGCGACTTGCAGGAAGAAGGTTTAGACAGTACTTGGAAAGATGCCCTGTACCAGAATTACCCACATCAGCCAAACAGGTGGCACTATTTTTAGATGGCCTATTGAGCACAAAATTAAGGTCATACGTATACTTGAAAGAGCCTAGATCCATAGAAGAGTGTGTACGGATATGCATTGACATAGAAGACAACTTGGGTGAGGAGTTAGGACTATCCAAACTCTATAAGGACTCTGATAGTTCTGCAAGTCATACCTCTAGAACCTCCACTGAGATAGATGAGATAGCTGAGCAAGTGGCCAAAAAGCTAGGAGTTCAAAATAGACAAATGCCAAGGGTCACCTCAGTGAAGTGATGTTATACATGTGGAGGAGATCACATGGCTAATGTTTGTCCGTTGACGACTCAACCCCAAGGAAACCCTAATGCTCTATATTGCACCATTGAGAGGAAATATACAAATCATACGACCCAAGATTGTCCCTATAACAGGCAGGCCGTTAGACAAAATTATCAGCAACTTTACCAGCAGGGTAGGTATCAGAATCAGTACCAACAGCCATATTATAGGCCACAACAATATCAACCTCAATACCAGCAGCAATATCAGGCACCATATAGGCCACAACCAGTCCTAGGAAACCAACCGCCAGCTCCTGCCAATGTGATCCCAGTTAAATATACGATGGCGGAGGAGAACCATAATAGAGCATTGGCGCCACTAACCCCATTGGTCTCAAAAAATGATTCTCACGCTCATGGTTCAGACTACTTCCATGACGATAGTCCACATGCTTATTATATAGAGTCAGCTGAGCAAAGTGAGACTTCTCAGTGTCAATATGAGACACCACCTATGGAACAAAATTGGGAGCCAGAATACTCCAATGTCATGTATACAAATCCAAATACTAGGCCCCAAGTGAGACAAGTAAAACCACAAGCCCCTAGAGGACCATGCTTTAGATGTCAGGGCGACCATTTCATTCGTGAATGCCCCCACCAACCAGCTCTGGGACAAGGGAAAAACATTACAATACAAGGCTTTTGTCCTGAGTGTGGCCAGGAACATCTTCCTAGAGAGTGTCCGAGAAACCCCTCTAGTGCACCCAAGGTGACACCCATCAATGTGGTAGGCTTAGTGGCAGATTCAAGTTCAAGTAGTAGTAATGTGGCCCCTGTACAGGCAGTTACTAGGGCACAGGCTGCACAACAAGCAAAACCATCTGAGCAGTCGGAGTCAAGTGAGGCAGGAGAACCTAATAAGAGGAAACCAAGAACATGGAAGGATACCAGAGAGAAGGCTAATCGCAAGTGGAACAAAAAGCTATCCGAGCTAGAAGAAAGCCTAAGGGATACCAAAACAAAAATAGAAGACATTGCATCTCAAAGCCCCTCACACACCGAAGCTCCATCCACTCCACCTCATTCCACCCCACCACCCATTGTAAATAACCCACAACCAGGGTCTGTTCTTGCAGATCCAACCCCAGAAGGCTTGGACATGATGTTCAAAGCCTACCAGGCTCGTCTTCAAGAGGGTCCAACAACTGCAAACTTGGACAAGAGTTACCTGAGAGCAGATTTAGAGATTGAACGGATGAAAATGTGCATGAAAATGGTAGAACAAGCTCAGGCTATACTTGAGACTAGTCAAAAGTTCAATCAGACAAACTTTGTCAAATCAGATTTGCACTTCCAAGGCTTACTAGAAAAATTAGAGCAGTTGGTAAACAAACCACAAGTTCCTTTACCTCCACAGGCTCAACCAGTTATTGAGAGAGGAAGCTCACCACCAATGGGAGCTTATGTTCCTAATTCCACGGATGCTAGAATACCTCCTTCAATTCAACAGTATTCTCAAGAGTTCTTGCGGGAAATACAAGAAGAGAAATGGGCCAAGGAGAAAGGTAACTCCCCTCCTATTCCTGAGATTGATGATCTTCATGATCAATTTCCCCAAGACATCCCTTCTATCTATGGAGATCAAGCAGAGCAACAAGAGGATGAGAGATTAGATTTTGAATCTAATTCTTTACAAGAGTTGCCTCATTTCACAGGCCCATGGGAATCTGAATCTCTCCAGATCATAGCTCCCACAATATTGGTAAGAAATGAAGACTCAGTGATTCCAAGAAACACTGATGTTGTGAAGAACACTAAGGTTCAATGTCATCTCACTGTGGAAGAGCTTCTCAAAGCAAAACCTGAGCTCTGGAATCATGTGAAGGATCAGGTTCTAGAACTTGAATCCAATATGCCAAAAGTAGGCTCTAAGCAAAAAGTTCCAGAGATACCTCTCGACAAGATAGGAGACATGAGCGAAGGTGAAGAAGGTAACGCTTATCTTCCGATCACCTATCAAGGTTACACAACCAAAGCAATTGTAGATTCGGGTGCTGGTGTTGCTATTGCGACCAGCTCCTTGTGGAAGCGATGGGGCAAACCCACATTAAGACCAACGAGAATGAAACTTCAAATGGCAGATGGTCATTTTGAAAGACCTCTAGGATTGCTTGAAGGGATAACTCTAACCACTTGTGGTGTAGAGTTTGAACATACATTTGCTATATGTGACTTTGAGAAAAATAATGTCTATGAGATGATCCTAGGAAGACCCTTCCTACGACAATTGCAAATAGTACAGGATTGGGGAACCAACTCCTTGTACTTACAACACTTAGGGGTCACAACCAAGGTCAATCTGAAGGATTACACCTTCAGAGATGTACCACCCCTACAGTGGAATCCTATCCACAAAGCAAAAGAAGATTCAATCTCCGTGCATTCTGGAAGTTCACCTGATCCATCATGGCTGCATGAAGATACTTACTTGTGGATGTGCAAGGTCACAGAGGAAGAGGAAAAGCGCCTAAAAGCGAGAGAAGAAGGAACTCCCCCAGGAGATAGACCAATAAAAGACCCAGCCTATACACCGATGATATTTCCAGATGAGGAATTTGAGCCTCATGGTTGGGCAGAAATCTTAGCTACCATGGACATTGCAGTCAATGAAGAACAATGGACACCTCACTGTGATGAGGAGGGTTATGATATTTCAGTGTTTATGTGTCAGCCCCTGTTGGAAGAATGTGATCCTAGTGAGTTCATAGAAGAAGAAGAGAATGACGATGATCTAGAATCCATTGTGATGGATACTTACTTTGACTCAGAGGAACACTATTTAGAAGACATAGGAGTGTTAACCCAAAAAGAAGAAGAACCCCTCACAAGTATTAAAACGATAAATTCAAAGGAAGGAAGTGAAGGTAGTAAAAAGAAAATGAAAAGAAAAGCAGTGAAACAAGAAGAGGAAGAATCATTGTTTGAAGTACCAGAAAATTTCAAGAAATATGAAGTGGAAGACCGAAAAATTTTGGTACGGATGCCTAAGAGAGAGGCCATTATAGGAGAAGCATATGACAATAAAGAAAAGACCAAAAAAATTGTAGTGACCATTGAAGGGAACGAAGAACGATGTGCGTACATAGGAGATGACCTAAGTGCAAAAGAAGAAGCAGAGCTTGTAGCTCTATTAAGGGAATATAGGGATGTGTTCGCATGGCACTATAGAGACTTGAAAGGAGTAGATCCAAAGATTTGCTCTCATACGATTCTGATGACCGCTGATGCCACGCCCACCAAACAAAAGCCCTACACATATAATGACAATTATGCAGCCAAAATAAAGGAGGAAATTGACAGGCTGACTGAAGCTGGATTCATCTATGAGATTGAGCACACTGAATGGGTGTCCCCCATTGTGGTCGTGCCCAAGAAGAATGGGAAATTGCGAGTGTGCATTAACCTTAAAAAAGTTAATGCCGCTACGATCAGAGATAGTTATCCACTTCCAATCACCGAACATCTATTGGAGCGTGTTGCAGGCAAGGAAGTTTATAGCTTCCTTGATGGATTTTCAGGTTACAACCAAGTAGCCATTGCCCCCGAAGATCAAAACAAAACGGCCTTTGCCACAGAATGGGGAATCTTTGCATTTCGTGTGATGCCATTTGGGCTCACCAATGCACCTGCAACATTCCAAAGGCTCATGTGTCACGTCTTCAAAGAGTTCTTGCGAAAGAGCTTAGAAGTATATGTGGATGATTTAGGCGCTCATTCCCAAGAAAGAAGTTACCACATCCCTGAGCTCAGACAGATCTTCAACAAGTGTAGAGATTATCGAGTTTGTCTGAACCCAGAGAAGTGTGTGTTCATGGTACGACAAGGTAAAATCTTAGGTCACATTGTTTCTAAGAATGGAATTTCAACAGATGAGGACAAAGTAAGAGCAATAGCAGAGCTGCCCAGGCCAAGGAATGTTAAAGAGGTACAAGCCTTTATGGGCCATTGTGGATATTACCGTAGGTTTATCCACATGTATGCCATCATTGTTAAACCTCTTTATGGGTTGTTAACAAATTTTGAATGGAACGAGGAATGCGAGATTTCCTTCAACGAGCTGAAAAGACGTTTGTGCACAGCACCAATATTGACTACTCCGGATTGGAGCAAACCCTTTCATGTCCATGTAGATGCCTCTAATCATGCAATAGGATGTGTGCTAGCACAACCCACAGGTGAAGGAAACCTAGATTTGCCGATAGCATATGCTAGTAGGCAATTAAATGCAGCTGAACGAAATTATACCACAACGGAGAGAGAAGGCTTAGGCATGGTAGATGCTGTGAAGAAGTTTAGACACTATCTATTGGCCAATAAGTTCAAGTTTTTCACTGATCATCAAGCTTTACTATATTTGGTCAATAAACCTTGCAATACAGGCCGCTTAGTAAGATGGTTCCTCTTACTAATGGAATACGACTTTGAAGTCGTTGTCAGGAAAGGTAGAACCCATCTTAGGGCAGACCATCTTTCTCGCATCACTTCAGGAGAGCCACCGCAAGGAGTGTCTGATGAATTGCCCGATGCTTATCTGTTCAATTTAGAAGTTGTTCCTAAATGGGCACATAAGTTGGTACCAGTCCTAACCTTCGGGCCTGCAAATAAGAATGTGAAAACAAGCAAAGAAGAAATTGTAAAATCACAAAAGTATCAAATATTGGCCGGAAGTATGTACAAGCAAGATACCGAGGGCATATTAGCTTGTTGTGTCGAGGACGATGAACATACTAGTTGGTTGCAACAAGCCCATGAGGGACTGCTAGGAAATCACTACTCTAAACAACGAACATTGCAGAATCTAAAACGTTTAGGAGTGTATTGGCCTAGCATGGACAAAGAAATACAGGAGTGGATCCAGAATTGTCCAGTGTGCCAGAAGAGACCCCCATTGGAGCATGCCACTCTTTATCATGTATCATTAATCCCAGATTGGAGTGCTCCATTGGTTGAGTTCATGAGATCGGGAACATTACCCAATCAGGCTAGTCTTGCAAGAAAACGGAGCATGGAGCAAGAGGCTCAAGACTATGCCTTAGTAGGAGACAACCTGTATCGAAGAGGCAAGGATGGTTACCTAAGACTGTGCGTTCATGAATCAGACTATTTGAAAGTCTTAGAAACTGCACACAGCGGTGCTGCAGGTGGACACTTTGGGCCTGACAGAGTAATTAAGACCATTCTATTCTCAGGACTTTGGTGGCCCACTCTTCATATGGATGCACATACTTATGTGAAGAAATGTGGCACATGCCAACGTGCCCAATATCCGATAAGAAAAGATGAAATGCCTTTAAGGCCAATGATGGGAGGACGTGCATTTTCAAAGTGGGGTATAGACTTTGTAGGTCCCATCAACCCCCCAGCTAGAAACTTCCATGCAGAATACATTATTGTAGCCACAGATTACCTTACGAAGTGGGTGGAAGTAAAAGCCACGACGAAGAATGATGCTCAAACGACGGCTAAGTTCTTATTCGAAAATGTGTTCACTAGATATGGGTTACCAATAGAGTTGGTTAGTGATAGAGGTACGCACTTCTTGAATGAGGTCATTAAAAATCTCCTTCAAGAATTCATGGTGATACATAAGAAGTCTGCCCCCTATCACCCACAAGCTAACGGACAGGCCGAGAGCATGAATAAGATCCTATGTAATGTCTTGACAAAACTGGTGAATAATAAACGCTCTGATTGGGACAAACAGCTTCATCATGCTGTTTGGGCATACCGAGTTGCCTACAAAATGGTACTCAATGCTACCCCATTTCAGATGGTCTTTGGACAGAATGCCGTGCTACCATTGGACTTCCTAATCCCAGCCTTGAAAGTAGCACAAGAGCATGAGTGGAATGGACATGAGTTGTCTTCCAGGATCTTTGATCTAGAATGCTTAGGTGAGACGAGGCTACGGGCAGCAACAGGCATTTATGCTGCAAAGAAAAGGCAAAAGGCATACTTTGATGCCCATGTAAAGGATAAAGGATTGAAGGAAGGAGATCTAGTGTTGGTTTATACGCTAAAGCAACATGCCCGCAAATTGGAGAAACGAGGATATGGACCCATGATCATTAATAGACTCTCCACTAGCGGTGCAGTTCAATTGGCCACTTTAGAAGGTGATATCCTACCAAACTATATTAGTGGATGCCGAGTCAAGTTATATCAAGAACCTCTTACAGAGGAAATGCTCATGAGACTCAACACTGCTAAGAAGCAAAAAGAAGAGGAGTTAAGGGTTAGAGAAGAAGCACAAGCAGAGGCGAGAGAGCGCATCAGAAGAAATAAGCTACGGCGGCTAGGCCTAGATGTCAACACAAAAGCTCCAAAATATCACATGGACATGTGCCAAAAATCGGGCATAACTACTTCTCGAATAATTGATCGACGACCCTTTGTGACTATAGAGGTAGGACGAGGAAAGAGTGTAAAGACTGTGAGAGCATTAGTTGATTCAGGTGCAGCAACTAGTGCAGTTCGACTTTCATACTGCCAAGACCTGCAATTGGACATCAAGCCCATAGAAGCCTATCTCATAGGATTGGGAGGTGTGGAAACCTCTTGTTTGGGAGAGGTGGAACTTCCCATCTACCTTCAAGATGTTCCAATAAAAGTCAAAATGCTAGTGTGTCATGATGAGGACCTCACAGAGCCACTTGTCTTGGGTCAAGATTGGATTTACGATCATGCTGTCAACTTGAACCTAAGAAGTCAACTTCTTCAAGTTTGGGTATATAATCAATGCATTACATTAGAATTGGAGAATCGCATGCCCACTGACACTGACACCACACATTCTCTTTGTTCCTATAAGGCTAATCTTCTCGAACAAGATGTTGTAGATGTCAAAAGCTCTATGATCCAGACGGACGCAATCACGGAAGGACAGTCGCAAAGGCAAGATGAACCTTCTTCTTTTTTTTCAAAGATTAAAGCATCCACAGTAGTTCAACCTCAGAAGCAAGAAAAACAGTGCAAGACAGCCAGTCTATCAAATAGACAAAGAGCCTTCAGAGGAAAGAAGTGTTGGGCATGACACAGATCTGGGTAACGAAAGGAGTACAACCATCGATGTTGCCTCAAAGACTCCCACCCAACCAGATCGACCATGACAACAGAAGGACCAAGCACCTACGACAGGCTCAAGCACGAAGAATCCAACAAATTTGGGTACCGAAGCTATCAATGAAGGCCGACCACAATCAGGTACAAATTTGGGTGCCTAAAAAATTAGCTACACCTCAACAAGGGCGATTACAGATGTGGGTACCCAAGAAGCTCTTACACGTACAAAGGCCTATGCTCCCCACCATGCAAAAGGCCTCAACAAAGAAGCCAAGGAAAGCAAAGGGTAAGAACAGAGCACAAAGACCAAAAAAAGATAAACTCAACCCTTCTACAAAAATAAGCAGGCACTCACCCAGGATATGGGTTTGGAAGCCAAAAGCACAAGCAACATCCACAGAACCAAGGGGCCAACCACACTGGATACCAAAGTTTGGACAGCATCCAAAGAAGAACTGGCCTGAGGTGATCTCTACAGGGCCAAATACTATTCGGAAATGGGTTCCCATTAGGAGGATTACATCATTTCGAGATCCAATCGACACCTCCAAACAAAGAATGCATCAACTATGCGAGTAACATCAAAAGCCTCGACGTGCAGCAACCATGTGCCTTTGGCATAACCTTGTCTTTTGCACCATTGAGGTCATGCACTTCCAAAGTATGCATCAACATAGGGCCACATTACATGGCCATGCATAGACACAATTGAGAAATCCCAGGCACATGAGACACAATTTTCACATGCAAAATATGTTATTGATACTAACCTCTTTCTTCTTGTTTGATGCCATCGTGTGCAAAAAAAAAAAAAAAAAAAACAGGGGCAAAGAAGAGGACTGTGCTTGAAAATGCTCATCAGTGAACTTTCAGCAAGGACATCCATCAACAAAAAGGACAAGCCGATGGTCAAACACCATGATGGAACTACAACACGAAGAGATGAAGATCAACGGACCCTTCACCATGGTAAGACGTGTATGCTTCAACAACACTATAACCATGATCGATTAGGAAACCTCTTTGTCAGCATACCCTTGAGCACTTAGCTCAAGACCCAATCTCTTGCACCATACTTCTTGCCATGCATTTTCCAAGTACGCATACGTAGGGCCACATTACAAGGCCTTGCACAAGGCACATATTTTGTTCAACCCACGCACTAAAGCACTTAGCCATCATCCATTATGGGTTACAAGTACTTGGCATGAAAACTATGACAGCCATCCTTGGAAGAATCAGCGGACATCACGGTGACCACTACAAGAACAAGTGAGCCATCCACCATTGAGAGTTGCTCATAATCAACATTGAACACCTCCTTTGAGCAACTAGTAGTTTTGGAAAACTCACAAATGCACCATCCAGATGGAATACAAGGCAGAAGTACATACAAAGGGACTACAAACTGCAAGAGATAACAGTGGAAAAGTGAAGAACCAGACAAACGACCAGGATACATTGGGAAGAGGGATCGCCCCTGTTGGACGCAAAGGACGCTACCTCTCAACGTACTACATGGAACGACCACTACAACAAGGGTCTGTCAGGGACGACAGACTCAAGAGGGGGGGGAGTGTTGAAGCTCAAGATCAAGGACAAAGAATGGAAGTGCATCAAGGAAGTGGACACACAAGAAGAAGGAGCAAGTAGGGAGCTCCAAGAAGCACCTGTCAAATTTTCAGATGAAATCCCTATAAAAATAGTGATTATTATCACTAAAAACCATTGTAAATACCATTTTCCATTTTTGTAACTCCATTTTGTTCAAGCCGAGGAGTCCTCGAGCTTGAGGAGTATTAGAACTACCATCCTACCAATTTTCATAATTTTTAGACTCCGTTTGAGCCCCCAAATAAGCCTTGGAACCTATTTTTTAACTAGGTCGGACACTAGGTCTGGACAGGGCCAAAACCACTCAAAAACTATAAAAAGGGCTGGAGAGCTCATTTTTGAGGTTGGCTTGTTGTAGATTTCAGCTTTGTAAGAGAGCTCTTGTATAAACGAAGATCTTCCATTGTTCCACTCCTTGCTCTTACTTTGTGCACGTGTGTGTGTATGTGTGTGCATGCTTGTGTGCTTTCACTCATGCACTTGTGCCATCACTTGCTCACGGTCTTCATACCGGTCCTCACATCTCCACGGATTGACATTTATGAGGTGTATCTCCTCACATTGGTACTCACCATTGTGCTAGAGTGACAACACATGTGACACAAGAATTGAGAGGTAAGATGGATGCAAGGGCTGAAAGATGTATGTTTATTAGTTATGATATGGAGAAAAAAGATTATAGGTGCTACAATCCTAATACAAAAGAGTTAAAGGTATCTCGAGATGTAGTGTTTGATGAACTCAAGCCATGCTATGCTTCCAAAATTCCATTGCAAGATAAAGATATTGAAGAGGCAGAGAGGAGATATGAAGCTAGGTTTCAAGATAGCTTGGAAATCAGTGGTCCAAGCATACAAAGTAGTTCAAGCATGGATTTAGTCCATCAATTAGTGAATAAAGGAAATGCAAGATTGGTAACTTTGAAGAATCTATGTTAGAAGGAGGAGCTACATCAAAAGCAGAGATCAAGGTACCAAGGCAAAGAAGGTTCATTGACATAGCTCACATTATCCAAATTCAGTGATCTATGGCTTGTTGGAAAGCTTAGAGAGCCTATTTTTACTATACAAAATTTCATAGGTTCAGTTATCAGGTCTAGAGAGCAATTCATTTTTGGGTGGACTGTGGTAGTGAACTCTTTGGTCCTAGGAAGGGCCTATCATTTTTCTACTGCAATTAGGAGTGGATATACTCCATCAGGGGGAGTGCAGAGGAGGGCTTGCCCCCATTTCTTAGGGTCCAAGGGGCCTATCCCCCATCCTAGAGGGCCGTGATGATAGGACTTCTCGTCATGGATATATTATTGAATTTTATATTTTTCCAACTATTTTGTATCTCCTGATTATGTTTATATATACTAACTCCCCTTGTATAAGAATGGCCCATGTTGAACTTTATACAGCATTGTGCTATAGTAACCCCTTCATCTAGAATCTATCTAGATCACCATCTAAGCTCATTATTGGCAGCGCATAGTGGACAACACCATCATTGTAGTTGCATTACTCTTGGAAATTTGAGAATTTGAGCATTTGAGTTCTCTATCTCTCAATCTACGTCTATCTTTGTCTATGGTTTTCTCTCAACTCTATCTATTGGTGTATTCCATTGTGCTATTATTTCTTACATGGCATCATAGCTCAGGAGGCTCTATGTGGTGCAGAAGCATAAATGTAAAGGTTTTAGAGGCTTCAATGCCAAAAGAGAGAATATGTCAAGCTGTTCATCACCATCTATGATTGCGAATCAAGGTGATTCAGCAACAGGAGGAGGTGGAGCATAGGCAAGAGTAGCAATGATGCTGATCATTTCAACATTATGGATACAACCACCAACCTTCATAGAATGTAAACTTGATGGTACGAATTACACCCTCTGGAAGTTTAAAATCACTTCTATCTTTGATTCATAAGAGCTTCTTGAGACTATTCTTGGGACTGATCATGATCCCCAAGAAACACCTTACCCAAATAATCCTCGTTGAATGATTCCTCCCGATGCTAATTTTCTATGTGCTTGGAAACATAGAAATGAAGATGCACTTTGTGCTCTAGTTACAAGTACTACTGATAGTGTTCTGACTCTCATTCAACATATTGCCAAGGTGTGTGAAATATGGAACATATTGAGAAATCACTATGAAGCTTATAGTCAGACATGAATTCAGAACTTGGAGAGTTAGCTAGCAGTAGGAAGGTTTTTTGATAGGGAGACTATGGAGGCATTTATCACTCATGTAAAGAATCTATGAGATTAAATGGTGGGAGCATGTGTGGAAAAGTTGAGTGAGGAGTTATCTCGACATTGTCTTTGAATCTGTCCACCAAAGTTTGATGGTTTTGTAACTACACTTAATACTCAAATCAGACCTCAAGCTCTAAGTTTTTGAGACTCTAGTGCCTTAATTATGGAGGAGGAGCTATGATTCAAGGAAAAGAGTGGCAACAACAAAGGAGATGTTGCATTCATAGAAAATGCCAAAGGAGGCAAAGTGGACTCTTCAACAGATGGAGACAAAAAGAAGAATGACAAAAATAAGTTCAAGGGAGAGTGTCTCCAATGCAAGAACAAAGGCCAAAGAATCCAAGACTGTCACATCATGAAGGCAAAAGAGAAGAATGACTCATCAAAAGATGGCAAGGGTAAGGAGTTTGCCAACATTGCAAAAACAAAGCTTGAGTTATTTGTTACGATAGAGGAGGTACTCTCATTGGTTGAAGATTCAGGAATAGATAACTCATGGGTGTTCGACAATGGTGCCTCTCATCACATGACGAGCAGAAAATACCTTTACGGTTCCGTACAACCTCTAAAGGAACCCATCACATTAAAGGTAGGCAATAATGCAAGATGTCCTACAAAATGGAACCCATCACAGTAAAGATAGGAAACAATGCAAGATGTCCTACAGAGGATGAAGGTGTCATGTCTTTCATTAACTCTAATGGGGATGCCAAAAAGCTTTCAAATGTGTTGTATGTTCCACAAATCAAATGAAATCTACTTTCAGTAACTTCTATAATTGATCAAGGTCATCAAGTATCTTTCAAAAAGATAGGATCTATGATTATGGATAGTAACAACAATGTTGTTGGGACTCGCATAAGGAGGAACAACCTATATGATTTGCCTTCTCTTACAACCACTACAAGTGTGGGCACAAGTAATCTATGGCATGAGAGATTTTCCCACATCGGACACCTTGTACTAAAGGAGATGCATTACAGGGGTATGGTTGCACACCTACCATCGATTACAAAAATTAAGGAACCATTTCATTGCCAAACATTATATGTATATGAGTCAAGTAGTTGCATGTGAAGAGACTAATTTTTTTGAGGATGCAAGCAAGCATGAAGAATGGAACCAAGCCATGCAAGAATAATTTAAAGCATTCAAGGAGAACCATACTTGGTCATTGATTCCTAAGACTAAGGACATGAAGGTGATAGACAACAAATGGGTATACAAGATAAAGAGGAATTTAGACGAGAGCATATTTAAGTATAAAGTGAGGCTGGTTGCCAAGGGTTTTTTCACAAACCTATGTGACTTTGAGGAGACTTTCATCCTTGTAGCAAGAATGACTATGGTAAGAACTCTCATTACAATTGCAGCCTCAAAGAATTGGAAGATTCACCAACTAGATATGAAGAATGCTTTCTTGAATGGTGACCTAGAGGAGACTATTTTCATGGAGCAACCAAAAGGCTTTGAAGATCAGAGGTATCCTCATCACGTGTGTAGGTTAAAGAAGGCTCTTTATGGTCTCAAGCAAGCTCCGAGATCTTGGAACCAAATGCTAGTGGAATACTTAGCCAAATGAGGCTACGAAAAAAGTGATGCCAACTCATAACTATACATGAGAAAGGAAGGTGATCTTGTTGTCTACATTTGCATTTATGTTGATGATCTTATTCTTACAAGGAATGATAAGGTAAGCATTAGAGATATCAAGAACAAGATTGTAGAAGAATTCAAGATATCAGATCTTGGAGAGTTGAAGTACTTCTTAAGAATAGAAGTAATCTACAAGGAGGAAAGTATATACCTCATGCAAAGGAAGTACATTCTTGATGTACTAGCAAAGTATTGCATGCATAATTGCAAGTCAATTGCAAATCCATTGTAGGTAAATGTAAAACTGAGTGCAAATGAGGGAGAAGACATTGAAGATGTTACTTTGTATAGATCCATTGTAGGATCAAACATGTAGTAGGCGTTCTCTCACAATTTATGTGAACTCCCAAAGTGCAACATTTGATGGAAACTAAGCGGGTTCGTATAGATCTTAAAGGCAGTATAAACAAAGGTTTATTCTAATCATATGATAAAGATTAGTAGGTGAAAGCTTATTGTGATGCAAATTGGGCAGGCTCAAAGGATGATAGGAGGAGTACAAGTGGCTATGTGATCATGATTGGAAGCAAGACTATCTCATGGAGCTCCAAGAAGTATCTGACAATAGCTTTTTCTTCCACCAAAGCTGAATATAGAGCCTTAGCCCTTATCACATGTGAGCTTATGTGGATTAAGAAGCTCTTTAACGATTTGAATGTGTAGGGGAAACAAATACCCATCATGTGTGACAACATGAGTACTGTACACCTAGCTTTGAATCTCGTTTTACATGCTAGGTCCAAGCATATTCAAGTACACTACCACTTCATCAGAGACAAGTTGATTGCAAAGGAAGTCAAGGTGGAGCATGTAAGTACCAAAGATCAATTTGTAGATATGTTTACAAAAAGATTGGAAGGAACGCAACTACTAAAATTCAAAAGAAACATTGGCATGGTAGATTTAAGTTCAAGGCTTGAGGGGGAGTTTTAAAAATCAAGTCTTAAATTGGAACAATTTTTTTTTGGTGTTTTTCTGGTGGCCCACTGGTCCAATGTTCAAGAGTTCATGTGGTGGGGTGTTTAGGTGGTCTGATGTTCAGGTGCTCACATATTCAGGTGTTCTGATAGTCTGGTATTTTTGTGGTGGCCTAATGGTCATATCATTTGAAGATTTCAAATCACAAATTTGAGCTACCAATAAGTTATCAATTGCTTTCCTAAATCATAGATTACCAAAAGCATAAGTGGTTGATTGAGATATTCTTGCAAAATCATAGGAGCACTTTTCACAGCCTATATATGTATGAATCTAGGTCATGAGTGTATTACAGTGAGTCCGCAAGCTCTACTCTCCTCCAAAGGTTAGTTTAGAGTATAAGGAAGTTGCTACATGCAACCCCCTTTCTTAGCTAGTCATCTTGTTAGCTTATACTTCTTTGTAGTTATTCATTGCTCACTACCTCTCTAAGGAGTGAACTAGTTTCTAGTAGGATTTCGTTTTGGTTGTATATTCCTTCTTTTGATATCAATTTCAAATGGTTTTACTTGTGTTTGACTAGTCATAGAATCTATTCAATGTGATGTAAATTTCGTGATTGTCCTCTAATTAATCTCTGTTGGAAATTTAGTAGGCCCAATACTAATACCACAAGTCCAAGGTTCCATAGGTCCAACATATACAACATAGAATCTAGCAATCTTCTAATATTGACAAAACATGAACATACCACATTTAATCATACAAATGATGAGACAAAGATAGAGAGAGATTAGACAACATGTGTAAAGTGTTACGTAAGCCAAGGCTTACTCACACTATCATAAATACCAATGTTCAATGTACAATGTGGGAGCAAAACTCTCAACCACTCTATGTGAATAGAATAGATGGATGAGTGAATGTACAAATGTAACAAACATATTCAAGTGTATGGACAAAAATCTGAATATATATGAGATGTGTGACCTAATAGGTTGTAGAAGAGTGTATATGAGTGACAGAAAGAGGAAAGATCAGTCTAAAACTGATAATAAACAAACCCTCATCTAACCTTAGGCTATGGAAGACCCTAAGTTAGACACATGTGTGAAAAGATCACATACTTACAAAAGTAGCAAAGAATGCTAACAAGTTTGCTGCCTGAAATCCTCAAACTCATATAAACATACCTTCTCGAACACCTCATCCAAATATGCATAAAGCATATATGTACTGATTCTCTTGTACCTATGCTGAATAGGACTCCTCCTGATATGGATGCCACTGCCTCCATAAACTCCAAGTAGTACATGTGTGCATAAAGAGAATATGTACCTGAATTTTAACATAAGACGCAAATCTTATGTTAACCTCCATCCAATGTCTTTGAAGTAACCCGAAATCTTCATGTAGAAGACAATCTTCAAATACATTATGTAGATGGCTGATCCACACCACCAAGTTGCTGATGGATAACTCCTCTCCATAAGCAAGAGTGTGAGCACACTCTTCTCCAAGAAGAACTCCATAGCTGCTCCTCAACATGCTCCAAAATAGCACCATGGCTGCCCCATTTGCTAGAAGCACCACCTCTATTGAGGAAACAAGCTTCCAAAGCTTGTGTTGAAATAGGTGTAGGATAAATAAACAATAAGCCAAGCTCTTCTTATATAGTAGTTGTGATCTCTTAAAAAGCTCCTCCAAAAGTATAAAGCACAACAACAATACGATCACTACAAAAACTTTAATCAGAAAAACACTTCGTCGCCCGTCGCCATTCGTTGTTTTATGAAAAGCATATTATTAAAAAAACTTGTCAAACAAATTCATGAACGCGCTGCTGGCTATAGGACTCGAACTCGGGTCGCTGAGTTAGGAGTGTTTTCTTTTAGCCAATGCACCAACGCTGATTGTTGTACAAGGGAGTGAGATTAAAGACTATACATGTTATATTACCTCTTAGTAAAATGGACCAATGGACATTGTTTCCAACAATTCCCCTTGCAATGTCATATTGGTACAAACTGGACTCAATCTGCAAACTTCATTCATTCTGCAAACTCTTAAAAAAACCTGAACTTGTTGAATATGAACCATAATACTTGAGAAAATATGAAAACTAGATATCCTATAGTGTTCTCATCAAGCAATCACTGCTTGACAACAAATGTAGCAAGTACTAACTTTGAACCTGCTATCTCTTGTCTTCACAAACCTGAAAACATACACTAGGATCCACATATTTGCATTTACCTTACGAAAGCTTTCTCAATGTACTTCTGTTGTGTCATGTAAATACACTAAACATAATCAAGAACTGAATCCTGGAACCTGTGACAGACAACTCACAACTTAGTGTATTATGAACACTGCTGGTTCATCTCTGACTGTATTCAAGTCAAGTCAACTCAACTCAACTCAACTCATGAGTCTCATCAAAAAATCATATCTATGATGTCATCATGTCTTCATCCGTAAATCCTTCATACCTCTTTTCTTTAGAATCTGGTATAAACATAAATGTGTGCACTTCTCAAACATACCTTTGTGAAATATCAAGCTTCTCTTCAATAGAATTCTAGAACCTTCTCCTGAACAGGAACACCCTAACAGGAACTTTCTCCAGACATTCTCCTTCTTCCTTCTTCTATCAAAGCTAGAAAATGAAAGATAAAGGAAAAGAAAAGGTGCCTCATTTGAGATGTCTGATTTGGGGCATTTGCATCACTATTTGGGCATTCAGTTTATGCAAGTTGATGGTGGAATGGCTTTGTGTCAAACGAAATATATTGACACATTATTGCAGCATTTTGGCCTTGAAGACTGTAAGCCTATTGCCACTCCTATGGAGACAGGTTTACAATTGAGTCTTCATGATGTTGGAGATGCATTTGATGTTGTTCTCTATCAGCACGTTGTTGGATGCTTGATTTACTTATGCATTACTCGACTAGATATTCAGTTTGCTGTCTCACAGATGAGTAGGTTTATGCATTGCCTAGGAGTCATGCATTGGAAGGTGGTTAAGCGCATCTTTCGCTACTTGAGTGGTACTCGGCTACTTGGGTTGTTTTATCCCAAGGGTGGATCACTACCGCCAGATTTGCATGCTTTTTCTGACTCAGATTGGGCTGGTTGCTATGGCACTCGTGTGTCCACTAGTGGTTTTTGCTTCATGCTTGGTGGCTCATGTATGTAGTTGTCTAACTGATCCTTGCGAATCCATATTTGTCGCATTCATTTTCTCATCAGTGGATGAATTGGTGGAAATTTTGTTTTTGGTTGTGGGACTCTCTATCTCTCACTAGTAATATGAACCTTACATAGTCCCTCGGGTTGGCTAGATTGAGATGAAGGGCTTAGTTGAGTATCCTGTGTAAGAGGATTGGGGGTTTCTAGGTTTGGGTTAGAATCAGAAGTTAGTTGATTAGGACTAGACAATGGTATAGATTCACATGTAGGCATACATTCGCTATCATTAAACTTCAGGTTGACCATCTTTAGGGGTTTCTCATCTAGTAGGGTAAAGACTTCTCTCTGTCCAATCTTAGCATATATGTAGCCTAAGGCTAACTAGATTGTCACCTCAAAATGTAGCACTAATTCCTCCTCATCCTCACAGACTAGGAGCTTTTGTTGCATTGAGTTGTTATCCAAATGTAAGGATAGGATAACGTCTCCTAAACATTCAATCGTGTTTCCTCTTATCCCCATCATATATGCCTTAGTTGCGTTAAGTGTTGTGTTTATTTACCGTGCTAATGAAAAGTGTATGCAACTTAATGATGCCCCTATATCAATCAATGTGTCCACTAAGTTAGATTCCTCAGTGCTCACACCTAGATTTAAGTAGGGTTGCCTGACTTTTCATCTTACAACTTTGGTTTTTGATGCCCTATAGTTGGCCATGGGTATTGGTTCCTCTCATTGTTGATATCATTCATCTCTCTCTCTCATCCATTGTTTTTGCTTTTGTATTTGTTCTAATGCTTCATGTCTCGCTTGTTCTCTAATTCTCTCATCCTCTTCTCGTCGTTTTGCATTTAGAATTCTGCTCATCATCTCATCCGTCAAGGGTTCTAAATATTTTTTCACACGACAACCACTTATATAATTAGGTAGAATTTCTCCATCTAGGGTGGCTAGGTTCACTGCTCCACTGGTAGAAATATGGTTGATTACCAACGGTCCATGTCCTTGCTTTTGCAATTTTTTTTGCGTGTTGCTTTAAAGTGTATACCAGGACTAAATCACCTTCCTTGATCCCATTATCTTTAATATGGGCATCATAATATGCTTTTTGTCGCCTCTTGGCTACATAAATACCTGCTACTGCCTGTAATCTAGTCTCATGCAATCTTTCAATTTGATCCAATTATTGGGACAACTCCTGTCCAGTCCACTCATATTTCTCAGCTGCTCGAAGAGTAGGAACCAAGAAGTCAATTGGTAAGATTGCATTTTGGCCATACACTAGATTGAATGGTGTTGTGCCAATATTCCCAGCAATCAACATATCATCAACATAATGTCTCAGGCATATCAAGCTGCCATCTGAGCATCTCTTTGTGTAGATACAATGATCCTCATTGCTTTGAGAATAACCTTGATACTTCATAAAAGCATCGAACTTTTGGTACCATTGTCTAGGGGAGTGTTTAAGTCCATATAAGCTCTTCTTGAGCTTACAAACTAGAGTAAAGACTATGTTATCTTGGGAGGACAATTATTCAAGAGAAGGAAAGACAATCAGCTACGACTATATGTGCATGAAGGAGAGTACTAACCCATATTAGAAATGGCACATGCAGGTACCCCAGGAGGACATTTCTCAACCAAAAGAACTATAAAAATGATTCTCTTTGCAGGCTTGTGGTGGCCAACTCTACATATGGATGCAGACACCTACGTACAAAGTTGTGAGGTATGCCAAAGAGCTAAGTACCAGATCACATGCCGTTGAGACCTATGGTTTGCACGAGAGCCTTTCCAAATGGGGTATTGATTTCATAGGATCCATTAATCCACCATCCAAAGGATAACACGCTGAATACATAATAGTGGCAACAAACTATCTAACTAAATGGGTAGAAGCAAAACCAACTAGAAAAAATGATGCTCAGACCACAACTAAGTTCCTTTTTTAGCACATCTTTACTCGCTTTGGATGACTTATAGAGATAGTAAGTGATCGAGGAACGCACTTCATTAATGAAGTAATAGAGTCCTTGATGAATGAATTGTTAGTTATTCATAAAAAATCAGCCTCTTATCATCCTCAAGCCCACGGTCAAGCTGAAAGTTCCAATAAAGTGTTGTGCACTGTATTGACAAAGATAGTCAATAGTGGAAGGTCAGATTGGGACTAACAATTGCATCATGCAATTTAGGCCTTCCGTGTGGCTTACAAGACGGCCACTGGAACTACTCCATTTAACCCAGTGTATGGACAAAATGCAATCCTACCAATCAATTTTTTGGTGCCTACTTTAAGAGTAGCACAATAGTATGAATGGATAGGACATGAGTTGTTCAAGCAACTCGAGCAGATTGAGAAGTTACACGAAACAAGACTGCAAGCTGTTGCAGGAATTTATGCCGCTAAAAGGAGATAGAAAGCATATTATGATGTGCACATCAAAGACAAAGGCCTGAAAGAAGTAGATTTAGTACTAGATCTACCTTGAAGCAACATGCCAAGAAACTACAGAAATGCGGATACAGACCCCTACTGATCAATTGGATCTTGACAAGTGGAGCCATCAATCTAGCCACACTAGATGGAGATATACTCCCTAATTACATAAGTGGTTGTCGAGTAAAATGATATGTGGAACCATTGATGGATCAGATGTTAGCATGACTCATAGGAGCACAAAATCGAAAAAGGGAAGAAGAGAGAATTAGAGGAGAAGCAAGGCAAGAAGCCCTAGATCATATCAAGAGATGAAAACAGTGGATAAGGCAAAGGGATGAACGATATTTACAAGGGGAAGACCCAATTCCCATGGCCAATTACCAAGTTCAACAAGCTGACACAAAGAACCTCAGCATATCTCAACCATATTTGAACCTAGGGATAAGAACCATAGAATACCAGTTGATAGATGCCTTGATCGACTCAGGAGCAGCACTAAGCTGTATACGAATGATGGTTATTATGCATCTTCAAATGACCATAAACCCAACTAAAGCATACATGATAGGCATTGGAGGCCAAGTTATAGAATGTGTTGGAGAAGCCCTAATATCCCTCCACCTAGGAAATTCCACTATGGAGCAACAAGTTTTGGTATGTAAAGATGAGGATTTAACAGAAAACCTGATCCTAGAGCAAGATTGGATTATTGAGAATGATGTGAGCATCATCTAGCACAAGGATACATCTCAGCTAAAATAGCGCATGATGAAATCTTTAGCCTGGTAGAAGAAAGACTTCCTGGCATGCATGAATTCATCAAGTGTGAGAAAGAAACCCTAGAAGAGGAGTTAGAAAATGATCAATCGAGAGCATACCCAAAGGATACCCTAGGCTAGAATTACCAACAAATATGAATGTTTCACTTGATCATGTGCCTTCTTTTCCCATGAGAGGTGAACTTAAGAGAGCAGTGAGGAAAATACTCCCAAAATTATCTACACCAAAGGAAAACCATCCAAATGGAAGTCTACTACTCAAACGTCATATCCAGGGAATACTCATTTACAATGGATTCGGAAGGATCAAATGACTAAACCAGGCGATTCCACTCAAACGCACACCAATCTATCAGTGAAAGCAAGGGAAAATCACCACTACTCAGTTCCACAATCAAAGCCACGTCGTGTGTGGCTTCCAAAATCATTAGTAGAAGCCCAAAAAACACGGACACAGATGTGGATCCCAAAGAAGGTCAGGCAGACTGCAAACCAAGAACTAAACAAGCTAGAGGAAATATTGTGCACACGAAGCAAAACAATGAAGCTCAACAAGACCTATCAAAGATACAAGAGGAACAAAACATCAAACAGTCAGACTTCAAGAAAGCAGGAGCTAAGGGCCAGAGGACAACCAGATCGACGCAACCAAATACCTCAAACACCAACTACAAAATGGATATGGAGACCCAAAAGGAAGCAAGGACAGGAACAGCCGACTCAAAAGGATTCCACTTGCACTCATGAAGAGTCTATTGCACCTAGAGTATGCATGCCAGGGCCACATTATGAGGCCATGCATTCGGCACATAATCTTTTCAATAAAACTAGTGGTGCACATTTCCAACTTAGGAATAGTTCCGAGATTCTACTTCCATAGGAATGAACCTACAATGTAAATAAATAAATGCTTCGGCTAAAACTAACTTTAGTTTTCTTTCAGGAATATAAATCAAAAGAAGTGTGGTAAGAGACTTTACTTACTTAAGCAAGGGGAAACAGAGTGACACAATAAGCAACATGTCACTAAGACACACTTAAAACACGACTTCATTCCTACTTGAAACTGATGCTCTCTCTATTACAAGTGCAGATGGCTTCTAAGGATTCTGAAGCTACCGCACATCGCCACAAAAAGTCTGTCGGG
The DNA here is from genome assembly GCA_020310875.1 of Ceratopteris richardii. NCBI lineage: Eukaryota > Viridiplantae > Streptophyta > Polypodiopsida > Polypodiales > Pteridaceae > Ceratopteris > Ceratopteris richardii. The sequence continues at coordinate 16,478,335 of CM035423.1, read as the reverse complement.
GACGACAGAGTTCAGGAGGAGAGACGTGTGGAGGGAGAATCAAGCAAAAAGAGAAGAAGAAGAAAATCAAAGGCCAAAACAGCTCATGAAAAAGAAGCTCAATAAAAAAGAACCACCCTCTGCCCAAAGCCTCATAGGGGCACGCATCAGGCGACAACACCAAAGGACTTGGGCCCGAAGAGTGGAAACAAACGAATCACAACTAGGCTCTTTCAAAGGGAGACAGTACACAAAGGATTCTTCATCGAATAAGAACCAATTTTCTGAGAATTCTAGGCACTTCTCCCTCTACTTGATGCGTGCAATGGAAAGAAATGCATTAGGTCCCAAAGGATGTCAAAAAAGATTTGAGAACAGGACCTTTAAAACGTAATGCTAACTTAGAATAGAGAAAAGGCCTGCAAAGTAAGGTGTGCAATGGAAAGAAGTAAACACGCCCTTGAAAACATAACAGTGGGAAGTACGCAACACGCAAGGATGGATCAAGGCCATCAATTATCCATGAAGAAGTGCAAGAAGATATCTGACAGATCCTGAGTCCCAAGAAGGTGCTTCAACCTCTGGATCTTTAGGAGGTCCAGATCGAAGGTTGTAAATCCAGACCTTCATACCTTCCACTGGTTGCATGCATGGCAGCCCGACTTTACACAGCAACCTAGAGTTAAATAGACGATTGGAAAATTAGAGTACAAATCTATTGTAGTTCATCTCCACAGGCTGCGAGCAGAGAAAAGAAAAGAAGAGGCCAAAACCAATACAAGAGGTCCCAAGTTATGATCAGTTCCTTGACCACTGGTAAAACTATATCATTACAGAACTAGAGACAAGATGCAATGCCTGTCAAGGGACGATAGAGACAAAGAGGGGGAGAGTATTGTAGAGAAAAGAGGCACAAAAGAGGAGCCCCAAGATTTTCAAATTAATGGGCATAAAATTTATTCTTCAAAATTCTAGGAAATTCCCTCGAAACTATGTAAATGCACTAGAGGAGTCCTCTATATGCATAAGCCCCAAATCTTTGTAACATAATTCTTGTAAAATAGTAGGAAAATAGAGCTTATTCAATAAAGTGCTTGTGTGAAAGGACCATTTTTAGGGCACATGTATATAATGTTGCGAACATTTGTTTTATGTAGGGTACAAGTTTCAAATTATGTAAATACCTTTGGGAAGTCTTCAAATACTTCAAGAAGGCTCATATTATTCATAAAAGATAGCAAAAATACCACGTGAGTTCTAGAAAATGGTGAGTCAAATTAGTGAGTCACAAGGGAGCTGCAGTGGTGTCCTAGTGGAAGGTCAATGTGGCTAGTTCTCAAAATCCATCAATACTTTGCTTATTTGAGCACTTGAGTCATGTAATACCTCCACCCAAGTGTCTACCATGAATTTAGATGTATTAGGAAGGTTTTAGATTAGTTTCTCATGCTATAAAAAGAGGAGAAAAGTCGTGATCTTGTGGGAAGTCCAAGAGAGGCATATGTGTATCTCTATGTTGCTGTAGTTTTTTTATGCAGAGATTGCAGAGCTTGTATCTCCCTCATTATATATCCAAATTACATGTTTGATAGCTCATTTGAAAGCTATTACTATCTAATTTCTTCCTGTAAATTTTCATAATCATTGGATTTGTGAGCTGAGAGAAGTACTCTCTGCAAGTAGTGTGTGTTCTTTGGTTTCACCTCTGCTGAAGGTCTCCATTAAACCTCAAACTTGCAGAGGTCATATCTCCTTCTGTATTTATCCAAATTGAGTTTTATTTGGTTCATTGGAAAGCTCTTGGTGTCTAGTATATGTGGTTAAAACAGTTTTAGAAAATTCTAATCCATTAGAGAGTAGTAAGCTCTGCAAGCATGACTAGTTTTCTATGATGAAGTTTGTGAGAAGGTCAACTTGTTCCTAGGGGGTTCCACCTACTTCTCGCTATATTTTGGAGGTAAATAAACTCCAACATATAAGTCACTTTGTCCATAGTTGAGCATCTTTGTGCATTCATGATTGGTCGCTTGAACCCTGCACTATGAATTGACAAGTCATCCTCTTCCTTGTGTACGGGATTCCAGTCTAGTGGTGGTACGTCCCTATATGAGAATGTATGCAAATTTATCTTGGTAGTAGTTCCTTGATGTTGTAGGTATAAAGCATCTCTTCCACATTCTTGTACTACCCTAAGTTGTCTCATGAATGGTCGTCCTAATATCATTTCATAGTTATTCGCTTTTCCAAATTGACATACAACTAGTGTGTGCTCAAACTCCACTCCGCAGGTAGTTAACTTAATTTTCTCCAGTATTCCGAGGGGTCTCTCTACATGGCCAGCTACTAATTTAAGCTTCATATGTGTTGGTTGCAGGGTTGGCTTTCCCCATTTCTCCCAAATTTCTTTGGTGGCTATGGCTACACCTCCTCCTATGTTGAGAATGGCTTTAGTCATGTATCCATTATATGTGATGGGCAAACATGTGTTACCCTCGTCTATTTCACTAAATTCTCTGACCTTATCCACAGGGATTTGTATAGTAGAAGGGGCTTCAGTTTCTTTATTTTCCTTTTTAGTCTCCTTATTCTCTAATTTCAATTGTCCTACTAACTGTTTCCATATTTGGGGCTTGGCTCATAGTAATTCTTCCACGGTCAACTGACATTGTACCTTGGTCTTCTTGAGTTCTGCTAGATTGTGAGAGGTCTTACCTGAAGACTCATTTTCCTTGCCTCGCACTGTGGCAGCATGGAAGATTATTATTGGTAGCAGTCAGGGAACTCAAAGACCTACATGACAAGGAAGCCAATGAAGGGAGTTGGAACAGAGAGAAGGAACAAGTAGGCAAGGCAGTCAATGAAGATCTGGCAAGTAGTCGGTTCAGTTTTTTCCAATTTAACCCCTTTTGTAATAGTGATTTTCATCACTTCATGAAAATTGTAAATACCATTTTTGGTAGATTCGACTCCATTTTGTTCAAGCCAAGGAGTCCTTGAGCTTGCGGAGTATCATAAGTATTTATGTACCAATTTTCATCATTTTTAGAGCTCGTTTGACCCTCCAAAATAGCCTAGGAACCTAATTTTTAACTAGGCCAGACACTAGGTCTGGATAGGGTCAAGCTAGTCAAAAACTATAAAAATAGATAGAGAGCTCATTTGTGGGGTTAGCTTGTTAGTGATTTGAGCTTGTATATGAGAGTTTTTGAGTGATTTAAAGAACTCCATTGTTTCTCTCTTTGTTCTTGCCTTGTGTGCGCGTGTGTGTGTATGTGTGTGCATGTTTGTGTGCTTCTCACTCACACACTTGTGCCATCACTTGTTCGAGGTCTTCATACCATCCTCACGTCTTCTTGGATTGACATTAAGGGAGGTGCTTCTCATCACTGAGCTACACCAAAGTTTGGCACAGTTGCCAAGGACCGAGCTTTGAGGACGAGCGTGTGATGGTAAGATGTAGAGTTGACATGTTGGAGACATAGGTATTTCCTTCACTTTGATCTATTTTCCTTCATTTTCTTCACCATCATCATCCTCACCATCTCCCACTTCCATCTCCACCTGCAAAAATTTTCAGTTTTTGGTCATATCACCTTCCCCATACCATTCCCCTCATTTCACTTGTGAGAGAGATGGATCATTCACCAGATACATCTTGCACATCAACGTTGGTACAAGAAACAGAAGTCAGTGCTCTATGGATGTTGTGCACTTACTAGAATTGTTTATCGGTGTTTGGCATATGATGTGCCAATTCAAAGGGCACTTGTTTGGACTAGGGTCCAAGAATTTCAACGAAGAATATCAGTCGCAGGGCCTCCATCAAAGAAAATGAGGGGAGCACTTCAGATGCCATGCGCACAGGCTTGAGGTGCTACATTGACACCGGACATGACTCCACCACCCCAAAGGCGAGCGCAACCCTTCACCATCAGATTACCAAGGCATAGTGCAGAAGGGCATAATCTAGTCTTTCCACCGATCCCTTCCTCACAGCTTCACACTGGAGGATTTAACTGATGAGGAAGTAGCCAGGATAATCAATGCAACTAACTTGGAAATTGAAAGAGAGCAGTTAAGTGGACAACAAACTATCACGGACCAGCCCAATCCAACTCAATGAGTAGTAGTCAAAGTAGAGGAAGATGAGGAGGAGGCTGAAGAAGAGGAACAAGATGAGGAGCAGGAAGGACCATCCGACAAAGGGGAGCATGAATATGAGTAACACATTACATCGGAACTTGAGGGAGCCCCAGCCTACATAAAGCAATTAAAAAGATTGTATGATACTATAAACATGGTTCAGGAGCAACAAAGACTATCCTTGGTAGCAGGGAAGGCCTTAATGAGCCAGATACTTGAAGAAGAAGGTGTGGATGATCAATTCAGAGCTTCCCTCAACATGATCGTTGATGCATTGGGGGTACCAGAGACTGTACACACCACCCTCACACACTCGTGGAGGTTTGAGCAAAGACAGGGAAGCAGATACACATTATAATATCAGAACCACATGGCACCACCTCCACAACCACCGGTATGGCACACTCCATTCAACACACTGAAGAAGCCCACACCTCAAGTGCACCCCCATCACCACCCCTACCACCCTCCCCTCCAACTCCACCTCCCTCACCTCATACTACCACTGTCACCACTATTGTCATGGCCACAGTCTCCACTTCCCTTAGTGAAGCACTCAATGTGAGTCAACCATCACAACCCTCACAATCTGACACCACCATTGTTGTAACTGCCACCACAGACAATGTAATTCTAACTATGGTCACCAGAAATCCCATTCCTCCAGTCACACTTCTTGGCGGCCCACATGCACAATTACACACACCATTGTACACTTTCACTACCATCACCACACCTACCATTCCCATGTATATGGTAAACCCCACGATAGCATTCATGCATGACCACATGGACATATCACCCACATCTGCACTTCCCCTTCCCCCCATATTCCCACAATCTCCCATTCCCCTGCCACCAACATCACCACTTCTCACAACAACATTCACCACCTGATTCCCTCCTCCCTATCCCCCTCCATTCTACTCTTTCCCAGCATCCACTCCTGTAAATAATGTATTCAATACCTTATATCAATGTGTGTCTCAGTTACAACAAAACTACAAGCATTTAGATGCTCAACATACGAACCTATTCAGAGTCCATGAGACACGACAAGAGAGACTTACAAACATGGAGAAGGACAAGCGGCTACTCCAACAAAATTATGATACCTTGCAGCGACAATATGATGAATTAGTGGCCAATCCCCCCCGAAGCAGATTCAAAGGCACAACAACACCTCAAAGAAACGCTACGCATCCAACAAGTAGACACCCTCAAAATCCTCCATAACCTCGCATTGTTAAGGAAACACATGTCAGCGACACTAGAAGAAAATAAAAGACTACAAAGACAGAATGAAGAGAACCTAGAAGCGGCAATGGAAGGATCCCCGCAGGAGATCGACTTGGAGTGCTCCAAATCCATCCTGTCAGCCAACATGCAAATCATATTGGACATCCATGCCAACCTCCTAGAGGCATATGATGCCTTAGAAAAAGAGAGTGATGACCTACAAAAGCAATTGGCCAATCAACGAGAGCCTCTGAAAGCAGCAGAAGCTACAACCAACACATCCGAAGAGGTAATAGAATTGAGATCACAACTGACAGATTTGCAAAATAAGCTTCTCCAATATGAACGTCAACCTTCTCCCGTGGTGGAGCCGGAGCCTGGAGAACTAGTTCCAATTGAAGTAGAAGAGACATTCGAGGACCCCTATGAACCCATGCCTACACGTGGAGGCAAACAAACAGAGGAAGGAATGGATACATTTGAGATTGAAGCTCCATAATGGATGCAAAGGTTGGAAAAGGCAAGCCCAACTCATGATGACAAAGTAGCAGTGCAGATACAATCCATGTCTCGACTAGAAGAAGTTGTTATCAAATTGGATTACTTCAAAAACCTATCTCATCATCGATGGATTGGCACTTCAGACGATTTGTATGTCCCATTTTGTGTATTATTGGCAGATTATAATGCTGAGATAAAACATCACACCACGAAAGAGCCAACCTCTACAACACAATTTGCCCTAGACGACATTCCTGAAAGCATGGCGAAGGGCAACATATTTCAACCTACATGGAGAATACGCTTACTTGAAACCTACCGCGAAATGGTGCGCACATGGAACAATATGCCCTTGTACATTAAGTATAACCCTTGCTATTTCCCTATTTTTCGACGAAGATCATGGCCTGAGCTCACTAAAACAGTGAAGACCGTCAAAGGATGTGATAAATGGCTAAACTATGTATATTTGGCACTGCCTCATGGCCCACCAATGATAGCATATATGATCTCAACAATTCGACATTGGGGCATTAGATTCAAGAATATACCAGACATCATGGCACAGATGTGCCTCAAAATATTCGAACTCATGCTGGTAACATTCAGGACCTTCAAAAATATCAAAGAACCTCACCTTTCAGCCCTAGGTTTCAATGAAGGCAACCACGACCTAGTCTACAATCTGAGCACCACCCCACCTATCAACGTTGTGTATGCGTGGCATGCTCGTATCAAATATCTCCCAACATGCTTCAAACAAACATTTGAAGAAATGTTTATCACAAGGTTCTTGGAGTATCACTCACAAATATTCATACCCAAGCCATCTCATCTGTTACATTTATTTGCTGTGGAACATGCTCTACACTCAGATAAACTATGCATGCCACATCCGGAGGTACCTGGGCCAATTGATTGGGATGCCTTACTCACAGATTTGGCCAAAGGACTAAGATTAGTAGAGCATCATTTGGCCACCGATGTCATGGAATACTATGTCCAATGGTCAGCTCAACAAGGATCTATCAGAGACGACAGACGTGAGAGAGGGGGGAGTGTTGGCAGCAGTCAGGGCAATTCAAGACAAGGGAGCCGACATAAGGAATCATAGCAAAGAGAAGGGACAAGTAGGCAAAGCAGTCAATGGAGATCCGGGAAATAGGCCTTATCATTTTTCACGAAGCAATATTTCCCAAATAGTGATCTTAGTCACTTCACACCATTGTATATACCATTTTTTATTATTTCTACTCCATTTTGTGCAAGCCGAGGAGTCCTTGAGCTTGAGGAGCATTAGTAGTATTTATGTATTAATTTTCATAATTTTCAGAGCTCGTTTGAGCCTCCAAAATAGCATTAGAACCTAATTTTTAGCTAGGCTGGACACTAGGTCTGGATAGGACCAAAGCTAATCAAAAACTATAAAAACAGCTAGAGAGCTCATTTTTGGGGGTTAGCTTGTTGTAAATTTGAACTTTGTATGAGAAATTTTTGAGTAATCTAAAGAACTCCATTGTTTCTCTCTTCATTCTCGCCTTGTGTGCACGTGTGTGTGTGTGTGCATGTTTGTGTGCTTCTCACTCACACACTTGTGCCATCACTTGTTCGAGGTCTCCATACCATCCTCATGTCTTCCCAGATTGACATTAAAGGAGGTGCTACTCATCACTGAGCTACAATAGGGTTAGGAGTGAGGGAGTGAGGAAGAGTTAGGGTTTAGGGAAGAGAGAGAGGTAGGGTTAGGATAGATAGGTTGCCAATAGAAAACTCAAAAAAGAAAGAAAACTTAGTTCCTTTTAGTTCAGGCCCTTAGTCACCCAAGGCCATAGAATCCAAAAACACTTCAATTTCCTAGTCATTTGTGTGAAACAAGTATCGTGGAGAGCAGCAACCGGTACCGTGAGGTAATATCATGGAGAGCACACAAAACAGTGAGGTGTTGAGGGCAAGACTAAGAAGACACATTCTTGAAGGTGAGAGCTTTAACTCTCTAATCTTAAAAAATAAAAAAAATCACTCACAAACATGACACGATACCGCATTGGTATTGGGGGTAGAACAGAGGGGTTAGAGTGAGGTTTTCTCATCTACGGTGGTCAAGAGAGAAGAGGATCAGAGAAGATATACTTTGCCCCAAATTTTCTTTTTGAGGTTAGACCACATTTGGTTGTAGTATCGCGATCAGTCGAGTTTTGGTATTGTGATACCAAAATTCCCTAGCATCGCGATACTTGCTAGATATCGTGTATCATGAGTGCCTCCTTGAGGTATCATGATACCATCGAGGTATCGTGTATCGCCAAGTTGAGGTATCGTGTATTGCGAACCTTGTGGTATCATATCATGAGCCACAAGTGGGATCGTATCATGAGAACAGGTGGTATCATGTATCGTCAGCCAGTTGGTATCATATCATGAGGCTCTTGGTATTGTATCATGCATTAGGTATTGTGTATCGCTAGTCCAAAGGTATCATGTATCATCGGCAATCAGGTATCGTATCACCAGAGGAGTAGTATCATGGTATTGTCGGTTTAGTATTATCAGATCGTGACTGTCACTCTAGCACAATGGCAAGTACCAACATGAGGAGATCCACCTCATAATTGTCAATCCATGGAGACATGAAAACTAGTATGAAGACTATGAGCAAGTGATGGCACAAGTGCATGAGTGAGAAGCACACAAGCATGCACACACATACACACATGCGCACACAAGGCAAGAACAAAGAGAGGAACAATGGAGTTCTTTGTATTACTCAAAAATTCTCTTAAAATAGCTCAAAACTCTAACAAGCTAACCCCAAAAATGAGCTCTCGCGCTCTTTTTATAGTTTTCTACTAGCTTTTGGCCCCGTCCAGACCTAGCGTCTGGCCAGTTAAACATTAGGTTCCAAGGCTTATTTGAGGGCTCAAACAAAGCCTAAAAATTATGAGAATTGGTATGCAAGTACTTCTACTACTCCTCAAGCTCTAGAACTCCTTTGGCTTGGACAAAAGGAGTCTATTCTACTAGAAAGCGGATTTACAATGTATGCATAGTGATGAAAATCACTTTTAATGGAAAATAAGTTATGAAAAAAAATGATTGGGCCTCTTCTATGTCGGATTGTACTTGACTGTCCTATCTCTTCCTTGCTTGTAGGCCAACAATCCCCCCTCTCTAGCGTTTGTCACCCTTGATTGACCTCTATTCTGTAGGGTGTTCAATATACTACTAGAGAGACATTAGTGGCCAGCTCATGTTCGAATAGCCTTAACCCTCTTGCCAAATCTGCTTGCAAGGCATCCCAATTGATGGCACCTGGGATATCGGGTTGTGGGGTTGTGTAGAACTCTGAGTACATGGCCTGCTCACAAGCGAATAGATGAAGGAGGTGTGTAGGCTTTGGTGTGAACACCTCAAAGTGGTACTCCCAAAAGCCGGTGGTGAACATATCATCGAATGCCTATTTGTAGCAGGCTGGAAGGTACTTGATTCGTGCGTGGAAAGCATAGGCCACTCTAATAGATGGAATAGTGTTCATGTCATAAACCAAGTCATAGTTACCATTCGTAAATCCAAGTAGAGGTGGTTGGGGAGCCTGTGTGTTATGGAATGTCTTTAGAACAATCTACATCATGTCTAAAATCTTCAACATCATTTGTGTTGCAACATCTGGCATGGGCTTCAATCGAGGCATGGGCTTCAAATGTTTCTTGGCCTTCATCAGTTACTCTCCCACCACGAATTGGATACGGTTCATAGTCGTCTTCAAAAGTTCATTCTACTAGAATGGATGTTATTTCTTCTTCTATTGGGACCTCTGGTGGGGATGGCAGCCTTTCATACTGTAGGAGTCGTGTTTGTAATTCTTGGATTTTTTGTTTGAGTTCCTATAGTGCTTCTAAGTCAGTAATTTTCGAAGAGGTTGATATGATGATTGGGGGTACAGTTGTAGTATTGGGTTGTCGTTGCTACTTCAGTTTATCCAATTCTTCTAATAACTGGTCATGTGCCTCGAGTAGAGTAGCATAGTCTTCAAGGATAATTTTGATGTTTTCTGGGGTCACGGCTTGAAATTTGGAGGGACTGATGGGTGCCCGGGTGTGCTCTCGATGGCTGCCTCTAAATTCTCTTTCTTTTGAAGTTGTAGATGTCAATTTTCCTCTTGATCTACTGGAAGGTGTTGTTTTAGTAGTGCCATATTGTGTTGGAGTTTTGAGTTGGGTTCCATTTGTGTTCATAAATGGCTTTCCACCACTTGGATCGCTTCTTGATCTACATTCTGTAATTGTGCTTCCAACGTGCCATGAGCCTTCTATAATGTATGAAACTGTTTTTGGAGACTGGCATTATCCTCTTCCAGTGTAGCGAGATAATGTTGTAGTGCTTCAGAGTGCTCTTGTAGTCGTTGGTTATGTTCATGTAGCTGATTGTATTCTACCCTTAATTGTGACATACACACGAACATGGTGTCAAATGCATTACCTATAGATGAAGGTGTAGTTTTTACAATGGAGGATGCAAGGGAAGGGAATTGGGGAATGGGAAGTGTGAATGCTATGTCTACTAGAGATGTGTGTGCTAGTGAAATTGGTAGAGGAGGGATGGGGGATGGTGGATATTTGGGGGGAGTGGTAGGTGTCGTGGGTGGTGCAATGTCCATGCTCTCAACCGTGGAGGTGAGAGTGGTGTCTACCATATATATCCGAATGGTAGGTGGTGTTTGTGAGATCATGGTGAATAAGTGTGGTGTGGATGTTGTGAATGGGATCGATGAGAAGGGTTGGGTGGTGTCTTGAACCATTTTAGAAAGGAAGTCATGGGCAGGTTGAAGGACTAGTGGGATGGGGGGTGGGAAGTGAGAGCCTGGAGGCGGGAAAGCCATGAAAGGAGGCATGGTGACAGGGAATTCGAGAAATGTGTATTTAGTGTCTGGATGGCCTATGACAAAGGTCGTGGAGGCTGGTTGTCCTATGGTAGGCTCCTTAAGGGATTCGGTTGTAATGGTAGAGACATGATGCATGGGATTGTCAAAGGAGGAAAACAAGGTTGAACTAGAAGTGGGACTACTGAAGATGAAGATTTGCTCTGTGGGGTTAGTCGTCGAGGTGATACCTATAGCTTTTGTTCGAGGAGGTGATGGTGGTTGTATTGGTGGTAGTGGCTCTGTTGACTCTTCATGGGTGAGTGTGGGTTCATGGCCAGGTGTTCTAGCTAGTTGGGAGGTTGTCTTGATTGGTTCAGATGTGATGGCAGGTCCTTCCATAGTGGTGATGGGAATCTGAATGTTTTTTCCTGATCCTAGTTGCTAGGATAGGGTCGTCTGTTGATTGTCATCCCAATGTACATGGCGGCCTTTTGTTGATTTCCTCCGTCTTTTGGAAGAGGTGTGCGGTTCTTCTATGCCCAAAAAGAATTATACATCAAAGATTTGCACATTTTGCAAGAAGGATTCAAAATCAAAGGTGCTCATCCCTTCAACGTCTCCCATTGTAGCAAATTCAAATTCTAGTGGGGCGGGAGGAGCAGATGGGGTAGCTTGTGATGTGCCCTCAGATCCACATCTGGGAATTCGAATCGTAAAGGGAGGCATGATGGCATCCCCATGTGGTGAGACTTTCGAAGTCATGAGAACTTCGTGTGTCTGGACACATGGAATTGACCTCATGCGCTTGGATTGATGTGTGGAAGTTTTGTGTCTTTTAAACATCTGTATTTGTGGCCAGACCAATGCACGTTCGATGAAAACATCATATGATAAGCGTTTGTAGAAGATGTGTGTTATTGCACAACATCCATTCACCACGAGCTTCATGGATGACCTCTTATTAGCTCTGTATAGCTACTCTATAATCCGTACAGGAAGCTTAATAGTTAGTGCACTTGTCTCTGCCAAGTAAAGGCTGAACCAGATCTGTTTCTGGGGTTGAATGAATCTATCTTGGCCAGGAAATGCAAAATGTTTCATGCACATGCGGAGAGGGATGGAAACATTTGGTGTGAGTTCCGCCATATCTTTCAACTTTTGGAGTTTCCAATTCTTCATGTTATTGGGTATCAAAGCATCCTTCTCGGAGGGCACATGCGAGTCGTGCATGCTCAAAGCAGAGCTCACCAATTCCAAGGTAAGTAAATAGCCACAATAGTGATGCCATCATCAGCTTTCCTTGCATATAGTGAGTGATCTGCATCACACATAGAAAACCCAATGCTGGTTAAGTAATCAGCAATCCTTGCATGCCATGAACGTAGAGCCTGCTTCAGCCCATACAAAGCCTTTTTGCAACCTGCAAACATATTCTGGATGCTTTGAATCTTCATATCCTTGTGGCTGGTCCATATATACTTCTTCTTGTAACTCACCATGTAGGAAAGCATTCTTCACATCCATCTGATGCAAAGTCCATCCTTTTGTTGTAGCTAATGCAACAAGTGTCCTAACAGTAGACATGTTAGCTACAGGGCTGAATGTTTCCTCATAATCAATGCCATATTTCTATGCATATCCTTTAGCTACCAATCGTGCTTTATACCTGCTTATGCTACCATCAGCATTATGCTTTACCTTGTAAACCCATTTACAGCCCATGGGTTTCTTTCCTTGCGGCAATGGAACCAGCTTCCATGTATCATTTCCATAAAGTGCAGCCATCTCCTCATCCATAGCTTTTTCCCAATCTGCATTACCAATTGCATCTTCAAAACAAGAAGGTTCAGCATCTTGTATTACCTTTGTCATGTAGGCACAATGGCGAGCCATGTAACTATCATATGTCAATCGTTGCACTGAATTACGCATCCTCCAAGATCTTCTTGGTCCTGGGTCACTTCTCCTTGTATCATCTGCATGTGCCCTTCTTACTCCTGGAGTCTTCACAGAGGGCAATCCAAGTTCCTCATCAAGACTCTTTTCTGAACCGCTTGAATCTCCATCAACTTCTTCAAAACCTGCACATGTTTTATGACCAGCAGAAAAGCTTTTCTTTACCTTTCTTGGTTGTATTGATGAATTTGTTGTATTGAAATTCCCACGTAATCTTCCACTCCATGGATTTGAGTTGGAACTATTGCTTGGTGATGCATCCGGTCCACTCAAAACCTGAGATTCTACACTTGATTTTTTGACATTTTCTTTGTCATTTGGTTCAAGACTCAGTCCTTCTTTGGCATCTGCATAGAAGCTTGACATTTCATCAAATACCACATCTCTGCTCACCTTTACGTGTCGTGTGAGTGGGTTATAACATTTATATCCCTTTTGCTCAAGGGAGTATCCAATGAAGACACACTTTTCTGCTTTTGGATCAAGTCTCGTCCTCAATTCATCTGGGACATGTACATATGCAATACAGCCAAAAACTTACACATGTGATAAGTTTGGCTTTTTACCTGTAAACTTCTCTCCAACTGTAACTTGATGTACAACAGCAGTCGAAGTTCTGTTCATGATGTATACAGCAGTATGCACAGCTTCTGCCCAATAACAATGAGGCATATTCTTCTCAACCATTAAGGCTCTTGCTATTTCTGCAATATGTCTGTTTTTGCGTTCAGCAACACCATTCTGTTGTGGTGTGTACCTTCATGAAAACTGACGCCGAATTCCATGATTTTTTAGAAAATTGTTGAACTCATTTGACATGTATTCACCTCCTCCATCAGATCTTAATGTATGAATGTACTTCCCTGTCTGCTTTTCCACCATAACTTTAAAATTTTGGAAGTGAGTAAACACCTCGCTCTTCTCTTTCATGAAATATACCCATACTTTGCGTGTATGGTCATCAATGAAAGTAACATAAAACCTGCAACCACCCATAGATGTGGTCTTTGCTGGACCCCAATCATCTGTATGTACTACTTCTCGTACATTCTCACTAGCATGCTTGTCATGTGGAAATGATGCTCTTGACTGTTTACCAAATTGACATGCTGCACATACCTTTTGCATTTTAGCAACTTTGAAATTTGGTAGTCCATGGACAATCTCCTTTGACTGCATCAGTTTCAGCCTTTGCAAGTTTGCATGTCCAATCCGTTTGTGTCATATCTCTATATCTGCAATAACTCCTGCACCTTTTGCAAACATGGCTGCATTCATTTCAGGAATCTTCACATTTAAGGTGAATCCTACCCACTTTGTTTCCTTTGGCAACCAATCGTCCATCCTGCTTGTACTCTTCTACATATAATCCATCAGCATTGAACCTAACTTGTAATCCCTGGTCAACCATTTGTCCAACAAAAACTAGATTCTTTGTTATATTTGGAACATGCAGCACATCAGCGAGATGTTTTACCCTTCCGTCCTCCATAGACAATGCTATGTTTCCTGTATGCTCAATAGGATGTGATGTATCATCACCTGTTTCAACATATCCAGGAACTGGCATTTTCTACAAACTACTAAACCATTTTGCATGACTGGTCATGTGATTTGAAGCACCTGAATCAACATACCAGACATTATCATTCAATTTTGAAACACCAGCAGACATAGTATTCATCATGTGATGTTGAACCATAAACAGCTTCTCAAAATCATCTGCACTTGTGGATGCATAGTTGTTTTGCTACCTTCTGTTATTTTGATTCTTCAACCTGCAATCACGTTCAAAGTGTCCAGGTTTACCACAATTCCAGCATCCTTTACTATCATTACCTGAATCATTTCTTTGGAAATTTCTGCGACCTCTTTGACTCCCACTGCCTCAAAATTGTCCTCTTCCTCCTCCATGATTTTGTTGTTGACCTTGGTCTTGGTTATTGTTTCCTCTTCCACTTCCAAAACCTCTACCTCTGCCTCTTCCTCTGCCAGAGTAGAATACCTGCTCAGAATTGGGCTTTCCTTGGGAGTTTGAATCCTCACCAAGGTTCTTTTCTTCAATAATCAGCATAGATACCAAATCAGCAAAATTCAGAATATTTTCCCTGGTCTGTATAGAAGTTATGAACTGCTTATTTGCAGCTCCTAAACCACGAAGGCACACTTCCACCTTATCATCATCATCTACATTCACGCCAATAGATGCAAGTGACTCACATATGCTTTTGATTTTTAGAGTGTAGTCACTTACCGACATGCTCTTTTTCTCCAATGTATGCAGTTCGTTCTTGAGTTGCAATTTCCATGCCTTTGTATTGGTCTCGTACAAAGTGACCAAACTATTCCAAGCCTCTTTTGGAGTCTTGGCATCATGTATGTGTCCAATCATGCTATCTTGTATACTAACAGATAGCCAATACATTACCTTTCGTGCTCCTTGATTCCATTCCTCATATGCTCTTAACTATTCTGCAGTCTGATTCCTTTCTGGTAATTGCGGAGCATTTTCATTCTCTCCTTCGATGTACTTCTAGTAGCCTTTTCCCATCAGGAAATTCTTCATTCTGAATCTCCAAGCATGGAAGTTGCTCTTGTCCAGCTTATCGCTCATAAGCTGACTCATTCCATCTGCGTTTGCCGTTTCTGCAACAATTCACAACACCGCAACACACTACAAGCAGCACTTCTGCTTGAACACTATCGCACTATGATGTGACAGTTCGATCTCAGAGAAACACAGTTTTCGTGTATCAACAGTACACAGAATCTCTTGAAATTCTGGATCTGGAATATATGAGTGTCGTCGAACACAACGCAACTTACAGTTTCTGAAATTGACCTGGTTTTTTTGTGGACCCCACCTTGCGGGCTCGAAACAGAGGTCGAGATGGCTCCGAAACTTTGATCTGACAAAAACAAGTGACCCTGAAGGGCCCTGAAGGGATAACTGTCGAAAATATTTTGAGGTCTTCTACCTTCACGGTAATTTTCGTAGCAAATGGAGGCCGTTTGTGAAATTGCGCTTTCTCCACGCCTTGCCGCATAGTCTTCACCGTCGCCTTCTCCACCAGCTCTCTACAGCCACGCTAGCTCTGATACCATGTCACGAGGAAGGAGATAAGGAAGAGAGCTCACACACACACTCTCACTCTCAAGGAGGAGCACACATGCAAATTGAGACAGGGAAGAATAATCTTCTTCTTCTTCTATTACATAAAAGGAATGTAAAGAATGACCTAAAACAAGAATACAACAAGTGCAATATATAAAGACTAGTACATAAAGAAAAACCTAATGTCCGCGAATGAGTGAGCTGGCAAGAAACAAATGTGCCATCACTCTCGGTAGATAAATCTAATAAAGCTCAATGAGGTATCCCTGACATATACCGACATGACCACTATACATGTCAGAGAAACGAAAAACTGGTACGTGTCATCCTGGATCATCACATGTTGAGCTTGATATCTCAACATTGGGCACTCAAATCTATCTAGTATTGGGGTCTGCCTTCATTGACTACTGTTACTCGGTGTTGAAGCTCAAAGTCAAGGACAAAGCATGGAAGCACATCAAAAGGTGGACACACGAGGAAAGGGAGCAAGTAGGGAGCTCCAAGAAGTGTATGTCAAATTTTCAGAAGAATCCCCTACAAAAATAGTGATTTTCCTCACTAGAAACCATTGTAAATACCATTATCTATTTTTAGTAACTCCATTTTGTTCAAGCCGAGGAGTCCTCGAGCTTGAGGAGTATTAGAAGTACCATCGTACCAATTTTCATAATTTTTAGACTTCGTTTGAGCCCTCAAATAAGCCCTGGAACCTAATTTTTAACTAGGCCGGACACTAGGTCTGGACAGGGCCAAAACTAGTCAAAAAACTATAAAAAGAGCTAGAGAGCTCATTTTTGAGGTTAGCTTGTGAGAGAATAGAACTTTTGTAAGAGAACTCTTTTGCAATCTAAGCTTTCCATTGTTCCTCTCTTTGATCTTACTTTGTGCGCGTGTGTGTGTATGTGTGTGCATGTTTGTGTGCTTTCACTCACGCACTTGTGCCTTCACTTGCTTGTGGTCTTCATACCGGTCCTCACGTCTCCGCGGATTGACAAGTAAAGGAGGTGGTGCTTACGCTTGAGCTACACCGAATTTTGGCGCCGTTGCCGGGGAGAGAGCTTCGAGGACGAGCGTTGTGATGGTAAGATCGTAGATTTGCGACGTTGGAAGGTAAAAAAACTGTCATTTCAGTTCATTTTCTGTTTTTTCCTCTTCATCTTCATCATCATCATCATCTCCACCTTCTTCCATCTTCTTCTTCATAGAAAATTCTTGTTTTTTAGTGCATTTTCACCATCTTCATACCATTTTTCATGCATTATTGTGTGGGAAGGAGTTAGGAGAAGCAAGGGAGAGCAAGCGCTGTGTTTTTTTCATGATTTTCTGCTCATACGGAGCTCGCCATAGCCGGCGCTCAGAAATTTTAATTTCCCGCCAAAAAACACGATTTTGTGATGAAAATCGCGATTCTGTGAAAATTCAAAATTTTTGAAAAATCACGATTTTCTGTTTTCCCGCTTAAAAGTTGGCTGAAAAAAATCACGATTCTGTGGTCATTCTCAAAATCGCGATTCTGTGATTGTGCTCAAAATCGCGATTTTCATGCCAAAAACACGATTCTGAGAAAATACGATTTTCAGCGGGCTCAAAATCGCGATTCTCACAAATCACGATTTTCAGTCAAAAAACACGATTTTGAGAAAAAAAAAAGGCGATTCTGTGTAATCACGTTTGTTTGCTCAAAATCGCGATTTTCAGAAACACGATTTTGTGCTCAACATCGCGATTTTCATGCCAAAAATACGATTCTGAAAAAATACGATTTTGTGAAAAAACACGATTCTCTGAGTCAAAATCGCGATTTTCATGTCAAAAAACACGATTCTCTAAAACACGATTCTGTGCTCAAAATCGCGATTTTCATGTCAAAAAACACGATTCTCTAAAACACGATTCTGTGATCAAAATCGCGATTTTCATGTCAAAAAACGCGATTTTCAAAAACACGATTTTGTGCTCAACATCGCGATTTTCATGTCAAAAACATGATTCTGAGAAAACACGATTTTCAGTCAAAAACACGATTTTGTGAATCACGATTCTCTGAGTCAAAATCGCGATTCTCTAAAACACGATTTTGTGATCAAAATCGCGATTTTCAGAAACACGATTTTGTGATCAAAATCGCGATTTTCAAAAACACGATTTTGTGCTCAACATCGCGATTTTCAAAAACACGATTTTGTGATCAACATCGCGATTTTCAAATCACGATTGTGTGCTCAAAATCGCGATTTTCAAAAACACGATTTTGTGCTCAACATCGTGATTTTTTTTTACTTCACAGCATCGCGATTTTCAGAAAGTTCACAAAATCGCGATTTTCTCCAAAGGTCCTGTTTGCCTGTTTTGACCCCCAGGAGCCTGAATTGGCATAACTTTTTCATCCAAAGTCCATTTTTTGAGCTCTATAGCTCGTTGGAAAGCTCGTTTCAAATCCTACACGACCTCAACTGTTTTTTTCAAGAATAACGCGTTGATTTTGAGATAGGATAATTTGAAGTTGACCCTCAAGTGGGACTAGGGAACCAAGGGGACTCCAAAGAATTTTTGAATCATACCAAGGGGAAAATTTGGACTCTTGACTAAAGCTTATGAACCTGAGATCTGGTAGAAACTTAGGCAAGGATAAACAAAGCATTAGATCTTCTGAGGCTAGTGTCAACCATACATCCAAGTCTTGGGCACAACAACTAAGTGGTCATCCTTTACTAAGTTCAGACACAAGTGATTCAGAAATGTCTTTTAGTATGGGAAAACTTGCAGGTGGCTCAGGGACTGCCCATCTACAAACACCAGAAGGTCCCTATAAGACACAATTGGAATATATTCGGACCAACCAATTAGGTGCTCGCATCTATGAGGATGGTCTGAGGCGATCAGTGGTCCAACTCAAAAATCCAGATCAATCCTTCGGACTTGAACACCCGGTGGTCAAGTTCGAAGAGGGTTCATACATTGATAAGGAAGGAACCATGTATGTGGTCACCAACCTACCAGATAGGATTGATGAGTTTGGAAATGTCATTCCTGAGAATGAAATAGGAGACCTAGAACAAGGAAACGTAGGACAAGGACCCCAGACTCCTAGAGGTAAGTCAGTTTTGACCCGAGTGATCACTCCAGACTGGATCCCTCAAGACAACAAAAACATAGAACTATGTTTGAATAGAGAAACAGAGGAAGCCTTTTGGAGATTCAAGCCAGATCAACCTAGTCAATTGGGCATAGTTATCATCTATGAATTCAAAGATCCTGAGATACCAGGCAAAGTTGTCTACCTGGATAACACATCAGAGAAAATTTTCTTGGTAACAGAACATGATAGACATGCATATACTTGGAAGAATGAATTGATTTTCCCCCCACCAAGATCCAATGTTTCCCATGGCCTCCAAGGAGTAGGATCATCCCTCGCTCATGAAGCCCAGAGAGAAAGAACTAGAGAGAGACCTGAGGTAAATTTTGCACACACCATGGGCAGGAATAGGTCGGGATTTGAAAATGAAAGACCTGAAAGAGAGAGACATCAAGCACATAGGCAACAAAGAGATGAACAGGATTTTCCATTGCCTAGACCCCGAGAGTACCCAAGAACCCTTAGACCCATTCAAGTGATCAAGGCAATGAAGAACTATTTCGATGGGACAGGGGATCCTTATGATCATGTGGCCGAGTACAAACAAGTGCTGAGAGCTGAACAAATTGAGGACTGGTTCACCCAGTACGAGGCATTTGGTTTGACCCTTAAGGGCACTGCCTTAGCTTGGTTTCAACCATTGAGTAGAAGCAGCTATCACGATATAGGTCAACTGCTAGACGAATTCATTGTAGAATTTTCCAAGAGTGGTATCAAGCATAACACATCATCCTTGATCCACAGTTTCAAGCAGACACCCCAAGAAACAGTTCGACTAGCAGGTAGAAGGTTCAGACAGTACCTAGAAAGATGCCCTACTCCAGAGTTACCCACACCAGCTAAACAAGTGGCTTTGTTCTTAGATGGCTTACTGAGCACAAAATTAAGATCATATGTGTACTTGAAAGAGCCTAGATCCATAGAAGAGTGCGTGCGGACATGCATTGACATAGAAGATAACTTGGGTGAGGAGTTAGGATTATCCAAACTCTATAAGGATTCAGATAGTTCTACTAGTCATACTTCAAAAATCTCCACGGAAATAGAGGAGATAGCTGAGCAAGTTGCCAAGAAGCTGGGAGTCCAAAATAAACAAACACAGAGGGTCACTCCTGTGAATCGGTGTTATACTTGTGGGGGCGACCACATGGCTAATGTATGCCCAATGCAAAACCAAAACATTAGAGAAAGGAATGCTCCATATTGCACTATTGAGAGAAAATACACAAACCACACGGCTCAAGATTGTCCCTACAATAGGCAGGCTGTTAGACAGAATTATCAGCACCCTTACCCACAAGGTAGGTATCAGAACCAATACCAACAGCCATATTATAGACCACAACAGCAATATCAGGTACCATACAGGCCACAACCTGTCTTGGGAAACCAACCACCAGCTCCAGCCAACGTGATTCCAGTCAAATATGCGGTGGGAGAGGAAAATCCAAATAGAGCATTGGTGCCCCTAACCCCATGGATACCAGATAATGATTCTCATGCTCATAGTTCAGACTACTCCCATGAAGGTAGTCCACATGCGTATTACACAGAGTCACCTGAACATAGTGAGATTCACTCGTATCAATATGAGGCACCACCTATGGAGCAAAATTGGGAGCCAGAATACTCCAATGTCATGTACACAAATCCTAACCCTAGGCCCCAGTTGAGACAAATGAGACCACAAGCCCCTAGGGGATCTTGTTTCAGATGTCATGGTGACCATTACATTCGTGACTGTCCCCACCCACCATCTCCGAGTCAAGGACAGGCTATCACAATACAGGCTTTTTGTCCTGATTGTGGCAAAGACCATCTCCCCAGAGATTGTCCAAGAAACCCCTCCAGTGCACCCAAGATTACACCCATTAATGTGGTAGGATTAGTGGCAGATTCAAGTTCAAGTAGTAGCAATGTGGCTCCCATACAAGCTGTCACTAGAGCACAAGCCTTACAACAGGATAAACCAGCAGTACAATCAGAGTCGAGTGAATCAGGAGAGCCTAGTAAGAGGAAAACAAGAACATGGAAGGATACCAGAGAGAAGGCCAATCGCAAGTGGAATAAAAAGTTATCGGAACTAGAAGAAAGCTTAAAAGAAGCGAAAACAAAAATAGAAGACATTGCATCTCAAAGCCCCTCGCATGTCGAAACTCCATCCACTCCACCTCATCCCACCCCACCACCCCTTGTAAATAGACCGCAACCAGGGTCTGTTCTTGCAGATCCAACCCCAGAAGGCTTGGACATGATGTTCAAGGCCTACCAGGCTCGACTTCAAGAAGGGCCTACAGCGGCAAACCTAGACAAGAGTTACCCTAGAGCAGATTTAGAGATTGAACGGATGAAAATGTGCATGAAAATGGTAGAACAAGCTCAAGCTATACTTGAGACTAGTCAAAAGTTCAATCAGACAAACTCTATCAAATCAGATTTGCATTTCCAGGGCTTACTAGAAGATTAGAGCAGTTGGTAAACAAACCACAAGTTTCTTTACCTCCTCAGGCTCAACCAGTTATTGAAAGAGGAAGCTCACCACCAATGGGAGCTTATGTTCCTAATTCCACGGATCCAGGAATACCTCCTTCAATTCAACAGTACTCTCAAGAATTATTGCGGGAAATACAAGAAGAGAAATGGGCCAAGGAGAAGGGTAATTCCCCTCCTATTCCTGAGATTGATGATCTTCATGATCAATTTCCCCAAGACATTCCATCTATTTACGGAGATGAAGCAGAACAACAAGAAGACGAAAGGTTAGATTTTGAATCTAATACCTTAGAAGAACTGCCTCAATTTCCAGGCCCATGGGAATCTGAATCTCTCCAGATTAGAGCTCCCACAATACTAGTAAGAAATGAAGACTCAGTGGTTCCAAGGAACACGGATGTCGTGAAGAACACTAAGGTTCAGTGTCATCTCACTGTAGAAGAGCTGCTCAAAGCAAAACCTGAGCTTTGGAATCATGTGAAGGATCAGGTTCCAGAACTTGATTCCAACATGCCAAAAGCAGGCTCCAAGCAAAGGGTACCAGAGATACCTCTAGACAAAATAGGGGACATGTGTGAGGGTGAAGAAGGTAATACTTATCTTCCAATCACCTACCAAGGTTACACAACCAAAGCAATCATAGATTCAGGTGTTGGGGTTGCTATTGCAACCACCTCCTTGTGGAAGCAATGGGGCAAGCCCACATTAAGACCAACTAGAATGAAGCTTCAAATGGCCGACGGTCATTTTGAAAGACCTCTAGGATTACTAGAAGGGATCACTCTAACCACTTGTGGTGTAGAGTTTGAGCACACATTTGCTATATGTGAGTTTGAGAAAAATAATGTCTATGAGATGATCCTAGGAAGACCCTTCCTACGACAATTGCAAATAGTACAGGATTGGGGAACTAACTCCTTGTACTTACAGCACTTAGGGGTCACCACCAAGGTCAATTTGAAGGATTACACCTTCAGAGATGTACCACCCCTACAGTGGAATTCTATCCACAAAGCGAAAGAAGATTCCATCTCTGTGCATTCTGAAAGTTCACCTGATCCATCATGGTTGCATGAAGATACTCATTTGTGGATGTGCAAGGTCGCAAAGGAAGAGGAAAAACGTTTAAAGGCAAGAGAAGAAGGAACCTCGTTAGGAGATAGACCAGTTAGAGACCCAGCCTACACACCGATGATCTTTCCATATGAGGAGTTTGAGCCTCATGGCTGGCCAGAAATCTTAGCCACCATGGACATTGCTGTCAATGAGGAACAGTGGACACCTCATTGTGATGAGGAGGGTTATGATATCTCAGTGTTCATGTGTCAACCCTTGCTAGAAGAATGTGACCCTAGTGATGTCATAGAAGAAGAAGAGAATGACGATGATCTGGAGTCTATTGTGATGGATAGTTGCTTTAACTCAGAGCAGCACTATCTAGAAGATATAGGAGTGTTCACCCAGAAAGAAGAAGAACCTCTCACAAGTATTAAAACGGTAAACTCAAAGGCTGGAAGCGAAAGTAGTCAAAAGAAAAAGAAAAGAAAAGCAGTGAAACAAGAAGAGGAGGAATCATTGTTTGAAGTACCAGAAAACTTCAAGAAATATGAAGTTGACGACCGCAAAATTTTGGTACGAATGCCTAAGAGAGAGGCCATCATAGGAGAATCATATGATAATAAAGAAAAGACCAAGAAGATTGTAGTGACCATTGAAGAGAACGAAGAGAGATGCACATATATAGGAGATGACCTAAGTGCAAGAGAAGAAATGGAGCTTGTAGCTCTATTAAGGGAATATAGGGATGTGTTTGCGTGGCACTATAGAGACTTGAAAGGGGTAGATCCAAGAATTTGCTCTCATACTATCCCCATGACTGCTGATGCCAAGCCCACCAAACAGAAGCCCTACACATATAATGATACCTATGCAGCCAAAATAAAAGAAGAAATTGATAGGTTGATTGAAGCTGGATTCATCTATGAGATTGAGCATACTGAATGGGTGTCCCCCATTGTTGTAGTGCCCAAGAAGAACGGAAAGTTGCGAGTGTGCATTAACCTGAAAAAAGTTAATGCCGCTACAATCAGAGATAGCTATCTGCTTCCAATCACCGAACATTTATTGGAGCGTGTTGCAGGCAAGGAAGTTTATAGCTTTCTTGATGGATTTTCAGGTTACAACCAAGTAGCCATTGCCCCAGAAGATCAACACAAGACGGCTTTTGCCACCGAATGGGGAATCTTTGCATTTCGTGTGATGCCATTTGGGCTCACCAATGCACCTGCAACATTCCAAAGGCTCATGTGTCATGTCTTCAAAGAGTTCTTACGAAAGAGCTTAGAAGTGTATGTGGATGATTTATGTGCTCATTCCCAAGAAAGAAGATTTCACATCCCTGAGCTCAGACAGATCTTCAACAAGTGTAGAGAATATCGAGTGCGTCTGAACCCAGAAAAGTGTGTGTTCATGGTGCGTCAAGGTAAAATCCTCGATCATATTGTTTCTAAGAATGGAATCTCAACAGATGAAGATAAGGTACGAGCCATAGCAGAGCTACCAAGGCCAAGGAATGTTAAAGAGGTACAAGCCTTTATGGGCCATTGTGGATATTACCGCAGATTTATCCACATGTACGCGATCATAGCTAAACCTCTTTATGCCTTGTTGTCTAATTTTGAGTGGAACGATGAATGCGAGAATTCTTTCAAGGAACTGAAGAAACGTTTGTGCACGGCACCAATACTCACCACTCCTGATTGGAATAAACCATTCCATGTCCATGTGGATGCATCCAATCATGCCATAGGATGTGTGCTGGCACAACCCACAAGTGAAGGAAACTTAGATTTGCCCATAGCATATGCTAGTAGACAGCTCACTGCAGCTGAACGGAACTATACCACAACTGAGCGAGAGGGCTTAGGCATGGTATATGCTGTAAAGAAGTTTAGACACTATTTATTGGCCAACAAGTTCAAGTTTTTCACTGATCATCAAGCTTTGTTATATTTGGTCAATAAACCTTGCAATACTAGACGCTTAGTAAGATGGTTCCTCTTACTAATGGAGTATGACTTTGAAGTTGTTGTCAGGAAAGGTAGAACCCACCTTCGGGCAGATCACCTTTCTCGCATTACTTCAGGAGAGTCACCACAAGGAGTGTCTGATGAACTACCTGATGCTTATCTGTTCAATTTGGAAGTTGTTCCTAAATGGGCAAATAAGTTGGTACCAGTCCTAACCTTCGGCCCTGCAAATAAGAATGTGAAAACATCACAAGAAGAAATTGTAAAATCACAAAAATATCACATATTGGCAGGAAGCATGTACAAACAAGATACTGAGGGTGTATTAGCTTGTTGTGTCGAGGATGATGAACATAGTAGTTGGTTGCAGCAAGCTCATGAGGGATTGCTAGGAAATCACTATTCTAAACAACGAACATTGCAGAATTTGAAACGTTTAGGAGTGTATTGGCCTAGCATGGACAAAGAAATACATGAGTGGATCAAGAATTGTCCAATGTGTAGAGAGAGACCACCAGTGGAGCATGCGACCCTTTATCAAGTATCATTAATTCCAGATTGGAGTGCTCCATTGGTAGAGTTTATGAGATCGGGAAGATTACCCAAAGAGGCCAGTCTAGCAAGAAGAAGAAGCATGGAGCAAGAGGCTCAAGGCTATGCCCTAGTAGGAGACAACCTATACCGAAGAGGCAAAGATGGTTACTTAAGACTGTGCGTTCACGAATCAGATTATTTGAAAGTCTTAGAAACTGCACACAGCGGTGTTGCAGGTGGACATTTTGGTCCTGACCGAGTGATCAAGACCATTCTATTCTCAGGACTTTGGTGGCCCACTCTTCATATGGATGCACATACCTATGTGAAGAAATGTGACACATGCCAACGTGCACAATATCCAGTCAGAAAAGACGAGATGCCCTTGAGGCCAATGATGGGAGGACGTGCATTTTTGAAGTGGGGGATAGACTTCATAGGTCCTATTAACCCCCCAGCTAGAAACTCCCATGCAGAGTACATCATTGTAGCCACAGATTACCTTACAAAGTGGGTAGAAGTCAAAGCCACAACAAAGAATGATGCTCAGACTACGGCTAAGTTCTTATTCGAGAATGTGTTCACGAGATATGGACTACCAATAGAGTTGGTGAGCGATAGGGGCACACACTTCTTGAATGAAGTCATTGAAAATCTTCTCCAAGAATTCTTGGTGATACATAAGAAATCCGCCCCCTATCATCCACAAGACAACGGACAAGCCGAGAGTACCAATAAGATCCTCTGTAACGTATTGACAAAACTGGTAAATAATAAACGCTCTGATTGGGACAAAACAACTTCATCATGCTGTTTGGGCTTATCGAGTTGCCTACAAAACGGTACTCAACGCCACCCCATTTCAGATGGTCTTCAGACAGAACGCTGTGCTACCATTAGATTTCTTAATCCCTGCCTTAAAAGTAGCACAAGAGTATGAGTGGAATGGGCATGAATTGTCCTCTAGGATCTTTGATCTCGAACGCTTGGGTGAGACGAGGCTACGAGCGGCAGCAGGCATCTACGCTGCAAAGAAGAGGCAAAAGGCATACTTTGATGCACACATCAAGGATAAGGGATTGAAAGAGGGAGATCTAGTGTTGGTATACACACTAAAACAACATGCCCATAAGTTGGAAAAAAGAGGATACGGACCCATGATCATTAATAGAATTTCCACTAGTGGTGCAGTTCAGTTGGCCACTCTAGAAGGAGATATCTTGCCAAACTATATTAGTGGCTGTAGAGTCAAGCTATATCAAGAACCTCTTACTGAGGATATGCTAATGAGACTCAACACTGCTAAGAAGCGAAAAGAAGAAGAGTTAAGAGTGAGAGAAGAAGCACAGGTAGAGGCCAGAGAGCGTATTAGGCGAAATAAGTTAAGGCGATTAGGCCTAGAAGTCAACTCAAAAGCCCCAAAATATCACATGGATATGTGTCAAAAGTCAAGCATAACGACTTCTCAGGTCATTGACCGAAGACCCTTTGTGACCATAGAGATAGGACAAGGGAAGGGTGCAAGGACGGTGAAAGCATTGATTGACTCAGGTGCAGCAAGTAGTGCAATTAGACTTTCCTACTGCCAAGACTTGCAGTTGAACATCAATCCCATAGAAGCTGTGGAAACCCCTTGTTTGGGCGAGGTGGAGCTTCCCATCTACCTTCACGATGTTCCAATGGAAGTCAAAGCGCTAGTATGTCAAGATGGGAACCTTACAGAACCACTTGTCCTGGGTCAAGATTGGATCTATGACAATGCAGTTAACTTAAACCTAAGAAGTCAAATTCTTCAAGTTTGGGTACATGAACGATGCATTACATTACAATTAGAGAACTGCATGCTCCTAGATCATGGCACCACACACTCTCTTAGTTCTTCCAAGACTAATCATATGAAAGAAGATGTTGTATGGGTCAAAAGCTCTATGATGCAGAAGGAGTCAATCGTGGACGACCAGGTTCGAAGGCGGGTGGATCTTTCTTCTTCTCCAAAGAATCAAGTAGTCACAGTAGTGAGTCCACCACACAAGCAAACACAACCGTTCACGACAACTGCTACATCAAATAGAAAGACACCATTCGATAAAAAAGCAGTTCCGAGCATGAAGCAGATATGGGTACGCAAAGGAGAGCAACCACCAGCCTTGCCCCCACAAATCCCATCTAGGCAAGCCAACCAGGCCAGAAGACGAGGGAAGCAGCTCAGACAAGCTCAATCACAAGGTATCCAACAAGTTTGGGTGCCTAAGAAGTTAGCTGCAGCTCAACAAGGGCAATTACAGATGTGGGTACCTGAGAAGCTCCTACATCTACAACAACCTATGTTCTCCCACATGCGAAAGGTCTCAACAAAGAATCCAAAAAGAGAAGAGTGTAAGAACCACGTACAGAGACCGAAAGAAGATCAAATCAGCTCTTCAACAATAGTAGGAAGACGTGCAAAAAGGATATGGGTTTGGAAGCCAAAAGTACAAGTAGCCTACACCGAACCAAAGGGCCAATCACATTGGATACCACAGTTCAGAAAGCATCCAAAGATGAAGTCGCCTGAAGTGATCTCTACTGTGCCAAATGCTGTTCTCAAATGGATTCCAATAAGAAGGAATACATCATCTCGCGATCCCATGGAGACATCCAAGAAAGATGGCGTCCACATCTGCAAGTAACATCAAGCCTCGACGAGCAACAACCATGTGCTCCTTGCACAACCCTGTCTTTTGCACCATTCAGGTCATGCATTTCCAAAGTATGCATTAATATAGGGCCACATTACACGGCCGTGCATAGACACACTTGAGAATCCCAGGCACAAGAGCACATTGACATATGTCAAAGATTTTTATTGATTGATACTAAAATCTGTCTTCTTGTTTTGTGATATTGTTCCTCAAAAAAAAAAAAAAAAAAAAAAAAAAAAAACGAGGAAGAACTTGTTCCCAGGTTTCGCTCATGGAACATGAATGAGTCATGCTTAGTTGAAGATTGAACCATCGATTACTGGGCATTTATCAGTTTGGATAGAAGTGTGTCTTGGCTAGCAGATGATTTAATTGCTGCCTTATCTCATAGATGTCAAGAACTTAGCATGAGCAGGGCATCCACAACTATGGTTTCCTCTTACTATGGTAGGAGTGAAGAGCTTGAAGGTCCACAACTTGAGTGATGCTTAACTACTGTATGTACCAGAGCAGCCAAGGAGATATCTGCAAAAGGTAGTTCTGGAGGAGAAGACTCCTGTATATGGTGAGCTAAAGAGAATATGTGAAACTCAGCTTGGTGTAGTTACCCGATGTTGCTTGCCAAAGAATATAAAGCAATTCAATTCTCAATATTTCCTGAACCAGTATGGAACAGTAGCACTGGTGAATGGTCTATGTCAATCAGCATGGTAATCTCTTAGAAACCGGCACGTGTCCAATATTCCTCTGAGTGTCAATATAGGGAAGTGAACGTGCATGAGCCCAAGCTCAGAAATGCACATTGTTAGTGACAAATGTTGCTTTGAAAAGAGGAGAGGGGATTCACCACTCAAAAGATCTCATCAGTGGACAATCAACATGGACATTCATCAACAAGGTTCCATCCCAAAGGCCGAGCGTACAACACGAAGAGACAAAACATCCATCAACCTTCTCCATGGTAAGTATCTTTACTCTGGAAACACCATAACCATGATAGTTTAGGAAATCTCTTCGTCAGCATACCCTTGAGCACTCAGCTCAAGAACTGCAATTTTTGCACCATACTTCTTCCAATGCATTTTCCAAGTAAGCATGCGTAGGGCTACATTACAAGGCCGTGCACAAGGCACATACTTTTTTCAACCCAGGCACGAACACACTTACCCATCATTCATTATGGGTTATGAGTAGTTGGCATGAATGCTCTCAACATCATCTTTAAAAGAGCTAGCGGACATCATGGGAACAACATCCATATCTCGGAAGCAAATTGAAGCCAGTAGTTGCTCCAAATCACTCTTGACAACCTCTTCTGAGCAACTTGCAGTTTTGAAAGCTCACAACGACACATTCTTGCTGGAATCCAAGGAACCAGCTCATACAACGGATGGACACCACCTCTCAAAGCACTACACAGAACAGCCCTTCCAACAAGGGTCTGTCAGGGACGACAGACTCGAGAGGGGGGGGAGTGTTGAAGCTCAAAGTCAAGGACAAAGCATGGAAGCACATCAAAAGGTGGACACACGAGGAAAGGGAGCAAGTAGGGAGCTCCAAGAAGTGTATGTCAAATTTTCAGAAGAATCCCCTACAAAAATAGTGATTTTCATCACTAGAAACCATTGTAAATACCATTATCTATTTTTAGTAACTCCATTTTGTTCAAGCCGAGGAGTCCTCGAGCTTGAGGAGTATTAGAAGTACCATCGTACCAATTTTCATAATTTTTAGACTTCGTTTGAGCCCTCAAATAAGCCCTGGAACCTAATTTTTAACTAGGCCGGACACTAGGTCTGGACAGGGCCAAAACTAGTCAAAAAACTATAAAAAGAGCTAGAGAGCTCATTTTTGAGGTTAGCTTGTGAGAGAATAGAACTTTTGTAAGAGAACTCTTTTGCAATCTAAGCTTTCCATTGTTCCTCTCTTTGATCTTACTTTGTGCGCGTGTGTGTGTATGTGTGTGCATGTTTGTGTGCTTTCACTCACGCACTTGTGCCTTCACTTGCTTGTGGTCTTCATACAGGTCCTCACGTCTCCGCGGATTGACAAGTAAAGGAGGTGGTGCTTACGCTTGAGCTACACTCGGCCGCCGGATTGGGACAGGTATAACGAAAATCTTTGTAAAACACGCGTGAAAGGTTGTTACGCGCATATTTGTAATTTCTATATAAAGCAATGAAAAGGAATGCACAAGAGGGGCGTTTTTCATGCCATTTCTGGGTATCACTCGACTGTTCGTCTGGGTGAATGTCTGAGTGTTGATGTAGTGTGTCTTGTTTAAGCTCTGTGTACTCTGGTGTACTGTGTATCTGTGCTGTTCTCTATTGATCTCGATTGCATTGTGAGTTTAATTCCGTTCAGTAAGTCGTTGGATCATTGTCTGAAAGAGGTCGCTGTGGATCTTTATGACGATTTATTCTGGTAAGACGTACGACGTGGCGCTCTTCTTCTTGTTTGAACCGCTAAGTACTGATGAGTCTGTGTGACTGTGGTAATCTTTCCCTAAGAACGTTGTGCAGAAGTCGTGTTGTTATCGACCTATAATTGTACGGTGAGAATTACCTATAGTTAAGGGTAATTCTAGTGTGTGTTAGTCGTCACTACTATAGGTTTGGAATTGTAGGGACCTTCTGTGATCCGGTTTGCCTAATTGTGAGCGCTATTTGGTGAAGGTTGGACTACTGCTAAATGTTACAGTAGCGTGTTGTTCTGAATTAACTCGGTACCAAGATACTGACAAGTCTGGTACAGTGTAGTCGGTACATGTGGTTGAGCTAAGACTGTGATGGCATTGCCTAAGGGCAGTATATTCCGATAGAGCTCTTAGTTTCTGTACCTGAAGTAGTTATTTTGGGAACTAAGTACAGGGCCTCTGTCTAACAGACCCCTACCACTCCCAAGAACCCACTTAGATGCTTAACGCGTTTCTGACAGACAGTCTCGCGTTGAAGAAGCGTTTTAAGCATTTAACACTGGCGCCGTCTGTGGGAAGGTGGCATCAAGATTGCCGTTTATGTGTCGAAAGTGTTATCAAGATTGCCATTTAACTGCGGGAAGGTGGCAACAGATCAGATTGTTGCAAACCTATTGTGGAAACGTGACTAAAATTCTTTTTTCTCGACAGTAATAGTACGCGATTAGTACAAAAGATGATACATGTCGGTTACTCGATCTGGTGAAACGTATCCAAAGAACAGTCAGCCTGGGGTACTTAATTTGCTAAAAATGACTCCGGGAGGTAGAAGTACAACTAGGTCTAACCCAGTTGTCAAGAAAGTCAAGAACGTTAGTAGTGATTCCGGTCATATTCCGGTGGAACGTGTTACGCCTCTGGAAAATTCCGGTACTATTTCGGCACAGTCTGTCGAAGATATAGTAACTCCAGAATCTACCAGGACGCAACCTGAAGTTAGTTTAACAACCTTGGTAAAGATTCAAATTTATTTACGACTAGAAACACTTTAACCAAAGAAATTAGCGAAGGCAAAAAAACACCTTGCTTTGGCAAAATTTTGACACATTTCGGTGATATTTCGGTAACAAAATCGCAATTTTCCGGCGACGGTTTACCATTTCTTGGTGAATCTTCAGCCCAGTCACCACTATTGGGAGTAAGCTTCCCTACATTTGACATCAAGAAGGAAGGTAGCCTGTTCAAAACCGAGATTCGAAACATACTGAACAAGATTATCGAACCAGAAAGTGCACAGTCCAACGACACAGATTCTAATAGTTCAGATATTCAGCCTCGGGATACAGAAGATAGTCACAACAAACTCGCCATGAATGGGCAACAACAAGTACAGCAGCAACAACAACAAATATGCCCACCAAGGCCGACTCCGACAGGAGTAACGTACACCAAATTTGGTGGATTCCCAAGAGATGACCCGGATGCTCATGTACGCACATTTGAGATAAGCTACGCAGTACTCAACCATCCACCTGATCCGGCATATAAGGCTATTGTTTTTCAATCGACATTGGTCAACAAAGCAGCTAGATGGCTTACAGAATATGATATTAATCATTTCGGCACCTATGAAGCAGTAAGGGATGCCTTTTTGCAGAGATTCAGGTTAAAGAAGAACCCAGCCGAAATTTTTGATTACCTACAAAACAATCGACAGAAGATAAATCAAACTGTACAGGAGTACGCCACTCTATTCAGGACGCATCTAAGGCAGTTACCACCAGCACACGCCAACCTACCGGACAACGTTATTACTCAGTGGTTTATCAATGGATTGACCCCGCAACTTAAACAGATTATGATCATACGCTGCGTAGGAGCTATGATGCTAGATGCAGTGATTGCAATGGCTCTGCAACTTGAAAACAAGGTTGGAGGATTTACAGAAGATCTGGAGTGGCTAAAAGCAAATAGAAATACCACCGAAGACCCGACCAAACAGATGTACTGCACTACCTGCAAGAACTCAAGCCATACTAGTGCCACTTGCGCACTTAATCAGTTATTTGTGCTATCTGCAACACTACCGGACACACCACTGAAAACTGCGCATATAACGCCAAAGTGCAGGGAACAGCGACTGTCAATGCAATTATACAGGAACCAGGGCAGCCAGCCAATCACTATGTGCCTCCGCAAATGAGAAACAACCAGCAACAAGGATATCGAAATTATAGAGGACAGAGAAATAACAACTATAATGCAAACTGCTGGCAGACCGGATCGCCACCGGAAAATCCCAATTTACCACCACCGCGCTGTCATTTCTGTGGTGAATTTGGTCACATTAGAAGATTTTGTAAAGATGCAGCTGAGTATGACCAGAGGAAGAAAGAACGTCAAAACCCAATGGCTAATATGGTACAAATCACACCAGTAGAAACACACGCTGTAGTAATTCAGACCCGCTCCGGTAAACAACAGCAACCAGCAGCAGAAATATTTGAACCAGGCTCTGGTAACCCAGACTCCGTTAACCGAAGAAGGAACACAACAACAGGATTCCAATTCAGCAGTAGGCACATCATCTTCAGAATCTGTGGAAATAATCCAATCACAAAAGGCCTGGGAAATTTTATCTAAAGCATCCATCACTCTTCCTTTGGGCCAATTACTTGCACTAGCACCGGGAGTTCGACAGCAATTTCAACAACAGTTCAGTCCTGTGCCTCCTTGCATTCCTGCGACAGCGACAGTGCAACCGGAACCTAATTCTACGGTCGATCATTCAGTTCCTCTGATTACGATATGGTATAAAAATCATAAAATCACACAGGTACTAATTGATGGAGGATCTGGAGTCAACATTGCTACTACTGCACTGTGTAAAAAGCTAGGTTGGACCGAAATCGAACCAGTTCAGTTTTTTGTCAGAATGGCTGATCAATCAAGAGTCCATCCCATAGGACTTGTACGAAATGTACCAATCACTTTAAAAGGTACAACTTTTAAAATGACTTTTGTCATACTAGATTTACCGGAATCCACTCTTGATTACAACCTCCTTTTTGGCCAACCTCGGCTGAAGCACGCTAAGGTGATACAGGATTGGTCTGCACAAGAACTCACCTTCAAGGATAATAATCGTAAATACGTTGTAAAATTAGATGCTATACAACCTTGCGAGTTGCATGCTAGATCGTATTTTGCAGAACCAGTCCATATGCTAGATGGATTGTCAGATGATGAATAAGAAGAGTTTCTGAAAACTAACATTGACTTGATTTCCCTAGGAACTGTTGATCTACAATCTATTGTAGATAACTGGAATCTTACAGTTTGTACGGTGATGACTGTAATAGAAACAAACATGAAAGAAGATAAGGCTACCATAGATGCAGCTGATCTACAATAACTTTTTAAGCCATCAGAGAATACAGAGAAGCCTCGACAATTCTATGTTCCAGAAGATCAACTGACCACTTACAATTTAGGTGATGAAGAAAATCCACGACCTGTCAAGATAAAGCAGAACTTATCGGAATTATTTTGAGCAGATCTAATTCAACTACTCCACGAATTTTCTGATGTATTTGCATGGGATTACAAAGATATGAAGGGTTTGGACTCGTGCATCTACCAACACAGGGTCATGCTGAAGCCAGAAGCAAGACCGATCAAGCAACCCAGCTACCGGATGAATCCAAACTATGCATCACAGGTAAAGGCAGAACTAGATAGGTTATTGAGGGTTGGATTCATTGTACCAGTAGAGCATGCTGAATGGATCTCTCCAATTGTTATTGTTCCCAAAAAGAATAAGCAATTACGAATATGTGTAGATTACCGAAAAGTGAACGCAGCAACAGTGCCTGATCCATTTTCGCTCCCTTTTCTTGACACAATGCTTGATAGAGTAGCAGGACATGAATTCTATTCATTTTTGGATGGGTGCAGTGGATATAATCAAGTTAGAATGGCTGAACAGGATATACCGAAGACCGCTTTCATTACGAACTAGGGTGTTTTTGCATGTATTGTTATGTGGTTTGGATTAAGAAATGCCACAAGTACATTCCAAAGGTGCATGCAGGAAATATTTTCTCCTTACCTTACTTCTTTTATGCAAGTATATCTTGACGATTTTTCAATCTTCGGTAAGATGATAGCACACATGTTCCATTTACGGTGCTGCTTTGAAAAATGTAGAGAATACAGACTCTGTTTGAACCCAAACAAATCTATGTTTGCGGTTTCATGTGGCAAGTTACTCGGTCATATTGTATCTGCACAGGGCATACAGGTGGATCCAGATAAAATTTCAGCTGTGTTAGAAGCTCCTGTGCCCACTACACCGAAGGAAGTAATGCGCTTCATGGGCCAAGTAAGATGGCATGGTCGACACTTACGATGGCTTGCTCACTTGGCATTACCACTGAACAGATTAATCACCAAGACTCCTCGACAGTTTGAGTGGCTCAGGAATGTCACATAGCATTTGATCGCTTAAAGAGTTTATTAACACAAGTTCCCATCTTACAGCCTCCGGACTGGGATCGCCCATTTCATGTGTTTGTTGATGCTTCAGATGTAGCAATAGGTAGCGTTCTAATGCAACAAACCAATAAGTGGTTCAAACCAGTGTACTATGCAAGTCGAAGATTAGCCCCTGCTGAAAAGAATTACTCTGTAACAGAAAGAGAATGTATAGGTCTAGTATATTCTGTCAAGAAATTCAGACATTATTTGCTGGGCCGTAAATTTACTTTTCATGTAGATCATGCTGCACTTGTCTATCTAGTTCGGCAACAGCATCTAGGTGGTCGATTAGCACGATGGGTTCTGCTTTTACAGGAGTTTGACTACGAAGTCATTCATCGGCCAGGCAATTCACATGCCTTAGCAGATTTTCTTTCTCGCTTAGATTCCGGTGAAGCTCCGGTAGGTATAGATGACACAACTCCGGCGATTTATGTCTCTGAACCAAGGAATGATGAAATTACAGACCCACCTATGCCATCTACATATTATGATCAGATCTTAACCTTCCTCACTGATGGATGCCTTCCATCTCAGACTTCTACGGCAATACGCAGGAAAATTGCAGTTTTCAGTTGCTGATTTCGGTTGATTGCTAGAGAATTATACTATGTGGATCATACTGGAATTTTACTTCGATGTATTCCACCACATGAAGTTAACTCAGTTATTACTTTGGCTCACTCAATTCCTTTCAGTGGCCATTTTGCTGCAGACTTAACACACCGGAAAATTCTGCAAAGTGGTCTCTGGTGGCCTACTATGTACAGAGATGTATCACAGTTTGTCAAACAATGTGATAGCTGTCAAAGATCTGGACAACCCCTGCAACGTCATCTTTTCCCTCTGCAACCTGTCTTGCCATTAGAACCTTTTCAGAAGTGGGGTCTAGATTTCATCGGACCGATTACACCTCAAGCAGTCCTCAGTAATAATCGTTATATACTGACATGTACAGACTATGCAACCAGATGGGCAGAAGCCTAGGCTTTACGGTCTGCTACAGCTGTTGCGGTAGCAAAGTGTCTGCTAACCGATGTCTTTCCACGTTTTGGTTTACCACTGGAACTTGTTTCAGATCAAGGCACTCATTTTGTAAACAATTTAATGAAAGCACTTACACATTCGTTTCAGGTCACGCATAAGTTTAGTTCTCCTTATTATCCTTGTGCTAATGGTTTGGCCGAAAGTACAAACAAAACTTTTTTGAATATGCTTCGGAAATTGATTATGGAAGCACCGAAAAGATGGGATCAACTGTTGCCTGCAGTATTATGGGCATACCGAACTACATATAAGGTAGCAACAGGATTAACCCCATTCAAACTAGCTTATGGAGTGGAAGCCATAGCACCCATGGAAATCATTGTGCCTAGTTTACGAGTAGCCATCAATCAGAAACTGCTACCGGAAGACTCACTGTCATTTCGGTTGGATACACTCAGAGGATTAGACGAGCATCGATGGCACAGCTTTTTAACTATGCAGGAAGTACAGCTAAGACAAGCTCGGATGCATGATCGACATTTGAAAACTCTAGTTTTTATGGTGGGACAACTTGTCCTTTTTTACAATGCAAAGTCGAATCGGTTTGTTGGTAAATTCAAATTACGATGGTATGGCCCGTACCGGATTTCAGAACAAGTGGGCCCAGCAACTTTTTGGTTGACTACGTTGACCGGAAACCCTCTTCTGAAAGTCATCAACAGTTCAAAGCTACGGCCGTATCAATACACAGCGAACCCGCACTGAAACATTTTACGGTTGGCCACGTTTTTTTTTTTTTTGGCGTTCA
Organism: Ceratopteris richardii; assembly: GCA_020310875.1. Taxonomy (NCBI): domain Eukaryota; kingdom Viridiplantae; phylum Streptophyta; class Polypodiopsida; order Polypodiales; family Pteridaceae; genus Ceratopteris; species Ceratopteris richardii. Next base: position 16,441,915 of record CM035423.1, on the reverse strand, counting down.
CTTTTCTTTTCTTTTCTTTTAGTTTTGCGTGTTTAATAATACCAGTCTGTAAATGTCCACGTTTTGAAACCTATTTATGTCCACAGCCGCCCTGTCCTTGCCAGCTACTCACGCATGCACATCGAAGTTAAAAAATTATCATTTCAATACCCCACGATGATTAATCATCCTTCATTGCTCTCCCCGGCAAAGCATCTACTTAACCTTCTCCAGTTCGCCAAAAAACGCTATTGTGCTTGTGTTTACCTTGTGCTCTGTGTTTACCCTATGCTCTGTGTGTCTATGTTATGTGTCTTCGTGTGCGCCATGGAAGCCTTGGCTAACTACACCGCTTTTCGTGACGGGCTCCCTACCGAGGTAGGAGAGTACCTGCGCATACGTGGGTTGGCAAACTTCGCTGAACCGCCTTGGCATTCAGTGGAGTCCCACCCATTCTTCGCCAACATCATCTCCGCCATCGCCAACACACCCGCCAATGAGCAAAGATGGGCTATCACTTCCTTACCCTCCCGAACCGTAATCATCTTCCAAACTTTCGCTGAGTCATATCGACTCCCTTCGCAAGGCCGAGAAAATGGCCCGAGCCTGCCAGTAGCCAGAATGGCCGAATTTTTTCCTAGATATTCCTCTAACAAATATGCCATTCTCTGCCGACCGAAACCAGAACGATCCGCCCTCTAGTTTTTAGTAGCCATACTAAACCTCCAGAAACGCATCTACGGAATATCCCGCCCCTTCTACTCCGCCATAGAATTAGCTGCCCAAGAACCAGTGAACTTCGCTTCCTTCTTCTTCCACCGCATTAACCGAGAATGCGTAACCATTATGAAACAGGTAAACAAAGGAGGTATGCCAAGATCCAGACTGCCGCACATCATCTCATTCCTCTTTCCGGCGATACTCGCAGCACAACCACCACCAAGAGGACCTGTTCTGCAACATGAAGAATCAGTGCAGCTGTGGGACGATGAGGAAGAAGATCAAGAGGAACTAAATCAGCTCTTCCGCAGAAAGAGAATCAGAATAAGTTTGTCTGAGAGTGAAGCACAAGGCTCTGCCGAAGGAAACAAGGATGATGACAAAGAAGAAGAAAAACACGACAAGGAAACGTTCCACGACACCATAACGTCAATGCAGAATGAGTCTTCTGCACAATTTTCCCAGGAGCAACAACAGGAAAAACAGACGGAAGCTAACACATCCTCTACTGAAGAAGAATCACAGCAGCAGTCTCAAGGAGAACAACAAGTAGATAAAGAACAAGTGGCTAAAGAAGCGCTCGAAAGGCTTCTTAAGGTAGTTGAGTCTACAGCCGAAAACACTGCACAGCAGAACAACGATCAGGTAACCCAAACTCACACCGTTATTCCCACTCCCCCACCGAAACCACCCATCAAACCCATTATCCCCATCCAACCCATTCACCCTGCCGAACCCACTGATTCGTCAGGCCAATATGGGTCAAGTCCTCATCAACCTATCGCAGCAACTGCCCATCCAAATGAAAGCAGCCACAGACAGTACCCGGAACGAACTGCAACATAAAGTGGATATTCTAGAAGCTGACATCAGCCCCCTTCAGGAAGAAGTGCTAATTGTCAAAGCCGAAAACCAATCCCTGCAAGAGAAGTTGAAGGAATTACAGGCAAAACTTACCGAACAAGAGATGATTATCAATCAAAGAGATGTGGCTATGGCAGAACTTACAAAGAAAGAAGAATTATTGCAGATTGCGAATGAAGAAATCAACAAAATGAAGCAAGATATACAGGACAAGGAAGATGCAAGGATTGCCTTAGGAAACCTACTGGAAGAGACCAGAACACAACTCACTGAACTAGTGCAACAGAGTCAAGAACAGCAGATGCAGCATAAAAGAACAGAAGAAGAATTGCAGAGAACAAATGAGAACTTAACAGACGTTAATAATATGCTTAAACATTATTTAACCAAGGAAGCGCAGACACAGAAACTGATTGCAGATCTCAGACACGAAAAAGATTCATATACAAGAACAGTGAATTTTCAAGTTCAAGAGATCGAGCGACGCGAAAACCAACTGGCCAACCAAAAAGAACAAGTACAGAAGATGGAACAGCAGCTGGACGATATGAAGATTTCCAGAGACGCAGCACTAGCCAACGACTTTTACCTGCAAGAGGCTTTTTTGCAGAATCAAGCCGAAATTTTGCTAACCGAAGCCATAGCCATGAGTTCTGTTAGAGTAGATGCACAGTTACTAGAACCAGATACATTAAAACAGTTATTAGAAACACTTAAGAAAAAGATCGCCCGTACATTTAGATTAGCCCGAAACATGTACTTAGAAGGAATAGTCGATGAACAATAGTTTTGCAACATGCAGGTTCGAGTCCACCGTGCATGCCAGTGTTAGTCGGCCACCAGATTGGGACAAGTATAACAAAAATCTTTGTAAAACACGTGTGAAAGGTTGTTACGTGCTATTTGTAATTTCTATATAAAGCAATGAAAAGGAATGCGCAAGAGGGGTGTTTTTCAGGCCATTTCTGGGTATCACCAGACTGTTCGTCTGGGTGAATGTCTGAGTGTTGATGTAGTGTGTCTTGTTTAAGCTCTGCGTACTCTGGTGTACTGTGTATCTGTGTTGTTCTCTATTGATCTCGATTGCATTGTGAGTTTAATTCCGTTCAGTAAGTCGTTGGATCAATGTCTGAAAGAGGTCGCTGTGGATCTTTGTGACGATTTATTCTGGTAAGACGTATGATGTGGCGCTCTTCTTCTTGTTTGAACTGCTAAGTACTGATGAGTCTGTGTGACTGTGGTAATCTTTCCCTAAGAACGTTGTGCAGAAGTCGTGTTGTTATCAACCTGTAATTGTACGGTGAGAATTACCTATAGTTAAGGGTAATTCCAGTGTGTGTTAGTCGTCAGTACTGTAGGTTTGGAACTGTAGGGACCTTCTGTGGTCCAGTTTGCCTAATTGTGAGCGCTATTTGGTGAAGGTTGGACTACTGCTAAATGTTACAGTAGCATGTTGTTCTGAATTAACTCGGTACCAAGATACTGACAAGTCTGGTACAGTGTAGTCGGTACATGTGGTTGAGCTAAGACTGTGATGGCATTGCCTAAGGGCAGTATATTCTGATAGAGCTCTTAGTATCTATACCTGAAGTAGTTATTTTGGGAACTAAGTACAGGGCCTCTGTCTAACAGACCCCTACCACTCCCAAGAACCCACTTAGATGCTTAACGCGTTTCTGACAGACAGTCTCGCGTTGAAGAAGTGTTTTAAGCATTTAACACTACCTTGGAACCCAAATTGAAATGGTCCGTCTAGATTGATGCCTAGGATATACCTTCATTGTAGTCCTCGGTTGAGCATCTCGTTCGGTGCATTGTTGGGATCATGTCTCCCAAGTAGAGGGTTGTGCACCCTTGCGTTTCCAGATCTGTTTCATTCCATGAGGTACTTTATGTTGCGTCGGGTGTTGATCATGCTTCCTAATTATCAACCTCCTCTGTGTCGTCTGTTGTCCTGCTTGTTTTTCTTGGGATCCTCTTTGGAAAAGAAGGGAGTTCCTTATTGGCTCCTTCATGTCCTTCACACGTGACAATCTTTTGCACCATAGAATCTTGGACAAGAATAACCCCGTTATCGTTATGTGGGTTCCTGGAAGGACCAAGAGTTGGTGCCTTTCCTAGTGGCCTAAATGTTTGATTCTATAACTCAATTGTGATGCGGTTTTTACTCACCCATGCCTGAAGAAATCCACTTCTTAGGTTGAGGTTGTTTGCATGATCATAGATCCAGTTTTGGCCCAAGATAAGAGGTTTGGTAAGATCCTCATCTTCACACACTAGCACTATGATTGTCATTAGAACATCTTGAATGTAGAGGGGAAGTTCCGCCTCACCCACGCAAGGGGTTTCCACACCTCCCAATCCTATGAGATATGCCTCTATAGGACTGACCTTCAATTGCAGTTCTTAGCAGTAAGAAAGTTGAACTGCACTAGCAGTTGGATACTAGAAAACCAGTTCAACGAATGCCTAGAAAATAACAATCGAAATAAACAGCAAGAGGAGAATAGTGCAAGAGACCCACAAAATAACAAGGAAGAATAGATCTCACTGATTCTAGAACTAAAGGCCAATTGGCCACACGACTTATGGCCAGGATTCAAGAGGAACAGTGGAAAAAGAATGAGAACTCTCCACCACCCTTCGAAGAATTAGACACATGGGAAAATCAACCTATATCAAACTTAGAAGAGGTATATGAGGAAGCGTCCATCTTAGACCAAAACAGGGAAGAATCGAATAGCATATCCACTCTACCCAATTACATGGGAGAATACGAGAGAAGGTCGATAGTATTCCATGCTTCCACAATCTGGGGCAAGGAGGAAAGGTCACAAGATAAGACATCACACAACTTATCTGAACTCAGAAAAACTAAAGTACAATGCTTATTGACGATAGAAGAATTACTATGAGCTAAGCCACAAATGTGGAATTAATTAGTCGGGCACTTGAAAATAGAAACTGGAGAACCCACGAACAAGAAGAAAGAGCTCCGTCAACCATTCAAATTTCGATTGATAGAATTGGAGAATTTAGTGAGGGAGATGAAGGGAATACACGCCTACCCATCACTTTTAATGAATATATGACTAAAGCAATCTTAGACACTGGATCTGGTGTAGGCATAGCCACCAAAGAGATTTGGGAAAAATGGGGAAAGCCAGCCCTAAGACCAACGTGCATGAAACTTCAATTAGCAGATGGTCACATGGAGAGGCCATTAGGAATACTCGAAAAAATTAAGCTGACCACCTGCATAGTAGAGTTCAAACACACTCTAGCCATATGTCAGTTTGGAAAAGCCAATAATTATGAAATGATTTTCGGACGACCATTCACGAGACAACTCAAAAAGTAGTACAAGATTGGGGAACTGATGCATTGTATGGGACAATTGCGAAGATAAATTTTCACACCTTTTTGTATAGGTATGTACCCCCATTACAATGGAACCCAATCCACCGAGAAGAAGATGACTAGTCCATTCATAGCATAGCATCTAGTGACCAATCATGGATGAATGAAGATGTCAGCTATGGATGTGCAAAGAGGCAAAAAGAGAAGAAAGGAATGAACTAATTTGATGGTGATGCACCACAGTCTGCTCTCCTTCTCGAGAGCTTCACAATGATATCCTCGGAGTAGAAAATTGAGCTCCTAGGGCCACACACAGTACTCCGCATAGAGGTTGCAGAATATGCAGGAAAAACACAGTACACAGGGAGCACGAAGATAGAATTCTTAGGTATTACAAATGCGATCCAACTTACAATCTATGACTGACCAGGACACTATATGTTTTATTAAAGAACATATACAAAGAAGTGTCCAGTGGCCAAAGAATGATAAAGAATACCTGACTGTAAGTATACAAACTATGCCTCCCACCTAATGGGCATGTTACACAGTATACAAGTGACTGTGTAAGATCACGAATCAAGTAACCCCCATCAAGTGACAATGGTATCGAAAGCTATCTTGTGGTAGAGCTTTAGTCAAAGCATCTGCAGCATTATCTCGAGTGTGAACCTTCTCAAGAATAATGCGCTCAGTGGCTAAGCAATCTCTAATGAAGTGATACCTCACCTCAATGTGTTTGGCCTTTGCATGATAGATCGGATTCTTAGCCAAAGCAATGGCACTCTGATTGTCACCGAGCAAACGAGGTACATGCTGAGGTAAACCCATATCACAAGCAAGACGAGAAAGCCACAATGCTTCCTTACATGCCTCACTTACTGCAACATACTCTGCTTCTATGGTGGAAACAGTTGTAGATTCTGTTGGAGATAGACGTCTGCGGAAGCACGCCAACAACACAAGGAAGAAGAAGAAGCTTGGAGCACAAACACACAATGCTGAATGTATTACTAGAGAATGTACAAAGATAAGTAGCCCATTAGGGCAATAGGCGTATATACAAGCCGGGGGAAAAAAACCTCCTAAAGAGGGAAAAAAGTGCCCCGATGGTCCTAGAGTGTTCACACACATCACTACCTAAATATCAACAAATCCCCCCTGGGAGTGATGCGGTGAACAAGGAGCTGGCACTCATGTATAAGGAAGTGCCAAGCTATGTGGAAATCACTCCACAAAAGGAAGTAAGCCCAAAGCTTTGCGGAAAGCTTCAAACTTCTCCCTAGGCAGAGCCTTCGTGAAAAGGTCTGCAATGTTCTCCTGCGTGGGCACATATGCCAAGCTGATCTCCCTAACAGAGAACCTCTCCCTGACATAGTGATAATGCACCTCAATGTGCTTAGTGCGAGCATGGAACACAGGGTTCCTCGCAACTGCCAATGCGCTCTGACTGTCAGTGAAGATGGTGGTGGCAGAAGACTGGCCAACACCCAAATCAGCCATAAGGCGTCTGAGCCACACACACTCAACCGTCGCTGTGAAAGCGGCCCTATACTCAGCCTCACAACTGGAAGTGGCCACAGTAGGCTGCTTCTTGCTCAACCAAGATATACATGAGGTACCAAGCATGAAGCAAAAACCACTGGTGGACACACGAGTGTCATAGCAACCAGCCCAATCTGAGTCAGAAAAAGCATGCAAATCTGGCGGTAGTGATCCCCCCTTGGGATAAAACAACCCAAGTAGCCTAGTACCACTCAAGTAGCGAAAGATGCGCTTAACCGCTTTCCAATGTGTGACTCCTCGGCAATGCATAAACCTGCTCATCTGTGAGACAGCAAATTGAATATCTGGCCGAGTAATGCATAAGTAAATCAAGCATCCACCAGCCTGCTGATAGAGAACAGCATCAAATGCATCTCCAGCATCATGAATACTCAATCGTAAACCTGTCTCCATAGGAGTGGCAATAGGCTTACAGTCTTCAAGGCCAAAACGCTGCAATAATGTGTCAATATATTTCGTTTGACACAAAGTCATTCCACCATCAATGTGCATAAACTGAATGCCCAAATAGTGATGCAAATGCCCCAAATCAGACATCTCAAATGAGGCATGCAAATCAGCCTTAAAATCAGCAATATGTGTCTCAATAGGACCAGTGAGCAGCATGTCATCAACATAGACATGAATGATCAGAAGCACATCATTAGCACGTTTAACATATAAGGTGCTTTCAGTTGGACTATTCTCAAAACCATGTTCAATCAGATAGGCATGTATCTTCTCATACCAAGCACGTGGTGCTTGCTTTAAACCATATAATGCCTTCTTTAACCTGCAAACCGGGTTTTCATGCCCTTTTTGCACAAAGCCACGGGGCTGAAAAACATACACTTCTTCATGCAAGTCACCATTCAGAAATGTTGTTTTAATGTCCAACTGATGTACATTCCAACCATGATGGGCTGCAAGTGCACAAATGCTCCGAACAGTAGTCATACGACATGTAGGTGCAAAGGTCTCATCAAAATCAATGCCTCTTTCCTGTGCTAACCCTTTGCAACAAGCCTAGCCTTATACCTGTCAACTGTACCATCAGGTTTACACTTCAGCTTGTATACCCACTTAGTGCCAATGGCCTTCTTGCCAGGAGGCAAGTCACATAAAGACCATGTACCATTCTTCATTATAGCATCATATTCAGATTGCATAGCAGCCATCCAATTTTCTGAATTTTGTGCTTCATCAAAAGAAACAGGCTCATTCTCATCACAGAGACTAGATGCAGCCATAGCATAGCAATCTGATGCAAAGGAGGCACTATGAGAGCCTGAACGAGTACGATATGACAAAGGTGCATCTAATTTGCAGTCACGCAAAGTCTACACCAGCCATTTTGGCATAGTTTTTGCCTGCTCAATATCAGCTCTCTCATCAACAAGTGCATCATGTAAATCTGCATCAGAAATGGAATGATCTCCATCATCATATGAAACCTGCAAAGGCTGAGAAGTTGCCTCATTAGGACCAGCACTAGCCTGTCCACCTGTAAAAAGAGGCATCAAAGTATCATACATGTCTTTGGAGCTAACAGATGTCTCCTTAGTACATGAAAGCAATGGCTGAATAGCATCTTCCACAAAGACAACATCACGGCTAACCAGAATGCGTTTAGTCTGTGGATGATACAGACGATAGCCTTTACTTTCAGAACTCTACCCAACAAAAATACATTTTACTGCCTTATCATCCAATTTTCTGCGATGTTGTTCAGGCACTAATGCATATGCCAAACAACCAAAAACATGCAGATGAGCAACAGATGGCTTGCGGTCATGCCAAGCCTCATATGGAGTGATAGACTGCAACGCTTTAGTGGGACACCTGTTCAGTACATATGCTGCACACATGACAGCCTCAAGCCAGAGACTATGTGGTAAAGCCTGACATTTGACCATGCACCTCGCCATTTCCATGAGTGACCTGTTCTTTCGTTATATATTCCCCCCCTCGATCAGAACGGAGGGTGCCCATTTTACATGCTGACAGATTTTCAGCCAAAACCAAAAACTATTTGAAGCACATGAACACTTCAGACTTTGCTTTGAGTGGATATACCCATGCATGCCTGGAAAAATCATCAATGAAAGTCACGAAGTAAAGGTAATTTCCAAAAGCGGGTGTCTGCATAGGATCACAGACATCACTATGTACAAGCTGCAATTTCTGCATAGCCCGAACTGAACCATCTTTTGGAAAGGAAGAACGCTGAATTTTGTCCAAAATACAGCCTTCACAAACATGTTTTCCAGGAGCCTCAAGTTTGGGCAAAGAGGACACCATTTCAGATTTCTGCAGGCGTAGCAAACTAGCAAAATTCAGATGACCAAAGTGTGCACGCCAAAGCTTTGCATCTGACATAGCCTGAGAATCATGAACTGCACATGCCGAATCATTCACAGATCTTTCATAGTCTATGAGCTTATACAGCCCACGACATAAGATGCCAGAAGCAATAATCACATCACCATTTGAGAGATCATGGACTGTACACCTATCATCAACAAATTTCACAACCAAGCCAATCTTGGCTAATGCAGAAACTGATAACAGGTTCTTTTTTATCCCTGGCACAAATAAAGCATCTGACAAAGTGAAAGAACTACCATCAGCAGTAGTCAGAATGATCTTAACAACTCCCATAACAGGATAAGAGGAGTTATTGGCGCATGTGACAGTATTCCCTGTAGGGGCAGGCTCGAGTGAAGAGAAGAAACTGCGCTGCAAGGTAATATGTTTGGTCGCCCCACTGTCAAAGTACCAAACATCTGAGTCTACTGCAGACATGCACTGATCATGAGAAGATAGGTCAAAACTGCAGACAGTAGTAAACGCCCATTCTTCTTCCTGCACAAGATTTGCAGACTCTGTTTTTGGTGTAGAGGCATCTGCAACAACCATTCCAGCCTCTTTCTTCTTTGCTTCTTTAGCAGCCAGTTTTGGACAGCTCTTTATAATATGATCATTTCCTTTACAGTACTTGCAGAACAATTTCTGCTTTTCTGATTTCTTTGCATCTTTATCCTGGTTCTTCGATTGTGTAGCATTTGCAGATTTCTGCTTACTAGTAGAAGAGCTCCATTTTCCTTTGCCCTTCTGACTAGCCAGGAAAGCTTGATCTGCAACACGCATAATGGACATGTTCTGTCTAGACTGATCTTCCTGCAACAGAACAGAGACTAATTCCTCAAATGACAGGGCATTCGGATTGCCTTTCATCATCAACCGAAGAGTAGAGGCAAAACTCTGATATGAATCAGGAAGACCATTCAGAACAGTCTGCACAAGTGAGCTATCTAGTATAACCTCATCAGTAGAAATCAATTGTTCCTTCAAGTCTTTGATCTTTGTAAGAAAATTGTCCATAGAATCACCTTCATTCATGTGCTCACTCTCCAACTATTTTCGGAGGTAAGCAACACGAGCCTCATTCCTAGCCTGGTACAAAGTGGTAAGTGTATCCCAAGCATCCTTTGCTGTTCTGCAAGAGCGAATGTGAGGAATAATGGCATGTTTGACAGACAAAGCTATCAATGCATGTGCCTAGGCATCTCTGCCATCCCAACGAATTTGCTCTGCAGTAGGTGCAACAGAAACAGCAGCACGAACAGGAATCTGTGGAATATCATCTTCGACACCATCTTCATTAGCTCCAGCACCTGTATTTGTAGTACCTGTAGTCGCAGGTGTAACAGGACGTCTTTCAACACCCTGCACAATGTTCCACAGTCCTTTTGCAACCAGTACATGTCGCATCATATAAGCCCATAATGGGTAGTTGGTACCATCCAACTTATCCTCAACAGCCAACATACGGAATACATCACTGCTTTCACCCTTGGCCGGTGACTAAAATACCTTGATGCAGAAAATTGACTGTATCTCAAAAAGTTGAACGAAACTGCCCAGACGAGTTCTACTAGACCTATAGCAGACTTCAAGATGCTTAAACTGGCGAACAGAAACTAGTATATACCTTTGGCACAAAAGGAGGAAATAGCCTGCACAAGCGCTGCGATAGTGCGTTCGGAGACCGAAACGAGCTTAGATCGTGATTTTTGGCACCACAAAGCGAAGATGTTTTGATCTCGGAAACACCCTGAGTATGCTCACCAAATTTCGTGCGAATCTGAGACTGCAAACGGAGGAGTGTCAACGGCGCCCTAGAAGAAGCGACGACCTGCTCTGATACCAATTGTTGGAGATAGATGTCTGCGGAAGCACGCGAACAGCACATGGAAGAAGAAGAAGCTTGGAGCACAAACACACAATACTGAATGTATTACTAGAGAATGTACAAAGATAAGTAGCCCATTAGGGCAATGGGCGTATATACAAGCCGGGGGAAAAAAACCTCCTAAAGAGGGAAAAAAGTGCCCCGGCGGTCCTAGAGTGTTCACACACATCACTACCTAAATATCAACATATTCTTGAAGACGAGAACTTCAAGAGATAGCACCTCCAGCAAAATGAAAAATGTACCCTGATGTAGACTTATGATTGTCTACACAACCAGCATAGTCAGAATCTGTGTAACCAATAATGGATGCTTTCCCTCTACCTAAGCATAGACACTTGTCCTTAGTGCTACTCAGATATCTCAAAATCATCTTGACCACTTCTCAATGTTTCTTGCCAAGAATAGACATATATATGCTCACAACTCCCACTGCAAATGCAATGTCTGGTCTCGTAGCTACCATAGCATACATGAGACTACCAACAGCAGACTGATAGGGAATTTCGGTCATGAATTTCTTTTCCTCATCTAATTTGGGGCAATCATCCTTGCTCAATTTCACATATGTGGGTAAAGGTGTACTCAATGCTTTTCCACCCTGCATATTGAACTTGTGAAATACTTTGGATGTGTACTCACTTTTAGATAAGTATATGCATCTTTTACTCCTATCACGAGTAATGCGCATGCCAAGAATATGTTTGGCATCCCCCAAATCCTTCATATCAAATGTCTGACTCAACTTCCTCTTGAGAATTGACAAGTCATAGGAGGACTTCCCAGCAATCAACATATCATCGACATAAAGTATCAAGCATATCAAGCTGCCATTTGAACATCTATTTGTGTAAAGACAATGATCCTACAAGCTCTTCCAGGCTTACAAACTAGACTTTCCTTGTCAGGAACTACATAACCCTCTGGTTGTTCCACATAGATTTCATCTGTAAGATCTGCATGCAAGAAAGTAGTTTTCACATCCATTTGGACTAGCTCTAAGTCCTCCATTGCAACGAATTCAAGCAACATGTGCAAAGTAGTCATCTTGCCCACTGGAGAGAAGATTTCCTCAAAATCAACACCATGTTGTTGCTTAAAACCCTTTGCAACAAGACATGCTTTAATTTTTGGAGAAGCACTATCTGATGTGAATTTCAGCTTATATACTCATTTACATGGTAAAGCTTTCCTACCCTTTGGCAAAGGTACTAAATCCTAAGTACCATTCTTGTGAATAGAATCCAGCTCACTCTTCATGGCATGCTCCTACTTGACATGATCCTCTATCTGCATAGCCTCTTTGTAGCAAGAAGGCTCACCGGCATCTGTTAGCATAAAAAAATCTAAACATGGAACATATCTATCAGGTGGATGTGAGACACGTGCAAAATGTCTCAATGGTTGCTGAACAGGAGCATGTGCAAACTGATATGAATGGACATTCTCTTGAACATACCTATGTGTAGTATTTTTATGCATGCTAACCGAAAGACTAGTATCCTCAAACACCACTCTTCTCACTTCAACCTCCTTAATGGGTTGTTTATGCATCTTAGACTCATTGAAAATGACATCACTACTTCTGATCACTTATCGTGTTTCAGGATCCCATAAGCGATATCCAAATTTTCCTTCTCCACCATATCCAAGGAAAATGCATTTCTTTGACTTATGGTCCAACTTTTGTCTAAGATTCTTGGGTATATGAACATATGCTTCACACCCAAAAACTCGAAGATGATCATAATACAATGGCTTCCCTATCCATAACTCTTGTGCCACTTTCAGACCTTTGGCAATACTAGGTGAAAGGTTAATTACATGAACTGCTGTCAATACTGCTTCTGCCCAAAAACCTTGTGAGAGGTTTTCATGATGCAACATAGAGACTACTATATCTTGAATAGTTATATTCATCCTCTCAGCTACACCATTTTGTATTGGGGTATAAGGAGTTGTAAACTCTCTACGAATCCCTCTAGACTGATAGAAAAGGTTGAATTCATGTGAGGTATACTCATTCCACTATGAGATATATGGCCCAAACGACCATTCCAAATGCAATCCCTAGGTTGTTCAGTAACAACTAACAAGTGTTCTTTCTATGATACAAATAAAGGATAAAATGAGCCAACTTTGTTTCCTTTTGTAATAACCATGTTGCCCTTTGATATACAAAAGGACTAAGCATAGAAGACCACCTTGTAAACAAGGTCATCAAGTTGACCAACTGACATCAAACTACGTGATAGCTGAGGTACATGGCGTATATGATGCATAGTAAATTTTGAACCATCAATGAACTTCACAATCACATCTCCAATCCCCACAACATCACACTGGTAAGAGTCACCAAGTCTCATGGTACCAAGAGACTTTGCTAATTAGAGAACCATTCTCTATACGGTGTCACATGGAAAGAAGCACCAGGATCTAGCAGCCACGTGTGGGAAAGAGAATCATCCATAAGCCCCTTAGTTGGCACAGTACTACCAAGTGTCAACACATCAGCATCATCAGAAATAGCATTAATTTCTTCAATCTTCACAACCGAAGTAGATGGTGCAGGTAATTGTTTAACATGCCCATCAACATTCTGTCCTTTATCTTTAGCATTCTTTAATGCATAACAGTCCTTCTTCATATGTCCTTTCTTATGATAATAATGGCATTCGATATCCCTCTTCCTTGATTTACTTCTACTCTTATTCCGTTGACCATTCTTTTCCTTGTTCTTGCTCCTGCCACATTGTTGATTCTTTCCTTGGTAAGAATCACAAACATTATATGCATCTCCACTCTGAGTGCCAACCATAGATTTTCTATGAATCTCCTCACTCAAGAGTGCTCCACATATTTCATCATAGACGAGTTTACCACCAAGTGCACTATTGCTAATAGCTGTGCAAAATGTATCCAATGATGATGGTAGGGTGCATAATAGCATACTGCTTTCTTTTCATTATCCACATCCATTTTCTGAGCCTATAACTGGGAGAATATAGCATCAAACTCATTCAGATGAGCAACAACACTATTTGTGTCCTTCATACGAAGGTCATATAATTTTCTCATTAGATACAGTTTATTTGATTCTGTCTCTTTTTCATATGTATTGCATAACTTCTTCCAAAGCTCCTCTGCACTTTCACAGTCTAATACTGTAAAGTAAACATTATCTACCAAGTGCAAGTGAATGGTAAACCTGACCATTTCATTTAACTCATCCCAATCATCTTCATCCATGTCAGCAGGCTTCTTTGAAATCCCATTTACTGGCTTCCATTGCCTCCTTTGAATGAGCACATCTTTAATCTGATTCTTCCATAGAGCAAAGTTTGTGCCATCAAATTTTCGGATCTCAAAATGGTCTTTGCCTTGCAAGTTATAGCTCCTCTTTGGAACATTGGCACTAGACTATGATTGACCAGATGTGCCTTAGACCTCTGATGTCATGATGGTAGAGAACAATGATAATGGAGCTAGAAGAATCCAAACACCAACAAATAAGTGTATCAAAGAGTAAATCGACCACTGTATAGTTGACTAAACTAGAAATTTGGAAAAATTTTGCTAGAGTATCCTCTACAAAATGAGCATATGACTAGTGTCAAAAATATCATAAAACTGCAAATAGTGACATGTTTACCTGCATAGTGAATCAGTGACTCCATTGCATATAACTAGTTACCCAATAGAAGCCACCTAGGCTTATCAAGCACTTATGAACAACTATCATACATCTCCTATGGCGAGGCTGGGTAAGTCTTCCACCTGCATCACCAAAGAGACCCCAACATCTAGGTGTCTCCCAGTTAAGAAAACCTCACCACGACCCTCTTTTTCAAACGTAAAAGGCTTTATGCAAAAACGTAACCACTATATAAATGACCACATGGATGTACATAAGTGATATCCATAGAAGTGTACATGATGTGTACATGCTCAATATATGCAGTAAAATGACACTAAAAAAGGTTGAATGCACAGCCCAAAAACTAGCCAACAACACTTGCAAGTGTTTGTCAACTCTGATGTTTTAGGCCCAAAAACTTGCATAATTTGCAGTGGCTGCTCCCACCAAAATTGGAAACTTTTGAGAAACATGTAATTTTATGAGTGTGGCTGAAAATAAAGCCCAAAAGGTTGATATTTGTTGTCAGAGAAGTACAAAGAACACTCTTCTTGATGTTCTTGGACCTCTATGAAGAGAACTATGTGCAAAAGTACTCCAAAATTGCTCCAAAAGACATGCCAAAAATGCTTTAGAAACAGGCCTTGAAAGCAAAGAATGAAGCTTTGAGGGACCAAAACATGTTCAAGGTAATGTTAACCCTAGTCTTTCCCCTTCTTCAGACACCACAAGAGTGTAACTTAGTGGCAAGAGATTGCCACGGTTAAGCGAGCTCCAGGGGCATGGGTGACCTCCCGGGAAGTACCGAGAACCACTATCTTCCTTGATCGTTGAGGTCCTCCCTCACATGTAGCCAACGGTGCCAATAGTGACTTTGGTGACTTGGATGACAAGGTATGCCAAGGTCTATGCCTTGATCGCCGCCTTAGTCATAAGCCTTGGAGAAATCCGATGGGGGGGTGCTTGCTTCGCTCCCACAAAAGGAACAAAGCTTTTGCCTCAAAATGCTATGATATCAGTGGAGTAATTTGATGGCGATGCACCACAGTGCGCTCTCCTTCTTGAGAGCTTCACGACGATATCCTTGGAGTAGAAAACTGAGGTCCTAGGGGCGCACATAGTACTCCACACAGAGGTTGCAGAATACATAGGAAAAACATAGTGTAGTGTACATGTGTGAAATATTCCCAGATGAAGTATTCAAACCACACGGATGGATGGAAATATTAGACACCCTAGATGTGTGTGTGAATGAAGAAGTACTAACCATGAACAAGTGTGTGGATGAAGAAGGGTATGATGCAAATCTTTACATGGTAATCCTTCAAGAAATGGAAGCGAGAGAATTACTAGAAAAGGAATGGAGGGAGGATTACGAAATCATAGAGATGGAACAAGAATTCAATTTGGAGGAATGATATTTAGAAGAGATTAGGCCAAACAATGAAAAGGAGACACCAAAAGTGTTCATTGCAGAAGCAATCCAAATGAGACAGGACAACAATGAAATGTTAGATAGAGTAGAGCGACCACTAGATCTCTTCAAAGTTCTTAAGCATTTTAAAATATACAAAATCGAGGAACAAAAGATAGCTATTTAAATGCCGAAGAGAGAATCCAAAGAAGGAGAGGCTTACGATAATAAGGAACAAACGAAGAAAGTGATAGTAACCATGGAAGAAGAAGAGGAGAGATGTACATACATTGGAAAAGACGTATCTCCTGAAGAAGAACAAGAACTAATAGAACTAATTAGGGGGGGGATGTATTTGCATGAACCTACAAAGACCTCAAGGGAGTAGATCCATCCATTTGTTCCCATAGAATCCCAATGACTTCTGAAGCAAAACCCTCGAAGCAATGACCATACACATATAATGATGTTTATTGAGCTAAGATTAAAGAATAGATTGACAAGGTGTTAGCGGTAGGGTTTATTTACGAGATAGAGCATACAGAATGGGTATCACCTTTGGTTATAGTACCCAAGAAGAATGGTAAACTTAGAGTCTTTATCAATTTGAAAAAAGTGAATGCAGCTACTATATGTGATAGCTATCCTTTACCTATCACCGACCACCTATTGGAAAGAGTTACAGGCAAGGAAGTCTACAGTTTCTTGGATGGATTCTCTGGTTATAACCAGGTAGCCATAGCTACGGAGGACCAACATAAGACAGCTTTCGCAACTGAATGGGGAGTATACGTTTTTCGAGTGATGCCATTCGGGCTCACTAATGCCCCCACAACTTTCCAAAGACTGATGTGTCATGTATTCAAGGAATTTTTAAGAAGTGGCATGGAAGTATATGTAGATGATTTGTGCACCCACTCGAGTCAAAAGATTGAACACATCCCTAAACTACATAGGAAATATCATGGAGTGGTAGAAGCTAGCATGGAACTCTGTTCTTTTCCAAACATGGTTAAGGCAAAACAAGCACAGAGACCCAGGAAGTAGATGAAGCAGACAACCAGGTCTCATGCTCAAAAATCAGTTCGAAGTTGGGTACCTCATGGCGTACAACAAGTTTGGAGGTGCAAGAGTGAGCAACCCTCTGATCCCTCGGCAAGACCAAGGGTGTATACCAAACAAATCATGTAGCCCAAGAAAATCAAAGCTAAAAGCTCTAAGAGTCAAGTTCAATGGGTCATTTCTATATGGATACCTAAACGGTAAATGAAGATTGACCCTAGTACTAGACAAATGTGGCTGTCTAAGGTTTGCTTACATGCTAAAGTAGTCACACATAAGCTCATAGGCTTGGATTGACACTCACAGACACTCACTTCACACACTTCAGCATTCACAACTCCCATTCCCCCTCCCCTCCCCCTTGCATTCAACCCTATCACCCTTGCATCTACATATGTACATAATACATTTAATATGATGCTTCAATGTGTATCACGATTCCAACAGGGTTATCAACAAATAGAAGAAAGGAATGCAATTCTCTTGAATGAGTCTCAATGGTTGCATACTAGAGTAACAAATTTGGAAGGAGTTAACCATGATTTACAAGCTCAATACCTTACCCGCCAACAAGCACATGATGAAGTGAACACGAAAGTGAAGACAATGGGTACAACAATTGTCCAAGAACTGGAGGAGATGCTATGCAAATAGAATGTCAGGAATGCTAAATTATAGAGAAATATGGGTCTTCTATGAAGACATATGTCCACATCCATGGAGGAGAATAAGAGGCGTCCGGATATTATTAGAAGGACATGGCGTTTTCTTGGGACTCATGTGCCAAGTTGGAAGAAGAGTGTGCAGATCTCAGGAAGTAGCTAGGCAAGCCCAACACACAGATACTGGAGGCCATTCCCCTTCCCCAAGATACACAGGAACTAGAAAGCCTACAAAAACAAGATGAACTTCAAGCACAATTACTACAATATGAAACACCACCCTCTCCACCTTTGAAACCCGAACCTGAAGAAGTAGTGGAAATACAAGTGGAAGAAACCTTCAGAACCCTATGAGCCCACAACAGTACTTGGGAGATGCACCAAAGAGGAAGGGCAAGAAACCTTTGAAATTGAAGTGCCAAAATTGCTCAAAAAGGGTTGAACAAATAGGCAGATCACACAACAATCGGGTGGCCATACAAATACAATCAATGTTAAATCTCGAAGACGTAGTACTCAAGTCAACATATTTCTAGAACCTCTCTCATCAATGACTTATCACCACATATGAGCTGCAATGTATGCCTTACTTTGTCCTACAACAACTCCAATGCAGAGATCAAAAGGTGATAGGGACAAAAACCACATTTGTAATGCAATTTGAGCCAAAGAACCTTCCAGAGTCAATAAGTAAAGGTACACTCTTTCAACCTAACTTGCATGCATGACTATTAGAGGCCTATCCAGAGATGATGCACACTTGGCCAATGCACCCATTTATGTCAAATATAATCCATGCTATTGCCTTGTACAACGTTGAAGGCCATGGCTTGAACACCACCAAGGTGAACACCACCAAGGGTTGCTTAGATTGGATCAACTACCCTTATTTCGCTCCACCAAAAGGACCACCCACCGTGGCTTACATGATATCAACCATACACCATTGGTCATCTCACTTCAAGAATGTGCATGACATTGTTGCCAAGATGTGTATGAAGATTTTTGAGTTAATGATGGTGGTCTTCAAAATCTTCAAGAATGTTAAAGCCCTATATATCTTTGCTCTGGGCTTCAATGAGGGTAATCTTGACTTGGCATGCAATATGAGTAAAACCCTCTCCATCAACACAATCTATGCTTGGCATGCTCAAATTAAGTATCTACTTGCTTGTTACAAGCAAACTTTTGAAGAAATATTCTCCACAGGGTTCTAAGAATACCACTCTGAGATCTTCATTCCCACACCTACATATTTATTGCAACTATTAGCAGTAGAACATGCCTTGCATGTAGAACATCTATGCATTCCATATCCGGATGTACTAGGTTTGTCAATTGGGACATCTTAATGATAGATCTAGTGAGAGGCCCCAGTCTCAAAGAACATCACTTAGCTATTGATGTCGTGGAATTTTGCATTACAGACCCTTCACAACAAAGGTTTGTCAGAGATGATAGATGCGAGAGAGGAGGAGCTGTTGGTGTTCGTAGTAGCCAAAGAGGTCCAGGAGGCTTGTCAAGGCAAGGAAGCATGAGGACTTGAGTCAAAGAGATTCATGACAAAGCAAAGGGCAAGCATGACCAAGTCAGTGAAGATCTAATGAATAAGGCCAAGTAATTCTTGTCTCTAATAAAATCAAATCATCATCAATATTGATTTTTGTCATTCCACCGTTGTAAATTCTATTTCTCTTAATTCCAACTCCATTTTGTTCAAGCCAAGGAGCCCTTGAGCTTGAGGAGTGCTCGCTCTAGCGACATAGCAATTTTCATAATTTTTAGAGCTCGTTTTAGCCTCCAAATTAGCTTAGGAACTTAATTTTTAACTAGACCTACAAGGCCAAAGCTAGTGAAAAACCTATAAAAAGAGCTAGCGAGCTCATTTTTTCTAGTGGATTCTTGGGAATTGAAGTAACTTAAGCTCATTGTAAGATTGTTTTTGGCTAATCAAAGGTTTCCTTGCTCCATCTCTCAGTCTTATCATGTGTATGTGTGTGCATGTTGGTGTGATTCTCACTCACACATTTATACTCTCACTTACTCATGGTCATCATACCACCCTCATGTCTCCTTGAATTGACAATCATGAGGTGGATTTCCTCACGTTGATATTCATCATTGTGCTAGAGTGACACATATCTTTCACTATTTGAGTGGTACTTGACTACTTGGACTCTTTTATCCCAAGCAGGGATCATTACCACAAAATTTACATGCTTTTCTTGACTCTAATTGGGTTGGTTTTTATGACAATCATTGTTGAAGGAGATGGTGGATAGTCTTCAGAGATGAAGTGGTGCTGCAAAACCTGCTTCACAATAGCCAAGAACAAGTGGTGGAGAGTGTAGTAGGCCTCTTTGAATTCCTAATGATCACAAATAATCACTTATGTGCTTTGGAACATGATCCACTAATCAATGGATCAAAACAGATGAGTAGGAAGTATTTTAGTCTTTGCACATGTTCCATAGAATGAACAGTGCTCTCAGTCTGCTAACAATTAGTCAAATTTCTTTTGGTGGTATCTAAGTAACTTATATAGCTACCAATAATGAGTTATTTCACTAACAAAGATGGACTACACACTGAGAATGATGCTTAGCAAGTCACAAGACTAGCCCGACATTTTTGGGGTGCTTCAGACTATAGTCTAGAGAGTAATGATATGAAGATATCTCATGATTGAGTGAAACAATAACAATGAAACTTTGTAGCTATGAAGTAAAAAGTATGCTGACTCTATCGCACTGTAAATCACTTCAAATGATTAATCATGCACTGAGAACAAGCTCTGAGAAGATCACTATTTTGAGAGTCATAGCAGAGAAGAGAGGGGGAGATATGATCAAAGTATATGCATTCAATCACATAGTAATACAATGTCATTAGCAATGTTCAATTGCTCAATGTGAGAGTAGTGAAGTGGCTATAGAATGAGCTCACTTATCACTTAAGTCCCTCTCAAAAATGTAATTTGTCTTGCGGTCATATAAACTTTTAAAGCATCTGAGTGCCTTAGCATCCACATATTTCAAAGATATTTCAAAAGAAATACTTTATTGCATGTTTCTTTTGATAAGGTCAACATCAAGTATTTATTTATATTCCTTGCCATACTTTTTGTATCTCATTGGCACTTTGGCCACTCATCTCCATTTGACCATCCCTTCGTAAGCACATTACATTAAGCATCCACATTGTAAGGGTTTTATTTTTCCAAAAGGATACTTACCCCTCCATTTGTAAGACCCTTTACTCATCTCAATACGTGATTATTTTTCTAGGGTATCAACCCTCCCTTTTGTGCCTCTATCAAGTTCCCAGAGCACTCAAGGCACTAAGTGCCCTCCCCTTATAACTCACAAATATAAGCAAGAGGATATTTTGTGTGTGTGTGTGTGTGTTCCTTGGGAGGCTACTCTAAGCCCCCAAGTGTAAATTTCTCTATGAACAATAGACTACTCTAAGCCCTCTTGTCGTGTCAATTTGTCTCGATTTTTGTGCAAGCATAGGGCTACTCTAAGCCCCCGCCCTCTCTCCAAGGTGTCTACTAGTGGGAGAGATGGTGGATAATCACAAGAGATGAGATGGTGTAGCTAAATCCTGCTTCACACTTGTTATAACTGATGGCTGGAGAGTATTGTGGGTCTCCTTATCTAGATAATAAGCATAAATGATCATATGTGCTGCTTGGAATATGATGCACAAATGATAGGATCAAAACAGATTTTAGCTACCAAATGATACGAGTTTGATGCTTCCTAACTCCTCATGGTTTGCTTTACTTTTACTAAGAGTAGTTATACTCAAAGTTACAAGAGGTTGTACATATGAGACTTTTCAAGTGACATGCTATTACATCAAGCTTGTGTGTGTATACATCAAGTATGTAGGCTTGGGATTAATTGCACCAACAGATCCCCCTCAAGCCTAACATGCTTGATCTTTGTTGCTCCTTGATCTCTTGCAGTCCAATCATCAATTTGAACCTGTTCAACTTTGTTCCATCCAATGCTTTGGTGAGTAAATCTGCACATTGCAAATGAGCCGATACATATTCTAGTTGAATGTCCTTGCTTAGCAATTTCTCTCTAACATAACGATAATACACTTCAATGTGCTTAGTCCTGGCATGGTACACATGACTAGCAACCAAATGAAGTGAGTTGGTATTATCTCCAAATATAGTTGGAGTGTAGGAATGTATCTCCAAATCTGCATACAATTGCTTAAGCCACATAGGTTCCTGAGTTGCATTAGCCAAACCTCTATACTCTACTTATGTGGAAGATAAAGCCACAGTTGGTTGCTTTTTGGATGACCATGATATGAGCTTTGAACCTGCAAAAGGTAGGTACCCTGAAGTGCTCCTCCTATCATCCTTGGAGCCAACCCAATCTGCATCAGAATATAAATTTATATCTATGTCAGAAGTGAAGGGATAGAATAAACCTTCATTTATTGTACCCTTTAGGTACTTAAGCACCCTCTTTGCAGCTTCCATGTGTGACTTCCTTGGTACATGCATGAATTGGCTCAATGTACTCACAGCATATGCAATATCCACTCTTGTCAAAGTAGCATAATTAAGACTACCCACAAGTTGTTGATACCCTGTAATATCATCAAGTGGTCCACCTTCATGTGAACTTAGCTTATGATTGATTTCCATAGGAATATCTACATCTTTAGTGTTCTCCATTTTAAATTTGACCAACATATCATTTATGTACTTCCTTTGTGTGATGAATATACCTGAATCTGTATTCACAAGTTCTAAGCCAAGGAAATAAGTCAACAACCCTAGATCACTGATTTTGAATTCCTTCATCAACTGAGTCTTGACCTGCTTGATACCTTTAGAGTCATTACCTGTAATAATGATATCATCTACATAGACACACAAGTAGATGATCTCTGATTTATTCTTCTTTACAAACAAAGAAGAATCTACCTTGCTTGCTACAAAGCCTTGATCCTGGGAATAGGTAACAAGTCTATGGTTCCGAGCTGTAGGAGCTTGCTTGAGACCATAGAGTGCTTTTCTTAGCTTGCATACATAACCTGCTTTTTCCTCGTCTTCAAGACCTGGTGGTTGTTGTATATCAATTTCTTGATCTATATGCTCTATGTGGTGTGTCCTCTTAAGTGCAATATGCACTGTGGGTTGCAATTTGAAGACTCAATGGGGAAGAAAATAGCATATACAATGACACAGTGAAATAAGAGAAAGAACCTAAAATTATGAGTGAAATGAAAGGGGGAGACTGAAATTATGAATCTAACAGCTCAAAAGAAGATTATACAAATTCTTGGCAAACCGTAGGAGACATAAGCATACACCTTCACTCTAAAAGCTGCACTTCGATTCTCTAAACATACATGCTCACGACTCTAGTCTTCCAACTAGCTGCTCACGAGAAGATTGGCCAATCACTGCTTGCCCACTACTCACTTAGAGTGCCAAGCTAGCTGATGCCAAATCTACCAAGTGGAGCACTAGTGGTAAGCTAAGAGCTCTACACACACAAAATAAGGCAAAGCTTCGGCTCTGCATTCCTTCCTCAAGTCTCTCTGAGCTTCTCTCTGAGCTTGTCTTCGCTCTTGTCTCTCCCCCTTGGCTGAAGGAGAGGTCTCCTTCTATAGTTTTCCTGGAAGTGAAGGATAGCAAAAGGGGACAAAATTAGTTTCTTCTTTGGCAGGCTCTCTAACACTTTTGACAATTTTGGTACTCTGGAAGCTTCCTTCTTGGTCCACTTTTACTGCGCCGTCACTATCTTCCAAATTCTTGTATTCGGCACCGTCCACCGTCCATGAGTTCTCAGCGTGCAAGTGGCTGAAAATTTAGACTATATGGAGATCTGAGAAATTTAGTCGCTTTTTCAAGTGAAAAAGTAGACTAAATCAAAAGTACACCCTTTTCTTAAAAATTAGACTACTTTTGAAGTAAGTAGACTAACTTCATAAAATTGGTGAACTTTTGAGTAAGTCGACTAACTTGCAAAATTGACTAAAAAATCGACTATTTGGTCAACTTAGGAAAATTAGACAACTTAGAGATTTGGCTAACAAAATCGACTATTTGGTCAACTTAGGAAAATTAGAAAACTTAGAGATTTAGACGACTTGGGAAAATCGACTAATTGGACAACTTAGGAAAATTGGACAACTGGGAGAATTAGACGACTTGGGAAAATAGGTGAAATGGGAATTTAGACAACTTGGGAAAATAGGTGAAATGGGAATTTAGACAACTTGGGAAAAGAGGTGAAATGGGATTTAGACAACTTGGGAAAATAGGTGAAATGGGAAAATAGGCAACTTGGGAAAATAGGTGAAATGGGAATTTAGTCAACTTGGGAAAACAGGTGAAATGGGAATTAGGGAACTTGGGAAAATAGGTGAAATGGGAAATTTGGCCTTCATCATGAGCTGGATCCCCCTTCCACCTTTTTCTTTCTCTTCGCTTCTTCTCCTTCTTCTTTTGTTCGAAATCGAGGTAACTTGCCTTGTGCTTGGCTTCTGCATCTTGAAAAGCAAAACAAAAAAAATACATTATTTTAAGGGTGTATCAAAGTACCCCGCTACAGTTGTGCCATATACACTTCTTCTGATATCCAACCATTCAGAAAAGCATTCTTGATATCTAACTGATATAAATTCCAATTTTTTGATGCAGCAAAACTTACCAATACCCTGATTGTTGGCATCTTTGCCACAAGTGAAAAAATTTCTTCATAATCTACTCCCTGTGTTTGGGCAAATCCTTTTGCCACTAGTCTTGCCTTGTACTTGTTTATAGAACCATCAAAGTTGTTTTTAACTTTATATATCTATCTTGAACTAATTACCTTCATATCTGGTTTCTTGGGAACTAGGTCCCAAGTGTGATTCTCTTGCAATGCTTCCACTTCTTCCTGCATAGCATCTATTCACTCTTTCTTCTTCTTTGCCTCTTCAAATGAAGAAGGCTCCTCTGCCATTGAATCTTTAGTGATGTACACAAAGTGCTTTGTGACTAAGGATGTATCATATCCATACCTTATGGACTTCTTACTTTCTCTTTGTGAACTTCTTAAAGCTTGATTGGAAAACTCGGGTAGATACTCTAATTGCTTTTGTTTGCACTTGCATCTTGACTTCCAAGCTTTGAAATCAACATGCTCCTCATCTTCTGAGTTGATGTCCTCTGTTTGGTGTTGGTCTTCTTGAGTTAGGGTTGGAAAATCATTTTCCAAGTCAAATGGTAGTTTAACTTTCCTGCAATCATCTTCAAACCAAGAGTTATTCTCATCAAAGGCTACATCCCTACTAACTATGAACGCCTTGTTAATGGGATTATAAAGTCTATAGCCCTTTTGATTCTGATCATACCCAATGAATATTCACTTCTCAGCTTTAGGATCAAGTTTTCCTCTAATTTGTGATGGGATGTATGTATAGGCAATGCACCCAAATTTCTTGCAATGATCCAATGAGGGTCTCCTGCCATTCCAAGCTTCATATGGTGTCATGCCATCCAATGACTTGGGTGGAATCCTGTTAACCAAATAGATAGTTGTAGAAACAACCTCTGTCCATAGATAATTAGGTAATTTTTTCTCATTTAACATAGACCTAGCTGCCTCAACAATTAACATGTTCCTTCTCTCTGCCACTCCATTCAATTTAGGAGTATATCTGGTTGTTACTTCCCTCTCTATGCCTCTGTCTTGTAGGAATAGATCAAACTCATGTGAAAAATACTCACCACCTCCATCAGACCTGATTCTCTTCAAGCTTCTCCCTGTTTGGTTTTCCACTAATGCCAAGTATTTCTTAAAACATGTGAACACCTCATCCTTATGCTTCATAAAATGGAGAATTGTCCACCTACTATAATCATCAATAAAAGAGACATAGTACCTTGATCCCAAGATGGATGGATCTTTGCTAGGACCCCACACATCAGTGTGTACAAGCTCCAAACAATCTTCATGGATGTATCCTTTCCTGCTAAATGGTTGCCTATGAGCTTTGCCGAATTGGCAAGCTCCACATTTGTAGATCCAATTTGAACAACCTAAGTCAATGCAAAAGAGATTCTCATCATCTTTACCTTGCTTGGATGTCATGTTCATAATAAGCAAAGAATCCTCTTGATCTTCAGTGTAGTTATTGAAGTTCCTTCTTCCTCTAAAGCCTCCTTGATAGTTGTTGTTGTTGTAGCCTTGATTATAGTTGTGGTTGTAGTTGCCTCCACCATTGTCGTACCTGCCTCTTGTTTGACCATAGCCTCCTCTATGGAAGTCTCTTCCCCATTTTTGTAGCATTCTTCAATAGTGTGGTTGTTGAGGCCACATATGTTGCATGGTGAGTTGTTGTAGGGTCTCCCCCTACCTCGCTTACCTCCTCTTCCCCTACATCTAATACATCTTCCTCTTCCTGCATAATTGACTTGAGAGGTCTAGCTCTTCATCTTGTTTCTTATTTTTACCTTTATCCTTAGCTTTATTCTTATCTGTATAAAGGGCAGAAGATTGGTTACCTCTTCAGTTGTCACCATTTCTATTGAGATTTGCTTCATGGGTGAAGAGTTTTCCCATCAAAGTGTTAAGACCAGGTATCTGCATATCCATGTAGAGATCCATTGCAGTGGTGAAGGATTCCCACTTGTCATCAGCTTTAATCCCATTGATGATCTGCCTCACTATGTGCTCTTCTTCTATCTCCTCTCCAATGCTTGCAAGTTAGTCTGCAACATCCTTCATTTTGGGTACATAGTTGGCCACCCCTTGCTTTGATTGCTTCTTGAGAGTTGTGAATTCCATCCACAACTGATTCTTCCTAGCTCTTGTGTTGGAGGAGAAGTATGATGAAAGCACTTCCCAAGTCTCTTAGGAGGTTTTACAGTTTCTAACATGAGGTAACAAGAAATGAGAGATTGAGTTTAGTAAGTATGACCTTGCAAGAGCATCCTTTGCACACCATGTGGTTAGCTTCTCTTGCTCTTCCCTTGTTGGTTGAATCTTGCTCCTGAGGATTAGCATGTCTTCATCTCTTGAGATGTATCAATACAAGCTTCTTCCTTGGAGATATGCTTGCATCCTTAGAGACCATGCTTAGTAGTTATTCTTGTCCAATTTGTCAATGAAGGATGGAAAACCATCTCCCATCTTGATTGTGCTTGCTTTGATACCACTGTTGGGAGAGATGGTGGATAATCACAAGAGATGAGATGGTGTAGCTAAATCATGCTTCACACCTGCTATAACTGATGGCTGGAGAGTATTATGGGCCTTCTTAGCTAGCTAATAAGAATAAATGATCATATGTGTTGCTTGAAAGATGATGCACAAATGATAGGATCAAAATAGATAGGTAGGCATATGATCTAGTACACAAAACTTGCTATTTTGGTTGAGACACCTGCTCAATATTTCACTTAATTCTTTGAGTACAGTAGCAATTAATGAAATTCCTTTTCGGGATATTTAATTAGCTTAACAAGCTACCATTCGTAAGTGGAATCATCTAAAATGATGTTCTATACGCAAAGAATTATGTTTCACAAGTAGAGTCTCATTCCCGACTTTTACGGGCTTACACAATCACAAACTAGTGAGCACTAATCAACAACTATCTAACGAATTTGAGAACCAAATTGAATGAAACTTTGTAGCATCATAGTAGACAGTATGTTGAATACTTCATGCTTTGAATCATGCAAAATGATGCACCGCATAGCGAGGATCAGTTCATACAAGATCAGTGTTCTGATAGAGTATGATAGAGATGTGAGAGTACGAAGTAATGAACATGTATAGATTAATTCATGTACAATTACAAGATCATTGGCAATAAGGCATTGCTCAATGATTGTAGGATGAGAGAGCTATAGGATGAGCTCCCCTTCACAATGAAAGTACAAAGAAATGATATCTAAACCTCGAGATACACATGGGATCTTTTCCTCTAGTTTTATATCTTTGTGTTGGAGCCAAGTATTTGAATTTGAATTCAAATCTCCACCTAAAAGTCATCCTAAAGTATAGGATTGATTATCTCTTGATTTTAGCTACCAAATGATACAAGTTTGATGCTTCCTAGCTCCTCGTGGGTTTGCTTTACTTTTACTAAGAGTAATTATACTCAAAGTTACAAGAGCTTGTACATATGAGACTTTTCAAGTGACATGCTATTACATCAAGCTTGTGTGTGTATACATCAAGTATGTAGGTTTGGGCTTAATTGCACCAACATCTACTTCATTTTTGGTGCAAGTGTATGGCTACTCTAAGCGCCCCCCACCCCTACCCCAACTCAGTTTTGTGAACCAATTTTTCTGGCAAGTGTGGTCACTTCGTTTCAATGACAAAAATATCAGTTAATTACAATACTTTGTCGAAGAAATTTAGCTCCAATTTCTATGGAAAAACAGGGTGCTTGGAAAAAATTTTCTATAAGAAGAAGCATACATTGAAGCCATCTGGTTCCAAGAACTCCTCAAAAACATCTCAACACAGGTCTCACTGTTCTAGTGAAGACCTGTTTATTTCCATGGAGGTCAATGCACTGGTAACTTCTGATTCTTCTCAAGAATGGATCTTTGAAAGTGGCACGACATCACACATGTGTAAGGATCGGTATTCCTTTCAAGAAATTGAAGACCATATTGGAGAAGTTTACATAGGCGACACCAAGAGCCTACCCATCGAAGGGAAAGGCAAAGTGCAAATTACCAATGCTCAAGGGGAGTGCAAGTCATTATCGAATGTCTTATTTGTTTCCTAACTTGTGCATGAACCTACTATCCATAAAGGCCATCACCGATCATGATAAACAAGTGTTATTTGATAACACTTCAGTTAAGGTGATTGATCCTCACACCAAAGACATAATTGCACAAGGCTTAGAAGACAAAGGGCTCTCCAAACTCTCCTGCTTTTTATCTAAGGATTCACTTTCCAGTTTGTGGCATCAATGGTATGGCCACACTTCATATTTACCAAGGATTTCCTCCTCTCAAATAGTTAAAGGATTTCCCAAGATCAGGAAAGTTCATGATGTTTGCCAAGCTTGCACCCAAGGCAATCAACATAGAGCTCTCATTCCCAAGTAGGCTTCCACAAGAACTAGGAACCCTTTAGCCCTCATCCACATGGACCTTTGCGGACTTATGAATACCCCTTCTCTTAGTGGTTCACTCTACTTCTTTCTGTTAGTAGATGACCACTCCCGCTACATTTGGGTATATTTTTTGAAGTCAAATGCAGACACTTTCTTTAAGTTTCGAGAATGGATCAACCAAGTTGAGAATGAAGCATCAAAGACAATCAAGAATATTCGATCAGATGGTGGTGGTGAATTTATCAATCATGACTTTGATAATTTCTTAAAGTAAAAAGGGATAAAACGACAAGTTACTCAACCACACACTCCATCCCAGAATGGAGTAGTTGAGAGGAAGATCCGAAGTGTGATGGAAATGGCAAGAACCATGCTTCACAACAAAGATTTACCCTACAAGTTTTGGGTAGAAGCAGTGCACACTGCCATGCACATAGTCAATCGAGGCTTCACCAATGCATTGCACAACAAGACATCCTTTGAATCTTACTATGGAAGAAAGCCTAATGTTAATTACTTTCGAGTATTAGGAAGTGAAGCATTTTTCCATGTACCAAAAGAAGATTGCAACAAGTTATAGTCCAAGTCTAAGAAGCATATATTCATCGGCTACAGTGAACAATCAAAAGCATATAGCCTGTACGATCTCTTAGGCTCTGTTACCAACTATGGGAAGTGGAGAAATGAATGCCTGGACTCACCTCCCAGCCTATTTATAGCTCTTGCCTAGTCACCATCTAGAGTTCTCTCTAAGGTCTCTCTACTCATCTGGCCATCATGAGTAGGTTTCTCGTATGAACTCTCTGGCTTTTGGCCTTGGCTATCCCCTAAGCAAAGAACTTCTTGTTCCTCTAGGCATGTACATCTTGGGAATATAACAATACATACAAACATACATACATACATACATACTTACATACATACATACATACATACATACATACATACATACATACATACATACATACATACATACATACATACATACATACATACATACATACATACATACATGCATACATGCATAAATACATCCATCCATCCATACGTACATACATACATACATATGTATGTACATGTGTACATACATACATGCATGCATACATACATACATACATACATCCATACATACATACATACATACATACATACATACATACATACATACATACATACATACATACATACATACATACATACATACATACATACATACATGTGGGAAGTTTTGGAGTTAGACGTCTGCGAAAGCACGCGAACAACACAAGGAAGAAGAAGAAGCTTGGAGCACAACACGCAATACTGAATGTATTACAAGAGAATGTACAAAGATAAATAGCCCATTAGGGCAATAGACGTATATACAAGCCGAGGGAAAAAGAACCTCCTAAAGAGGGAAAAAAGTGCCCCGGCGGTCCTAGTGTGTTCACACACATCACTACCAAAATATATCAACAGGAAGTGGAGAAATGACATGTCTGGGACTCACCTCCGAGCCTATTTATAGCCCTTGCCTAGTCACCATCTAAATTTCTCTCTAAGGTCCCTCTACTCATCTGGCCATCATGAGTAGGTACCTCGTATGAACTCTCTGGCTTTTGGCCTTGGCTATCCCGCGAGCAAGGAACTTCTCATTCCTCTAGGCATGTACATCTCTAGAATATAACAATACATACATACATACATACATACATACATACATACATACATACATACATACATACATACATACATACATACATACATACATACATACATACATACATACATACATACATACATACATATGTACATGTGTACATACATATATGCATGCATGCATGCATACATACATACATACATGCATGCATGCATGCATACATACATACATACATACATGCATACATACATACATACATACATACATACATACATACATACATACATACATACATACATACATATATACATGCATACATACATACACACACATACATATGTACAGAAATAAATAAATAAATAACATATACATACATAAATAGATACATAGACATATGTATGTATGTATGCATGTGCATGTATATGTTTCTGTGTGTGAGAGGTGAATTATATTACTTATGCACCATACAATTAGTTCCAAAGTACCCCCTCAATATTGGATTAGTATTTTCCCTATTAGGCTATTAACATGGTACACACACATACGAGTCCATTTGGGTTTATGTTAATGAAGGCTTGCCAAACGTGGGGCCTCACATAATAAGAATTATGTGAAGCCGTTGGTAAAAAAAAAAGGCTTTATATATATTAAAATGTCTCCATGAGAGGATCAAACGATTCAAGAAATGCTATTCAAGCCCTAAGAGGAGGTTGGAATGAGCCTAGGTGAAGCTTGTGGACTTGATAGTATGTATCAATAACAAGGAGAAGACTTAATAACTATTATTCTATACTAGCAAGGGAGATTGCATTCACAAGATATTTCTTTTAATGATTATTTTTGAGTGATATCAAGAACAAAAATTCATCACCAATATCAATAACAACAACAACAATGATAAATTGCTTAATGATGTAGATGAAATTCATAGGGTAAGGAATATTGGTATCTCTTTCTTTAGTATTTCAACCATTCATATCGAGGGATAATATAGTAGGTTAACAAAGAAAACCTTAAAAAGTTCTCAAAGTGACTCATATGCTATTTTGCTTAAAGTGAGACAATGTTTAGTACTTTATGAGAAACTTTGAGCAATCAAGAAACCTTGTAAGCCTTGGTAATATCATTTTATTTCATGTTGGAATAATTTATGGCATATACATTCCTTTGGAAGAAGGTACATCTCAAGCAAAAGAAGATGCTCTTCAAATGTTTTGCCATGTGTTTGCTCTTTTCATCACCTTAGAATCAATGGGGCTTCACATTTAGCTTCCTTAATCTTCAAGATACCACAAATCTTCTTTGAGGATCTATCAAGATTTCCTTCCCATCACTATGAGGAAGTAAGACAAAGGCATTGTGAACCTCTTCTTGATCCTTTCAAGCTTTTGTGTAAGCTTTAAGTGCTCTCATCCTCTCCCATTGGTTTCTTTTCCATTTCTTCCAACATCATACATCTTTTTCCCTCTTTCTCTCTCTCTCTCTCTCTCTCTCTTCCCTCTTTATAGATACTCTAGTAAAAATTTATTATTGAATAACTGTATCCTATGGACAATGGCTATGAAGAACTCATATTTGAAAGAAAGGACTCTCCTTGAATTTGAAATGCCTAAAACATTGTCAAAAATGGGGTTGACCGGGAGGCTCCGTGGAGAAGAGGGTAAACCGCCTATAGGCCGTTTCCATCTCCAGAATGAATAATCTCAATATGCATCGCTCTCTCCCATAGAGCTAAATCTGTGAGCTTTTTTCCAAAGCTGTAACCACGCTCCTGTCGTCTCTTTCTGTCTTCCGCCACTGCGACCCGATGTCATCGAGCTCTGGAGCCGTAGGTTCATCCGATTGCGACGCCTTTGTGCAGAACATGCTGCGTAGTCTCAAGAGTGCAGATTTCCGACCCTGATTTTTCTCGTGCTTCACTGTGAATTATCTACCTGGGTTGCAGATCCGTTTCAGCTGTCACGTTTTGTTTCCTCTATCAGTCTCGGATTGCGTTTGCAAGCTCGTGAGTTTTTTTCTCCTTAGTTTGTTTCTCAAGGACCTATGGCGGAGGTGAAGGCCGAAGCCGCAGTGGGCGAAGGTGAGAAAGTAGACAGCGAAAAGGATGCAAGTACGATTTCGTCTATGGGAGTTAATCCATTATCGACTGCCGATCCTTCATACGTCCAAGGTGTGTTTCTTTTCCTTCTGGGAGTTGAATCTCAGCTCCATTCAGAAGCTTGATATGCTAGAACAGTAGAATGATAACGTTTTTGAGAAGGATATATTGGTGTTATCCAGTGAATTTGGATCTCTATGTTCAGAGATGACATTCTATTTGTTAAGCTGTATCGGCCTTTGTAAGAACGATAGCCAGTATTTTTTGTATGATACATCCCGAGCCAGTTAGAACAGAACAATTTACAGTGTTGAGAACTCTAGTCAAGTTCCCCACCCATTCTGTTGTACTCTTCAAATTCACATCCATCATGAATTGACGACTGACAGCAATATTTTTGTACGTCTATATCCCAGATTTTTAGTCAACTCACAATGAAAGTAGTTCAGTAACACTGATGCATTATGAACTTTCAATTAAATGTCAGATAACGTAACCCGATGCTCTAATAGTTCTAAATCCTTTCGAAGGGAAGAAAAAAGTGACAATTTTCTTCAATTGGTGAACTACAATATTGCAATGTTCCTCTTTTAACTTTTTCTTATTTTTTATTTTTTAATATATTTTTTTACAAATTCAAGTTTTTGCATATTCGACGGAGAAGAAGCTTTAAGAAATTCCACACACACACACACACACACACACACACACACACACACATATATGTGTGTGTGTATACACACACACATTTTTCCCTTTTCTCATCTGAGTTTCTGAAGCTTGGTAGAAGTGTATCATACTATTTCAAGGGGTTCCATTAAGGAGGTTTAAAGCTGTCTCATTCTTCTTATAACGTGACACTGTAATTTGTTTCTGGATAATTCTTGCAGATGGTAATACCAGCATTGAAATAGTGGCAAAGACACTTCCTGAACCTATGGAGTTAGAATCTAAAGGTAACCTGTTACCGTCGAACATTCTTGTTTTTAATCTGGTAAAGCACAGTCTGATCTTTCTACTGATATATTCTCCAGGGCCTGAGAGCATCATACCACTTTCTCCTCAGTGGTTATTTTCGAAGCACAGCGATGGAAAAACGTCAATGCTGCCCATTGTAAGAGAAGTTGAAAACGAATTATTACGAGAGAAATACTGTGATTTTTTTGTTCCTCTGCCTGTATGTGGAGCTTGGAGCTGCTTGTTTTACAGAAACCTTCAGCCCTTCTGCATCTGCTGCACATTGTTTTCTATGGCAATAGTCCATATTGTTTCTGCTTAATGATGGAGGATCCCTTTATGTTTGAATTGCTACACAGGATCTTCCTCAAACTCCAGTTGGTGCAAGTAATGGAAGTAACAGTGATTCAACATTGAAAGAGCGGTGGAGGCCTGATAATGCACGAGATGCTGATAAGCGTCGAGATTGGTGGAGGACTATGTCTACAGAAGGTGATGCAGGTGGTTTAAACAGGCGTGAGCGTTGGAGAGAGGATGAACGTGAAAGCAACGTCTTGGGAAGGCGTGAGAGGTGGAAAGAAGGTGGGGATGCTACTGATTCTAGGCGGGACAGATGGGCTGACAATTCATCTAATGCAAGGGATCCACTTGAAGGTAGACGGACACCTGGTTTAGAGAGGAGGTCTGATTCAGCAACTCGTGAAACAAATTATGAAACTCGGCGAGACAGTAAGTGGAATACTCGCTGGGGCCCAGAAGATAAAGACAGGGATACTCGAAGAGAGAAACGATCTGATTTTGAGAAAGAGGGAGAGGGTCATAGGGAGAAGCAACACCTCACCAGCAATCGAAATGAGAATGACCGTGAAGCAGATGCATCGGCCCGGGATCGTTGGCGTCCTCATTCTATTAACGTGAGAAGCAAAGGGGACTTGCCCCCACCTTTGAGCTCAACCCCCCCAAAGGCTGCGCCGGGTTTTGGGATGGGCAGAGGGAGAGGTGACACAGTGTCCACTGGCTTCGCTGTTGGAAGGGGCCGTGCTAATTCACCTGGAATAAGTGCTTCACATGGTACATTATTCTCAATCGGATCATTTCCAAGTTCAGAGAGGGCAGATGCCAGCACATTTTTCCGCTATCCAAGGGCCAAACTATTGGACATCTACAGAAAATGTAGTACTTCTATCATAAGCAATAAGTATCCTGATGGGTTCAATGAAGCTCCTCAACTCACTCAGTTGGAACCATTTGAGCCTCTTGCCTTTTTCACCCCAGATATGGACGAAGAGGTATTGCCAATCCATGATATCTATTATGCTTAACTATATGAATTATTTCTTTAGTCATGCTGGACTCTTATTGGCTATGGATGATGGTTGTGTATTTATTTGTTCTAGGCTGTTCTTGAGGGGATTTTGAAAGGTGATGTGCTTAGCAGCGGAGCTGTGCATTCCTCTGTGAAGGACCAAAGCAACAGTAAAAGTCGTGATAATACTGGATGGAATCGTGGGGGGAGTCGCACTGGTTAGTTTAGTTATGACTCTCGTACTGATATTCAGGCACTTGCTTATGTTTTGTGAAACTTACCGCTGTGGCTTACAGGCAGTAAAGAAGACACTTTGCCTGAAGCAAGGAAATCAGGTATTGGTCTTTCTATTGGACAAGACTCTAGGTCCCTTGATACAAAGAGCACAGAGGACATGAATTTGAGTCCCAATCATAGAATGCTGGCTTCCTCGAATATGGAAGGTATTTTCATTGGGCATGAAATACTCTTGTAGTATTACCTCATGTTTTAATGACTTTTGCGTTGTTTGCTTCAGACATCAAAAAGGTTGACAGTGTCTCCGTTTCACTGCATGAAGAAAATGCAAGTGACAGTTCATTAGATACAATGAAAAGAGAAGTGTTTACTTCAACCGTGAACATAAGCTCACACTCTGTTGGTGATCCTCTCAAGGCAAAAGGAATGCTCGGATCAGTCCCTCATCAGGAGAGTCTGAATGAAAGCAGAAATGAAGAACCATCAGAAATTCTGTTAGCAATTGAAGATCAGAATAGCCAGGCTGATAGAAGGGGAAGTTTTGATGAAAAGAGTCAGGTTGTTGGTGGCTTAAATGATCTAGATGCTATTAGAAATCCGGAAGTCGAAGAGGTATCGTCTTCACATGACAAACAAAGCTCAATTTCACGAGTTTTGCCAGAGCATTTATCTCTTTTCTACATAGATCCTCAAGGGGAAGTGCAAGGTCCATTTCCTGGTGTTGATATTATTGATTGGTTCAAGGCGGGTTTTTTTGGTACTGACCTGCTGGTTCGATCTGCGGATGCACTAGAAGGTACTCCCTTCTCACCGCTTAGCGAAGTCATGCCCCATTTGCAAACATCCTCTCAACCTCCATCTGAGACCGATTCTTCCAGAAAGGAAGGGAATTCCAAGGGTATGAATGATGGAGCTGCTAAGGAGTCATTTAATTCCAAATTTGAGCAGCAGGCAGTTGCAGATACTTCTCTTCAGAGTTTTTCAGAAAAAATCACCCCATCAGGGAGAGTGGGAAACCTGTCAATGGAAGATCCCCGTATGTCTGGTAGGAATGTGATTGGAGCAGAGGTCTTTTTAATTATTATGAACATTGATTAGTTGTTTACTTACGCCTCTATGTCTTGTGCTCACTTTATTGGAATAGGGATGATCGATAGTCTCTACGATCAGGAGATGGCATCCACGATGAATATAGAAGCAGCAATGCTGAAAAGGACATCTCCTTTGCGGCAAAGAATAGGAGGAAATACTCAAGCTCAAAGTGAATATCTCCAGTCCCTTTTTACCAAGCACACTTCTGAAAGAGGCAACACATTGGCAGATATATCTGGGATTCCTCCAAGTCCATTGCATACACCAAGCAGGATGGAACTTCTTCATGGGGCGTCAGATGTTTTGTTACCGCCAAGTGGTCCCACACACCTGGATCGGTCATGGTCAGATCTTTCTCTCGGAAGGGATGCTTTATCACACAATATGCCTTTGCATGGAATAGATTCCTTTCAGATGCATCAACTCAGGCGGTTGGAAAAACACAGAATGCAGCAACAGCTGGAAATGGGGCTTCCTTTTCCTCAGATTTTACAACAACAGGAGCATCTTAGACAACAGCAATTAGCAGAGCAGCTTTTGAGTCCAAGGCATGCACATGACATGAATTTACATGCTTTACAGCACATAGCAGGTTCTCAACTGCCTCCAAGGCAGCTGCAGCATCAGCATTCTTTCCCAGGGCAGGCATCTGAGAGCACTGTTGACCATCTTTTAAGACTGCAGCAGCAGCAACAGGCCCCATCACAAGCGTACTTGGAGCAACTATTGAAACAACATCAACAGATTCCAGGAGTTGAGCACTTGCATGGTTCTCCTTTATTGACAGAACAGCAACTACGGAGATTGCAAGAGGCTTCAAGAACCGATTTTCATGCAGCTCAGCAGTTGGAGCAATTGTTGCAAAGACATTCACATGAAGTGCTACTTCAGAGGCATCATGAACAGCAAGAACGGCAACACGCCTTGCTAATGCAGCAGCAACTGTCTAATCTACATGAGCGGCGTGTCTCTGGAGTTTGGGAGGTTGATGAATTCGGTCAATTTGTTCAAGCTCAGGCATCTAATCCCATGCATGCCCAGGAACTTTTCCATCACCAGCAGCTGCAGAGGCAGGCAAGCTTTCCTCTGGAATATCATGGGCCTTCTCATGGAGCAGTCTCTGGTGCTCATGGTCCTCAAGTACGGTTTTCAAGATCAGAGCTCAGAAAACTGGCAGAGCTAGAAATGCAAAGAAATCTTACATCGTTATTGGATGGGACCTCACCCTTACCTCCTGATAGGTTGGCTCAACTTCAAAGCGAAATAGCAAGATTTGAAGCTCAAAATTTATCTGTACCACAGCGGGGTACTTTTGAATTGCAAGCACAGCATTTCCACAACGTTCATTCTCAGCCTGATTTAAGTGGAGAGAGAGTAGGTGGTGCAGGCTGGATTCCTAAACATGAGCTTGAAGTGCAGATCAAGGAGATGCTACATAAAAGCCATAGTAGTGCATCCTTATTTGATCAACTTTCTAGAAAGAATGAGCTCCCTGTTTCAAGCTGGCCACAGGATTTACTTGCTTTTCAAGGTGGTGTGAATACAAAAGCAAAGATACTAGCTGTTAATTCTGAGGAGAACTTAGAGAGAGTCTCAAGAGCCCAAAACCGATCGGAAAGGTTGGCAGACTGGTCATCAGCAGAAGAGATGTCAAGGGTTTTTGGTTCACGATCATCCTTCTCAGGACAGCGAGGAAACTCCCCTTCTCTTTTTCATGAACAGCAGGTAATGCCGAATTTGTGGCCCAGTGAACATGTTCCACAGCCCAGAGTTTCCCAACCACCTCCATTTGAATCAGTTGGTTCTCTGAAATCAAAACATTGGGATGCGGACTGGTTGAGGATGGATGGAGGCCCACATAGAGAGCTAGCAACAAAAGAATTGAATAATATACTGGCAGGTGCGAATAGCAATGTCCCTGTCTCCATTGAGGAAATTAGATCTGTCACGCCGCTGTCCAATGATGGTAGTGATCACATTGAGTTTAGAGATTCTAGAGAAGGTATGAACTAAATTATGAGAACCATTGATGAAATTTTCTTTTGTATGCTAAGCTCTGATGCCCCTTTTGTGGATCAGAAGACACAAAGGAGGTTACTCATGCCCAGTTGCTACGAGATGCACAAGATGATAACTCAGGCTCTCGGCTGGCCATGTGGTCAATGGATGTGAAGAAACAGGCTCAAGCTATGGACTCATTGAGGGAAATGCAGGATCCATCACGAGTGGCAAAAAATGAGCTGGAAGGACTTCTTTCAGTGCATCAACAGGTACAGGGCAATGCAGTCAGGCCAACTTCAACTGGTTTGCCTGTAGGTGGTGTTTCTACATGGCAAAGAGCTCCTTCACCATCCCTGCCTCCTATTTCTGCTCCCCCTCATCATGGAATTGTCATGCGAAGCAGCACTCCTGGAGATGATGATTTTTTTTGGGATCGCAGCAACACAAGCAATGTGCGACAACCCAGGGCAGAGCGGTTAGCTGAGTTTGCTTGCATCCAATATGCCATTTTACATTAGATTCTATTTAGGTTATTTGCATTTGAGCTGTGTGATGGATACTTCTATTTACTTGCAGGTTTGACAAATTGTCATCACGTCGGGAAACTTTTGGCAAAGGATTGCATCTTCAAGCATATGCTACTGGAGGATCACAGTTTCCCGTTTTTTCTGAGCACTCAGGACTCTCTTCTGCTGTTACCAAACCGATGTCGCCAATATCAAGGGGTTTGCAGGGAGCGAAACAAACAGAAGGTATAAAGATTGCCTACCGTTAGCTTCGGTGTTGCACATACAGATTTTGTAAGATGAACACTCTTTTCTCATTTGAATTAGATGTTCCTGTTCTGAAGCCACAAGGTTCACTTACAGTAGCTGATGCTGAAGCTTTCCGTGAATGGTGTGAACAGCAGATCCTCTTGCGCAGAGGGTTGAATGGTAAATATCAACTGATTGCCCTTGCACAGTGAGAGGGATCTTTTCTATTTTTAGGCATGGAGTGAGATATCGCTGGTCCCTTTTCTAATTCATCTATTTCATAATCTGTTTCAGATTGTCTTGAAAGTGACACAAGCTATGAGGCCTTGAAAGCAGAATATCTCTTACAGAAAGACTCTCTTGCTTTGGAAGGAAATTTTACACCCAGTGAGACCAAGGGCAAAAACAATGATGAGTCATTTTTGGTCTCAGAAACTGAAAAACTTTCATTAACTAGCCATAAGAAAAGTTCTGAGGGAGAGGAGGAGGTAGATCCAGAGGTAGCAGGTCAAGGTTCTGCATCAAAGAACTTAAAGAAGAAGGCGAAGAAGGGGAAGAAAGTAATGGATCCATCTTTATTGGGCTTCAGTGTTGCAAGTAACAGAATTCTGATGGGGGAGATCCAGCGTGTTGATGACTAAATTGAGGAAAGCTTTGAGTGTACATTATGCCAATTTTGTATCATATAGAGAGGGCTATTAGATGCTAAGAAGAGCTTGAATGATTTATTTTTTGTGTAGATAAAATTCCGAGGAGGTCGAGGGTGTTCATTTTTCCATCGATCTGAGATTGTATACAGTTTTACCAATGGCTATGCCATCAGTTCAGAGCGAAAGAGGCTCAACCAGTCACTGTTTAATCATACATGTTCAATCAAGTAGAATGTATGGGCTATAGAATCATTAGTCGGATTCTCTGTTTCTGCATGCTTTGCTTGTCAGAAATACAAATCATGTAGCAATTCCTATCTCAAAAGAGTTTGGGATGTCCAACAAAGATTGTATTACATATCTTCTGGTGTACGGGTTGGGATTTGTTTCCACATCTAAGAGATGTTGTGGTTCCTTTTTCTTGAACAAGTTTTGTGCCTATTACTTTCCTTATGTAGCACACATGCACGTGCGCTGAAAGTTTATGATTTTTTCTGATGGAAATTTACCAGGCAAGATAGAATGTTGAGGTAGATACATAGCAGAGAACTGTCCTGCAGTGTTTTTCAGAATTGCTGATGCAGGTGTACTGAAGTATTTGAGTCTTTCTTGCAAACTTTACATTATAAAGTGGGAGGATTTGATTTGGACCTCTTTATCTTTTGCTATTTTTGATTTGAAGTAAAGACCAGTTTTTACATTTCCCATGTTGAAAGACACTGGCAACACTTTTGTTTCTAAACATATTAGTACTGAAACTAGGTGTGTGAAGTTTAATGTTTTGAATGTTGGCCAATCCTAGACAGTCAGGTGTAGTTTCTGACTAGTCACATGTTGAGCTTATCTGATAATATTGATATCGGCCTTTTACAGTTAACTAGTGCAAGACAAGATTGCCTTTTCTGTTTTTAGGAGGGATTTGAGTTGATGCATGGAAACTGAGTGTACCCTTCATAGATTTGTTTTAAAAATTTGAGTGCAGGAATAAAATTGTTGTAGAATCATTTTAGGAATGGAGGATCGTGGCTTTACAGTGGTGCCAGAGGCTTATTCCATCGATTATGATAAGCTTTAATGAACAATGCACATTTGTACATCAGTGTTAGTTAGAGGCGCTGCGATTGTGGTGAAGGGTGATGGTCAGTATCTTCACAAACTGTAGGTGTAGAATTTGTGCCTCTGGCATTTGTGCCTATCATTTGTTCTTGTGATGATAATTCTGCATATGGAGAGCTATTATTTTCTAGATTTCCTTCATAGTGTAATGATGTGGGAACCGATTTTTTGTGTGTAGTTATTGCTGCATACTTATGGATTATGACTTGGATAGACAATCTGTATGGAGATCTCATGCTGAGCTGATTCCAATATGGTAAAATTGTAGTATTTTGTCAGAGTGCTAGGGTCATAGTGATGTGAAATTTGAGATTGTACAATTATGATTTTTTGTGCAAAATGCCGGTAATTAAGATTTGCAAGTCCTCAATCTTTGATTAAGTATCATGTTAGCAATGTAGCTTTCACATGAATTTTGAGGTTCAGGGAAGCAGCATCCTTTTGAAGCTATATACGTATTGTAATGTAGCCATTTTGGCAATGCATTTTGAGAAAACTAAGCTTAGGTGTTTTTATCATGTGGCTTAAGCTTGCAGTGAAGTCGTGGAGGTTATTCAAGTAAAGAACTAACTAGGAATGGTTGTATGTTCCACTCAACTTTGATCCATTTATAGTTCATTCGAGTAAGAAAAAAAATGGCTGTATATCTTCTCGATTTCCACCCTTTTATGATTTCTTCCCTCTTCAGCCATGTAGTGATGTTATTCTGTTCGCAACACCTGGAAAGTGGTCTCGAGAATAAAGAACCCAGTGGCATTTGCAACTGCAAGAAGTGGTATTTGCAAGTGCAAGAATCTTATCTTTTAATTTTAAAGTGGCATTTGCAAGTGGTAGACTTCCCAAATTGTAGGTGATGATGTCTAAGTATACCCTCAAATTTGAATATGAACTAAACTGGACTTGCTCTTCGTTTGAAACATGTTTGGGCTAAATAGGTTTCTTTCCCTTCTAATGAGCATTGACCTCAATTATAAAATATGGGAAGTGTTTGTGAACTCTGA
This sequence comes from Ceratopteris richardii, assembly GCA_020310875.1. NCBI lineage: Eukaryota > Viridiplantae > Streptophyta > Polypodiopsida > Polypodiales > Pteridaceae > Ceratopteris > Ceratopteris richardii. The sequence goes on along the minus strand of CM035423.1, from coordinate 16,400,453 downwards.
TCTTTTGGTTTTTTGGCGTCATCGCAAGTGGTTAACTTCTCCACTTGCAAGTGTTAAATCTTTCCATGCCAGTACACGCTCTTTTTAGTCTTACTTCATACGACTTTTATTTCTACCTTAATATTTCGTTTGGAGCACAAAATATCTTGTGAACTCTGATCTTTTGATTTTCTGGTGTCATTGCAAGTGGTTCACTTCTCCACTTGCAAGTGTTTAATGTTTCGATGCCAGTACACGTTCTTTTGGAGTGTTACTTCATGCGACTTTCATCTCCACCTTAATGTTTCGTTTGGAGCATGAAAATACCTCGGAGATGGCTTGCCAGATTAAAGAAAAAAAGTAGATCCATGGTACCTCATTCTTTCAGTATCCATCTTCAATGGAATTTTAGTTTTTCGAAAGCATGTTTATAAGAATATTTTCTAAATCGAACATCCTTATTTGACACTGTGAATACAAGTAGTCCATGCACTATGGAGACTTCTTGAATGAATAATCTAATTGTAGAAAAAAAGCATTATCAATGGAATTTTAGTTTTTCGAAAGCATGTTTATAAGATTATTTTCTAAATCGAACATCCTTATTTGACACTATGAATACAAGTAGTCCATGCAATATGGAGACTTCTTGAATGAATAATCTAATATTTTCTAAATCTAACATCCTTATTTGACACTAGAAATACAAGTAGTCCATGCAATATGGAGACTTCTTGAATGAATAATCTAATCTAATCTAACTTGAAGGCTAGATTTGTCTTCGTAAAGAGAGTAGATTCTATAAATAATTCTTAAAGTGACTTCCTCTTTTAGGCATCATCTCTTGTTCTTTAAGGTAACCTTTAACCTTCTTTTAAGGTTAAATACCAGGAAATCTTATTAGCCATGGACTGCGTACATCACCTCATGTATAATCATATCCATATCAACTACATGAGATCAAAATAATATTTTCTTGGGTATGCCATGCCAATTAAATTCCTCACAAGGTTTGTGGGCGACTATATTCTCAAGCACACTAAGCAATAAATTATTTGATTATTGAGTCTTTGTAGCTTATGAAATGATTATAACAAGATAATTTCTATATTTTCATTTCATAGATGAAGCTTATTAAATCCATTCTATGTTTCTTTCCAAACACCTTAATTTGAAAGCTATACAAGTTGAATAGAAAATATGTCTCCACTAAATGAAAAGTGTCTTCAATAGTCATTGTAAGGATCATGCAAAAAATCCATACTACCTAAGAGATCATCTTGATCATAATCTTCTTTCTCAAGATTCTAAGACTCCAAAGAATTCTATAATAGAGTTGTTGTATATAAACTATCACAAGTGTAAGCTTGTGATAGTTTATATACAACACAAGTGTAAGTAAACAACACAAGTGTCAACTTTTGGGTAAGTAAACTTCTTCCCTAAAGTGTACTTTTTGTGACATTGCCTTCTACTTTTAAGATAGATCAAAGATTGTGTAAGTTAATTCTTAGGGTGATTTTTCGAAGTTCTACCATGGAACTCAATCATCATGGGTTATGTATAAAGACTAATATTTGGTTAGCTCTATCATATAATGGATAGGTGAGTTAAGTGTGCTTTCTGCGACATCTAAGTGGTCATCCTTGTACTCATAACACAAATTATAACTCAACATTTAGTAGGACTCACTCCAAAAACAATTATTGTGGGATTACCTACTCCTTTGAGCTATTGTAATTATTGATTTCTTTTAATAGATATCTAAAGAATTAGTTTATAATCTTAGTAAAATCTAAGGTCTATACATAGATTGGAAATACTTCTTATCCTTTTCTACATTTATTTGGTTAATCAATCCTTGTTACTTTTCAAATAAGTAGGAATACTAAGAGTTAAAACCTCTTCTTTCTTTTCTTTCTATACTTCTTTAATTTGTCTTTCCCTTGAAAGTGGGATTAAAAAAAAAAATTATTTTCTCTGATATCCTTAGGAGAGGCATATGTACAGGAACTTAAAAAAAGTATTATCTAGTAAATCTTGCATTGATTTGTGCCGAAGGAGAATAATTCTCCCAACTCAAATGGAAGAGAATTCCTATTCTCAGTAGATTTGTTGAACAAGTTTTCCTTTCCTTCTTATTGTAATTATATCACATGCATATCCATAATCTTGAGGAAATTGGAAGAAATTATTTAAATGCAATGGAATTATATCACCCCCCTCCATATGATCACTGCATCATTTGCATATCCATATTTAGAGAACTCGTTTCTAGGATCTTCCTTTTTCTCTTCAAGTGCATGAACCTCATCAACATATAACTTTATGGATTTTTTTCAAAAACTTTCTAGGCATTGTTTGATCATCTATCAAATCTTGACCTAACTATAGTCATAAGTTTAATCTCTAGAAAAAAAATATTTCTCATAAGTCAATAGCATGAATGCTTCTTGTCTAAAAGGGTGCTTTATTGAGGTTCACTCGCTCTACTCCTTTCTTGTGAGGATCATGACTTTCTAATTTCCAAGAGGATATATATATATATATATATATATATATATATATATATATATATATATATATATATATATATATATATATATATATATATATATATAGAGAGAGAGAGAGAGAGAGAGAGAGAGAGAGAGAGAGAGAGAGAGAGAGAGAGAGAGAGAGAGAGAGAGAGAGAGAGAGAGAGAGAGAGAGAGAGAGAGAGACCAAGAGACATATACTCAAGGAGGCTCAAGGAGCTGAAATGCAATAGTCCAAGATAGGAAAAATGCAGAGGAGGGTGTTATATGCACAGAGGAGGAGCAAAGAGGAGCTATAAAACCCACACCGGCTCTATTGGGTTCATTTCTGATGCACCTCTATCATATCGTACTCGATCAGGCTCTCATAGTGCCTCTTTTGTATCAAATTGCTATGCTATGGTTGCATCTAGTCTCTATGATGAGATTGAGCCAATTTTTTTTGATGAAGCACAAAATTCAAAAAATTGGATGGCTGCTATGCAATCTGAATACGATGCTGTTGACAGTCAAGGTCACACACAAGCATGGAAGCGCATCAATGAAGTGGACACACAAGAAGAAGGAGCATGTAGGGAGCTCCAAGAAGCACATGTCAAATTTTCATAACAAATTCCTATAAAAATAGTGATTTTTATCACTAAAAAACATTGTAAATACCATTTTCTATTTTTACAACTCCATTTTTTTCAAGCCGAGAAGTCCTCGAGCTTGAGGATTATTAGAAGTATCACCTTGCCAATTTTCATAATTTTTAGAATCCGTTTGAGCCCCCAAATAAGCCCTGGAACCTATTTTTTTAACTAGATCGGACACTAGGTCTGGACAGGGCCAAAACCCACTCAAAAAACTATAAAAAGGGTTGAAGAGCTCATTTTGGGGGTTAGCTTGTTGTAGGTTTCAACTTTGTAAGAGAGTTCTTTTGTAATCAAAGTCCTTCCATTGTTCCACTCTTTGCTCTTACCTTGTGCGCAGGTGTGTGTATGTGTATGCATGCTTGTATGCTTTCACTCACGCACTTGTGCACCTCACTTGCTCTTGGTCTTCATATCGGTCCTCACGTTTTTGCAGATTGACATTTCTGAGGTGAAGCTCCTCACATTGGTACTTGCCATTGTGCTAGAGTGACACCAAATTTGGCGCCGTTGCCAGGGAGAGAGCTTGGAGGACGAGCGTGTGATGGTAAGACGTAGAGTAGCGACGTTGGAAGGTAAAGAAATCACCATTTTCAGTTCAGTTTCTGAGTTTTGCTTCATCTGCATCATCATCATCACCACCATGTCATCTCATCTTCACCTACTCTCATTTTTTTGCTTTCTTGACTATATATCCCCTATTTTTGCCTCTTCTTCTTCCTTCTTGGCTGTGCAAGAGAGCTCAGAGCTTAAGTGTGGATGAAATACAGAGAATCACACTACTAAAACATCAAAAAATTGAGTGACAATATTGTTGAGTGACAAGGGCTGCGCCTGGTTTCGCGAGTATCGTATCGTGAGATTGAAGGGTGACTTTGCATATACAGACACATAGGAGTGACAAGGAGGACACAAGGTCCACATATCTGCAAAAATTTTTGAATTCGGGTGTCAAAATATCCAAGTATCATGTCCGGTCGAGTTTTGGTATCGCGATACCAGAATTCTCGTGTATCGTGATACTTGTCAAGGTATCATATCGTGCACACCCACTTGAGGTATCGTGATACCATTCTGGTATCGTATCATCAAGTGCTGGTATCGCGATCGCCTCAATGGTATCGTATCGTGGTCCACTTAGTATCGTATCATGTCGGTCACGATATCGTATCGTCGATCGAGCAGTATCGTATCGCGTGCCAGGTTGGTATCGTATCGTGCAAAAAAGTGGTATCGTATCGTCTGATCCTTCGGTATTGTATTGTCCATAGAACTAGTATTGTATCGTGGAAGTTCTAGTATCGTATCGTGTAAATTTTTGGTATTGTATCGCCTATCACCTTGGTATTGTATCATGTAGTGGTCAGGTATCCTATCGTCCCCTAACTTGGTATCGTATAGTCCCTTACCCTGGTATCGTATCGTGTGATTTTTGGTATTGTATCATCAGTAGACCAAGTATCGTATCATCGATTGTTTTGGTATTGTATTGTGAGAAGTGAGGTATCGTCTAGCGGGTGGTATTGTATCGTCGAATGTGGTAATGTATCGTGAAAACCTGGTATCATATCACCTGTCCTGAGGCACTCCCCGAGAGATCTTGTTTCCCTATTTTAGCCCCCAGAACCCTGAACTGGCATAACTTTCTCATACAAAATCCATTTGGAGTGATTTTGGGCTTGTTGAAAACTGGTGGGGAGTACAAAAACATTGATTGGATACGATAAAACTAATACGTGGATTATTATATATAGTATTTTGAAGTTGAACCTCATGTTGGACTAGGAAGCAAGTGGTTCCACAAGATTTTGATCAATTCAAAGGATAATTTTGGACTTATAGACAAAGCTTATGAGCCTAAGATCAAGTAAACACTTAGGAAGAGATAGATAAAGTACCAAATCATCAGAGGCTAGTGTCAACCACACAACCAAGTCGGGGCCTCACAACTCAGTGGTTAGCACTACGTGCTGAGTTCAAAGACGAGTGAGTCAAAAATTTCATTTAACTGGGAGAGACTCTTGGCTTCTGAAGATATGCATAGTTCAGTACCTAGGGAAGGTTTTATGTCTGGAGTAGGAGGGGAATATCGGATGTCTCTTCAATACATATCCACTAACTTGCAAGGAATACCCATCTACCTTGATGGTCTACACAGGTCAGTAGCAAGAATGATAAACACTATAGAATTTGAAATAGTTCCAAGACCAGCTGTCAAGTATGAAGGATGAGTTTACATGGACAAGATGGACCAGATGGACCAGATCTATGTAGTGACTGAAAACCCTGATCAGATTACCGATAGAGGAGAATTAGAGGGACAAGGAACTTCCGAGAGAACACTTCCGAGAGAACCAACAGTGGAGATACCGTGACTACCCTTAGGCGAAAGTCAGTAATGACTCAAGTATTGCAAGCAGACAGGTTACTCCAAGATGACCATCTGATGGATCTATACTTGGTGCATGGATCAAACCTGCTCCTACAAATTGATTCACTGACACAAAGAGAAAGCATCAGCCCAATGACTATTTACGAGTTTAGGGATCCAACAAATCCATCTAGAGGAGATATTGGCCTGTAGATGAAGTGGAGGGGTCTAGATTAAAGTACATGGATCTGCCTATATTCCCTCCTCGAGATCATGCAATTACCTCACAAAACCCATTCTAGACCCAACAAAGAACAGAAATGTGATGTTAGGACAAATGAGCCAAGGTAGTATACCCAACAGACCACAGGTAAAAATCACCATGCCAGGAATTAACCCCCACAACCAAACTAGCCAAGGAATGGAAATTTGAATAGAACCACCCTTAGGGCAGAATCACCCCAAGGTGTTGGAGCTAGAATGCACCCAGTAAAACCCGATATTCCCATCATAATTTGATCCCTAGAGCTAGGAAAAAGAGTGAGACGAATCCAATTGGCCAAATGTATGCAAAATCGTTACGATGGCACAGGAGAGCCCTATGACCACATTGCAGAATTCAAGCAGGTGTTGCGAGCAGAGCAAGTGGACGACTTTTTCTTGCAATATGAATCCTTTGGGCTAACCCTCACAGGAATAGCCTTAACTTGGTTTCAATCCTTGGATCCAAATTGCTTTGGCCATATCAAACAATTCTTCCAAGAATTTATTGGGGAATGCACTAAGCGATTGATCAAGCACAATTCGCCATCGTTAATACATAGTTTCAAACAAGCTCCTAATGAGACAGTAAAAAATGGAGCACGAAGATTTAATCAATACGTAGCCCGATGCCCTGTGACAGAGAGACCTTCTCAACAAAAAATGATATCCCTATTTTTAGAAGGTCTAACCAATGGAACATTGAGAATCTTAGTATATGTAAAACGACTCCAAACCCTAAGTGAGTGTCTTCAGGAGTGCATAGATTTGGAAGAAAACTTAGCAGAGGATCTCAAAACCACACAAGATCCTACCAAATCAGAGGATACAAGGAGCAATGAGACTTCTAGTTCGAGTTATGTGGAGGAAGTGGCAGCATTAGTGGCCAAGAAATTAGGAGTACAAGGACAAAGGAACTACCAAAACTCCTCCTTAAGAGTGCCAATGTTAGGAAGTTGCACACTTTGTGGTGGAGATCATCCATCTCATGTCTGCACCAAAGAAGGATTAGGGTTATCACAACCTTACCCTTACGATAGACAACCAACTCAGGAGCCTAACATATACTCTTATAGTGAGCAAAAGTACATCAACTACAACATCGAAAACTATCCAATGAATAGAAAACCACGACCGTTTGTACCACCCCAATGTAGACCGTATGGGTACCCTCCTAGAGAACAAGGCAGAGAAGTTCCTAGGTATAACCCATGTCCGAGACCACGAGGAGCAACTAGACCATATGAACATGGAGGATATAGCCAACCTCAACCTATACCAGGACAAAAGCCACCCCACCCACTAGCTCCGATACAAGGGCAGAACATCACAATACAAGTCGTTTGTCTTGAGTGTGGCAAAGAACAGCTCCTGAGAGATTGTCCCGAACATCCCTCTAGTGCACCAAAGGTTACACCTGTTAATGTAGTAGGTTTAGTAGGGGATTCAAGTTCCAGTAGCGATAATGTGGAGCCTATACATACGGTTACTAGGGCACAAACCTTACAAAAAGCTAAACTAGTTGAGCAATCAGAGCCAAGTGAATCAAGAGAGCCTAGTAAGAGAAAAACAAGAACATGGAAGGATACTAGGGAGAAGGCCAATCGTAAGTGGACCAAAAAGTTATCCGAACTAGAAGAAAGCTTGAAAGATGCAAAAACAAAGATAAAAGATATTGCATCTCAAAATCTCTCTCATGTGAAAACTCCATCCACAACACCTCATCCCCACCCACAAACCACTGTAAATAAACCACAACCAGGATCTGTTTTTGCACATCCAACCCTAGAAGACTTGGACATGATGTTCAAGGCATACCAGACTCGACATCAAGAAGGGCCAACACCTGCAAACCTAGACAAGAGCTACCCTAGAGCAGATTTAAAGTTTGAATGGACAAAAATGTGCATAAAGATGGTGGAACTAGCTCAAGCCATGTTCGAGGCCAATCAATCGTTCAATCAGACAAATGCTATTACACCAGGTTTGCACTTCTAGGGTTTACTAGATAGATTAGAGCAGTTGGTAAATAAACCGCAAGTTTCTTTACCTCCACACGCTAAACCAACTATTGAAAGAGAAAGCTCATCACCAAAGAAAGTCTATGTCCCAGACTCCATAGAGGATGGAGAACCTCTTTCAATTCAATAGCATGCTCAAAGTTCTTGCGAGAAATACAAGAAGAGAAATGGGCGAAGGAGAAGGATGTTTCCCCTCCTATTCTTGAGATAGATGACCTTCATGATCAATTCCCACAAGACATTCCATCTCTTTATGGAGATCAGGTAGAGCAACGAGGAGAAGAAAGGTCACGATTTGAATCCAATTCTTTACAAGAGTTGCCACAATTCACAAGCCAATGGGAAGCTGAATCTCTCCATGTCACAGTTCCCACAATATTGATCAGAAACGAAGACTTGGTGGTTCCAAAAAACACTGAAGTCGTGAAGAACACTAAGGTTTAGTGTCATCTCACTTTAGATGAACTGCTCAAAGTAAAACCTGAGTTATGGAAACATGTGGCAAATCAGGTTCTTCAAAAAAAGAGAAAGAGAAAGCAGGCTCTAAGGAGAAAGTACCAGAGATATATCTAGACAAAATAGGTGACATGAGCGAAGGTGAGGAAGGTAATACTTATCTTCCAATCACCTACCAAGGTTTCACAACCAAAGCAATCATAGATTCAGGTGCTGGTGTTGCTATTACAACCACCTCCTTGTGGAAACAATGGGGTAAACCCCCATTAAGACCAACTAGAATGAAGCTTCAGATGGCTGACGACCATGTGGAAAGACCTCTAGGAATGATAGAAGGGATAACTCTAACCACTTGTGGTGTAGAGTTTGAGCACACCTTCGCTATCTGTGACTTTGGTAAAACTAATACCTACGAAATGATCCTAGGAAGACCCTTCCTACAACAACTACAAGTTGTACAAGATAGGGGAACCAGTTCTTTGTACTTGCAATGTCTAGGGGTCACAACCAAGGTCAATTTGAAGGATTACACCTTCAGAGATGTACCACCCCTAAAGTGGAATCCTATCCACAAGGAGCAAGAAGATTCAATCTCTGTGTATTCTAAAAGTTCATCTGATACATCCTGGATGCATGAAGATACTCATTTGTGGATGTGCAAGGTCGCAAAGGAAGAGGAAAAATGCTTAAAGGCAAGAGAAAAAGGAACTTCTCAAGGAGATAGACCAGTTAGAGACCCAGCCTATACACCGATGATCTTTCCGGATGAGGTATTTGATCTTCATGATCGGGCAGAAATCTTAGCCACCATGGACATTGCTGTCAATGAAGAATAGTGGACACCTCATTGTGATGAGGAGGGTTATGATATTTTAGTGTTCATGTGTCATCCCTTGTTAGAAGAATGTGACCCTAGTGACTTCATAGAAGAAGAAGAAGAGAATGATGACAATCTAGAGTCCATTGTGATGGATAGTTGCTTTATTTCAGAGGAGCACTATCTAGAAGACATAGGAGTATTTACACAAAAAGAAGAAGAACCTCTTACAAGCATCAAAACTTTAAACTCAAAGGATGGAAGTGAAGGTGATCAAAAGAAAAAGAAAAGAAAAGTAGTGAAACAAGAAGAGGAGGAACCATTGTTCGAAGTACCAGAAACTTTCAGGAAATACGAAGTTGAGGACCGAAAAATTTTGGTAAGCAGGAGAAGCATATGATAACAAAGAAAAGACCAAAAAAATCGTAGTCACCATGGAAGAAAACAAAGAGAGGTGTACATACATAGGAGATGACCTAAGTAAAGAAGAGGAAGCAGAGTTAGTAGCCTTATTAAGGGAATATAGGGACGTGTTTGCGTGGCACTATAGAGACTTGAAGGGAGTAGATCTGAAAATCTGTTCTCATATGATCCCCATGATAGCAGATGCCAAGCCCACCAAACAGAAGCCCTACACATATAATGACACTTATGAAACCAAAATAAAAGAAGAAATCGATAGATTGATTGAATATGGATTTATTTATGAGATTGAACATACGAAGTGGGTGTCCCCCATTGTTGTGGTGCCCAAGAAGAATGGAAAGTTGCGTGTATGTATTAACCTTAAAAAAGTTAATACTGCCACGATAAGAGATAGTTATCCGCTTCCAATCACTGAACATTTATTAGAGCGTGTTGCGGGCAAGGAAGTGTATAGCTTCCTTGATGGATTTTCGGGCTACAACCAAGTAGCCATTGCCCCAGAAGATCAACACAAAACGGACTTTGCAACAGACTGGGGAATCTTTGCATTTTGTGTGATGCCATTTGGGCTCACCAATGCACCTGCAACATTCCAAAGGCTCATGTGTCATGTCTTCAAATAGTTCTTGCGAAAGAGCTTAGAAGTATATGTGGACGATTTATGTGCTCATTCCCAAGAAAGGAGACGTCACATTCCTGAGCGTAGACAGATCTTCAACAAGTGCAAAGAATACCAAGTGTGTTTGACCCAGAGAAGTGTGTGTTCATGGTATGTCAAGGTAAAATCTTAGGTCATATTGTTTCTAAGAACGGAACATCAACAGACAAGGACAAAGTAAAAGCCATAGCGGAGTTGCCGAGGCCAAGGAATGTTAAAGAGGTACAAGCCTTTATGGGCCATTGTGGATATTACCGCAGGTTTATTCACATGTATGCAATTATAGCTAAACCTCTTTATGCCTTGTTGACAAATTTTGAGTGGAATGATGAATGCGAGAAGTCCTTCAATGAGCTGAAGAGACGATTGTGCACAACCCCAATACTGACCACTCCTGATTGGACTTAACCATTCCATGTCCATGTAGATGCATCCAATTATGCAATAGGATGTGTGTTGTCACAAACAACAGGAGAAGGAAATTTAGATTTGCCTATAGCATATGCTAGTAGGCAATTGAACGCTGCTGAACGAAACTACACCACAACCGAAAGAGAAGGTTTAGGCATGGTATATGCTGTGAAGAAGTTTAGACACTATCTATTGGCCAACAAGTTCAAGTTTTTCACTCATCATCAAGCTTTATTATACTTGGTCAATAAACCTTGCAATACTGGATGCTTAGTAAGATAGTTCCTCTTACTAATGGAATATGACTTTGAAGTTGTTGTGAGGAAAGGTAGGACCCACCTCAGGGTAGATCACCTTTCTCGCATCACTTCAAGAGAGCCACCGCAAGGAGTGTCTAATGAACTACCTGACACTTATTTGTTCAATCTAGAAGTTGTTCCTAAATGGGAAAATAAGTTGGTACCAGTCCTAACCTTTGGACCTGCAAATAAGAATATGAGGATGAACAAGGATGACATTGTACGATCACAAAAATATCAAATATTGGTAGGGAGCATGTATAAACAAGATACAGAAGGTGTTCTAGCTTGTTGTGTTGAGGAGGATGAACACAATAGTTGGTTGCAACAAGCCCATGAAGAATTTCTAGAGAATCACTATTCTAAACAACGAATGTTGCAACATCTAAAATGTCTAGGAGTGTATTGGCCTAGTATGGACAAAGAAATTCATGAGTGGATCAAGAATTGTCTAGTGTGCCAGAAGAGACCCCCTATGGAGCATGCGACTCTTTATCACGTATCATTAACTCCAGATTGGAGTGCTCCATTGGTAGAATTCATGAGATCAAGAACATTACCCAATGAGGGCTAGTCTAGCAAGGAAACAAAGCATGGAGCAAGAAGCTCAAGACTACACCCTCATAGGAGATAACCTATACCGAAGAGGCAAAGATGGTTACTTAAGATTATGCATTCACGAATCAAACTATTTGAAAATCTTAGAGACTGCCCATAGCAGTGTTGCAGGCGGACATTTTGGTCCTGACCGAGTAATTCAGACTATTCTATTCTCAGGAATTTGGTGGCCCACTCTTCATATGGATGCCCATACCTATGTGAAGAAATTTGACACATGCCAACGTGCCCAGTACCCAATTAGAAAAGATGAGATGCCTTTGAGGCCAATGATGGGAGGATGTGCATTTTTGAAATGGGGTATAGACTTTGTAGGTCCCATGCAGAGTACATTATTGTAGCCACAGATTACCTTACAAAGTGGGTAGAAGTAAAAACCACTACAAAGAATGATGCTCAAACAACGGCTAAGTTTTTATTCGAGAATGTGTTCACCCGATATGGACTACCAATAGAGTTAGTGAGTGATCGAGGTACGCACTTATTGAATGAAGTCATTGAAAATCTCCTCCAAGAGTTCTTGGTGATACATAAGAAGTCTGCCCCCTATCATCCACAGGCTAACGGACAAGCTGAGAGCACTAACAAGATCCTATGTAATGTATTGACAAAATTGGTAAATAATAAGCACTCTGATTGGGATAAACAGCTTCATCATGCTGTTTGGGCTTATCGAGTTGCCTACAAAACGGTACTCAATGCCACCCCATTTCAGATGGTCTTCGGATAAAATGCTGTGCTACCTTTGGACTTCCTAATCCCAACTTTAAAAGTAGCACAAGAGCATGAGTTGAATGGACACGAGTTATCCTGTAGGATCTTTGATCTAGAACGCTTAGGTGAGACAAGGCTACGAGTGACGACAGGCATCTATGCTGCAAAGAAAAGGCAAAAAGCATACTTCGATGCACATATCAAAGATAAAGGCTTGAAAGAGGGAGGCCTAGTGTTGGTTTATACCCTAAAGCAACATGCCCATAAATTGGAAAAAAGAGGATACGGACCCATGATCATTAATAGAATTTCCACTAGTGGTGCTATTCAATTGGCCACACTAGAAGGCGATGTCTTGCTAAGCTATATTAGTGGTTGTCGAGTCAAGCTATATCAAGAACCTCTTACAGAGGATATGCTAAAGAGACTCAACACTGCTAAGAAGCGACAAGAAGAAGAATTAAGGGTTAGAGAAGAAGCACAAACAGAGGCTAGAGAACACGTTAGGAGAAATAAGTTAAGACACCTAGGCCTAGATATCAATCTTGAGGCCCCAAGATACCACATGGCCATGTGTCAAACATCAAGTGAAATTGATTCTCAAATAATTGATCGACGTCCCTTTATGACCATAATAGTAGGACAAGGGAAGCATGCAAGAACTGTGAGAGCATTGATTGACTCAGGTGCAGCAACTAGTGCGGTTAGACTTTCATACTGCCAAGATCTACAATTGAACATCAATTCCATTGAAGCCTATCTCATAGGATTGGGAGGTGTGGAAACCCCTTGTTTGGGTGAGGTAGAGCTTCCCATCTATCTTCAAGATGTTCCAATGAGAGTCAAAATGCTCATGTGTGAAGATGAGGACCTTACAGAACCACTTGTCTTGGGTCAAGACTGGATCTATGACCATGCCATCAACTTAAACCTTAAAAGGTAACTTCTTCAAGTTTGGGTACATGAACAATGCATCACATTAGAATTAGAGAATTGCATGGGCACACATCCAAGTAGCACGTATTCTCTTAGTTCCTCTAGGCCCAATCTGAGCAAAGAAGATGTTGTATGTGTCAAGAAAGCTATGATCTAGAAGGGTCGATCTTGAGAGAACGGTCTCAAAGGAGAGATAACCCCTCTTCTTTTTCAAAGACTACTGCAACCACACCAATTCAACCAAAGAGACAAGTGAAAAAGTACACGCACATGGCTACATCTAATAGACAAACCAAGTGCAAGAAGAAAGAAGCTCAAGGCATGAAGCAAATTTGGGTACGAAAAGAAGAGCAACCACCAACTTTGCCACACCCATTACCATTGAAGCAAGCTAACCATGCTAAAAGAAGCACCAAGAAATGAGAACAAGCTCAATCCCTAGGTCTCCGACAAAGTTGGGTACCAAAGCCATCGATAAAGATAATAACGTACAAATTTGGGTGCCTAAGAAATTAGTTGCAGCTCAACAAGGTCAAGTACACATGTGGGTACCCAAGGAACTGTTACATGCACAAAGGCCTTGGCTCCCCACCATGCAAAAGGTCTCAAAAAAGAAGCCAAGGAGAGAAAAGGGTAAGAACCGAGCAGAAAGACCAAACAAAGCTACACTCAACTCTTTGACAATAGTACGAAGACAAGTAACAAGGATATGGGTTTGGAAGCCAAAAGCACCCACAAAAAACGAAGTGGCAACCGGGAGGGATAAGAAATACAAGCAACCATCCACAGATGAAGAAGCCAAAGTTTATCTTTACGCCGCCGAACACTATTATCAAATGGATCCCTAAAGGGAGAAATGGTCATTTGTCATTTAACCATGGATTGTGCACATCATTTCAAGATCCATTGGCGACCTCCAACAAAGACTGCATCAACATCCACAAGCAACCTTGAAGCCTCGACGACCAACGACCATGTGCCTTTGGCATGACCTTGTCTTTTGCACCATTGAAGTCATGCATTTCAAAAGTGTGCATTAATATAGGGCCACATTACACGGCTGTGCATAAACACAATTGAGAAATCCCAGGCACATGAGATACACTTGACATATGTAAAATATTTTATGATATTAACATCTTTCTTCTTGTTTTGTGACACTCTTCCAAAAAACAAAAAAAGGAAGAAAAAAAAAGAGAGAGAATGAAATGAGAAAGGACAGGACTGTGTGCTTGAAGCATCTCCGATGTGACCCATCAACAAGGACATCCATCAACAAGGACATCCATCAACAATGGAAGATAAGTCGATGGTCAATCCCCATGCTGGAGCACACCACGAAGAGATGAATATCGATGGACATTTGACCATGGTAAGAACCACCTACTTCGACAACACGATAACCATGATAGAGTAGGAAACCTCTTCGTCAATATCCCCTTGAGCACTTCACTCAAGACCCAAATTCTTGCACCATACTTCTTCCAATGCATTCCCCACGTATGCATGCATAGGGCCACATTACAAGGCCATGCACAAGGCACATATCTTGTTCAACCCATGCACTAATGCACTTACCCATCATCCATTATGGGTTACAAGTAGTTGACATGAAAACGAGGAAATCCATCTTTGGAAGAACCAGAGGACATCACGGTGACAACAACAAGAGCAAGGAAGCAATCCACCACGAGAGTTGCTCATACCCATCATTGACAACCTCTTTTGAGTAGCTCACAATTTTTGAAAGCTCACAAAGACACCATCAAGCGGGAATTCAAGGAAGATGTACATACAAAGGTAGGAGTGACAAAATGAGGAACCAGACAACTGCCTAAGCTAGAATTGGAAGATGGACCGCTCTTGTGGATACATGATGGACACTATCTCTCCAAGCACCATGGAACAACCACTACAACAAGGGTCTGTCAGGGACGACAGACTGTAGAGGGGGGGGGAGTTTTGACAGTCAAGGTCATGCACAAGCATGGAAGCGCATCAATGAAGTGGACACACAAGAAGAAGGAACATGTAGGGAGCTCCAAGAAGCACATGTCAAATTTTTTTAAGAAATTCCTATAAAAATAGTGATTTTTATCACTAAAAACCATTGTAAATACCATTTTCTATTTTTACAACTCCATTTTGTTCTAGCCAAGGATTCCTCAAGATTGAGGATTATTAGAAGTATCACCCTGCCAATTTTCATAATTTTTAGACTCCGTTTGAGCCCCCAAATAAGCCCTGGAACCTATTTTTTTAAGTAGGTCAGACACTAGGTCTGGACAGGGCCAAAACCACTAAAAAAACTATAAAAAGGGCTGAAGAGCTCATTTTATGGGTTAGCTTGTTGTCTAGAGGAGTCCTCTAGATGCATATTCCCAAATCATTGTAATATATTCCTTGTACATTAGTAGGAAATTCACCTTTTAGTTAATAAAGTGCCGGTCTCTTGTGTGAAAGGACCATTTTTAGGGCACATGTATATAATTCACTTTGTGACTCTTTGTAGAGACTTTTTGCCATTGTGCAGAAGAAGAGCTTGAGAATTTTGAATTTGCTTCTTTCCTACAGATTTCTACCTTCTCTTTGATCTTCTATGTGTGTGTCATGCTTGGAATGTGTGTGTAGGACTGTTGTCTACCCCTCCCCACTGTTTTTGAACTACTGTAGTGTGTGTGAGAGCTATTATGAGTTGTGGAGTGAGTGTATGTGCTTCTTGCCATTCACTATTTTGGCCATAACTTGAAGCACAGTTGTCAGAATCGAGTGAAACTACCTCCAATAGACGCGTCTCGTCCAGAGCTTTGAAATGAACCCCCTATTGCCCATATTCGGAGTTCAGAGCTAGGAGAAATCCTCGATTTAGTGAAAATTGCTGTAAGTGGTATCGCGACAGACACTTTCAGTATTCAAGTGAGTTAGAGAGGTGGATTTTTCTTTTCTCATGCATGTAAGCTGAACCACTTCATTTCCCATCATGTGTGCACATGTCCTCATACACTTGGTTAGGTCATTTCATCGGATGGACAAATAAGCGTGTGTCAATTCCCTACTATAAGCACTTGTGTGGCAAATGAGATTTAGTCTCTTTGGCACAAGTCCTTAAGTCCTCTTGACTTAGGTACACACGTTTTTGGTGCCGTTGCTGGGGACACACTTAGCCAAGGTGCGTTCGTGATGGTTATAGCTCGAGAGTGACGAAATCGTACTTGTAGAGTGAATTCGTTCAGTGGCAAGTAGTCAACCGCTTTAGCACTTGTTACTTCACATTCTGGAGGTGTGTGTAATGAGTTTTTAGGTTTAGGGTTAGGAAAGAGGGAGAGAAGGAAGAGTTAGGGTTAGGTTAGGAAGAGAAGGGGAGTAGAAGTAAGTCAAGATCACCAAGAAAATCCCAAAAAATTTATCAAATTAGTGTAGTTAAGTTCAGTCTCCAAAAAAGTATAAAAACCAAAAATTTTAGATCATTTCTCATCTGTTCAGAAAGCAGTATTGTTTGAGCGCAGCGATCGGTATCGTTGGGGTAGTATCGCGCTTTCCAGGCCTTCCAAGCTAGTTATTGAGTTCAAGGCACAAGCAGGACACCTCAAAGGTAAGATTCCATAAGATTTCAATGGTAAAAACACATTAGAAGTGCACTAACACGTGATCACATGCACATCTGGTATCACGGGGTGGGACAGAGTGTTTTTTGGATTGCTTTGAGTGAGATAGTAGGCTAGGAGTGAAGAGGGGTGAGAGAAGAGCAAGGGGGAAGAAAAAATTTTGAATTTGGAGGTATTTTGGCTTGAGTATCGCGATCGGTTGAGTTTCTGGTATCGCGATACCAAAAATTCCCTTGTATCGTGATACTCACCAAAGTATTGTATCGTCAACTACCAGCCTTGGTATCATGATACCACTTGTGGTATCGTATCACCAGGTTGGTATCACGATCGCACTTTACCAAAGTGGTATCGTATCGTGGTCCACCCTTGGTATCATATCGTGCAGTTTTGCGATATCGTATCACGTGACTGCTAGTATCATATCGTGCAATACCCAGGTATCATATCATCTCTCTTCCCGGTGTCGTATCGCGATACCATTTTAGTATCGTATCGTGCAAGGTGGTGGTATCGTATCACCACTTGCTGTGGTATCGTATCGCCACTTGCCGTGGTATCGTATCGCGTGAGAAGGCCAATATCGTATCGTGCTTTGTGGCAATGTCGTATCATAAAAAACGTATCGGCCAAAGCATAAGTATCGTATCGTCGGGGTTTTCTGGTATCATATCGTGGACTATGTAGGTATCGTATCGTGATTGGAATTGGTATCGTATCATCTTGACGTGAGGTATCGTATCGTCAGGGTAGCCAGTGTTGTATCGTGCTCAACATTGGGATCGTATCGCATGTGGATCTAAGTATCGTATCGTCTAGTCTTCAGATATCGTATCGTGAGCTTGAGTGGTATCGTATCGTGGATAGCTTGGTATCGCCTAGTGCAGTATCACCTAGAACAGTATCGCCAAAAGTGGTATAGCTTAGAACATTTGGAGCATTTTCAGAGGTAAATTTAAGGCATTTGAGGAGCCACTTAGGGAGAGTTTTAGAGACCTAGAGAGCCTCAAGAGAGTGAATGAACTTGAGATCAGGAAGGGTGCTAAGTAGCTAGAGAAGTGTTATATCTTCCGTGGGAAGTGCCGCTCAGGTCAGTCACCACTCGGTCTATTCAGACACCTCTAGTGACTCAGAGGAAGAGATACCCATGGCTTCAGAAGACATGCAAGGCCCCACTCCCGATAGAAACTTCATGACTATGATAGAAGGAGAGTATCACACTTCTTTACAGTATGTTTCTACTAATGCCCAGGAGATCCCCATCTACCTCGATGGTTTAAACCGATTTGTGGCTAGGATGGTGACTTCCATGGATGCCACAATTATGCCCAGACTGGCCATTAAGTATGAGGGAGGAGCATACATGGACAAGATGGGTCACATCTACTTAGTGACTGAATTTCCCGACTTGTTCAATGAGAGGGAAGAGCTAGTGGGACAAGATAACTCAGGGAGACCAAACCCTGAGGAGTTAATGACGACCCCTAGAGGCAAGTCCCAAGTGACACGAGTCTTGAGAGGGGACTTGATACCTCAAGACGACTACCTATTGGAAGTCTATTTGATCCATGGTTTGGACTTGTTGCTGCAAACTGACTCACCAGCCCAAGGAAGAGAAGAAAGTCCGATGACCTTTTATGAGTTAAAGGATCCGGAAGACGAGTCTAGAGTAACATACCTAGACAAGAACCAGAGAAGGTATTGGTTGGTAGATGCCATAGATAGGGCTCAACTGAAATACATGGGTTTGCCTATATTCCCTCAGAGAGAGCAGGCAACCACCTCTCAGAACCCCTTTGGAACCCAACAAGAGGCAGAGCACACCATGTCGGGACAAACTAGCCAACGGAGTGTTCCGAACCGAACTCATGTACAATTTGTGACTCCAGGAGTGCAACCACACAATCATACCCACCCTGGAGTAGGTAATCAATACCGACCACCGGTAAGACCATGACCACCAATAGGAGTACAGCCTGGAATACCCCTAGTTAGACCAACGGTTCCTGCCTTCCCTGTAATGCCTAGATAGCCAGAACCAATGAGAAGATTGAGACCTATTCACGTGGCCAAATGTGTGAGGAATCATTATGATGGATTGGGAGAACCTTATGACCACATTGTAGAATTTAAACAAGTCCTTAGGGTGGAACAAGTAGACGACTTCGTGTAGTATGAGTCTTTCGGACTCACCCTCATAAGAACAACTCTGACTTGGTTCCAGCCATTAGACCCCAACCAATTTGGAAATATGTAGCAATTCTTTCAAGAATTCATTGGGGAATTCACTAAGAGAGAGATTAAACACAATTCTGTGTCTTTAATCCATAGCTTTAAATAGAACCTTAATGAAACTATGAAAACAACCGCCCGAAGATTCAACCAGTATGTTGATAGATGTCTAATTGCAGAGAGGCCCACTTAGCAAAAAATGATTTCATTATTTTTGGATGGACTCACGAGTGGAACCCTAAGAATGCTAGTTTACGTGAAGAGGTTACAAACCCTGAATGAGTGCCTTCAAGGGTGTATTGACCTAGAAGACAATCTAGCTGAGGATCTCAAGAGTACGCCGAGCCCCACTAAATCTGAAGACTCTCGGAGTACAATTACTTCCAACTCCAATAATGTGGAGGAATTAGCGGAGCTAGTGGCAAAGAAATTAGGAGTCCAAGGACAAAGAAACTACCAACACCCAGCCTTAAGAGTGCCTATGTTATGAAGATGTAGTCTATGTGGAGGAGATCACCCCACACACCTATGTGTTCGAGGAGGAACTGGTGTACCTCAGACATATCCTTACAACAGACAGCCCCATCAAGGAGCTGCCTTGTACTGTCATATAGAACAAAAATACACTAATCACACCACGGAAAACTGCCCATTCAATAGGTAGACACAACCTCTACAACCGCCTCAATATCGGCCATACAGATATCTACCAAGAGAGCCAGGTAGAGATGTGCCCAGATACAATCCCTACCCAACACCAGCAAGAGTTCCCATGCCATATGAACTAGCACAATTTGTAAACCCTCAACCGGTGTTAAGACCACAACCTCCACTTCCTCAACATGTGGTACTGGTTAAGTACACTCAACCAGAGGAAAACCTAGAAAGAGCCATTGTACCAGCATCACCTATAACCAATGTGGAGTCTACACTCAGGTTACGAGCAATCTCAGGGAGAGTACTACCCGTATGACACTAACATGTCTGAGTATGAACAAACCTATGACCCACACTACTACGGATACGAAGGATACAAATATGCCTATGGACCAGAAGTGGCAACCTTAATGTACACCGCACCTAAAGTACAGCCACCCGTGAGACCCCCCATTAGACCACCTATGCCGAGAGGACCATGTTATAGATGCGGAGGAGACCATTTTATTAGAGAATGTACTCGGCCTTACAATCCACCACCTCCTAGGACTTGGGAAGGATATTGCAGTGATTGTGGAAAGGAACATCTCTTCCGTGATTGTCCAAAAAATCCCAACAAGGCTCAAGACACTGCACCTATTAATGTAATTGAAGTGATAGAATCACCTGGAGGTGATATAGAATACACCGTGACCTTAAAGGCCATTACACAAGCTCAAATGAAGGAAAGAAAGGGAAAACAATCGGATCGGGAACAAGAAAACAATAGCACCATAAATCCCAAAATTCAAATAGTAGAAGATTCAAAGGATCCACATGAGAATACCCAGAACATGAAAGCACAAAAATGGAAGGAAAGAAGAGAGAAGTTCAAAGAGAAATGGATGAAAAACAAAAGTCAAGACAATAAGAAACAAACAAGAAGCAGTAAGGAACATAAAGAACTAGAGAGTCGGGAAGCAGTTCCCAACCCACCGCTTATCCAAGAAGCAGAGAAACCAGGGTCAATTCTAGCTGACCCAAAACTCGATGATTTGGACATGTGGTTGAAAGCTTAACAAGCTAGAATTAAGACTGGACCAAATGTGGAACAACACGAAAAACTTTAGCCACAAGGAGAATTAGAAAAAGAGAGACTTGCGATATGTAGGAAGCTTATAGAGGTAGCACAAGCAACCCTAGAAAAGGCTATCCCAGCCCTTCCAGAAACAAGGATAGTAGAGGAGCAATACAAGGAGTGTGCTAAAGCCAAGGATAAAGAACCTAAAGAGAAGGATGACAAATGTGAGAGAGTGAAAAATCAAGACAAACCTATGTCAACAATATCAGATTTAGAGGCTGACTGGCCAAAAGAATTATGGAATAGAATCGGAGAAGAACAATGGAAGAGGAATGGAGTGATTAAGCCTCACTTTGAGGAATTAGATGTGGAAGTTTACCAACCAAATCCCAACATGGAAGAAGTATATGAGGAAGTATCAAGACTAGACCGAAACAGAGAAGAAGCTCAAAGTATTTCAACCCTACCAAATTACATGGGAGAATATGAAAAGGAATCTATGATAATCCGAGCACCCACAATACATGGAAAAGGAAAAGAAAACTAAGATAAGAATTCACACAATCTAACAGAACTTAGGAAGAAGAAAGTACAATGCAAACTGACTATGGAAGAACTACTTCATGTTAAACCGCAATTATAGAAGCAATTAGCAAGTCAACTGGAATTAGGACAGGAAAAGGATGAAAAGGAAACCAAGAGGAAAGAAAACCCTTCTAAGATACAGATTCCAATAGATAAGGTGGGAGAATTTAGTGAAGGAGACGAAGGTAACACATGTCTCCCTGTCACTTACAATGGGTACATGGCCAAGGCTATACTAGACACAGGAGCAGGAGTAGGAATTGCCACCAAGGAGATTTGGGAGAAATGGGGAAAGCCTGCCTTACGACCCACACACATAAAACTCCAATTAGCGGACGGTCATGTGGAGAAACCCTTAGGAATATTGGAAAGAATCAAGTTAACCACCTATGGAGTTGAATTTGAGCACACATTATCCATCTGTAAGTTTGAAAAGGCTAACAATTACGAAATGATATTAGGACGACCTTTCATGAGACAAATGCGGGTAGTGCAAGACTGGGGATGAGATTCATTATATCTACAACATCAAGGAAATACCACCAAGATAAACTTGCATATGTTCTCATATCGAGATGTCCCTCCACTACAATGGAATCCCATACACAAGGAGGAAGATGACCTATCTATTGATAGCGCTGGAACAAGCGATCAATCATGGATGCATGAGGATGCCCAATTATGGATGTGTAAAGAAGGCAAGAAAGAGGATAATAAAAGGTAGCTGTGGCCAATAGGACATCCTAACTACCGGCCTGTAGAGGACCCAAGGTATGTGCCTCAAATCTTTCCTGACGAAACATTTGAACCACATGGATGGATGGAAATCTTAGCTACCTTGGATGTATGTGTGAATGAAGAAGTTCTAACTATGAACGAGTGCATAGACGAAGAAGGCTGTACATGATGTAAATCTGTACATGGTTGTCCTGAAAGAGGTGTAAGCAGGAGAACTCTTAGAAAAGGAATGGAAAGAGGAATACAAGAGCATAGAGATGGAACCGGAGTTTGACTCTGAAGAATGTTACCTAGAAGCTATTCATACCAAAGACAAGTATGGAGTGACCAAGGTATTAGCAATTGAAGCAGCCCCGTACTACAAGAGCAAGAGGAAAGTGTGAGTAAAATCGGACCAAATCCAGATCTTTTCGAGGTTCTAGAGCATTTTAAAAGGTACAAAGTAGAAGAGAGAAAGATAGCCATCTAGATGCCTAAGAGAGAGGCTAGAGAAGGAGAAGCATACGACAACAAGGAGCATACAAAAAAAATCACAATAACGGTGGAAGATGGAGAAGAAAGATGTACCTACATAGGTAAAGATGTGTCAACGGAGGAGGAAGAAGAATTAATACAATTGATCCAAGAATATCGAGATGTATTTGCGTGGACATATAAGGATCTCAAGGGTGTGGAACCCTCAATTTGCTCTCATAGAATACCAATGACGACGGAGGCAAAACCATCGAAACAATTCCCTTACACATACAATGAGGTCTATGCTGCTAAAATTAAAGAAGAAATAGACAAGCTATCAGCGGTAGGATTCATATATGAAATAGAACACACGGAGTGGGTTTCACCATTAGTTGTTGTGCCTAAGAAGAACAAAAAACTCAGAGTATGCATTAACCTGAAAAAAGTGAATGCAGCTACTATATGTGATAGCTACCCTTTACCCATTACTGACCATCTATTGGAAAGAGTTGCAGGAAAAGAAGTCTATAGCTTCTTAGACGGATTCTCTAGATACAACCAAGTAGCTATTGCTACTGAGGATCAACATAAGACTGCATTCGCTACTGAATGGGGAGTCTATGCTTTCCAAGTGATGCCTTTTGGAGTCACTAATGCGCCTGCTACTTTCCAATGATTGATGTGTCATGTTTTCAAAGAATTCTTGAAGAAGAGCATGGAAGTGTATGTAGATGACCTGTGCACATATTCAAATAAAAGACAGGACCACATTCCTGAATTGCGGAAGATATTTAATAAATGCCGACAATATAGAGTTTGCCTGAACCTAGAGAAGTGTGTCTTCATGGTAAGACAAGGGAAGATCTTAGGACACATAGTCTCTAGAAATGGAATATCCACAGATGAAGACAAGATTAAGGTCATTTTGGAGCTTCCTAGACCTAAGAATGCGAAAGAGGTGCAAGCATTTATGGGACATTGTGGATACTATCGTCGATTTATCCACATGTATGCCATAATCGCCAAACCCTTGTATGGACTCTTGACTCAATTCGCATGGATAGAGGAATGCGAGAAGGCATTCAATGAGTTAACGAAGCGGCTTAGCACAGCCACAATTCTGAAAACACCGAATTGGAACAAGCCTTTCCATATTCATGTGGATGCTTCTAATTACAATAGGATGTATCTTAGCCCAACCAGCAGATGAAGGGAAGTTAGATCATCCAATTGCTTATGCGAGTAGACAATTGAACCAAGATGAGAGGAACTACACAACTACATAGTGAGAGGGACTAGGAATGGTCTATGCAGTGAAAAAATTTAGACACTATCTCTTAGCCAACAAGTTCAAGTTCTTCGTAGACCATCATGCTTTATTGTACTTAGTCAATAAGCCCTACAATACGGGAAGACTGGTAAGATGGTTTTTACTATTGATGGAGTTCGACTTCGAAGTAATAGTGAAAAAGGGAAATACTCATGTGAGAGCAGATCACCTCTCTAGATTAACACATGGAGAACCACCAAATGGAGTACTCGACGATCTGCCAGACACTTATTTGTTCAATCTGGAAGTATGTCCAAAGTGGACAGAGAAACTAATTCCTATACTCACTCATGGCCCGCAACACTCAATCAATAAAGAGAGTAAGAAGGAAATTCTATAGTCAAGGAACTTGCACATTATTGCGGGAAGTGTGTACTATAAGGAACCTAACGCGGTACTATTAAGATGTGTTGAGGAGGACGAACAATTGAAACTGATGGAACAAGCTCATGTGAACAAATGGAGGACACACAAAGGAACTCATGGAACTATTAGGGAGTTAAAAAGCATGCCTAAGGATGTCCATGACTATGTGAGTAACTGCGTAGAATGCCAGGAGACTATCCCCGAGGATCATACATCCATACCCTTCTCCACAATAGCACCCAATTGGAGCCAGACATTGGTAAACTTCCTAAAGACAAGAGAACATGAGGAAGGAGTTAGCTTGGCAAGAAAACAATCCCTAGAAGAGATGAGCAAGGATATGTACTCATGGGAAGAAACCTGTTTAGGAGAGGAAAAGACAACCAATTACGACTATGTGTGCATGAAGGAGAATATTTGCCCATATTAGAGATGGCACACGCAGGAGCAGAAGGAGGTCATTTCTCAGCTGAGAAAACCGTGAAAATGATCCTCTCTGCAGGCTTGTGGTGGCCAACTTTACATATGGATGCAGAGACCTATGTACGAAGCTGCGAGACATGCCAAAGGGCTAAATACCCGATTCAGAGAGACGACATGCCATTGAGACCTATGGTGTGCGCCAGAGCCTTCTCTAAATGGGGCATTGATTTCATAGGACCCATTAACCCACCGGCCAAAGGGTCACATGCCGAATATATCATAGTAGCCACCAATTATTTGACAAAGTGGGTAGAGGCAAAGGCTACTAGAAAAAATGATGCTCAAACCACTGCTAAGTTTCTTTTTGAGCATATATTCACTCATTTCGGATTACCAATTGAGATTGTGAGTGACCGAGGAATGCACTTCATTAAAGAAGTAATAGCATCTCTGATGAATGAATTTTTAGTGATCCATAAAAAATCAGCCCCATACCACCCCCAAGCCAATGGTCAAGCGGAAAGTTCCAATAAGATGTTATGCACAATGTTGACAAAGATTTTCAATAATGGGAGGTCTGACTGGGACAAACAATTGCATCATGCAATTTGGGCCTTCCAAGTCGCGTACAAGATGGCCATTGGAACTACCCCATTTAATCTAGTATACGGACAGAACACAATTCTACCCATTGATTTTTGATACCCACGTTGAGAGTAGCCCATCAGTATGAATGGACAGGGCATGAATTATCCCAACAACTAGACCAAATTGAGAAGCTTCATGAAACTCAGTTGCAGGCTGTCACTGGAATCTATCTTGAACTAACATGCCAAGAAGTTACAAAAATGCGGATATGGACCTCTAATCATTAATAGGATCTCGACGAGTGGAATAGTTAATCCAACCACTCTGGATGGAGACATTCTTCCTAACTACATAAGTGGATGTAGAGTAAAACGGTTTATGGAGCCATTAATGGATCAAATGTTAGCACGTCTCGTAGGAGCGCAAAATAGGAAGAAAGAGGAAGAGAGGATTAGAGAGGAGCACGACAAGAAGCCTTGGAACGTATTAAGAAACGGAAAGAGTGGATTAGACAAAGAGACGAACGATACCTACTAGGGGAAGATTCCCATGGCCAATTACCAAGTTCATCATTCCAATGGGCATAATCATAGCATATCTAAACCCTACTTGAACCTAGGGATTGGCAAGACAGAGTACCAATTGATAGATGCTTTAATAGATTCAGGAGAAGCACTTAGTTGTGTTCGGAAAACAATCATCATGCCTCTCCACGAAAATGTCACACCTACTAAGGTACATATGATAGGTATCGGAGGTCAAGTCATAGAATGTATTGGAGAAACTACAGTATCCCTCCACCTAGGAAATTCCTCTATGAAACAACGAGTCTTAGTGTGCAAAGATGAAGACTTAATAGAAAACTTGATCCTAAGACAAGATTGGATCATTGAGAACGAAGTAAGCATCCACCTAGTGCAAGGATACATTTCAACCAAGATAGGGCACAAGGAAATTTTTAGCCTATTAGGGGAGAAACCCTCACAAAAACCGGAAGCCATCGAAAGTGTGGAAGAACTCAAAGAGGAGCACGTAGAACATGATTCCAGCCCCAATCTCTCAAAAGCAGGTCTAAAAGAAGAAGAAATTTCAAACCCTAACATATCAACGGAAGAAGAGGAGTCATCCTATTCAATTGATGAACAAAAAGACACCAAGGAGATCAACACTCTTAGAGTTTCTCACATGACAGAAGGATCACCTATGTGGAAAACCACCATCAAATACATGCATTCAGGAAAGGTCAACTTCAAATGGGTACGCAAGGATCAAGTGAAGAAATAAGAGATTGCAGCACCAGCTCATAAGGAGAAAGAGGAGGACAAGAATTCTTCTTTACCGAAACCCGAACCGAAACGACTCTAGCAAGTATGGCTTCCTAGGTCTTTGATTGAAGCTCAAGAGCACGACAACAAATATGGATTCCCAAGAAGGTCAGACAAGTAGCCAATCAAGAGATAAGCAAACAGGAGGACACATTACACTAACACGTTCGGGCAACGAAGCCAAGACACACTTGTCATAGAAACATGAAGAGAAAATCCTCTATCACTAGGATAACAGAAAGAACAAAAGAAACAAGTGCAACTCAGGGAACCAAAGAGAAGACACGACCTAACACAGCGAAAACGAAATGGATTTGGAGACCCAAGCAACGGCGAGGAATGGAACACCAAAATAACAAAGATTTCTGTTGCACTCATGAAGATTCCAGTGCACCTAAAGTATGCATAATAGGGACACATTACAAGGCCAAGCATTCGGCACTTGATGTACATAATAAAATTAGTGGTGCACATTCTCCAATGAGGAATAGGTCATAACTTCAACTTCCTTAGGAATGGACCTACTATGTAAATAAATAAATGCTTTGGCTATACTAATCTTTGTTTTCTTTCAGAAAAGAAAAGAAAAAAATATATGCGGTAAGAGATCCTAATTATATAAAACAAGGGGAACGGGGTGATGCATCAAACGACATGTCATTACAACACACATCACTAAGGTTATGCCTTTTATTGAAGCTAACACTCTTTTCAATACAAGTGCAGATGGCTTCTGAAGATTCTGAAGCAACTATTCAGGAAGAAGTATTGGAATTCCCCTTGCAAAGCGTAACCAAAGCGAAGGGACACTGGCTTAGAGAAGATCAACCGGCTGGGGAGTATCTCTTCCTAGTGACCATCAAAATCATGGACACGGATCATTAGTTCCCAATCATGTCCCAAGATTTTAAAGTGGTGCATGAGCTTCCGTCTACAATTGACATCATGAAGAAAGCGGGTATACACAAATATTTTGAATTACTGATCTACAAACCCGACTTTCAAAGATGCACGCAAGTGATGAATACATTACAACCAGCACTACATGATCCATTGGTGCCAGAAGCCAGAGTCATGGACGCAATAGGTGAATGGGTTGTGATTCAGTTTACACATGATTTGATTAAAGAAGCTTTTGGATGGGAAAAAGATGGCAACACGGTATTGAAAGAGGACGGAGCAAAGACAAGGACCTTCACTGACATCAATCGAGTTGACATAGAAGAAGAAGTAAGACTAATTCACCAGCACTTTTGTTTCCCTAACATGCATATATACACTGCTCCCTAGAAGATCATTGTACAGATGTTGTCTCATGTTATTAAGCAAATTGGGAATCAAATTAATATGAATCCTTATATTCAAGAGAGGCTATTCGAAGCAAAGAAGCAGTGGAACCACAAGAAGTTCTTGAACGGAAGTGTAGCTCTGACCATCTTGATATATCATGCCTTGGGCATTAGAGAGAACCTCCAAGAAATGCCATCATCAACAACCATGGCTAAGTATGCCAAGATTTCTACAGTCCCAAGAAAGAAAAAAGGATTCAAGATTGTTGAGGAGGCAGAAACTAGCTCTCAACCCAAAATGAGAGGGACAAAGAGATTAAGGGAAGTAAAGCAAGTAGAAGCTGAAGTTCCAGCTACAAAAAGGGCACACATGCTCCCAAAGACAAGAATTGAAGGGCAACAACCAATTACCAAAGAGGACTTAACACGAGCTTTGGAAGACACACACCAATATACGAAAGGTCAAGTGAATCTACCAGTGCAAGGGCACCATTACCAGCAGGCCCAACAAGACAGGGAAGTAAAAAAGAGGTTAACCAAGGTACATTGATATAGAGAATTAGGGTTGGTCAGTTCAAGCTCCTCTTCAGATGCACACAAAGAGCCTGGCACCTCACTATTAAATATGGACATTCGAAGTGAATCCAAAGATGATGGAAAATCGAAGGAACTACATGAAGTAAACTACAATGCCGAAGAAGAGGGCATAAAGATGAATGACAACCCCATCAGCCCCAATCAAGACCCCGCAGGCAAGGAAGCAAACCAAGAAGGGATACATGTCATCCAAATAAATGATACTTCAAAAATTCAAATCAAAGAGACAACGCTTAAAGGAGAGGGACCACTCAAGAATCCAAAGGAAGAACCAAAAGAAGCTACGGTGGAAGAATCAGAACCCTTCACTCCTATAAGGGTTGTGGCAGAACCCTCCCCCATGGATGTTACATTTCAAGGGAGTGCCACGAAAATTATTGATCTAGAGGACGAAAGAAAAGAATCGGAAATACAATTACAAATTAGACAACCACATAACAAACCTATCCATGTGGAGCACGGAAAGGATGTACAAACAGGAGAAGCTCCAAACATTCCAAGAACGTGGTTAAATGTCAACATCGCTCAGCTCAAGCCAGTGGTGCAAGATATGATTAGAACTGCTATGGATACGCAACAGTTGATGCTTGAGGCTGATGAGGACTATGACCAAGCGATGCAAGAAAAGCATGAACTTCATGAGATGGGTAAGAACCTTTCAGCATAATTAAAGCTAGCAAGAGAGAAAATAACACATAAAGAAAATGAAGTTCAAGAGGTCAAACAGCAGCGCAAAACTTTAGAGACAAAAAATGAGAAGTTAAAAGAACAAGTACAGGAGTTACAAAAGAAATATGAGGATAGTGATACTGAGAAGGCAAGGATAAATGCAAGAAGCAAAATCTTGGAATCACAAATAAAGATATACATGGATGAGGTCAAGAACTTAAGGAATAGAAACAAAGAGCTAATGACAGCTCTTCTGAGTAATCAACCAATCGAGGCTCAGGAAGGACCACAAACACGCATCAAGGAAATGGAGGAAAAGATAGCCAGGTATGAATATCAGCTCAAGCAAGAGCAAGCAGTCATTGCCGAATGGGAAAAGAGGTACATGGATGATACCGCGGCTCTAAGGACAAAGTGGAAAAAGGCCGAGAATAGATATATGGCACAATGTAAAGAAGACACTGATCACCTTAATGTCGTAGCTGAAGAAATTCTCAAAAACAAGGAGAGGATTGCTAAGGCCAATGAAGAAATCAAGCAAAAAGATGAGATGATAAAGCAGCTACAAGAGCAGCTAGAGCAGAAGGCAACTGAGGGGACATC
The DNA here is from genome assembly GCA_020310875.1 of Ceratopteris richardii. Taxonomy (NCBI): domain Eukaryota; kingdom Viridiplantae; phylum Streptophyta; class Polypodiopsida; order Polypodiales; family Pteridaceae; genus Ceratopteris; species Ceratopteris richardii. The sequence goes on along the minus strand of CM035423.1, from coordinate 16,370,791 downwards.
AGTAGTTCCAAAATCCACAGCGGCTACTGAGGAGTTTGAGGTACGTCCTCTCTCTCCCCCCTTACATCATTCGCCGATAAGGGAGGAAATGGAGATCCAATTTGAACATAATCATCGGGATATTGGAGAACTGAGCCGACATGAGAGGGCACTACTGGTGTCCCAGCTTACTGCCGAATTTGAAGATCAAATAATCAAGGTCATGAAGGAAGCTCATATTGAGAGCAAAAATATGGAACAGGTATTAAAGCCATTTAATGTACCATATGGCCTCTTGAAAGAGCAAACAAGAGAATATATAAAGACCATAACAAATAAGGAGCCTGCCAACAACCTCCAGTTCAACAATAATACTTTCAATTATACTCAAGAGGAATTCGAGAAGGCTGATCCTATATGGAGGTGAAAACTTTTGGAAAAGAACCCTACACTGCGGGTACAATGGGAAGCATCGCCATATGCACTTCAGGTGAACCCATCTTTTTGTCCAGTACCCCGCAGATGCTCCTGGTTGCAATTTTGGGAAGGACAGTGCCAAGGTAGCATAAATAATCAATGACTAAATTATCCGCTGTCACTCAGCCCATCGCATAATTACCTACCAATAGAAGAATACATGGTAAAAACCATGGAACTTTGGATTGCTCGATATGCGACTGTTCCAGATTTAGCAGTCAAAATGACGAATAAGATTTTCAGCATGCTACTCACTATTATTAAAGTCTTCCAGCATGCAAAATATACATTTTTGAACTTCATCGACATTACACAAGGATATGAAGCACTCGTTTTTGATCTTTCCACCATCTCGAGCCGATTAACACTTATGGCATACTATTCACGACTTATGTTTTTGCCGAGCACATATATGCAGACTTTTGAAGAAGCATTTTTTACAAGCTTCTTCGAAATCGATTCAGAAATTTTTGTTAAGATGACTTCAAATCTTAATGCAAGGCTGGTGGCTTATGAAACAAGCTTTTTTGCGGATCACCGACAAGCACCAGAGGATGGTGTGAAGTCCAGCCAGTGGAAAGAATTCATGATATGTCACGCCAATTTGCTTAATCAACAAGAGCAAGAGGCCATTCAAACGTACTCACATCGCCACAAAAAGCCTGTCGGGGATGTTAGACTGATACTTGTTTATGGATTTAAGCGTTACTCTACTTCCGATTCAGATACTTCACGTTCAATCGGTCCCAAATACTTCTAACCGCAATCCCTCTCTTAGCCACGTGGGTTCTTGGGAGTGGTAGGGGTCTGTTAGACAGAGGCCCTGTACTATTTTCCCAATTTAACACACAGTCTTACGGTCATTCCGTCCTTAGCTCAGTATCCGTCCCTGAACAACGGAAGACTGTTCAGTGTATTGGAATTAGAACTTCAGGATTGAGATTAGCAGTCCGGTTACGTATTCTACGCGCAAAAGATACTTAAATAACAAAATCACCTAATTCGTACTTCTTCAAGGTAGATAGGTGTGCCAACTGGGCCGTATACCTTAAAGTCACGCGGATTCGAACAGTTAATCTCCTCGTAATAACCAACTAACCATAAACCGACACTGTTTTATTCACATTCAGACCGTTACAACTACTAATCTTCCCGTTGTTGGGGTAAACAGCAAATACCAGGTGCAGTAACGAATTCAGCCGCTTACAAAGACTTTACAGACAATTAGTTCGAGATCACTTCTTCGCACTACTTACTTCACAGAAGAACTAACAAATAACATACCACACTTGTTCACACTCAGAATCATACTCAACCATCACCGAACAGATTTCGCCACACAATACAGCTGATTCGTCATTCCGTATTAAGGTGAGTATAATCGACTAGCAGGAGTACAGACAGAACAGATCAAAGCAGAACTTATCCTTTCAACAACATATACGCGCACACAACCCGTTACAGCAATATCAACGAGACTTAATCAGACAATACACTACAATTCCCACAAAAACGGGGGCTCCCTGCTCTTTCTTTTCATTGCCTTAAATAGAGGATTTTTTACAAGGGTGCGCACTTTTGTAGTTACCTGCGCGTTCCCTGAAAGATTCTCTTTTTTCATTTAAGCTCCCTGTCCTCGTACTCTTGTCCTTGTTCGGCGGCCGTCCAGCACTTTTACATTTAAGGCACCTGTCCGGGTTCATCCGTCCTGGTTCGGTGGCCTTCTAACACTGGCACGCACGGTGGACTCGAACCCGCAGGTGCATTACTGTCTTCAACATCCTTTTGCGTTGCCTGTAGGTCTATTCCAGGGTTTGGCTCCCCAATCCTTTCTGACCGTACTTGTTCAAGTGGAGGAACAAGTATAGCCAGCCATCTCCTGCGAAAAAGTGTCCAGCTATTTTGAACACGAGTATCCAATTGCTGTTTTAATAAGTCTATGTCCACATTTGTCATTAATGTGGCATTCAGTTCTACGCCCTCATCTCTTAAAATCTGTCTTTCGAACTCTTGCAAAACTTGTATCCTTGACTGCAAAATTTCATTTTCGGCTTGCAGGTTAGCATTCAGGGTAGAAAAACTTGACATTTCGGCTTGAATCTGTGTTTGGATAGTTTGCTGCCACTGATTAAATTCTTGAACACACTTTTTTGCGGTGACCAATTCTGCCATTAGTTGCCGGTTGTTACTCTGTAACACCTGTATTAAAGCTTCTTTGTCATCCAATTCCTTTTGCATCTGTGTCATTAATGAATTGGACTTAGTCATCGTGGCGAGTAGTAATTCGTTTTTGTGCTGAAGCGCTTGTTCTTGTTGCCGCAAATATTGGGAAACCTCTTGTAGTTTGTTTTGCATCCTTATGACAAAAGCGGGTTGGAGATCATCCGGTACTTGCTCTGGACTGGCAGTTGGCAAGTTGTCGGCCATCCTTCGTTTAATGGACAGCCGAAACGGCGTCCCTACGGTCTGGTTCGGTGCGCTGTTACCTGTGTGGAAGAAATGTGCAGACGAGGTGGAGGCTTGAGCTGCTTCCTCAGGCTCTGTTTGGTGTCCTGTATCTATTCTATCATGTTCACCGTAATAAAAATGGGGGGACCAGTGTAGCTGCTCATCCTTTACGGATTGGACAAAATTAAATATAGCAGCTAAATAGGCTGCTAGTTTGCTGTTGGTGTGGGATCTTCGCTTATCCCCGACAATGATTTGTGCGTAGAGGTGGTTATACAGCCAATGTGTCCAGCTAACCCGACCTCCTTCTTCGGCATGTAATAGTGGTGAAAAATTTTCCTTAGACATTAAGTCGAATTTCACTAGTAAACAGAGCTTTTCTAAATACCATTTAAATTGTTCTCGACGGTGATATGTGGCATTTTTCAACATGTAATATCGTCGGGGGCCTTCACAGTCGCCAAATTCCTTTCTCAGATCCTCATTCGAACATTTAAGATATCGGGCGCCATCATAGAGTGGTAGTTTGAATACGGCTGAGACTAGCTGGGGCGAAAATCGTACCTGATTTAGAATGAAGCCGTTTGTTTGTCGCATGCTATATAATTGATTCTCTGCATCGTCATTAGCAATCCACTGCTCCCATGGTAATTGGGCAAACTGGAGGAGCCCTATCTTCCGTAGCCAGTCCTCATTCTTTTTCGAATTGATGTCGAGCTCGATTTTAAATTCGGTGGAGAATTTATGCTGAGTCTTTATTGATGCAGAGGTTACTGCATCATCTGCATCATCTTGTAGGGTAGTATCTGTTGTCGTCACAACGTGGGTCTGTGTACTGGAGCGCCTTCTGAGTTGCCATCTGAGTTGGTCAGATTCCGACATGATTGTTTAAGGATTGCTGAGAAGAATATGCTGGAAGTTGCTAACTGGTGCTGAAACTCGAAGAATACTAATGAAGAATGCTATGCTCTGTATACGCATTTTATAAACACCAGTGCTTGAACGGCCATCTGCTATACTGATTGTATGTCAGTAGGACATGACTCTTCCCTCCCTTGTCAATATTTGCATTATGAGTAAGAATCATTATGCCGCGTGTGACTCCGTAGATTGGTGCTAGACTGAACAAGACTTTACATGTGCGAAAATTGTCAGAAAACCAAAACTGGATTACCATACTTATTTCGAATCCATTGTTACATTATGAATTCGGATGGGCGAATATACTTATTCTTCTATGAGACCTTCGAGATACATGTTCCTGACTGATCTAAATGTGCGAGCTATTTTTTTCTTAAGGGTTTCTAAAAGCTGTTTTAGCGTGTCGGGTTCTAAAACTTGCGCATCTATTCTAACGGAACTAAGCGCAATTGCTTCGGTAAGCATGTTTTCGGCCTGGGTCTGCAAAAAAGCCTCTTGTAAGTAAAATTCGTTAGCTAATGCCGCATCTCGGGCTGTCTGCATTTCCGTCAGTTTGGTCCGCATTTCTGTAATACACTCCTTTTGGTTGCGCACTTGGTTGTCTAGGCGTTCAAACTGCTGGGTTTGGAAATCGAGAGTTTTCTTGAACGCATCTCGGTCTCTGCGCGTCTTGTCGATATCCTTTAGGTATTGTCCTTCCCGTATCAATTGGCGTTTTAGGATACTGTTAACCTCATCTGCGCATTCTTGGGCTCATCGTAACTGTTCTTGGACTTGTTCGGCTTCTTTCTGTTGGTCCTGATTCTTTTTGATGGTCTCCTGCAATTGAATCTTTGTTTCTGCGACCAACTCTTCGAGAGAGGCATTGATATCTTCGTGTTCGTGGAGGGTGGTCTTCAGGGCTCGGATTTCTTCATGTGCGGCGTGTAGTAGTCGTTCTTTGGCTACAACTTGCTCGAGGGTTGCATCTCTTTGCTGTACTAGAGTCTGTTCTGCCAAAAAATTTTCTTGGAGTTCTGCTAACTGTGTCTGTAGCTGATGATTCTCAGTTTTTATGGCTTCGATTTCTTCCTGGAGGGGGGTGATGTCGGCTTCCAGGACGTCGACCTTATATTGGTATTCTGCCTTCAGATTGTCCGTGGCTTCCTTAAACTGTGCTGGCAGCTGATGTGATAAATGCATGAGGAACTGCCCCATGGAGGCTAGTTCCGAAAATACGTTGTGTGGTGGTGGTGGTTGACGAGGCTGAGAGGACGTATCGGTGAGTAGGTTCTGGGAGTTTGGTGGAGAGTAGTTAGGGGAGGAAGAGGAGGATGGTGTAGGTTCAGAACTGGGTTGGAGGGGTGGTTCCGGTGGGAAGTCGGGGTTGACAGGTGGGGTGGGAAGAACAGTGTCAGTCGTGGTTACCTTGGCAACGGTCTGTTGTTCGGTTTCTGTATGATTGATGGCTGCGATGAGTTCATCCAGTGCTTTTGTGGCGGATTCCGGTTCGTCCTGTTGATGCTCGGATTCCTTTTCGGTGGACACTATTTCTATCTCTGCTTGGTTTTGCTGATCTTGTTGCTCCGTCGAAGTGTCGTTGTGTATTGAAGTGGCGGTGTCGTGGTATGTTTCTTCTTGTTTGTCCTCTTCGGTGTCTTGTTTCTTTCCGGCGGATCCTTGGACTTCGCTTTCTGAAGAGCTGATCCGGATTCGCTTAGTGCGGAAGAGTTGATTGATCTCTTCGTCGTCTTCTTCAGTTTCCTCGAGCGGTTGTGCTGATTCTTCGTGCCTAAGTGCTGGGCCTGTGGGTGGGGGTTGTGCGGCGAGAATGGTTGGGAAGAGGAATGAAATGATGTGGGGAAGGCGAGAGCGCGGAGAGGTGCCCTTTTGGAGTTGCTTTACTATAGCTACGGATTCCTTATGGATTCGTTGGAAGAAGTAAGAGGCAAAGTTCACGGGTTCGCGGGCGGCTAACTCTAAGGCGGAATAGAAGGGGCGAGAGATGCCGTATGTTCGTTTTTGCAGGTTGAGGATTGCTACGAGGAACTGTGGAGCGGATCGTTCGGGTTCCGGGCGGCAAAGAATGGCATATTCGTTTGAGGAGGAGTGGGGGAAAAGTTCGGTCATGCGAGCGATAGGGATGCTAGGGCCATTTTCGCGGCCTTGCGGGGTGAGGCGGTAGGCTGCAGAGAAGGCTTGGAAGGTGATGACGGTTCTATATGGGAGGGAAGGGAAGACCCACTATCGTTCGGTGATGGGGAATTGGGCGATGGCGTGGATGATCTGTGCGGAGAAGGGATGGGCTTCCACTGAGTGCCATGGCAACTCAGCGAAGTTAGCCAACCCTCTACAACGCAGATATTCGCCTACGTCTGTAGGGATACCATCACGGAAAGCAGCGTAGTTGGCTAGCGCTTCCATGGCGGTTACTGAGGTAGATGATGAGCACGGATGCAGAATGTACGAGGGTTCAAAATACTAGCATGCAACACAATAGCTTATTTTGGCGTCGTTGACAGAGTTTAAATAGAAACACTACGGTGGGGAGGGAAAGAAGGGGGTGGAATATCATTGTGCGATGCGGGACTAGTACTGGTTTTTCATGCAGGTGTGCGTACTCGAGTGACTGTTAAGAGGGCGGCTGGTTATATCAAGATCGTACAAAACGCGGCTATTTATAAAACAAAAAAAAGAAAAACAAGAAAAGTTTAAACAAAACGCGGTCCATCGTCGGAAATTTTAATGCGGGCTAGTGGTGTGATGATATGGCCGTAACTTCGACCCATTAATTACCTTGGGGAGTGGAGTTCCAGTCAACGTAGTCAACCGAAAAGTTGCCGGACCGACTTGTTCTGAAATCTTAAAGGGACCGAACCAGCGTAGTTTGAACTTTCCTACTGTTCTATCGGATTTTGCGTTATAGAAAAGGACAAGCTGACCTACCGAAAAGATTGGGGTCTTCAAATATCGATCATGTGTCTTGGCTTGCCTTAGTTGTACTTCGCGCATGGTTAAAAATCTGAGCCATCGGTGCTCATCAAGTTCCCTGAGTGCGTCCATTCGTGCTGTCAGCGACTCTTCTGGTAGCATTTTCTGGGTGATTGCTACACGCAGGCTTGGGATAACTATTTCCATGGGTGCTATTGCTTCTAAGCCATAAGCTAGTTTGAAAGGTGTCAAGCCTGTTGTTACCTTATATGTAGTTTGGTATGCCCATAATGTTGGTGCATTTTGCCCAAGCCTACATGCTTGATATGCTTGATATTATCCTCATTTGTAAGTCACATGAGTAGTCATGTGAACACCTCTTGTAAAAGAGTACATTTTATCTCTTGTAAATGGAAAAAGAAAAAAGTAAAAGGATGGCTTACCTCATCCATGATGTAAAAGCAAATTCGTGGCTCCAACTACCAAAATCACGAATTTTTGAGCTGAGGGAATCTCTCCTAACTTTGGGGATCACTTTTAGGTGGAGCCATTCGAATTCGAATTCAAAACTCCCTCCAAGAATTGCTATAAAAGGAGCAAGAAGGAAGAGGCGATTAGCAAGCCTTGTACGTGACCACTTCATGTCATTTTGTAGAGATTGAAGAGCTTACTCCATAGCTCTATCATTCTACTCACATTGTGCAAAGATTCATTGCCAATGTGATTGTAATCATATGTGAATCTATACATTTATTATCATCTACCTCTCTGTTTTGTTCTCTGCTATACTCACTCAGAGCAGTAACTTCAGAAGGTCATATCTCGAGTTTTACTGAACCTTTTTCAGTGTTTTAAAGTGCGTTGGATAGCTCTCACTGTCTAATTTCTACCTATAAATTTTCAAGGTCATTGGATTTATACTTTTGGAGATATCTGCATTTTACTGCTTACTGGTCTATCTCTGCAGAGCCCCGAGAATTGTGGGAATGTTCCAGAACTTGATGAAACTTGTTCTCAGTGCTCAGTCCATCATTTGAAGTGTTTTAACTTGGAATAGGAAGCTTGCTAAGTCTATTTGCTATGCCCAAAAGTAATTTTTCTAATTCCTTCCAGGTTGAGAGCACTGTTCATTTTTTCCAGCAAGTGTATGTCCAAAAATAGCAAGTTTTGGGAGCTAGTCATTTCGCAACTAGCCTGTCTTGACTTAAACTTTTGGGATACATGTTCCAAAGTACTTGGCTGATATTTTGGTGGATTTAGGAAGCTCAAAGGGTCTACTAATCAACTCTGAAGTCTCAGTTGGCTGGTGTGAAGCTGGTTGTAGCGGCACCTACTCATCTTTGGATTGCATCCACCATCTCTCTTCACAGTGGTATCAGAGCATAGTCAAGCAACATGGGAGATGGATTTCCATCAACAATTGACAAATTGGATCGAAACAACTATCCGGCATGGTCTCTAAGGATGGAGGCTTACCTTCAAGGGAGGAATCTATATGGATTCATATCCGGAGATGAAGCAATGCCAACCATGAGGAACAAAGGGCAACCATCACATGAAGAAGTGGAAGGACTTTCGAATTGGTGTTCGAAGGATGCACTTGCAAGGTCCTATATTCTAAACTCAATCTCTGATTTTCTTTTACCTCATGTCAAGGGATGCAAGACATCAAGAGAAACCTGGAATGCACTTGCTTCTTTCTTCTCTTCCAACACTCGAGCAAGGAAGAACCAATTGTGGATGGAGTTCACAACAATGAAGAAAAGCCCGAAGCAAAATGTGACTGATTATGTCACAAAGATGAAGGAGATTTCCGACCAACTTGGAAGCATTGGAGAGGTAATTGAAGAGGAGCAAATCATAAGACAAATCATGAATGGAATCAAAGCAGACGACAAGTGGGAGTCATTCACAACAGCCATGGATTTATACATGGATATGCATGTACCCGACCTCAACACACTCATGGGCCAACTCTTCACTCATGAAGCAAAGATTAGCAAAGGTGGTGAGTCCTCAAGAGGTAATCAAACTTCTGCCTTATATTCTGATAAAGCTAAGGTCAAGGACAAGTCAAAGAATAGGAAGAATGAAGATGAAGGAAGCTCTTTCCAAGCAAACTTTGCAGGTAGAGGAAGAGCTAGAGGAAGAGGCAGAAGTGGAAAGCAAGGCAGGGGGAGATTCCAATCATCTCAACCTTGCAACATATGTGGCTTATCTAACCATACTACTGAAGAATGTTTCAGGAACCCGAGGAACTCAAGAGGAAGAGGATTCAATAGAGGTGGCTATGGATCAAATAGAGGCAGGTACAATGGAGGCTACAACAACAATTACTACAACAACAATTACAACAACAACAACAACTATCAAAGTGGCCATAGAGGAAGAAGAGATTACAATAACTATGCAGAGGACCAAAGTCAAGAAGATTCATTATTGATTATGAATCTATCAACGAAGAAGGGTAAGGATGATGATCACATATTTTACATTGATTCGGGATGCTCGAACCATGTAGCAGGAAATGTGGCTTTACTTTCTGATTTGGAAGATCCTCATAACAAGCATGAAGTGCAGACAGGAGATGACACAAAGCACTCAGTGGAGAAGATAGGTAATGTGAAGACATCAGATGGGAATATGAACCTCTTAAGCAAAGTCTTGTATGTCCCTACAATTACCAAAAATTTAATAAGTGTTGGACAGATTGTTGAAAAAGGATTGCAGGTTAGATTCAATCGATTTGGAGCATATGTTGAAGACCCAAGGCAAGGCTTTCGAAGGATTGCCAAAGGAGAAAAGACAGGAAGGCTTTTCACTTTTGAAGTGGAAGATACAAAGAACATAGCTTTGTTTAGCTATGGATCTCAAACTCTAACAGAGTTGGAGATATGGCACAAAAGGCTTGCTCACATTGGTGAGAGGACACTCAAACAGATTTGCAGGGACCAAAGTGTACTTGGTTTGCCTAATATCACAAGGCAACACATGATTTATAAGTGTGAAGCTTGTCAACTCGGCAAGGCTCATAGACAACCTTTCAATAAGAAAGGATATATGTATCAAAATCCTTTGGATCTAGTGCACACAGATGTGTGGGGTCCAAGTAAGGAGCCATCTATATCAGGCTCAAGATATTATGTGTCTTTCATAGATGATTGTAGCAGGTGGACCATTCTGTTTTTCATGAAGCACAAGGATGAAGTGTTTAATTGCTTTAAGAAGTATATTGCTCTTGTTGAAAACCAAACAGGTAGGACTTTGAAACGACTCAGATCAGATGGTGGAGGAGAATACTTCTCTTTTGAATTTGATGCCTTCTTGCATGAAAGAGGCATTAAAAGGGAAGTCACTACAAGGTATACACCCGAACTCAATGGTGTAGCAGAGAGGAGGAACAGAGCTATTGTCGAAGCTGCAAGGTCCATGCTCAATGAAAAGGGATTGCCGAACTACCTATGGGCAGAGGCTGTGTCTACAGCCACATATCTCATAAATAGACTTCCATCTAAGTCACTAGATGGAACCACTCCATATGAAGTGTGGAATGGAAGAAGACCTAGTCTAGAGCATTGTAAAATCTTTGGATGCTTAGCCTATGCTCACATTCCTTCTCAAGTAAGAGGGAAATTGGATCCCAAGGCAGAGAAGTGTGTATTCATTGGTTATGATCAAAACCAAAAAGGATATAGATTGTACAATCCAACCAATAAAGGATTTTCTGTGAGTAGAGATGTAATTTTTGATGAAAACAAATCATGGTTTGATGATGACAGGAAAGTGAAGCTGCCATATGACTTGGATGAAGATTTTCCATCACTTCAACCAAAGGAGCCAAAGCAGATTGAAGAAAGTGATTCGGAGATTGACCTAGAAGACTTGGAAAGACTAAAGCTATGGAAGAACAAAGGTAAAGCAAAGATGCAGGATGCTACATATGGACCTGAGAGCTCACATCAACCACTTAGAAGGTCTTCGAGGGAGAAGAAGAAACCAGAGAGGTTTGGTTATGATACTTCTTTGGTCACCAAGCACTCAATCTACATTGCAAAGGATTCAACCAATGAAGAACCTACCACATTTGAAGAAGCACAAAGCAAGAAAGCTTGGAGAGATGCAATGGATGAAGAAATGGAAGCCTTGAAGGAGAATGACACTTGGGAGCTTGTACCTAACAAGCCATCTATGAAGATAATCGGATCTCGATGGATATACAAAATCAAGAAGAATCCAGATGGAAGTATAAATAGACACAAAGCAAGGTTAGTTGCTAAAGGGTTTGCTCAAACCCATGGTATTGATTATGAGGAGACTTTCTCTCCTGTTGCAAAAATGCCTACAATTAGGGTTCTCATTAGTCTTGCTGCATCTGGAAATTGGAATCTTTATCAACTTGATGTAAAGAATGCTTTCTTGAATGGATGGATTTCTGAGGAAGTGTATATGGCACAACCTCCTGGATATGAGGATGCACATCATCCTAACTATGTATGCAAACTAAAGAAAGCTTTGTATGGATTGAAGCAAGCTCCAAGAGCTTGGAATTTCAGATTGGTTACTTATTTGCAGGACCAAGGATTCAAAGCTAGCAAGGCGGATACCTCTTTGTTCATAAAGAGGAATGGATCTGAAGTGATCTATTTATGTGTGTATGTTGATGATATTATTATCACAGGCAATGATCTTGAAGGAATCAAACAGGTAAAGAGTCAAATGAAGGAGGAGTTCAAAATAAGTGACCTCGGACCACTCACTTATTTTCTTGGATTGGAGTTGATCTACACAGATTCAGGTATATACATCACACAAAGGAAGTATGTCCATGACATGCTCGTCAAGTTCAAGATGGAAAATACAAAGTGTGCAGGTACACCTATGGAGCAAAATCATAAGCTTAGTGCTTATGAAGGAGAGCCAATTGAAGACATCACAAGCTATCAAAGCTTGGTTGGAAGTTTGAACTATGCAACACTCACAAGGGTGGATATATGCTATAGTGTTAGCATATTGAGTCAGTTTATGCATAAGCCGAGAAGACCACATATGGAAGCGGCCAAGCGAGTCCTCAAATACCTAAAGGGGACCATGAATGAAGGTTTGTTCTATTCATATACTTCAGATATTGAGCTAAAGGTCTACTCAGATGCAGATTGGGCCGGATCTAAAGATGATAGAAGAAGCACATCAGGGTATATATCATTTGCAGGTTCAAAAATCATTTCTTGGTCATCGAAGAAGCAACCAACCGTGGCATTATCTTCTACTGAAGCAGAATATAGAGGTTTGGCTAATGCAACTCAAGAAATCATGTGGTTAAAATCTTTGTACACAGATCTTGGACTTCATTCTTCAACACCTCACATTTTTGGTGACAACACAAGCTCACTACATCTAGCAGCTAATCCGGTATACCATGCTAGAACCAAGCATATTGAAGTCCACTACCATTATGTAAGGGAGAAGCTAATGAGCAAGGATATTCAACTATCCTACGTCTCTACAGATATGCAATGTGCAGACATGTTGACGAAAGCTCTTGATGGTACGAAATTAAGTAGATTCAAGTTGATCATTGGTTTGCAGGAAATCAAGGACAATTGAAGACTTATTTGGAGGCCAAGCATGTTAGGCTTGAGGGGGAGCTGTTGGTGCATTTTGCCCAAGCCTACATGCTTGATATGCTTGATATTATCCTCATTTGTAAGTCACATGAGTAGTCATGTGAACACCTCTTGTAAAAGAGTACATTTTATCTCTTGTAAATGGAAAAAGAAAAAAGTAAAAGGATGGCTTACCTCATCCATGATGTAAAAGCAAATTCGTGGCTCCAACTACCAAAATCACGAATTTTTGAGCTGAGGGAATCTCTCCTAACTTTGGGGATCACTTTTAGGTGGAGCCATTCGAATTCGAATTCAAAACTCCCTCCAAGAATTGCTATAAAAGGAGCAAGAAGGAAGAGGCGATTAGCAAGCCTTGTACGTGACCACTTCATGTCATTTTGTAGAGATTGAAGAGCTTACTCCATAGCTCTATCATTCTACTCACATTGTGCAAAGATTCATTGCCAATGTGGTTGTAATCATATGTGAATCTATACATTTATTATCATCTACCTCTCTGTTTTGTTCTCTGCTATACTCACTCAGAGCAGTAACTTCAGAAGGTCATATCTCGAGTTTTACTGAACCTTTTTCAGTGTTTTAAAGTGCGTTGGATAGCTCTCATTGTCTAATTTCTACCTATAAATTTTCAAGGTCATTGGATTTATACTTTTGGAGATATCTGCATTTTACTGCTTACTGGTCTATCTCTGCAGAGCCCCGAGAATTGTGGGAATGTTCCAGAACTTGATGAAACTTGTTCTCAGTGCTCAGTCCATCATTTGAAGTGTTTTAACTTGGAATAGGAAGCTTGCTAAGTCTATTTGCTATGCCCAAAAGTAATTTTTCTAATTCCTTCCAGGTTGAGAGCACTGTTCATTTTTTCCAGCAAGTGTATGTCCAAAAATAGCAAGTTTTGGGAGCTAGTCATTTCGCAACTAGCCTGTCTTGACTTAAACTTTTGGGATACATGTTCCAAAGTACTTGGCTGATATTTTGGTGGATTTAGGAAGCTCAAAGGGTCTACTAATCAACTCTGAAGTCTCAGTTGGCTGGTGTGAAGCTGGTTGTAGCGGCACCTACTCATCTTTGGATTGCATCCACCATCTCTCTTCACACATAATACGGCAGGTAGTAGTTGATCCCATCTTTCCGGTGCTTCCATGATCAATTTCCGGAGGATATTCAATAGTGATTTGTTTGTGCTTTCGGCCAGGCCATTGGCGCGAGGGTAATATGGAGAGCTGAATTTATGTGTCACCTGGAATGATTGGGTTAGTACCTTCATTACTTGATTTACGAAGTGAGTACCTTGATCTGTCACCAATTCGAGTGGTAAGCCAAATCGTGGGAAGACATCATTTAACAGACATTTCGCTACTACCACTGCTGTAGCAGACCGTAAAGCCCAGGCTTCGGCCCATCTTGTTGCATAGTCTGTACAGGTTAGTATGTATCTGTTGTTACTGAAGACTGCGGGCGGTGTGATTGGACCGATAAAATCTAGTCCCCACTTCTGAAATGGTTCGAGTGGCATAATAGGCTGCAAGGGAAAGAAGTGTCGTTGCAGTGGTTGCCCAGACCTTTGACAGTTATCACAGTTTTTTATGAATTGGGCCACATCTCGGTACATAGTAGGCCACTAGAGGCCTCCTTGCAGAATTTTCCGGTGAGTTAGATCTGTGGCAAAATGACCACCAGTAGGGGTTGAATGAGCCATCGTGATGACCGAGTTAATTTTGTGCGGAGGGACACATCGAAGTAAGATTCCGGTGTGATCTACATAATATAGTTCTCCTGCCACTAGCCGGAATCGGCGGCTAAAGACTGCCAATTTCCTTCGAACTGCCTTGGTCGTCTCAGATGGAAAGCATCCTTCGGTGAGAAAAGTTAAAATTTGATCATAATATGTAGGTGTTGCTTGTAATTCGGCAGCCTCATCAGTCATTGGCTCAGAACTATAAATTGCTGGAGTCGTATCATCTATGCCTATCGGAGCTTCACCAGAATCGAGGCGAGATAAGAAATCTGCTAGGGCATGTGCATTTCCGGGTCGGTGAATGACTTCATAATCAAATTCCTGCAAGAGTAGCACCCATCGGGCTAATCGTCCGCCTAGATGTTGTTGTCTTACTAGATAGACAAGGTCAGCATGATCCACATGAAAGGTAAATTTCCGGCCTAATAAATAATGTCTGAACTTTTTGATGGAGTAAATTAATCCTAGACATTCTCTTTCAGTGGTAGAATAGTTCTTTTCTGCCGGTGCAAGCCTTCTACTGGCGTAATAAACAGGGCGAAACCACTTATCTGTTTGCTGCATCAGAATACTGCCAATTGCAATATCTGAAGCGTCGACAAAAACATGGAACGGATTGTCCCAGTCCGGTGGTTGTAAAATTGGGGCTTGCGTCAGGAGATACTTGAGCCGATCAAATGTAGTTTGGCATTCTTCAGTCCATTCAAACTGTCGGGGAGTTTTTGTGATTAGCCTGTTTAGTGGTACTGCTAGGTGAGCAAGCCACCGTAAGTGTCTGCCATGCCACCGTATTTGACCCATAAAACGCATTACTTCTTTTGGAGTTGCGGGTACCAGGGCTTCTAAAATTGCCGAAATCTTATCTGGGTCTACTCGGATACCTTGAGCAGATACAATATGCCCAAGTAGTTTGCCACACGAAACCGCAAACACGGATTTGTTTGGGTTAAGACAGAGTCTATATTCTCTACACTTTTGAAAACAACATCGTAAATGACTTAAATGTGCTATCATCTTCCCAAAGATTGAGAAGTCGTCAAGATATACTTGCATGAATGAAGTGAGATAAGGAGAAAATATCTCCTGCATACATCGCTGAAATGTGCTTAGTGCATTTCTTAATCCGAACCACATTACGGTGCAGGCGAAGACACCCCAATTGGTAATGAAAGCAGTTTTTGGTATATCTTCTTCAGCCATTCTAACCTGATTGTAACCGCTGTAGCCATCTAAGAATGAATACATTTCATGACCTGCGACTCTATCAAGCATGGTATCCAAAAAAGGGATCGGGAAAGGATCTGGTACTGTTGCTGCGTTCAATTTCCGGTAGTCTACACAGATTCGTAGTTGCTTATTTTTCTTTGGCACAATCACAATTGGTGAGATCCATTCAGCATGCTCTACTGGTACGATGAATCCAACCTTTAATAATCTGTCAAGTTCGGCTTTTACCTGAGATGCATAATTGGGATTCATCCGATAGCTGGGCTGCCTATTTGGTTTAGCTTCAGGTTTCAGCATGACTTTATGCTGATATATGCGCGGATCTAATCCTTTCATATCTTTGTAATCCCAGGCAAAGACATCTGAGAATTCGTGAAGTAGTCGAATCAGATCAGCTTTAAATGATTCTGGTAAGTTTTGCCTTATCTTTACAGGTCGTGGATGATCTTCGTCTCCTAGATTGTACGAGGTCAATTGGTCTTCAGAGACATAAAACTGTTGCAGTTTCTCTGTGTCATCTGTCATCCGAAATAGTGAATGTAATTCGTTGTCATGTGTCGGCACTCTTTCTTCCCGCTTGGTCTCTTGGGTGATTGGTGTAACTGTACATACTGAAGTACTCCAGTTATCTATTACGGACTGTAAATCAACAGTCCCTAAGGTCATTAAGTCAGCGTTACTCTTCAGAAATTCCTCTTCTTCATCATCTGATAGTCCATCTAACATGTGGACAGGTTCTGCAAAATATGGTCTGGCGTGTAGTTCGCAAGGTTGGATAGCATCTAATTTTACTACATATCTACGGCTGGCATCTTTGAACGTAAGTTCTTGTGCAGACCAGTCTTGTATTACCTTCGCATGCTTCAGCCAAGGTCGGCCAAAAAGAAGGTTGTAATCCAAAGTGGATTCCGGCAAATCTAGTATGACAAAATTCATTTTGAAGGTCGTACCTTGTAAAGTAATGGGTATATTTCGCACAAGTCCTACAGGGTGGACTCTAGATTGGTCCGCCATTCTGACAAAAAATTGAATTGGTTCAATGTCGGTCCATCCTAGCCTATTGCATAAGGCGGTAGTTGCAATGTTGACACCAGAGCCTCCATCAATCAATACCTGCGTAATCTTATGATTCTTATACCATACTGTGATCAAGGGGACTGAATGATCAACCGTAGAATCAGGTTCTGGTTGAACTGCTGCTGTCGCCGGAATACAAGAAGATACCGGACTGAACTGTTGTTGGAATTGTTGTCGAACGCCAGGTACTAACGCCAGTAGTTGGCCGAGAGGTAGAGTGATAGATGCCTTGGATAAAATTTCCCAGGCCTGCTGAGATTGGTTATCCTGCTCCTTTGAACTTGAGGTCTCTGCTGTTGCCGAAGTATCTGCTGTTATGTCTACTACTGATGGTTGTTCTGCTGCTGCTTCCTCTTGTTGTGTTCCTTCTTTTGTCGACGAGGTCTGAGTCACCGGAATGGGTTCTGGGAACACTGGTGGTTCTGTGGCGGTCCAGTGACTAGCCTTGTTATACATCCTATGTTGTTCTCGTATCCCCGGTTCAAATACTTCTGCTGCTGGTTGCAGTTGTTTACCTGATCGGGTCTGGACTGTAGCAGTTTGCATTTCCACCGGTGTAATTTGTACCATGTTGGCCATTGGGTTTTGCCGCTCCTTCTTCCTTTGATCATACTCAGCTGCGTCTTTGCAATATCTTCTAATGTGTCCGAATTCACCACAAAAATGAGAGCGTGGCGGTGGTAAATTGGGATTTTCCGATGGTGGTTCGTTCTGCCAGCGGTTTGCATTATAGTTATTGTTCCTTTGTCCTCGGTAGTTTCGATATCCCTGTGGTTGATTGTTTCTCAGTTGCGGAGGTACATAGTGATTTGCTGCCTGTCCATGTTCTTGAATAACAGCATTGACTGTTGCTGTTCCCTGTATTCTGGCATTGTAGACACAATTTCCGGTGGAGTGTCCGGCAGTGTTGCAGATAGCGCAGAATGTTTGATTTAGCGCACAGTTAGCACTAGTATGACCTGAATTTTTGCATGTGATACAGTACACTTGTCTAGTTATATCTTCAGTCATAGTTTTGTTCGCTTTTAACCACTCTAGATCTTCTGTAAATCCACCGACTTTGGATTCCAGTTGCAAAGCCATGGCGATGACTGCATCCAATGTCATCGCTCCAACACATCTGATAATCATGATTTGCTTCAATTGTGGGGTTAAGCCATTGATAAACCACTGAGTGATGACGTCATCTGGTAAGTTGGCGTGGGCCTGTGATATCTGTCGCAAGTGTGTTCTAAAAAGTGTAGCATATTCTTGGACAGTCTGATTTGCCTTCTGTCGGTTGTTCTGTAAATACTCAAAGATTTCGGCGGGATTCTTCTTTAGCCTAAATCGTTGCAAGAAAGCATCTCGTACTGCATCATAGGTACCGAAATGATTAATGTCATATTCCGTAAGCCATCTAGCCGCTTCATTGACCAAAGTAGATTGAAAAACAATGGCTTTGTATGCCTGATCCGGTGGATGGTTGAGGATTACATAACTGATCTCGAAAGTGCGTACGTGAGCATCTGGATCATCTCCTGGGAATCCACCAAATTTCGTGTATGTTACTCCTGTTGGAGGCGGCCTTGGTTGACCTAACTGTTGTTGTTGTTGTTGTCCGTTCATCGTGGGTGTCTCTGGTCCTTCTTCTGTATCTTGAGGTTGATTAGTTGAACTATCAGAATATGGATCGCCGGATGGCGTGCCTTCCGGTGTACTGTTTTTGCGTAGTATACTTTGGACCTCAGCTTCGAATAGGCCTCCTTCTTTCTGGATGTCCAATATCCGAAATCTTTCTTCCAAACACGCGGGTCTGGCTGAGGACTCCGCAAAAAATGCTAATCCTTGGCCGCCAGTTGGTGTTTCTATCACCGGAATATCACCGGAATGAACTGACAGTGTACCAGACTTTAGTATTTTTCCGCTTTTACCGATTTCTTTTCCTAGAGTTTGTCTAATCGTGGATAACTCTGAATCTTTATCCAAGATTGTTAAACTAGTTTCCAACGGCGTCTTGGTAGATTCAAGAATTGCTATATTTTGGTTAGGCTGGGTCGAAGTGACACCAGCATGTACCAAAGGCATTGATCGTTCCACCGGAATATGACCGGAATTAATTCTAGCATCCTTAACTTGCTCGACCACTGAGTCAGGTCGCGTTATACCTTCTTTTCCTGGGGTTGTCCTTAGTACTTTTCGCGTTCCAGTCGTATGGTTCCTAGGATACATTTCGCCAGACCGAGTAACCGGCATGTATCATTGCTTTAGTAGTACTATCTGAGCAGTTGGCAACAATATGGTTCTGTTGCTACCGTCAGTCAATCGAACGATAAACGTAGTGTTGATTCTGAACAAACAGCCAGCACGCTACTGCTACTGTTCACAGATAATTGGCAACCTGATGCCACCTTCCCACAGACGGCGCCAAATGTTAGACTGATACTTGTTTATGGATTTTTAGCGTTACTCTACTTCCGATTCAGATACTTCACGTTCAATCGGTCCCAAATACTTCTAACCGCAATCCCTCTCTTAGCCACGTGGGTTCTTGGGAGTGGTAGGGGTCTGTTAGACAGAGGCCCTGTACTATTTTCCCAATTTAACACACAGTCTTACGGTCATTCCGTCCTTAGCTCAGTATCCGTCCCTGAACAACGGAAGACTGTTCAGTGTATTGGAATTAGAACTTCAGGACTGAGATTAGCAGTCCGGTTACGTATTCTACGCGCAAAAGATACTTAAATAACAAAATCACCTAATTCGTACTTCTTCAAGGTAGATAGGTGTGCCAACTGGGCCGTATACCTTAAAGTCACGCGGATTCGAACAGTTAATCTCCTCGTAATAACCAACTAACCATAAACCGACACTGTTTTATTCACATTCAGACCGTTACAACTACTAATCTTCCCGTTCTTGGGGTAAACAGCAAATACCAGGTGCAGTAACGAATTCAGCCGCTTACAAAGACTTTACAGACAATTAGTTCGAGATCACTTCTTCGCACTACTTACTTCACAGAAGAACTAACAAATAACATACCACACTTGTTCACACTCAGAATCATACTCAACCATCACCGAACAGATTTCGCCACACAATACAGCTGATTCGTCATTCCGTATTAAGGTGAGTATAATCGACTAGCAGGAGTACAGATGGAACAGATCAAAGCAGAACTTATCCTTTCAACAACATATACGCGCACACAACCCATTACAGCAATCTCAACGAGACTTAATCAGACAATACACTACAATTCCCACAAAAACGGGGGCTCCCTGCTCTTTCTTTTCATTGCCTTAAATAGAGAATTTTTTACAAGGGTGCGCACTTTTGCAGTTACCTGCGCGTTCCCTGAAAGATTCTCTTTTTTCATTTAAGCTCCCTGTTGTTGGAGTTAGACGTCTGCGGAAGCACGCGAACAGCACAAGGAAGAAGAAGAAGCTTGGAGCACAACACACAAGACTGAATGTATTACTAGAGAATGTACAAAGATAAGTAGCCCATTAGGGTAATAGGCGTATATACAAGCCCGGGGAAAAAAACCTCCTAAAGAGGGAAAAAAGTGCCCCGGCGGTCCTAGAGTGTTCACACACATCACTACCTAAATATATCAACAAATCCCCCCCTGGGAGTGATGCGGTGAACAAGGAGCTGGCACTCATGTATAAGGAAGTGCCGAGCTATGTGGAAATCACTCCACAAAAGGAAGTAAGCCCAAAGCTTTGCGGAAAGCTTCAAACTTCTCCCTAGGCAGAGCCTTCGTGAAAAGGTCTGCAATGTTTTCATGCATGGGCACATATGCCAAGCTGATCTCCCCAGCAGAGAACCTCTCCCTGACATAGTGATAATGCACCTCAATGTGCTTAGTGCGAGCATGGAACACAGGGTTCCTTGCGTCTGCCAATGCGCTCTGACTGTCAGTGAAGATGGTGGTGGCAGAAGACTGGCCAACACCCAAATCAGCCATAAGGCGTCTGAGCCACACACACTCAACAGTCACTGTGAAAGCTGCCCTATACTCAGCCTCACAACTGGAAGTGGCCACAGTAGGCTGCTTCTTGCTCAACCAAGATATACATGAGCTACCAAGCATGAAGCAAAAACCACTGGTGGACACACGAGTGTCATAGCAACCAGCCCAATCTGAGTCAGAAAAAGCATGCAAATCTGGCGGTAGTGATCCCCCCTTGGGATAAAACAACCCAAGTAGCGGAGTACCACTCAAGTAGCGAAAGATGCGCTTAACCGCTTTCCAATGCATGACTCGTGGGCAATGCATAAACCTGCTCATCTGTGAGACAACAAACTGAATATCTGGCCGAGTAATGCATAAGTAAATCAAGCATCCAACAGCCTGCTGATAGAGAACAGCATCAAATGCATCTCCAACATCATGAAGACTCAATCGTAAACCTGTCTCCATAGGAGTGGCAATAGGCTTACAGTCTTCAAGGCCAAAACGCTGCAATAATGTGTCAATATATTTCGTTTGACACAAAGCCATTCCACCATCAACTTGCATAAACTGAATGCCCAAATAGTGATGCAAATGCCCCAAATCAGACATCTCAAATGAGGCATGCAAATCAGCCTTGAAATCAGCAATATGCTTCTCAAGAGGACCAGTGAGCAGCATGTCGTCTACATAGACAACAATGATCAAAAGCACATCATTAGCACGCTTAACATATAAGGTGCTTTCAGTTGGACTGTTCTCAAAACCATGTGCAATCAGATAGGCATGTATTTTCTCATACCAAGCACGTGGTGCTTGCTTTAAACCATATAACGCCTTCTTTAACCTGCACACCTGGTTTTCATGCCCTTTCTGCACAAAGCCACGGGGCTGAAAAACATACACTTCTTCATGCAAGTCACCATTCAGAAATGCTGTTTTAATGTCCAACTGATGTACATTCCAACCATGATGGGCTGCAAGTGCACAAATGCTCCGAACAGTAGTCATACGGCATGTAGGTGCAAAGGTCTCATCAAAATCAATGCCTCTTTCCTACGCATAACCCTTTGCAACAAGCCTAGCCTTATACCTATCAACTGTACCATCAGGTTTACGCTTCAGCTTGTATACCCACTTAGTGCCAATGGCCTTCTTGCCAGGAGGCAAGTCACATAAAGACCATGTACCATTCTTCATTATAGCATCATATTCAGATTGCATAGCAGCCATCCAATTTTCTGAATTTTGTGCTTCATCAAAAGAAACAGGCTCATTCTCATCACAGAGACTAGATGCAGCCATAGCATAGCAATCTGATGCAAAGGAGGTACTATGAGAGCCTGAACGAGTACGATATGACAAAGGTGCATCTAATTTGCTGTCACGCAAAGTCTGCACCAGCCATTTTGGCATAGTTTTTGCCTGTTCAATATCAGCTCTCTCATCAACAAGTGCATCATGTAAATCTGCATCAGAAATGGAATGATCTGCATCATCATATGAAACCTGCAAAGGCTGAGAAGTTGCCTCATTAGGACCAGCGCTAGCCTGTCCACCTGTAAAAAGAGGCATCAAAGTATCATACATGTCTTTGGAGCTAACAGATGTCTCCTTAGTACATGAAAGCAATGGCTGAATAGCATCTTCCACAAAGACAACATCACGGCTAACCAGAATGCGTTTAGTCTGTGGATGATACAGACGATAGCCTTTACTTTCAGAACTGTACCCAACAAAAATACATTTTACTGCCTTATCATCCAATTTTCTGCGATGTTGTTCAGGCACTAATGCATATGCCAAACAACCAAAAACATGCAGATGAGCAACAGATGGCTTGCGGTCATGCCAAGCCTCATATGGAGTGATAGACTGCAACGCTTTCGTGGGACACCTGTTCAGTACATATGCTGCACACATGACAGCCTCAAGCCAGAAACTATGTGGTAAAGCCTGACTTTTGACCATGCACCTTGCCATCTCCATGAGTGACCTGTTCTTTCGTTCAGCAACTCCATTTTGTTGAGGTGTATACGGCACTGTACACTGGTGTTTTATCCCACGTTCAGCCAGAAATGCATTAAAATCTGAAGACATATATTCCCCCCCTCGATCAGAATGGAGGGTGCCCATTTTACATGCTGACAGATTTTCAGCCAAAACCAAAAACTGTTTGAAGCACGTGAACACTTCGGACTTTGCTTTGAGTGGATATACCCATGCATGCCTGGAAAAATCATCAATGAAAGTCACGAAGTAAAGGTAATTTCCAAAAGAGGGTGTCTGCATTCTTCCTGCATTTTGCCCAAAATACAGCCTTCACAAACATGTTTTCCAGGTGCCTCAAGTTTGGGCAAAGAGGACACCATTTCAGATTTCTGCAGGCGTAACAAACTAGCAAAATTCAGATGACCAAAGCGTGCATGCCAAAGCTTTGCATCTGACATAGCCTGAGAATCATGAACTGCACATGCCGAATCATTCACAGATTTTTCATAGTCTATGAGCTTATACAGCCCACGACATAAAATGCCAGAAGCAATAATCACATCGCCATTTGAGAGATCATGGACTGTACACCTGTCATCAACGAATTTCACAACCAAGCCAATCTTGGCTAATGCAGAAACTGATAACAGGTTCTTTTTGATCCCTGGCACAAATAAAGCATCTGACAAAGTGAAAGAACTACCATCAGTAGTAGTCAGAATGATCTTACCAACTCCCTTAACAGGATAAGAGGAGTTATTGGCGCATGTGACAGTATTCCCTGTAGGGGCAGGCTCGAGTGAAGAGAAGAAACTGCGCTGCGAGGTAATATGTTTGGTTGCCCCACTGTCAAAGTACCAAACATCTGAGTCTACTGCAGACATGCACTGATCATGAGAAGATGGGTCAAAACTGCAGACAGTAGTAAACGCCCATTCTTCTTCCTGCACAAGATTTGCAGACTCTGTTTTTGGTGTAGAGGCCTCTGCAACAACCATTCCAGCCTCTTTCTTCTTTGCCTCTTTAGCAGCCGGTTTTGGACAGTTCTTTATAATATGATCATTTCCTTTACAATACTTGCAGAACAATTTCTGCTTTTCTGATTTCTTCTCATCTTTATCCTGGTTCTTCGATTGTGCAGCATTTGCAAATTTCTGCTTACTAGTAGAAGAGCTCCATTTTCCTTTGCCCTTCTGACTAGCCAGGAAAGCTTGATCTGCAACATGCATAATGGACCTGTTCTGCCTGGACTGATCTTCCTGCAACAGAACAGAGAATAATTCCTCAAATGACAAGGCATTCGGATTGCCTTTCATCATCAATCGAAGAGTAGAGGCAAAACTCTGATATGAATCAGGAAGGCCATTCAGAACGGTCTGCACAAGTGAGCTATCTGGTATAACCTCATCAGCAGAAATCAATTGTTCCTTCAGGTCTTTGATCTTTGTAAGAAAACTGTCCATCGAATCACCTTCATTCATGTGCTCACTCTCCAACTGTTTTCGGAGGTAAGCAACACGAGCCTCATTCCTAGCCTGGTACAAAGTGGTAAGTGTATCCTAAGCATCCTTTGCTGTTCTGCAAGAGCGAATGTGAGGAATAATGGCACGTTTGACAGACAAAGCTATCAATGCATGTGCCTGGGCATCTCTGCCATCCCAACGAATCTGCTCTGCAGTAGGTGCAACAGAAACAACAGCACGAACAGGAATCTGCGGAATATCATCTTCGACACCATCTTCATCAACTCCAACACCTGTATTTGCAGTACCTGTCATTACAGGTGTAACAGGACGTCTTTCAACACCCTGCACAATGTTCCACAATCCTTTTGCAACCAGTACATGTCGCATCATATAAGCCCATAATGGGTAGTTGGTACCATCCAACTTATCCTCAACAGCCAACATACGGAATACATCACTGCTTTCAGCCATGGCCGGTGACTAAAATACCTTGATGCAAAAAATTGACTGTATCTCAAAAAGTTGAACAGAACTGCCCAGACGAGTTCTGCTAGACCTGTAGCAGACTTCGAGACGCTTAAACTGGCGAACAGAAACTGGTATATACCTTTGGCACAAAAGGACGAAATAGCCTGCACAAGCACTGCAATAGTGCGTTCGGAGGCCGAAACGAGCTGAGATCGCGATTTCGGCACCACACAGCAAAGCTGTTTTGATCTCGGAAACACCGTGAGTATGCTCACCAAATTTTGTGCGAATCTGAGACTGCAAACGGAGGAGTGTCGACGGTGCCCTAGAAGAAGCAACGACCTGCTCTGATACCAATTGTTGGAGTTAGACGTCTGCGGAAGCACGCGAACAGCACAAGGAAGAAGAAGAAGCTTGGAGCACAACACACAAGACTGAATGTATTACTAGAGAATGTACAAAGATAAGTAGCCCATTAGGGTAATAGGCGTGTATACAAGCCGGGGGAAAAAAACCTCCTAAAGAGGGAAAAAAGTGCCCCGGCGGTCCTAGAGTGTTCACACACATCACTACCTAAATATATCAACACCTGTCCTCGTACTCTTGTCCTTGTTCGACGGCCGTCCAGCACTTTTACATTTAAGGCACCTGTCCGGGTTCATCCGTCCTGGTTCGGCGGCCTTCTAACAGGGACGACAGAGTTCAGGAGGAGGGACGTGTGGAAGGGGAATCAAGTAAGAAAAGAAGAAGAAGAGAATCAAAGACCAAAACTGCTCAATAAAGAATGAAGAATATAACGCAAAAGAACCACCCCCTACCCAAAGCCCCGCAGGGGCATGCATCAGGCAACAACGCCAAACATCCAGGTCCTGATGAATGAAATTAAAGAATATCAACAACCAAGACATTTCATGGGAAGGATGGACCAGGGCTAGGAAGTATCCATGAAGAAATGCAAGACAATACTTGGTAGGTAATAATCCTCCTGTTGATAGCGTGCGATTACAAGAAATGAACAGGTTCAAAGCAATACAACAGGGTCAGATATGTGAAGCCAAAGACAAATCAAAAGACCAAAAGTTAGAAAGAGGTAGAGGCTGAAAAGTTGAAGAGAGTGACTAAGAATACCACATTCTTAGTCACAGATGGCGTGCGTGGAAGCCCGACTGAATACAACAACCCAGATTTATGATGTACAGGATATCAAGGGGCAAACAGAAGCAAAGGACATATTTCGGATAAAATAAAAAATTCTCTGACAGTCCTTGTCGCTTCTTTGACCACTGGGTGCGTGTATTCAAAAAGCTTAGACGAGCAACAAACGAAAGACAAAAGCCTGTCAAGGGACGACAGAGACAAAGAGGGGGAGAGTGTTGCAGAGCAAAGAAGCACGAAAGGGGAGCCCCAAAATTTTCAAGTTAATGGGCATATTTTTCTTCTTCAAAGTCGTAGAAAATTCCCTCAAGCCATGTAAATGCACTAGAGGAGTCCTCTAGATGCATATTCCCAAATCATTGTAATATATTCTTTGTAAATTAGTAGGAAATTCATCTTCTAGTTAATAAAGTGCCGTTCTCTTGTGTGAAAGGACCATTTTTAGGGCACATGTATATAAGTCACTTTGTGACTCTTTGTAGAGACTTTTTGCCATTGTGAAGAAGATCTTGAGAATTTCAAATTTGCTTCTTTCCTGCAGCTTTCTACCTTCTCTTTGATCTTCTATGTGTGTGTCATGCTTGGAATGTGTGTGTAGGACTATTGTCTACCCCTCCCCACTGTTTTTGAACTACTGTAGTGTGTGTGTGAGCTATTACGAGTTGTGGAGTGAGTGTGTGTGTGTTGGCAATAGCCAGAGGCATAGAAGTTGCGAAAGCATGTAAAGACAGAGCAGGGAGCCAGCTGAATCAATTTTTCAAAGATTTATGTTTTATAAATATTCTTCAAAACCTCCAATAGTGATTTTCATCACTATTGTAACATATGTAACATAGAAAACACCCTTTTTGTAATTCATAACTCCATTTTGTGCAAGCCGATGAGTCCTCGAGCTTGAGGAGCTTAGGTAGAATGAGCGTATCAATTTTGGTTATTTTTAGACATCATTTACCCCTGCAAATAGCACTTAGGACTTATTTTTTAACTATGCCGGTCAATAGATGTGAAATCGGTCAAAACTAGTCTAGAATCTATAAAAAGAGCTAGAGAGCTCATTTTTGAGGTTAGCTTGTTGAGTAGGGAAGATCTTATAGCTACTTTGAGTTGTAAGAGTGTTCTTGAGCAATAGAGTTGATTCCTCACCTTCCATTGTGTCTTGCTTATCTCTTCGTAGTATGTGTGTATGTGTGTGTGCATCTCTATGCTTCTCACCTTCACTCTCACTTCATCTCACATTCACGATCTTCATATCACTCCTATCTCTTCCGCGGATTGACATTAAGGAGGTGGAGCTTCTTAACGTGGTTCTCACCATTATGCTAGAGCAACACCAAATTTGGCGCCGTTGCCGGGGATCGAGTCTAGGACAAATGTGTGATGGTAAGAGTATAGCAAGAAGTGGTGTTGGAAGGTAAAAATTTCAGTTTTTGTTGTTGTTTTTAGTTATTTTTTAGTGTTTTTCACCTCCCCCACACTCCATCTTCATCACCTCATCATCATCTTCAGCTCCAAAAAAATCAGAAAATTCACCATATCCACCCATTCTCCTCATTTCCCCTCATTTGTGCATGTGCAAGAGAGAGAGAGAGAGCTTTTGTGCTTGTGTGTACTTGTGTGTTTTTGAGTTTTCTTGCAGGTATAGAGCTCCAATGCATCAAGAAAGCTTGGAAAAGGTCAAAATTCACTTTTTGTCAAGGATCTTCCGTAGGTGTCAGACCATCGCGATGGTTTGCCAACTTCGGTATTTTTGGTAGGCGAGTTCATAAGCGTGTAGGTGACCCTTGTGTGTGTAGGAATCCATTGTTGCATTTGCAAAATTCACACTTTGGTGGACCATCGCGATTGGCTCAGACCATCGCGATTGTGTCACACCATCACGATTGGCTCACACCATCGCGACGGCTCGGTCGGACCATCGTGACGGTCTCACACCATCGCGATGGCTCACTTGAGCCATCGTGACGGTTCACTTGGACCATCGCGACGATCCCGTCGACCCCACGCCATCGCGATTGGCCCATGCCATTGCCTCAATAGTGCCACGTGTCCAATTAGACCATCACGATTGCTCACTAGCCATGCCATCACGACGAGACCCTTACACCATCACGACAGCTCAAAATTTGGACCATCGCGATTGGCTCACGCCATCGCATCTGTGACCATCGCGACGGTTCACTCAGACCATCGCGATGGTTCACGTTGACCGTTGACTGACGCCATCGCGATTGTTCACTCAATCGGACCATTGCGATGCCTCACCCCAACCATCGTGATTGCTCACATTTAGACCATCGCGATCGTGCACTTCAGACCATCGCGACGGTTCGCGCACACGCCATCACGACGGTTCGCCTAGACCATCGCGACAGTCCCAGACCATCGCGATCATCTGAGACCATCACGATTTTCCACCCCAAACGCATTTTTAGGGTTTGATTTTTTGGGCAATTTTGGGGCTATTTTTTGAAGATTTTTGGATCGTTGCACTCATAGGAGACCCTTAGCTCCTGATTGAGGAAAAACCTGATTGTCAGTTTTTACCCCCCAGGGCCTGAACGGTCATATCTTATTCATCTGAAGTCCATTTTTTGAGCTTTATAGCTCGTTAGAAAGCTCTTTACGAGTACTACGTGACCTCAAATATTTTTTTCATAAAGAATACGTTGATTTTTAGATAAGCTAGTTTGAGGTTGACATAGTGGGGACTAGGAAGCTAGGGGGCAATCATTGGAATTTTGGGCAAAAGGGAAAGGACTTTTAAAAGTGTATATACTCAATTGCTTAATCATCCATTTGTGAAATTGGTCTAAACATTGAATTTTGGCAGGTCTAGCAAGGACAATCAAGGGCAATCAAATCAAAGCAAGGCAAGGCAGTGAAGGGCATAAAGCTTGGGAAGCGCGGCTTCTTGGGCATCAGAGCAACCAGAAAAGCTGACTCGAGGTTGGAAGATTACTCAACCCCCTCAGTCAATTCTTAGCTTATGCTAAATGGTAGCTTTGTGGATTAACGACGATAGGAACACATCAAGTATAAGAGACTTAAATTTATCAAGTCTAAGACTAAAGATAAAGGTGTGTGATACGAAACTTAAGGGAAAGAACATAAGTCTGACGGAACGAGAACTCAAAGTACCACAGAAAGTTGAATTCCTGACGCATACATCTAGACAAGAATCTGAAGGGATTTAAAAAGAATCAAGAAATTAAGAACAAAGAATCATTGACGATCTGAGCATGTACTGAGTGTGCAAGGAAGTAAATTAATGAACCTTAGATCGGGCAAACATATAGGTAAGTCAGACCGACGAAGCCTTAGATCATCAGAAGCAAGTGTAGGCACTACTGCACGTTCGTGGGCTCAACAATTGAATAGTAATTACCCCTACGAGAGCTCAGACACGAGTGAATCAGAAATGGCATTTAGCACAGAAAGACCAGAAGGAGGGTCAAATGTTGCATATTTAGAAAGACCTGAAGGACCCTATAGGACTCAGTTAGAATTCCTCCGAACCAACCGCTTAGGTGCTCGCATCTATGAGGATGGTTTGCGAAGACAAGTGTGCAAATGCACAACCCTGATCAACCCATTGGATTGGAACGTCTAGTGGTGAAATTCGAAAGAGACGCGTACATAGACAAGGAAGGAACGATGTACATCTTAAGTACGCAGCCAAACAATACGAATGAGTTTGGCGTAATTCAGCTAGAGACGGAAGCAAAATCTCAAGGAAAAGAACCATTAGAAGAACCAAGAACACCTAGAGGGAAATCTGTACTGACACGAGTACTAGTTCCAGAGTGGATCCCTCAGGACAATAGAAGCATAGAGTTGTTTGTAAATAAAGAAACTGATGAAGCATTTTGGAGATACAGAATGGAACAACCAAGTGAGGTAGCCTCCATCATAATCTACGAGTTCAAGGACCCGGATACACCTGGAAAGGTTGTATACCTGGATGAGACTTCAAAAAGAGTCTTTGTGGTACCTGACCACGCTAGAAATACATACACATGGAGAGGTGAATTGGTATTCCCTCCATCACGAGAAAACGGAAACACGAGCCAACAAGGGGCAGGAACATCCTCAACCCATGCTAATCAAAGAGAGAAGAATAAAGAAAGACCAGAAGTAAGCTTCAATCATCCCATAGGAAGAGATAGAACCACCATAGACACGGAAAGAGTGGAAAGACAAAGAATGCCAGGTGGTAGAGATGATTTTCCTCTACCTAGACCACGTGAACACGCAAGAATACTAAGACACACTCAGTTAGTAAAGTCCATGAAAAATTATTTTGATGGGACAAGAGATCCCTATGACCATGTAGCGGGATTTAAGCAAGTGCTCAGAGCAGAACAAGTCGAAGACATGTTCGCGCAATATAACACATTTGGACTAACATTAAAGAATACCGCTTTAACTTGGTTCCAACCATTGCAACAAAGGCAATTTAGAGACATCCATCACTTTTTAGAGTCATTCATCACAGAATTCTCTAAAAGTGGGATCAGACATGATACGTCTTCGTTGATCCATAGTTTCAAACAGACCCCTCAGGAAACAGTTAGACTCGCAGGACGTAGATTTAGACAATATGTTGAAAGATGTCCAATGCAAGAGCTACCCTCACAAGCCAAACAAGTGTCATTGTTTCTAGACGGCTTGTTGAGCTCTAAACTATGCTCCTATGTATACTTGAAGGAACCCAGAACGCTAGAGCAGTGTGTAAGAATTTGCATAGACATTGAGGACAACTTAGGAGACGAGTTGGAACTCTCAAAGGTCTATAAAGATTCAGATTGTTCATCTCTAGCATCCACAAAATTGTCTAACTCGATAGAGGACCTAGCAGAAAAAGTGGCCCAGAAACTAGGAGTTTCTAGTAAACACATGCCCAAGTTAACAACTAACGTACGTTGTTACACCTGTGGTGGAAATCATTTGGCAAATGTGTGCCCCAATGCGACACAACCACAAGCCAACCCTAGTGGCCAATACTGTACTATTGAGAGAAGATACACGAATCATACGGCTCAGGACTGCCCATACAACAAACAAGCAGTAAGACAGAATTACCCGCAAGCATACCCGCAGCCAAGTAGGTATCAAGGCCAATACAATGCTCAGCCTCAGTACTATAGGCCTCCTCAGAACTACCCTTATCATGCGCAACAGAGACCTCAACCTGTCTTAGCTCAGCAGCCACCCCCACTAGCGAATGTCATCTCAGTCAAATACGCTGCTGCAGAAGAGAACCTAAGTAGCGCCTTAGTGCCTTCTTCACCTTTGATCACAGAGAGTGACCCGAACTCAAACAGTTTTGACTCTACTCATGTAGATAGTCCACCCACGTATTACACAGAGTCACCTGAACACGTAGAGACATATCATTATGATAGTCCACCACTGGAACCGAGTTGGGAGCCCGACTATGCTAATGTGATGTACACAAACCCAAATCCACGGCCCCAATTAAGACAGCAAAGAGCACAGGACCCTAGAGGACCATGCTTTAGGTGCCAAGGAGATCATTTCATAAAGGATTGTCCACATCCTCCGATATCAGGACAATCACAATACTATAACATACAAGGCTTTTGTGTCGATTGTGGTAAAGAGCACATAATCAAAGATTGTCCTAAGAACCCTGTTAATGCTTCAAATGTGACACCAATCAACGTGATAGGTATTGTAAATAATGCAGATGGATCCAACCCTACATATGTGCCTATCCAAGCTATAACAAGAGCCCAGGCGCTCTTACAAAACCAACAGCTTAATCAGGAGAAAATAGCCGAAAGTAGTGAGGTTGGAGAATCTAGTAGTAAAAAGACAAAATCTTGGAAAGATTCTAGAGAAAGGATTGAGAGAAAGTGGAGTAAAAAGATAACAGAACTGGAAGGAAGTATCAAGGAATCTAGAGCCAAAATCCTAGAATTGACTTCACAAGAATTAAATCAAGAGAACCCAGCTCAGAAATCAGGATCAGTTTTAGCGGAACCCATACCAGAAAACCTAGACATGATGTTTCGTGCATATCAGGCTAGAATAAAAGAAGGACCTCAAGTAGCTGAAATGAGTAAGAACTACCCTCGAGCAGACTTAGAAATAGAGAGGAGTAAACTTTGCATGAAGATGGTAGAATTAGCACAAGCTTTGTTCGAAGCCTCTAGATATCTTAATTGGAATAACATGGCAAAACCGGAATTACACTTTCAAGGATTAATGGAGAGGCTAGAATACTTGATAGAAAGCAAAGAGAAAAAGGATCAACATAGGAACCCTATTGCCTCAGAGACACAGGAAAGGAATGCACCATCCCTATCTCAAGTACCCAATACAGAAAGTCAAGACAATTTGTCTTCCATTCATAGGTATTCACATGAATTTTTAAGAGAAATCCAAGAAGAGAAGTGGAGAAAAGAACAAGGACCCATCCTCCTATTCAAGAAATAGACGACTTGCAGGAACAATTTCCCCAAGACATTCCCTCTATTTACGACGATGTAGAGGAAGAGCAACCGAGTGAACACACAGGTTTTGAATCTAACTCTTTACAAGAATTACCTCAGTTCACAGGACCTTGGGAAGACAAGTCTATTAGCATGAGAGCACCCATGATAATAGTGACGAATGAAGAATCAGTAATCCCTAGAAACATGGAAGTGATCAAGAACACTAAAGTACAGTGTAATCTCACTCTAGAGGAGTTGTTAAAGGTTAAACTAGAACTATGGAAACATGTAGCAAATCAATTCCCTGAGCTTGCTACAACTTCCTCTCAGATAGGATCACATAAGAAGGTACCAGAGATACCCGTAGAAAAGATCAGAGATGTAAGTGAGGGAGAGGAAGGTAACACTTATCTTCCAATAACCCATCAGGGCTACACCACGAAAGCCATCTTAGATTCAGGAGCCGGAGTAGCCATTGCTACCACTGCTTTATGGAAACGTTGGGGTAAGCCAGCACTCAGACCCACCAGGATGAAACTACAAATGGCTGATGGACACATAGAGAAACCATTAGGCTTACTAGAAGGCATATCTCTCACCACTTGTGGTGTGGAGTTTGAGCATACCTTAGCCATTTGTGATTTTGCAAAGAATCATGCATACAAGATGATACTGGGACGACCATTCATGTGTCAGTTGCAAATTGTACAAGATTGGGGAACTAATTCTTTGTACTTGCAACATTTAGGAGTGACTACCAAAGTCAATCTTAAAGACTATTCCCATAGAGACGTACCCCGAATACAATGGAATACCATCCATAAGACACCAGTAGAAACAGAATCAATACACTCTTTGGAGCCGGACCCCTCATGGTTACACAAGGACACTCATCTATGGATGTGTAAAGTTGCAAAACAAGAGGAAGAATGGTTAGAAGCTAGGACCTTAGGTGTAGAACAACATCCACGAACCCTTCAAGACCCAGCTTACGCACCTGTAGTATTTCTAGACGAAGAGTTTGAACCCCATGGTTGGGCAGAAATCCTAGCAACCATGTACATAGCCATCAATGAAGAACAATGGACAACCCACTGTGATGAGGATGGCTATGATATCTCAGTTTTCACGATAGAGCCAATCATGTGTGATTCCGTTTTAGAAGAGTGTGAACCGAACACTGATGCATTTGAGGATGCGAGTGATTTCAATTTAGAATCAATTATTATGGACCCTCCTTTTGCATCAGAGGAAGAATATTTCTACGAGGTAGAGACTTACCCTCCGAGACACGAAGAAATTACAAATGAGGTGAGGTTAGCCACTCAAGTGACTGTCAAGAGTGAAGGCAAGAAGAGAAAAAAGAAAGAAACCATGTCGGAAGAAGAAGAATCCTTGTTTGAGGTTCTCGAGAACTTCAAGAAATATGAAATAGAAGATAGACGAATAATGGTACGAATGCCTAAAAGAAAAGCTGACAATGGAGAAGTATATGATAACCGAGAGAAAACCAAAAAAATCATAGTAGCCATAGAAGGAGAAGAAGAAAAGTGTACATACATTGGGCATGATTTGACGAAAGAAGAAGAAGAAGAATTAGTTGCCCTATTGCGCGAATATAGAGATGTGTTCGCATGGAGTTACAAAGATTTGAAAGGAGTAGACCCGGATATATGTTCTCATAGAATCCCTATGACTCCAGATGCAAAACCCACGAAACAGAAACCATACACGTACAATGATAATTACGCTGCGAAGATTAAAGAGGAGATAAATCGTTTGATAGAAGTAGGATTCATTTACGAAATTGAGCATATCGAATGGGTATCCCCCATTGTGGTTGTGCCCAAGAAAAATGGAAAATTGCGTTTGTGTATTAACCTTAAAAAAGTTAATGCCGCCACAATTAGAGACAATTATCCTCTTCCTATCACAGAACATTTATTGGAAAGAGTTGCGGGCAAGGAAGTGTACAGCTTCCTTGATGGTTTCTCAGGCTATAATCAAGTAGCCATTGCTCCAGAAGACCAACACAAGACGGCTTTTGCCACAGAATGGGGCATATTTGCATTTTGTGTGATGCCATTTGGCTTAACAAATGCACCCGCCACTTTCCAGCGACTCATGTGTCACGTTTTTAAGGAATTCTTATGCAAGAATTTGGAAGTTTATGTTGATGACTTATGTGCTCATTCGAATGTCAGGCAGACACATATCCCAGAGTTAAGGCAAGTGTTTGACAAATGTCGAGAATATCAGGTTTGTTTGAACCCAAAAAAGTGCGTTTTCATGGTCAGACAAGGAAAAATTTTAAGACACATTGTGTCAAAGAATGGAATCTCTACGGACGAAGAAAAGGTGAAAGTAATTGCCGATCTACCTAGACCAACTAACGTAAAAGAAGTACAAGCATTTATGGGACATTGCGGTTATTATAGACGATTCATACACATGTATGCAATCATAGACAAGCCTTTGTACTCTCTTTTGACCCATTTTGAATGGACAGACGAGTGTGAGAATTCATTTAATGAACTTAAACAACGTTTGTGCTCAGCACCTATATTGACAACCCCGGATTGGAGTAAGCCATTCCATGTACATGTGGATGCATCCAATTATGCCATAGGATGTGTGTTAGCACAACCCACAGTGAAGGAAATATAGACCTCCCCATAGCTTATGCGAGCAGACAGTTGAACGCAGCAGAATGAAATTACACCACTACAGAACGAGAAGGATTAGAGATGATCTACGCAGTAAAGAAATTCAGGCATTACTTGTTGGCCAATAAGTTCAAATTCTTTACAGATCATCAAGCATTATTGTATTTAGTCAACAAGCCATGTAACACGGGAAGATTAATACGTTGGTTTCTATTACTCATGGAGTACAATTTTGAAGTAGACACATCTTAGAGCTGACCACCTCTCGAGACTAACCACAGGAGAAGCTCCTCAAGGAATAATGGATGAATTACCAGATGCATACTTTTTTAACCTGGAGATAGCACTAGAATGGGCTAAGCCTATAGTCCCAATTCTCACGTATGGACCCAAGAATCCTAAGTTAAGGATCAAAGAAGGAGAGATTACCAAGTCTCAGAGATATCAAATCATAGCACGAAGTATATATAAACAGGATAATCAAAGAATTCTTGCTTGTTGTGTAGATGAATCAGAACATGCAAATTGGTTGCAATTAGCACACATAGGTGCATTAAAGCAACATCACTTGAAAATCAGCTGCTGAAATCTTTCTCGACAAAACTCTTAAGTTATCCAAGAAACTTAAGAAAGAGAAAAGCTTGAAAGATTTATGGGATAATCATGAGAAGTTGTTCTTTCAAATTAAAGACTCTGCATAGACTAGGAGTATACTGGCCTACGAGGGAAGCAGATGTCTACAAATTGTGTAAAGAATGCCATGTTTGTTGTGAAAGACCACCAGTAGAACATGCTACATTATATCACGTGTCTCTCACACTAGACTAGAGTGAACCTTTAGTGACATACTTGAGGACGAAAACATTCCCTCAAGGAATGACTTTAATGCGACAACGAAGTCTAGAGTAGGAAGCTCAGGACTATTCACTTATTGGCGATAATCTATACAAACGAGGACGAGACGGATACCTAAGACAATGTATTCATGAAAGCGATTATTTGTGCGTACTAGAGACTGCACACCAAGGTGTCGCAGGCGGTCACTTTGGACCAGATAGGATAATCAAAGCCATCCTCTTTGCAGGATTATGGTGGCCTACTCTTCACATGGATGCTCATACCTATGTAAAGAGATGTGATGTGTGCCAAAGAAACCAGTTTCCTACTCGCAGAGACAAAATGCCATTGAAACCCATGATGGGCGGTCGTGCATTTTCTAAGTGGGGTATAGACTTTGTAGGACCCATTAACCCCCTTGCAAAAGGTACACATGCAGAATACATTATTGTTGCCACAGATTATCTTACCACATGGGTAGAGGCAAAAGCTACAAAAAAGATGATGCACACACGACTGCAAAATTCTTATTTGAAAATGTCTTTACAAGATATGGATTGCCTATAGAGTTAGTGAGCGATCGAGGAACTCACTTTCTAAACCAAGTCATTGAATACTTGTTACAAGATTTTATGGTGATTCACAAGAAATCCGCACCATATCATCCTCAGGCCAATGGTCAAGCTGAAAGCACGAACAAGATCCTTTGTAACATACAGATGAAACTTGTGAACAACAAACGTTCAGATTGGGACAAACAGTTACACCACACTGTTTGGGCATATCGAGTGGCCTACAAGACCGTACTCAATGCAACTCCCTTTCAGATGGTTTTTGGTCAGAATGATGTGCTTCCTTTGGACTTCTTGATACAGACCCTTAAGGTTGCACAAGAACATCAGTGGACCGGCCATGAATTATCAGCAAGAATAATGGACTTGGAACAATTAGGAGAAACCAGGCTGAAAGCAGCAGCATGAATATATGTGGCAAAGAAGCGACAGAAAGCATATTTTGATGCACATGTGAAAGATAAAGGCTTGAAAGTAAGAGATTTAGTTCTAGTATATACGCTAAAACAGCACGCATGGAAGTTAGAAAAACAAGGTTATGGACCTATGATCATTAACAGACTCTCGACAAGTGGAGCAGTAGAATTAGCCACCTTAGAAGGAGATATAATGCCTAATTACATTAGTGGCTGTAGAGTTAGGTTATACCAAGAACCTCTTACTAAGGATATGCTTAGACGACTCACGTTGGCAAAGAAGCGTAAGGAGGAAGAAAATAGAATACGAACTGAAGCTCAGGCAGAAGCCATAGAACACATTAAGCGCATGAAGCTAAGGAGACAAGGACTAGGGAGAGAACATTATAATCATCTGGAAACATCACCCAGATACCCCATGGCCATGTGTCAAGTAAAGTCAACCACTCATCCTAGCATAGTGGACAGGAGACCATTCATTACAGTCAGGCTAGAGCATGGCAACCCTTGCCAAGAGCTCAGGGCTTTAATTGATTCAGGTGTTGCGACTAGTGCGATTAGATGGTCCCACTATAAGGATTCAAGAATAGAAATGCGGCCAGTTGAGGCATACCTCATAGGGCTAGGAGGCATGGAAACCCCTTGCATGGGTGAGGTGGACCTTCCTATCCTCATAGACGAAGTGACCTTGACAGTAAAGCTACTAGTGTGCCATGATGACGACCTGATAGAACCCCCAACAGATGGGTCAAGAGGGTTACATTAGCGGACAAATGGACACTATCACCTGCGGTGCCCATCCTTCCACACTTACTGCGGACTGGCATAGATTAAAAGTACCAAATGGAGCACTTCCTAATGGGCAGGTTTCGCAAGTGTTGGACCTCCCTTCTTTTCCAAAGCAGAGTGTCCCTTTGACCTCTCAACCTCAACCACAAAAGAGTCAACCACGACAGAGGAACCCAGACCGATGACAATCTCATACGACACAAAGAAAGCAGCGATATCAGCACTACAAAGCAAGAGGCACAAGACAAATATGGGTGCCAAAAGGACAGAAGCCACCAACAGATTTTAACAATGCAGACAACGATAAGAAGAAGTCAAGGCAGAAGCAGAAACAGTATCCGACCTTCTTCTACGAATAGAAACATTCGACAAATTTGGATTGCCAAGAAGTACCTTACGAATAGACCCACACCCACGCAGATTTGGGTACCCAAACAGTGTATTATAGCTCAACCCTCAAGCCATGTAATATATAACCCGCAGAAATCACTTCACCCTTCAACCCCACCAAATCCGATCTCATCTTTTGTCCCTCAACAGAGACCTATCACTAGATCACAAACTCTTAGGAAGTGGATACCGAAACGTATCCAAACGCCTTCTCCGTCTCCCTTATCTAACATAACTACCACCCCGACTAATCTACAACCTTGTAATAACTCATTCATGACTGAACCTTGTATAAATCCACACACTATAACCCAACATCACCTGTAATAACATCTCATCAAAGAACTGCATGCAATATTTGAAAACATATAGGTGTCTAGAGACGTGCACTAGTTCTACAAGAAGCATTATGTTAAATGTTACACAGTTACGCTGTTTTAATAACTAGCCGAAATCGTAACGAGAAAGTATTTAACATAAAATAGAGGTTCACCGTAAACTATATTAAACTTTCAATTACCGAAAGGCGTTGTCAAATCAAGTGGGTTCTTGGGAGTGGTAGGGGTCTGTTAGACAGAGGCCCTGTACTATTTTCCCAAATCCTTACATAACCACAAATACTCTTATCGCATCTTAGCTCAGATACTTAGTTTTAACTGACCAGTAACTGTTTTTGCGTATTAGGACGCCGAACTTACAGACTAATCTGCTATGGTAACGGAGCAGTAGTCTGGTTCTGACTTGCAGACTAATAGAGTTACTCAACTTACTAAACTTATGCGAATCACTACACACTTCTTCAGGACAGACATGTATACCAGATAGTAATCAGACATACGACCATACCAGAGGGTGTACATGCTTACCGTATGCCGAACTCAATCAACTGTCATACTAATCACAGTTTAACTCATCACCAAACTTATCTGTGCTCCAACTCGCAGTTCATACTATTATTGATATTAGTTCTTCCCTGTGAACGGAATCAACAGTGAATACAGAACACAACTGTCAACAACAGATTCACACTCGATACTACACGTTCATTATTCTGCACTACAGTAGGAATAGACGAACGGATTGAACAGAAGAATATAGAAATATGACTCAATCTCTCGATGACACCACACAACTCAAACAGTACTCAGACACACAATGTGTTACTGAATCACCCGTTACGGTGAATTTCAATGCAAGCATACGATACATAACTCAACATTCACAATACTCAGAACTCCACAACAGTGTAAACAATATTCTGACAAAAATTAGGCGAACAATCTGGCAATTCCAGAAAAAACGTCTCTCTCGAGCATTCTCCTTACATTGTTTTATATAGATTTACAAAGTGTGCGTACCAACTTTTGTGCATTCTCCTTACATTGTTTTATATAGATTTACAAAGTGTGCGTACCAACTTTTGTGCGTTCAAAAATTCCGTTACATCCGGCATACATTTGTCCTACTCCGTCGGCCGTCTAACACTGGCACGCACGGTGGACTCGAACCCGCAAGTGATTTTTATTACAAAATTCATTGTTCCTCTACGATTCCTTCTAGATACATATTTCTTGCTAGTCTAAATGTGTGGGCTATTTTTTTCTTAAGTGTTTCTAGTAATTGTTTAAGGGTATCAGGTTCTAAAATCTGCGCGTCTACTCTAACGGAACTAAGTGCGATGGCTTCAGTAAGCAAAATTTCGGCCTGTGTTTGCAAAAAGGCCTCCTGTAAATAAAAATCGTTTGATAATGCCGCGTCTCTTGCTGTCTTCATGTCCGTTACTTGTTTCTACAACTGGTTGATTCTGTCTTTCTGGTTACGTACCTGATTATCTAATCTTCCGAACTGTTGGTTCTAGAACTCTATGGTTTGGTAGTAAGCATCCCGTTCTCTGTGGGCATTTGCTCGCAGTATCATTGTTGGGAGTGATGGCTGGATGCAATCAGAAGATCAAGCTGGTGCTGCAAATCCTGCTTCACACCTGCCCTCCTTTCTCTTCAGATATACTTAGGAGACTTCTTGAGCTTCCAAATGACACCAAGAAACTATATATGTGCTTTACAAATTAATTGTGTAATGACCAAATCAAAACAGATGATTTTGAACCTTCACAAGTCTAAAAAAACTTTCTATTACTGTAATGATACCTGCTCAGTCTTAAGCTCAGTGTGACCAGCACACTTACAATTGGATTAATTCCTTCTGGGAGTATTAAATTAACTTAACAAGCTACCATTAGCAAGTTAAATCACTCCAATTGATAAACTATGCACTGAGAATGATCTTTAGCAAAATCAGAGACACCCCCGACTTTTTAGGATCTACACAGAAAAATACCAGAGACTGCTTCGACCGTGATTTCTCCCAATTGGCTGAATGG
This sequence comes from Ceratopteris richardii, assembly GCA_020310875.1. Lineage (NCBI taxonomy): Eukaryota > Viridiplantae > Streptophyta > Polypodiopsida > Polypodiales > Pteridaceae > Ceratopteris > Ceratopteris richardii. Next base: position 16,330,852 of record CM035423.1, on the reverse strand, counting down.
AATGACTTGAAACTTTGTAGTGTTGTAGAATGCTTTGAGCTGGTTCCAATGAGCTTTGAATCATCCAATTTGGTTCAGTAGATCTTGAGATATGCCCTGTTGAAGTTGACAGACTTGAGGTAGATGACTCAGAGAAAAAACAGAGTTGAGAAGTATGAATGTATCTATTGATTAATGTAAATGTACAAGCTCATTAGCATGCCAAGCATAGCTAAATGAGGTGTTGTGGTGTAGGCTAAGATGTAGCACTATCACACACACAGATACAGAAGTTGAATGCCTCGGGAAGTGAGCTCAAATGAGTGAGACTGACCCACGAGATTTTCTTCATAGCCTTTATAGGATTTGATTGGTCATTTGAATTTGAAATTCAAATTGAAGCTCCCTTGAATCTCTCATCTAAACATATGGAGATATTCTCTCCATTCATACCTTCCAAATTCCACGACTTTTGAAGGTAGGTGTAATGAAGTCATATTGACTTTTACATGAAGTAAAAGGTAACTAAGCATAGGCATGTGTTCCTATGTTCTTCCTTCAAATGAAGTCTTCATGAATTAATCCAAACTCTTGTAAAACCTTCAAGGTTGATATCCAATGCTAAGCAATCTATGTCCAATCTTTATGTTGAGTCTTCAAGGTACAAGACAATGCCAAGTGTGAAGGCTTGTTTGCACCAACAGCTCCCCCTCAAGCCAAACACTTGCTTGAGTCTTCATCTTTAGTCTTCAATGATATCCTGTAATCCAATCATGGATTTAAACCTGCATAGCTTGCTCCCATCTAGAGCTTTAGTAAGCAAATCTGCACATTGTATATTAGTAGACACATATGATAACTGAATTTCTTTGCTAAGTAATTTCTCCCTCACATAGTGGTAATGAACCTCTATGTGTTTTGTCCTAGCATGATAAACTGGATTAGCTGCTAGATGAAGTGAACTTGTGTTATCACCAAATATGATTGGTGGCCTTGTGTATAGGCCCAATTCTGAATATAATAGCTTCAACCATATGGCTTCTTGAGTGGCATTGGCTAGCCCTCTGTACTCTGCCTCAGTAGATGATAGAGCTACTGTGGGTTGTTTCTTGGATGACCAAGAAATTGGTTTATCACCTGCAAAGCATATGTATCCAGATGTACTCCTCCTGTCATCCTTGCAACCTGCCCAATCTGCATCTGAGTATACCTTAATATCAATGTCTGATGAATATGGAAAGTACAAACCATGATTTTGTGTTCCCTTTAGGTACTTTACTATCTTCTTGGTTGCCTCCAAATGTGGTACTCTTGGTATATGCATAAATTGGCTAAGTACACTAACACCATATGATATATCAATCCTGGTTAAGGTAGCATAATTAAGACTACCTACCAAACTTTGGTAACCTGTAATATCTTTGAGTTCTTCTCCTTCATGTGCACTGAGTTTGTGGTTGACCTCCATAGGAATGTTTGAGACTTTAGCTTCCTGCAAATTAAACTTCTTGACCATGTCCTGAATGTACTTCTTCTGAGTAATAAATATACCTGTGTTTGTGTAGACCAATTCAAGTCCTAGGAAGTACTTCAATAATCCAAGATCATTGATCTTGAATTCCTTCATCATTTGACCTTTGATGTGTCTTATCCCCTGAACATCATTTCCTGTAATAATGATGTCATCAACATAGACACACAAGTATATTACCTCTGAATTGTTCTTCTTTATAAACAATGAAGTATCTGCTTTACTCATCACAAATCCTTGATCTAGGAGATAGGTTGTCAACCTGTAATTCCATGCTCTAGGTGCTTGCTTCAATCCATACAGAGCCTTCTTCAATTTACAAACATGATTTACCTTATTAGGATCCTCATAGCCAGGTGGTTGTGACATGTAGACCTCTTCAGATATCCATCCATTCAAGAATGCATTCTTCACATCCAATTGGTACATGTTCCAATTCTTGGATGCAGCTACACTCACCATAACTCTGATAGTTGGCATCTTGGCCACAGGAGAAAATGTCTCCTCATAATCAATGCCTTGGGTTTGTGCAAAACCCTTGGCTACCAACCTAGCTTTATACCTGTTTATTGTGCCATCTGAGCTCCTCTTGAGTTTGTAGATCCATCTGGATCCTATCACCTTCATGGAGTCCTTCTTGGGTACTAAGTCCCAAGTATCACTCTCCTTGAGAGCCTCCATTTCTTCATCCATTGCTTCCTTCCATTCTGGTTTAGTAATTGCTTCTTCAAATGTACCTGGTTCTTCATTCAAAATATCCTTTGCAAGATATACAGAGTGCTTGGTTACAAGTGAAGTATCATACCCATACCTAATAGGTTTCTTCTTTTCTCTTTGAGATCTCCTCATAGCTTGAGTTGAAGATTCTGGGTTGTCTTCTAGTTGCTTCATCTTCATCTTCCCTTTGGATTTCCAAGCCTTGAATTCTTCAATGTTGATGGTGTCTTCATCATCTGAGCTTGTGTCCTCTTTCTGAGTTGGTTCTTGCCTGATAAGCTTTGGAAAGTCTTCTTCCATATCATAAGGTAGGCTAACTTTCCTGCACTCATTTTCATACCATGAATCATTTTCATCAAATATGACATCTCTGCTTACCTTGAAGCCTTTGTTTAAGGGGTTATAGAACCTGTATCCTTTCTGATTCAAATCATAACCAATGAAGATACATTTTTCAGCCTTAGGGTCTAGCTTTCCCCTTACCTGTGAGGGAATATGCACATATGCAACACACCCAAAGATTTTGCAATGATCCAGAGATGGTCTCTTCCCATGCCAAGCCTCATAGGGTGTCATTCCATCAAGTGTCTTTGATGGCAACCTGTTGATTAAGTATGTGGCAGTAGATACACTCTCTGCCCAAAGATAATTTGGTAGTTTTTTCTCATTAAGCATAGACCTAGCTGTCTCTACAATGAGTCTATTCCTCCTTTCAGCTACCCCATTTTGTTCAGGTGAGTACCTTGTAGTAATCTCCCTCTTGATGCCTCTTTCCTGCAAGAAATCTTCAAAATCATTGGAGAAGTATTCTCCACCACCATCTGACCTTAGCCTCTTCAAATGTCTACCTGTTTGATTCTCAACTAATGCAAGATACCTTTTGAAACAATTAAATACTTCATCTTTATGTTTCATGAAGTACAAGACAGTCCATCTGCTATAGTCATCAATAAAGGACACATAGTACCTTGATCCAGATATGGATGGCTCCTTGCTTGGTCCCCAAACATCTGTATGCACCAATTCCAAGTAATCTTCATGCATAAAACCTTTCTTGGTATATGGCAATCTGTGTGACTTACCAAATTGACAGGCCCCACACTTGTATATCATATGTTGCTTGGATACATTAAGTATCCCAAGCACACATTGATCCCTGCTCATTTGTTTTATGGTCCTCTCTCCAATGTGACCTAATCTCTTGTGCCACATCTCCAATTCTGATAGGGTTTGGTCCTTATAGTTGTACAAGGCAATATTCTTAGTATCCTCAAGTTCAAAGGTAAACAATCTACCTGATTTCTCTCCCTTGGCTATCCTTCTGAATCCATGTCTTGGATCCTCCACATATGCACCATGTTGAGTGAACCTGACCTGTAGACCTTTTTCAACAATCTGACCTACACTCATCAGATTCTTGGTGATTGTTGGAACATACAACACTCTGCTTAGTAAATTCTGATTACCATCACTTGTTTTGACATTGCCTACTTTAACAACTGAATGTTTAGTGTCATCACCTGTCTGCACTTGGTGCTTGCCTTTGGGTTCTTCCAAATCAGAGAGTAAGGCAACATTTCCAGCTACATGGTTAGAGCAACCTGAATCAATATAGAACAAATGATCATCATTGATACCTGATTTAGATGTCATGTTCATAATCAACAAGGAATCATCTTGATCCTCTGCATAGTTGTTGTAATCCTTTCTGTTCCTGTATCCACCTTGATAATTGCCATTGTGATTGTAGCTATTGTTGTAATTATTGTTGTAGCCATGGTAGCCTTGAGATTGATTGAATCTGCCTCTGCCTTGAGAGTATCCTCCTCTTTGGTGACCTCTTCCTCTTTGGTTCTTGTAGTTCTTGTAGCATTCATCTGTAGTATGGTTAGACAAGCCACAGATATTGCATGGAGATTGATTGTAGGGTCTCCCCCTACCTGACTTACCTCCTCTGCCCCTACCTCTAGATGATCTACCTCTCCCTGCATAGTTTGCTTGGGAGGTAGAGCCTTCTTCATCAACCTTCTTACTTTTACCCTTGTCTTTAGTCTTCTTATCAGTATATAGGGCAGAGGGATTGTTACCTTTTGATTGCTCTCCATTCTTTGTGATCTTTGCTTCATGTGTAAAGAGTTGTCCAATCAGAGTTGTTAGATCAGGTGCTTGGATGTCCATGTACAAGTCCATTGCTGTGGTAAAGCTCTCCCACTTGTCATCTGCCTTTAGTCCATTGATCACTTGTCTGACTATTTGCTCTTCCTCAATTTCTTCTCCAACACTTGCAAGTTGATCTGCAATGTCTTTGACTTTGGTGACAAAATCTGAGACACATTGTTTTGATTGCTTCCTAAGAGTTGTAAACTCAATCCATAGCTGATTCTTTCTGGCCCTTGTGCTTGATGAAAAGTATGTTGACAAGGTTTCCCAAGTCTCTTGAGAAGTCTTACAGTTCCTCACATGAGGTAGAAGGAAATCAGAAATAGAGTTTAGAGGATATGACCTTGCCAAAGCATCTTTAGCACACCATTGGTTGAGCCTCTCATGTTCATCCTTTGTAGGTAGGCCTCTGGTTTTGAATGAGGGCAACTCCTCATCTCCTGATATGTATCCATACAAGCTTCTCCCTTGTAGATAGGTCTTCATTCTCAATGACCAAGCCTGGTAATTATTTCTATCCAATTTGTCAATGAAGGAAGGGAAACCATCACCCATAATTACCTTATTTGCTCTGATACCACTGTTGGGAGTGATGGCTGGATGCAATCAGAAGATCAAGCTGGTGCTGCAAATCCTGCTTCACACCTGCCCTCCTTTCTCTTCAGATATACTTAGGAGACTTCTTGAGCTTCCAAATGACACCAAGAAACTATATATGTGCTTTATAAATTAATTGTGTAATGACCAAATCAAAACAGATGATTTTGAACCTTCACAAGTCCAAAAAAACTTTCTATTACTGTAATGATACCTGCTCAGTCTTAAGCTCAGTGTGACCAGCACACTTACAATTGGATTAATTCCTTCTGGGAGTATTAAATTAACTTAACAAGCTACCATTAGCAAGTTAAATCACTCCAATTGATAAACTATGCACTGAGAATGATCTTTAGCAAAATCAGAGACACCCCCGACTTTTTAGGATCTACACAGAAAAATACCAGAGACTGCTTCGACCGTGATTTCTCCCAATTGGCTGAATGGAATGACTTGAAACTTTGTAGTGTTGTAGAATGCTTTGAGCTGGTTCCAATGAGCTTTGAATCATCCAATTTGGTTCAGTAGATCTTGAGATATGCCCTGTTGAAGTTGACAGACTTGAGGTAGATGACTCAGAGAAAAAACAGAGTTGAGAAGTATGAATGTATCTATTGATTAATGTAAATGTACAAGCTCATTAGCATGCCAAGCATAGCTAAATGAGGTGTTGTGGTGTAGGCTAAGATGTAGCACTATCACACACACAGATACAGAAGTTGAATGCCTCGGGAAGTGAGCTCAAATGAGTGAGACTGACCCGCGAGATTTTCTTCATAGCCTTTATAGGATTTGATTGGTCATTTGAATTTGAAATTCAAATTGAAGCTCCCTTGAATCTCTCATCTAAACATATGGAGATATTCTCTCCATTCATACCTTCCAAATTCCACGACTTTTGAAGGTAGGTGTAATGAAGTCATATTGACTTTTACATGAAGTAAAAGGTAACTAAGCATAGGCATGTGTTCCTATGTTCTTCCTTCAAATGAAGTCTTCATGAATTAATCCAAACTCTTGTAAAACCTTCAAGGTTGATATCCAATGCTAAGCAATCTATGTCCAATCTTTATGTTGAGTCTTCAAGGTACAAGACAATGCCAAGTGTGAAGGCTTGTTTGCACCAACAATCATGAGGTGGCAGTATGCATTGAGGTGGCAGTATCATGAAACGTCTCTTCTTCTTGCTTCTCGTCTTCTTTATCATCATCTTTATCCTTTCCTGCTGAACCTTGTGCTTCACTTTCTGAGGAGCTAATCCTGATACGTTTTCTACGGAACAACTGATTGAGCTCTTCTTCATCTTCTTCTTCCTCATCTTCTAGTAGTTGAACTGACTCTTCGTGCCTTAAAACTGGTCCTCGTGGTGGTGGTTGAGCGGCGAGTATGGTTGGGAAGAGAAAAGAAAGGATGTGGGGAAGTCTGGATCGAGGGGTGGTTCCTTTGTTGATTTGTTTCACTATGGCGACACACTCCTTATGGATTCGGTGAAAGAAAAATGAGGCGAAATTAACGGGTTCTCGTGCGGCAAGGTCGATGGCGGAATAGAATGGTCGGGAGATACCATATGTGCGTTTTTGGAGGTTAAGGATTGCGACTAAGAACTGTAATGCAGTTCTTTCAGGTTCGGGGCGGCACAAAATGGCGTATTCATTTGATGAATGGCGCGGGAAGAGTTCGGTCATGCGGGCTACGGGGATACTGGGGCCATTCTCGCGGCCTTGTGGAGTGAGGCAGAAGGCTTCGGCAAAGGCCTTGAAGGTTATTACGGTTCTAGATGGTAGGGAAGGGAAGAGCCATTGTCGTTCAGCGATGGGAGATTGGGCGATGGCTGGGATAATTTGTGCGAAGAAGGGATGGGCTCTCACTGAGTGCCAAGGCAGCTCAGCGAAGTTAGCCAGCCCTCGGATATGCAGGTATTCTCCTACCTCGGTAGGGATACCATCACAAAAAGTCGTGTAGTTCGCCAATGCTTCCATTGCGCACGCGAACACGAATACACAGAGGACAGAGCACGGATACACAAAAAACACAATCACAATCACAAGAGCACAATAGCGTTTTTTTTTGGCGTAACCGAAGAGCTTAAGTACCAATATTATGGTGGGGGGTAGGGATTGATGGTTATCATTGTGCAGTGCTGGAATGATATTGTTTTTAATTTGGCGTGCATGCTTGAGTAAATGGTAAGGAGGGCGGCTTATGACAAAACACGGCTATTTAAGAAAAGAAAAGAAAGAACATAATGAAAAGTAAAACCAAAAAAAATGCGATCCACCGCCGAATGATTTAATGCGAATTAATAGCGCTTTGATACAGCCGCAACTTCGAGCCGTTGATTGCTTTTGGAAGTGGATTTCCAGTCAACGTAGTCAACCGAAAAGTTGCTGGCCCAATTTGCTCTGAGATTTTGTAAGGGCTAAACCACCGTAATTTGAATTTGCCTGCGGATCTGTTGGACTTTGCATTATAGAAAAGTACAAGCTGTCCGACCGAAAACACTAGAGTTTTCAGGTTTCAATCGTGCGTTCTTGCCTGTCTTAATTGAACTTCGTGCATGGTTAAAAAACTGAGCCATCGGTGTTCGTCTAACTCTCTGAGTGTGTCCAACCGAAATGTCAGTGAGTCTTCCGGTAGCAGTTTCTGGGTAATGGCTACTCGTAAACTTGGTATAACCATTTCCATTGGTGCTATTGCTTCTAAGCCATAAGCTAATTTGAAAGGTGTCAATCCTGTTGTTACCTTGTAGGTAGTCCGGTATGCCCATAATACTGCAGGTAGTAGTTGATCCCATCTTTCCGGTGATTCCATGATTAATTTTTGAAGGATATTCAGCAGAGATTTGTTTGTACTTTCGGCCAATCCATTGGCACGAGGATAATAAGGAGAACTAAATTTATGTGTAACCTGGAACGACTATGTAAGTGCCTTCATTAAATTGTTTACAAAATGAGTGCCTTGATCTGAGACAATTTCTAGTGGTAAGCCAAAACGTGGAAAGACATCGATTAGCAGACACTTTGCTACTATAACTGCTGTAGCAGACCGTAAAGCCCAAGCTTCAGCCCATCTAGTTGCATAGTCTGTACAGGTCAGTATGTAACGGTTGTTACTGAAGACTGTTGGTGGTGTAATTGGACCGATAAAATCTAGACCCCACTTCTGGAAAGGTTCTATTGGTAAGATGGGTTGCAAAGGAAAAAAATGACGTTGTAATGGCTGACCCGATCTTTGACAAGTATCACATTGTTTGACAAACTGTAATATGTCTCTGTACATTGTTGGCCACCAGAGACCACTCTATAGAATTTTTCGATGAGTTAGACCTGCAGCAAAGTGTCCACCAGAAGGAATCGAGTGAGCCAAAGTGATTACTGAGTTAACTTCATGTGGTGGAATACATCGAAATAGGATTCCGGTGTGATCTACATAATATAGTTCTCCAGCAATTAACCGAAATCGGCGGCTAAAAACTGCAATTTTCTTGCATACTACTCTAGAAGTCTGAGATGGAAGGCAACCATCAGTGAGAAAGGTCAAGATCTGATCATAATATGAAAATGGGATAGGTGTGTCTACAGAATCTTCATTAATTGGTTCTGATACATAAATCGCGGGTGTCGTGTCATCTATACCCACCGGAGCTTCACCGGAATCTAAGCGGGATAAAAAATCTGCTAAGGCGTGTGAACTGCCTGGCCAGTGAATGACTTCGTAATCGAATTCCTGCAAGAGTAAGACCCATCGCGCTAATCGACCACCTAGATGTTGTTGCCGAACTAAATAGATAAGTGCAGCGTGGTCTACATGAAATGTGAATTTACGGCCTAGCAAGTAATGTCTAAATTTCTTGACCGAATATACTAGCCCTAGACATTCTCTTTCTGTTAGAGAGTAATTTTTCTCAGCAGGTGCTAATCTTCGACTTGCATAATACACTGGTCTAAACCATTTATCAATTTGTTGCATTAATACACTTCCAATTGCTATATCTGAAGCATCAACAAATATATGAAACGGGTGATCCCAGTCCGACGGTTGTAAAATAGGAACTTGTGTTAATAAATGCTTTAAACGATCAAATGCTATCTGACATTCCTGGCTCCATTCAAATTGTCGAGGTGTTTTGCTGATTAGCTTGTTTAGTGGTATAGCCAGATGAGCAAGCCATCGTAAGTGCCTTCCATGCCACCGTACTTGGCCCATAAAGTGCATAACTTCTTTTGGAGAAGTTGGCACCGGAGTTTCTAATACTGCCGAAATCTTATCTGGATCTACTTGGATACCTTGTGCAGATACAATGTGGCCAAGTAACTTGCCGCATGAGACCGCAAACACCGATTTGTTTGGATTCAAACAGAGTCTATATTCTCTGCATTTCTGAAAGCATCACCGTAAATGAAACAGATGTGCTATCATCTTACCAAAAATTGAAAAATCGTCGAGATATACTTGCATAAATGAAGTGAGATAAGGAGAAAATATCTCCTGCATACATCTTTGAAATGTGCTTGGTGCGTTTCTTAATCCAAACCACATTACCGTACAAGCAAAGACACCCCAATTGGTAATAAATGCAGTTTTCGGTATATCTTCTTCGGCCATTCTTACTTGGTTGTAGCCACTGTATCCATCTAGAAATGAATACATCTCATGACCTGCTACTCTATCAAGCATGGTATCCAAAAAGGGAATTGGAAAAGGATCCGGTACGGTTGCTGCATTTAATTTCCGGTAGTCTACACAGATTCTCAATTGCTTGTTTTTCTTAGGCACAATCACAATCGGAGAGATCCATTCAGCATGCTCTACTGGTACGATAAATCCAACTTTCAATAACCTATCAAGTTCTGCCTTAACCTGGGATGCATAATGGGGATTCATCCGGTAGCTGGTTTGCTTTATCGGTCTTGACTCTGGCTTTAGCATGACCCTGTGTTGGTAGATACTGGGGTCCAATCCTTTCATGTCTTTGTAGTCCCATGCAAAGACATCAATGAATTCTTGGAGTAGCTGGATTAAATCTTCTCGAAATGTTTCCGGTAAGTTTTGCTTTATCTTCACAGGACGCGGATGATCTTTATCTCTTAAATTGTAAGTAATCAGCTGATCTTCGGGGACATAGAACTGTTGATGTTTCTCTATGTTGCCTGTTGGTTTAAAAAGTTGCTGCAATTCATCGTCATGTGTCGAAACAGTGTCTTCCTTCTTAGCCTCTTCTGTGACGGGTATTACTGTACAGACTGAAGCATTCCAATTATCTACAACGTGCTGTAGATCAATAGTCCCTAATGAAATTAAGTCAGCGTTACTCTTCAAAAACTCTTCTTCTTCATCATCTGACAATCCATCTAGCATATGGACTGGTTCAGCAAAATACGGTCTAGCGTGTAACTCGCAAGGTTGTATAGCATTTAATTTTACCACATATCTACGATTGGCATCTTTAAACGTCAGCTCTTGTGCAGACCAGTCTTGTATTACCTTCGCATGTTTCAGCCAAGGTCGGCCAAAAAGTAGGTTGTAATCCAAAGTGGATTCTGGCAAATCTAGTATAACAAAGGTCATTTTAAAGGTTGTACCTTGCAAAGTGATGGGTACATTTCGCACAAGTGCTACAGGATGGACTCTTGATTGATCTGCCATTCTGACAAAAAATTGAACTGGTTCGATTTCGGTCCATCCTAGTCTTTTGCATAATGCCGCAGTCGCAATGTTAACACCAGAGCCTCCATCAATTAATACCTGCGTAATCTTATGATTCTTATACCATACTGTAATCAAGGGAACTAAATGATCAACCGTAGAATCAGGTTCCGGTTGAACTGCTGCTGTTGCTGAAATACAAGAAGGTACCGGACTGAACTGTTGTTGGAACTGTTGTCGAATTCCAGGTACTAATGCCAATAGTTGGCCCAAAGGCAGAGTGATCGATGCCTTGGATAAGATTTCCCAAGCCTATTGAGATTGATTGACAGGCTCTACTGATGTTGAAGTTGATGCCTCTGCTGATGTGGAGGTGTCTACGGTGGGCAATGTATCTGCTGCTGATGATGTTTCTGCTGCTAACTCCCTTTGTTGTGTGCCTTCTTTTGTTAACAAGGGTTGGGCTACCGGAATAGGCTCTGGAAAGACTGGTGGTTCTGTTGTGGTCCATTGACTAGCTTTGTTATACATTCTGTGTTGTTCATGTACCCCTGGTTCAAATATTTCTGCTGCCGGTTGCAATTGTTTACCGGAACGAGTCTGGACTGCAGCAGCCTGTGTCTCTACCGGTGTGAGTTTTACCATGTTGGCCATTGGATTTTGGCGTTCCTTCTTCCTTTGATCATACTCAGCTGCATCTTTACAAAATCTTCTAATATGTTCGAATTCGCCGCAAAAATGACAGCGTGGTGGTGGTAGATTGGGATTTTCTGGTGGTACTCTGTTCTGCCAGCGGTTTGCATTAAAATTGTTGTTCCTCTGTCCTCGGTAGTTACGATATCCTTGCGGTTGATTGTTTCTCAATTGCGGAGGCACGTAGTGATTTGCTGGCTGTCCATGTTCTTGAATAACTGCATTGACCGTTGCTGTTCCCTGTATTCTGGCATTGTAAACACAGTTTCCAGTGGTGTGTCCGGCAGTGTTGCAGATAGCACAAAACGTTTGATTGAGTGCACAATTGGCACTAGTATGACCTGAATTTTTGCATATGTTGCAGTATACCTGTCTAGTCATATCTTCTGCAACATTCTTGTTTGCTTTTAACCATTCTAAATCTTCTGTAAATCCACCGACTTTGTGTTCCGGTTGCAGAGTCATTGCAATGACTGCATCGAGGGACATGGCTCCGACACATCTTATGATCATGATCTGCTTAAGTTGTGGAACCAAGCTATTGATGAACCACTGAGTGATAACATCATCTGGTAAGTTAGCATGGGCCGGTGGTAGCTGCCTTAAGTGTGTTCTGAAGAGAGTAGCATACTCCTGTACAGTTTGATTTGGTTTCTGTCTGTTGTTCTGTAGATAATCAAAAATTTCGGCTGGTTTTTTTTTTTAGCCTGAATCGTTGCAGAAAAGCATCTCGTACTGCTTCATAGGTGCCAAAATGATTAATATCATATTCTGTAAGCCATCTAGCTGCTTCATTAACAAGTGTAGATTGGAAGACAATAGCTTTGTAGGCCTGATCCGGTGGATGATTGAGTACTGCGTAGCTTATCTTGAAGGTGCGTACGTGAGCATCCAGATCATCTCCTGGAAATCCACAAAACTTAGTGTACGTCACTCCCGTTGGAGGTGGCCTGGGTGGACATAACTGTTGTTGTCCGTTCATTGTGAGCGTGTTATACTTTCCTTCTGAACTACCGAAATCTGTATCGTCGGATAACACACTTTTCGGTGCGATTATCTTGTCTAATATGCTTCGAATCTCTGTTTTGAACTCCCTTCCTTCCTCCTTGATGTCCAGTGTATGGGAACTTGCTTCCAAGCACGGCAGATGGGCTGAAGATTTAGTAGAAAATGCTAAATCGTCACCGAAAAACTGTGATTCTCTTACCGAATTTTCACCGGAATGAACCGAAATTGTGCCCGAATTCCGGGTTTTTTCGCCTTTGCCGATTTCTGTGACTAAAGTGTTTCTAATTGTAGATGAATCTGAATCTTTTCCCAAGAGTGTTAAGCTAGATTCCAAATGTGTCTTGGTAGGTTCTGGGATTACTATATCTTTGACAGACTGTGCCAAAATAGTACCGGACTCTACCAGAGGCGTAACAGGTTCTACCGGAATATGACTGGAATTCGTTTTAACGTTCTTAACTTTCTTGACAACTGGGTTAGTCCTAGTTGTACTTCTACCTCCCAAAGTTGGCTTTAGTACTTCAGATTGATGGTTCTTGGGATACGTTTCACCGGATTGAGTAACCGGCATATATCATCTTTTGTACTATTCGCGTAGTATTACTAACGGGACAGTCTGCAACAGTCTGGTCTGTTGCTACTGCCAATCGAACAATAGTCTAATTCTGACAAATGACTGGCAATTTTGATGCCACCTTCCCACAGACGGCGCCAAGTGTTAAATGTTACACAGTTACGCTGTTTTAATAACTAGCCGAAATCGTAACGAGCAAGTATTTAATATAAAATAGAGGTTCACCGTAAACTATATTAAACTTTCAATTACCAAAAGGCGTTGTCAAATCAAGTGGGTTCTTGGGAGTGGTAGGGGTCTGTTAGACAGAGGCCCTGTACTATTTTCCCAAATCCTTACATAACCACAAATACTCTTATCGCGTCTTAGCTCAAATACTTAGTTTTAACTGACCAGTAACTGTTTCTGCGTATTAGGACGCCGAACTTACAGAATAATCTGCTATGGTAACGGAGCAGTAGTCTGGTTCTGACTTGCAGACTAATAGAGTTACTCAACTTACTAAACTTATGCGAATCACTACACACTTCTTCAGGACAGACATGTATACCAGATAGTAATCAGACATACGACCATACCAGAGGGTGTACAGGCTTACCGTATGCTGAACTCAATCAACCGTCATACTAATCACAGTTTAACTCATCACCAAACTTATCAGTGCTCCAACTCGCAGTTCATACTATTATTGATATTAGTTCTTCCCTGTGAACGGAATCAACAGTGAATACACAACACAACTGTCAACAACAGATTCACACTCGATACTACACGTTCATTATTTTGCACTACAGTAGGAATAGACGAACAGATTGAACAGAAGAATATAGAAATATGACTCAATCTCTCGATGATACCACACAACTCAAACAGTACTCAGACACACAATGTGTTACTGAATCACCCGTTACGGTGAATTTCAATGCGAGCATACGATACAGAACTCAACATTCACAATACTCAGAACTCCACAACAGTGTAAACAGTATTCTGACAAAAATTAGGCGAACAATCTGGCAATTCCAGAAGAAATGTCTCTCTCGAGCATTCTCCTTACATTGTTTTATATAGATTTACAAAGTATGCGTACCAACTTTTGCGCGTAGATTTCAAAAATTCCGTTACATCCGGCATACATTTGTCCTACTCCGTCGGCCGTCTAACAATTACATCAATCACATCACAACACTTGGCTACACGGGTTACACATCGGCTATGGAAAGGGATTGCGGTCTCACCTTAATGGGATCATAATTAATTTCCATACTAATGTGCTAATCTTTTGTAGCAGATCTTTTCCATTAGCACGTCAATCATCATGCAAACCGAAGAAGGACCATCTGAAGCTGGAACCAGTATACCCAGGGCTACTATTAGTGATTTACTTGCTGAGCCCCATCCGACGGCTCCACCGCCAGAATTTCAAGGTTTCCTAGGACCGATGCCTATTGACGATCCTCCTAGAGGGTATACTGAGAAGATTCACCACAATTCTCACTGGTTTCAAGGGCTAGCAGGACCCTTGGCGGATGCTGAGTTTATATTTGAGGCTAATTTGACTTTTGATGACCGTACCTGGGGCAAATATCAGTTTCTCTCAAGAGAGTTTGAAGGGCTATAGAACACACAAGACTTAACACATGTTTGGGCAAGAGTCGGCTTCACAGAGTATTTCAGTGACCCTTTTCCTAAACCTGACTTCTACAGATGCTATTACTTAATCACCACTTTGATAGCTTCGGAGAACAAGGATCTACCCGGGACTTTTATTTTGCCATCCTTAGTGAACGATCCACCATATAAGCGATTTTATCTTTTTAAAGATTTGATTCGGGCTGCCATCAAGATTCATGGAACCCACACGCCCACATAGCGGGAAAGGTTAGTTTTAGACCCTATGAAACGTGGGGACATCACTAAGTGGGAAGAGATTTCGGCGATCACACCTGAGCTTTCAAAACCACTGCGGATATGTATGCAGCATTTTGCTTTCCCAGCTCAAGACAGATTCACAATGCCTCACAAACAAATATGGTTTGGTTTGTATTTATCTTGTATTGGACCCCAAACAGTTGATCTAGCTAGCTGGATCATTGATCATATGTATTTAGCACAACATAGATGGGAAAGAAAGAAAGTCATCAATGGATGCTGCACACTGACTAGAATTGTATATATGTGCTTAGCATATAACTTGCCGATTGAGCGAGCAATGACAAGTGAGGAGCTGAAAGCGTTTAAAGGAACCACAAAGAAAGCTAGGAAGCCCAGCAAAGGAAGAGCAGGAAAGTGAATGAGAGGAACTATCCCCTGCCTTCAGGTGCGAGAATCACCCTCACCACAAACCTCTCCTGAACAGTCTCCTACTGAACCCCCTGTACAACCCATTCGCGTAAGGTTATCAAGACCAGTTACAACGGAGGGCACTACCAGCACAGTCACTACTCAAGCAGCCACAGTCCCAGGACCTACAACCACTACAGCAGAAGTTCCCACCACTATTGGTGCGGAAGCTTTCTCTTTTCCGATACCCCATTTAGAAGCAGAACAAGCAGACACCACATTTGATTTTGAGATGCAGGATGTATTTTCAAATGAATTTCAGTTTTCAAAAGGCCAGATCTTCTCTCAGGAATATGAAAGGCCCAGCTACCCTACCACACCACGAGATCAACCACAAGGACAAGTAGTGTCTAGTTTCGAGGGAGAAAGAACGGAAACCGATGAAGACGAAGGCAATGACGAAGCCAGTCAGGGAACTCATGAATCCCAAGAACATGTGCAAACAGACTAACAAGGAAAACAAACCGACACCCAAGGTGACACAAGCACACACGAAGAAGAAACCTTCGAAGCAGCAACTTATACACTAGCCATCAAAAAGTTATACCGTACTATGGAAAAGGTTTGGGCGCATAAGAAGTTGACTGACGAAGAGAGCCAAACACTCATAGAACAAGAGCTTGTCTCGGGCGGGTTCAAAGAAGTATACATCAGAGGTTTCAGAGAGCTTGTCAAATCAGTTGGACCCACTGAAGCCTTAAGATATTTGCAGAGAAAACCGCTACCGCAGTATGATCCTCATAGAATCCGCCTACTAACCAAACTGGGTGAATACATTCGGGTACCCACCGGAGGTCAGTCTTCAGAACAGGCCAGGGAAGCACGTCTCGTCCTTGAAAGCTCATTGGCAGAGGACACCATTATCGTCGACTCCCCACCCCGTACTACCGCTGTACATACCACCACAGTCGTCGAAGTACCGACCACCCCAACCGCTCCTCCATCACCTCCCATCCATTCAGTCTCCCCCATACACCCTCCTTCTCCCAGAACAACATCCTCCTTCTTCGGTGGAGTAGCAGAAGTCGTCCTTACTCCCATTCATCCCACAATTCCCGCACCCACTCAACCTAGTCTACCCCCTAACACATCCACCTTTCTATCCAACCCATTTCTCCATCCATCTTTTCCCTCCATCCCCACACCTCCAAGATCCCTTTTCCCATTCCCACCTCCATTAACCTTCTCCCCAGTCTCACCTCCCCGACCCACCATAACCCCTCTTTCCCCTTTCCACCAAGCCGTCCAAGACAACCCCTCTATAAATTTCTCCTCAACCTTTGTAAATCCTGTATTTACACCCACACAGTTACCCACGATCACACCACTATTCACAGTCACCGCACTCGACACCACATCCAATGATATGGATATATCACCCCCCACTGCACCTCCACTCACTTCCTTTGTGGCACCACAATATTTAAGCACACCACAATTTTCCACAATCACCACAGCATCCACTTTCCCACCCCCATTCCCCGTTCCCTTTGCATCTACACCCACTGCATCTTCACTTAGCACACCATTAATATTATCACCCACCATAGACACAGCATTTCGACAGATGTTCACATGTATGACGCAAGTAAGTGATGAGTTCACATCTCTTGGAAATAATTATCAGCAGCTACAAAGGACAACCAACGACTTACAATCGTAGCTTAATTCATTGTCAATTGAGAATGCCTCATTGAATACTCGATACCAATAATTATGCGAGGCATACCACAAACTGGAAGTAGAAAGTGAAGAGAAAGCCAAAGAGGCCACTGCTGATCTTGACAATTTGTTAAGGGCCCAGACAGTTCGCAATGCGACGCTGACTCGGAACATGGGCTTACTCAGAAGACATCTAGTAGCAGCAAAGGAAGAGAACTAGCGGCTACAAGAGCAGAACAGAGAAAATTTAGAAGCTGCTCTCGATCATCCAGACCAACCATTAAGTCCTAGCCGGTTCAAAGCAGTGCCCTCCGAATCAATGAAAATGTTGCTCGATGATCACATCAGATTGCTCGATGAATACGATCGAATGAACGAAGAATATCAGAAGCTAAAAGATGATCATAAGCTACTCCAGCTCAGAGCACCGGCAACACAAGGACTCCCAGCTCCAGCGGACCCATCTCCTGACATCCTAGAGGAACTCAACGCATTACGGGCCCAGGTATCTACTCTTGAATCGTGGATAGCTATAGATAGATAGATAGATAGATAGATAGATAGATAGATAGATACATAGATAGATAGATAGATAGATAGACCACGAGCAAGTGAAGGCACAAGTGCGTGAGTGAAAGCACACAAACATGCACACACATACACACACACGCGCACAAGGTAAGATCAAAGAGAGGAACAATGGAAAGCTTCAATTGCCAAAGAGTTCTCTTACAAAAGCTCTATTCTCTAACAAGCTAACCTCAAAAATGAGCTCTCTAGCTCTTTTTATAGTTTTTTGAGTAGTTTTGGCCCTGTCTAGACCTAGTGTCTGGCCTAGTTAAAAATTAGGTTCCAGGGCTTATTTGAGGGCTCAAACGAAGTCTAAAAATTATGAAAATTGGTACGATGGTACTTATAATACTCCTCAAGCTCGAGGACTCCTCGGCTTGAACCAAATTGAGTTATAAAAATAGATAATAGTATTTACAATGGTTTTTAGTCATGAAAATTACTATTTTTGTAGGGGATTCTTCTGAAAATTTGACATACACTTCTTGGAGCTCCCTACTTGCTCTCTCTTCTTCTATGTCCACTTCTTTGATGTGCTTCCATGTTTTATGCTTGACCTTGAGTTCCAACACTCTCCCCCCTCTCGAGTCTGTCGTCCCTGACAGACCCTTGTTGTAATGGTTATTCTAGGTTGCTTTGAGAGGGAGTGTCCATGCGGATGAACCAGAGTAGCAAGGTTGGTTCTCCGGTTCTTCATTTGTCACTGCGAGCCTTTGCAAGTTGTAGTCCCTTGGTATGTGCTTCAGCCTTGGATTCCAACATGACTGTGTCGTTATGAGTCTCCATTGATGACCTCAGATCGTCCAAGGATGATGTTCATAGTAGTCATGCCAAGTACTCATAACCCCTAATGGATGATGAGTAAGTGTGTTCGTGCATGGGTTGAGGAAAATATGTGCCTTGTGCACGGCCTTGTAATGTAGCCCTATGCATGCTTACTTGGAAAATGCATCGGAAGAAGTATGGTGCAAAAATTGGGGGTCTTGAGCTAAGTGCTCAAGGGTATGCCGACGAAGAGGTTTCCTAATCTATCATGGTGATGGTGTTGCCAAAGTAAAGATACTTACCATTGTGAAGGTTCGACCAATGTTCATCTCTTCGTGTTGTACACCCGGTATTTGTGATGGAACCTTGTCGATGAATGTCCGTGTTGATGGTCCACCGATGAATTTTTTTGAGCACCTGGTCCTGTCTCATTTTTTCAAGCAACATTTGCCAAATACTGAGAATTGAATTTCTTTATATTCCTTGGCAAAAAATATTGGGTAACTACACCAAGCTTAGTTTCACACATTTTCTTTAGCTCACCATAAGCAGAAGTCTTCTCACCCGGTATACGGACAAGAATTCTCAGGATACCAAACTATCTCTTGCAGATATCTCCCTGTAGATTATAGTACATGCAATAGTTAAGCATCACTCAAGTTGCGGACCTTCAAGTTCTTCACACTTGCTAGCCGAGACACACTTCTATCCAAACTGATAAATGCCCAGTAATCAATAGTTCCATCTTCAACTAAGCATGTCTCATTCATGTTCCATGAGCGAAACCAGGGAACAAGTTTTGACTCTCTCTTTTTTTTTTTTTTTGGAAAAATGTCACACACAAGAAGAGAGATGTTAGTATCAGAAAAAATAATTGACATATGTCAATGTGCTCTTGTGCATGGGACTCTTAGTTGTGTCTATGCACGGCCATGTAATGTGGTCCTATGTTAATGCATACTTTGGAAATGCATGGCCTGAATGGTGCAAAAGATAGGGTTGTGCCGGGAGCACATGGTTGTCGCTCGTCGAGGCTTAATGTCATTTGCAGATGTTGACGCCATCTTTGTTGGAGGTATCCATTGTATCCCGAGATGGCAGCTGATCATTCCTCCTTATAGGGATCCATTTGAGAACGGTCTTCGACTGCGTAGCAATCTCCTTTGGGTGCTTCATGTTTGGATGGTTTCTTGAGGGTTTGATCCTTCGTGGTTGGCTCTTTGGTTCTGTGAGGCCTACCGGTGCTTTTGGCTTCCATACCCATACCTCTGTGGCTGGTCGCTTGACTCGCGTTGAAGAGGTTACTTGGTCTACTAATGTTCTTGGTGTTTGGTTCTGACCTTTGCCTCGCCTTGGCTTCTTTGTTGAGACTTTTCGCGTATGGGAGAGCATAGGTTGTTGCGGACGTAAGAGCTTCCTAGGTACCCACATGTGTAATCGCCCTTGTTGAGCTGCAACTAATTTCTTAGGTATCCAAATTTGTCAGAGATCTTGTGGTTGAGCTTGTCCGATCTTCTTCCTTCGTCTTCTGGCCTAGTTGACTTGCCTGGATGGGGTTTGTGGGGCCAAGGGTGATGGCTGCTCTCCTTTTCGTATCCAGATCTGCTTCATGCCCAGCACTACTTTCCTTTGGAAATCCCATTGTCTATTTGATATAGCAATGGTCCTGTTCTATTGTGCTTGCCTTGTTGCTTGAGTTGTAGTGGCGGCATTAGTCCTTGCACCAGAGGAGGAGTCCGCTTGTCTTGTGAGCCTGTTCTTCCATGATTGAGTTCTCCTGCGACATAGATCTTTTGATGCATACAACATCTCTTTTGCTACGATTAGTCCTAGGAGAACTGCAAGATGTGACATCTGGATTTGTGAGTATGCCATTTTCTAGTTCTAATGTAAAGCATTGTCCCTGGACCCAAACTTGAAGAAGTTGACTTCTTAGGTTCAAGTTGACTGCATTGTCATAAATCCAATCTTGTCCTAAGACAAGTGGTTCTGTAAGGTTCTCATCTTGACACACTAGTGCTTTGACTTTCATTGGAACATCTTGAAGGTAGATGGGGAGTTCCACCTTGCCCAAACAAGGGGTTTCCACACCTCCCAATCCTATGAGATAAGCTTCTATGGGATTGATGCTGAACTGCAAGTCTTGGCAGTAGGAAAGTCTAACTGCACTACTTGCTGCACCTGAGTCAATCAATGCTTTCACCGTCCTTGCACCCTTCCCTTGTCTGACCTCTATGGTCACAAAGGGTCTTTGGTCAATGACTTGAGAAGTCATTATGCCTGATTTTTGGCACATATCCATGTGATATTTTGGGGCTTTTGAGTTGACATCTAGGCCTAGTCGCCTTAACTTATTTCGCCTAATACGCTCTCTGGCCTCTGCCTGTGCTTCTTCTCTCACTCTTAACTCTTCTTCTTTTCACTTCTTAGCCGTGTTGAGTCTCGTAAGCATATCCTCTGTAAGAGGTTCTTGGTATAACTTGACTCTACATCCTCTAATATAATTTGGCAAGATATCTCCTTCTAGAGTGGCCAACTGAACTGCACCACTAGTGAAAATTCTATTAATGATCATGGGTCCGTATCCTCTTTTTTCCAACTTACGAGCATGTTGCTTTAGTGTGTAAACCAACACTAGATCTCCCTCTTTCAGTCCCTTATCCTTGATGTGTGCATCAAAGTATGCCTTTTGCCTTTTCTTTGCAGCATAGATACCTACCGCCGCGCGTAGCCTTGTCTCACCTAAGCGTTCTAGATCAAAGATCCTAGAGGACAATTCATGTCCATTCCACTCATGCTCTTGTGCTACTTTTAATGCTGGGATTAGGAAATCTAAAGGTAGCACAACATTCTGTCCAAAGACCATCTGAAATGGGGTGGCATTGAGTACTATTTTGTAGACAACTCGGTAAGCCCAAACAGCATGATGAAGCTGTTTGTCCCAATAAGAGCGTTTATTATTTACCAATTTAGTCAAGACATTACATAGGATCTTATTTGTGCTCTCGGCCTGTCCGTTAGCTTGGGGATGATAGAGGGCAGACTTCTTATGTATCACCAAGAATTCTTGGAGAAGATTTTCAATGACTTCATTTAAGAAGTGGGTGCCTCTATCGCTTACTAACTCTATTGGTAGTCCATATCTAGTGAACACATTCTCGAATAAGAACTTAGGCGTCGTCTGAGCATCATTCTTTGTTGTGGCTTTGACTTCTACCCATTTTGTAAGGTAATCTGTGGCTACAATGATGTACTCTGCATGGGAGTTTCTAGCTGGGGGGTTAATAGGACCTACAAAGTCTATACCCCACTTTGAGAATGCACGTCCTCCCATCATGGGCCTCAAAGGCATCTCGTCTTTTTTGATAGGATATTGCGCACGTTGGCATGTGTCACATTTCTTCACATAGGTGTGTGCATCCATATGAAGAGTTGGCCACCAAAGTCTGGAGAATAGAATGGTCTTGATTACTCGATCAGGACCAAAGTGTCCACGTGCAACACCGCTGTGTGTAGTCTCTAAGACCTTTAAATAGTTTGATTCATGAACGCACAGTCTTAAGTAACCATCTTTGCCTCTTCCGTATAGGTTCTCTCCTACTAAGGCATAGCCTTGAGCCTCTTGCTCCATGCTTCGTCTTCTTGCTAGACTAACCTCTTTGGGTAATCTTCCCGACCTCATAAACTCTACCAATGGAGCACTCCAATCTGGAATTAATGACACTTGATACAGGGTTGCATGCTCCACTGGGGGTCTCTCTCTGCACATTGGACAATTCTTAATCGACTCATGTATTTCTTTGTCCATGCTAGGCCAATACACTCCTAAACGCTTCAGATTCTGCAATGTTCGTTGTTTAGAATAGTGATTTCCTAGCAATCCTTCATGAGCTTGCTGCAACCAACTACTATGTTCATCATCCTCGACACAACAAGCTAATACACCCTCAATATCTTGTTTGTACATGCTTCCTGCCAATATGTGATATTTTTGTGATTTTACAATTTCTTCTTGTGATGTTTTCACATTCTTATTTGTAGGGCCGAAGGTTAGGACTGGTACCAACTTATTTGCCCATTTAGGAACAACTTCTAAATTGAACAGATAAGCATCGGGTAATTCGTCAAACACTCCTTGCGGTGACTCTCCTGAGGTGATGTGTTAAACGTTGTTGCTTCTTCTAACTATCAGAAGTGCGTTTAAGTGATTCTTGGGTTCTTGGGAGTGGTAGGGGTCTGTAGACAGAGGCCCTGTACTTAGTTCCCAAAATAACTACTTCATATACAGTAAGATACTGATGCTAAGAACTTTATCAAGCTTTTATGACACTTACAGTTCTCGTCGTAGCTCAGCCAACGTGTACCGAATACACTAAGATGCTATATTACTAAACTTACTGAAGATACCAGAGACAAGAGTGATAATTCAACCTTTACCGAATAGACAAACAATCAGACAACACCGTAGATATAGAGAACTCGATAGTTCACACACATAGTACTGAAGACTCAGTGCGTAACTTAGAAAGACCCTTACTGCACTTAACTTTACCGTATGAAGATAGATTCCACACTGCAGAAAACACAATACCGATACCATATTAGCCATTGGGTTTTGACGTTCTTTCTTACTCTGATCATACTCAGCTGCATCCTTACAAAATCTTCTAATATGACCAAATTCACCACAGAAATGACAGCGCGGTGGTGGCAAACTGGGATTTTCCGGTGCTGGTCTGGCCTGCCAGTGGTTTGCGTTGTAGTTATTATTTCTCTGTCCTTTGTAATTTCGATATCCTTGTTGCTGGTTGTTTCTCATTTGCAGAGGTACATAGTGATTGACTGGCTGCCCTGGTTCCTGTATAATTGCATTGACAGTTGCTGTTCCCTGTACCTTGGCGTTGTATGCGCAGTTTTCGGTGGTGTGTCCGGTAGTGTTCCAGATAGCACAAAACAATTGATTAAGTGCACAAGTGGCACTAGTATGGCCTGAATTCTTGCATGTAGTGCAGTACATCTGTCTGGTCGGGTCTTCGGTGACATTTTTATTTGCTTTTAACCACTCCAGATCTTCTGTAAATCCTCCAACCTTGTTTTCCAACTACAAAGCCATTGTGATCACTGCATCTAGCGTCATAGCTCCTACACAGCGTATGATCATAATCTGTTTAAGTTGTGGAGTCAAGCCATTGATGAACCATTGAGTAATAACGTCATCCGATAGGTTGGCATGTGCTGGTGGTAACTGCCTCAAATGAGTCCTGAATAGCGTGGCGTATTCCTGTATTGTTTGATTTATCTTCTGTCTATTGTTTTGCAGCTAGTCAAAAATTTCGACTGGATTCTTCTTTAGCCTGAATCTCTGCAAAAAGGCATCTCTTACTGCTTCATAAGTGCCGAAATGGTTAATATCATATTCTGTAAGCCATCTAGCTGCTTCGTTGACCAATGTCAATTGGAAAACAATAGCCTTATACGCCGGATCAGGTGGATGGTTGAGCACTGCGTAACTTATCTCAAATGTGCATACATGAGCATCCGGGTCATCACCTGGGAATCCACCAAATTTGGTGTACGTTACTCCCGTTGGAGTCGACCTGGGTAGACATAGTTGTTGTTGTTGTTCGTTCATCGTGCTGATGATTGTATGGTGACTATCTCTTGTATTCCGAGGCTGAATATCTGAATCGTCGGAGTCTGTATCAGTCTGTGCACTTTCCGGTTCGATAATCTTGTTCAGTATATTTCGAATCTCAGTTTCGAACAAGTTTCCTTCCTTCTTGATGTCCAATGTAGGAAGGCTTACTCCCAATAGCGGTGACTGGGCTGAAGATTCACCAAGAAATGGTAAATCGTCATCGAAAAACTATAAATTCTCAGTGACTTGTACCGAAATGACACCGGAGGGTGTCGATTTTTCACCAAAACAAAGTACTTCTTCTCCTTCACTGGTTTCTTTGGCTAAGGCGTTTCTATTCGTGAAAAAATTTGAATCTTTACCCAATGTTGTTAGACTAACTTCAGGTTGCGTCCTGGTAGATTTTGGAGTTACTATATCTTCGACAGACTGTGCCGAAATAGTACCGAAATTTACCAGAGGCACAACACGTTCCACCGGAATATGACCGGAATCACTACTAACGTTCTTTACTTTCTTGACAACTGGGTTAGGTCTAGTTGTACTTCTACCTCCCTGTTGAGCCCATAAAAGTCATGTTGGTCAAAGTCAACTGCAATCAAAGTCAACTGGTCAAAGTCAATTGGTCAAAGTCAGCAAGGTCAAGGTCAAAGTCAACAGGTGCAAAGTCAAAGTGTGTAAGTGCAGGTGTCAAAGTGCACAGGTAGTGCACAATGAATTGTCCATAAAGGGTAAATTGGAGAAAGTGGGTTGCAGGTTGCAGAGGTATTTTCTCTAATTTCCATAAGGTTCAAAGTGTGTTTTAAAGTGTTTTGGAAGGTTTAGGTGAACCCTCCCTTGTGTGCAAAAGTGAGGACTTAAAAGAAAATGTGAAGGTATGTGAAGCGGAAACGTACGCACAGGTGAAAGTATGGCCCCCCCATTAAAATTTTTGGTTTTAGACTAAAGTCACTATAGGACAAAACAGTGAGTCGTTGGCTGCCACTTGTGAAGACAATCTTGGGACATCAAAGTGAGCACCAAGATACCATTGCAGTTAGGAGCGTACGTGATGGGCACACTCAAATCAAGGCAAGGGCCATTCTTGGACCAATCTTAGAGTAAGCAAAAGAGCATAGTCTAAGGAAGAAAGAGAGGGAAGTGCAAGATTCACCAGTGTGCGATGCAGAGAAGTGGAAGTGAAGGAGTGCATTGGGAGTGCCTAAGGGATTGTGCAGAGAGGGCTAAGCTAGTCCCCCAAGTATCTCAAGGTCCCATTGCAGTGTGCGCGTGCCGACAGAAGGTATTCACTCCTCCCCCTTTGTGGAAGCTTGGTGCAAGGTGTGCACAAGGATAAGCTTGAAGCAGGTGGAGGTCTGGTGCAGAGGAGGCCCGCGGCAAGAAGACTTTGGGATATTGGGTATTTTGTAATCGGGCACTCTATGGGATTGTGCACAGAGGTATTGGCTTGTCTTGTACTTCAAACATTGTAATTGTCTTACTGTAATCAATCGGCAGAAGCTTCCAGGTGTATTTTTCTCTTCTTGTTTCTTCCCTTTTCTCCTACAAACCCTCAAACTCCTTCTTGTCTAAGAATCCCCCAACAAAATTTGGCACGCCCGGTGAGACTTCCAAGCAGATTTGAGCTTAGGAGAAACCAAGTGCAAAGCATAGAAGGGATCAAGTGTTGACAGAACCACAGTGCTACTTCATCAAACAAAAGGTAAATATTCTTATCAAGTGTCTCACATTCAGTGGGCTATTTGCTGCTCATGACCGCAACCCGGTCCCAAGTATTGAGGGTCACCTGCAAGCCGACAAGGAGGAAGGTTGTTAGAAGGTCCCCCAGTCCACTATCTTCAACATCATCAGTCAAGAGCATGGCGGGTCAGGTAGACTTGGAAACTTTACTCTCTAGATTAAATATAAAGTTTCCTTCTTTCAAAGGCCTAGCTCAGGAGGATCTAGATGAACACATTAGAAGGTTTTTGGCACTATGTAAGACTAGAGGCCTAATGGGTAGGGAGGATGCCTTTTTGATTCTCTTCCTTGCCACATTAGAGGGATTAGCTGATAAGTGGTTCAGCCAGTTTGCTGAAAACCATTTTACCACTTGGGATGTGATGAAAGATGCTTTTAAAAATCAGTTTCAGCATGGCAACATTGCGGAGATTATCATAGAAGAGCTAGAAAATTTAAGATTAGGTCCAGGAGAAAAGTTCCCAGAGTTTGTGACTCGGGCCAAAGCACTAATGGCTAAATTGCCAGATCCACCACACGACTTTTTTGTCAAGAAATGGTTGGCTAAGCCCCTACCAGTGGCCACCCAATGCAAAATAAAGGAACTAGTGCTACCTACAGCCTCCATAGAGGAGTTCATCAGCAAAGCCACACGCTTGGAGCAGATAAGGTACCAGTATGGAGCAACCTCTTCCCAACCAACATATGGTACAGAAATGGAGGATCCAGTGATACAGCTAAGGAAAGAGCTGGAGGGCTTAAAAAGAAATAAGCCCTACAAAGAGGAAGAGAATGCTGTTGCTCAGTTGAGAAGGGAGATTGAAGCACTAAAGCTCCAAAAGGAGGAGGAGGCCCAGGTAGAGGAATTGGCTCAGCTGCGACAGGAGTTGCAGGAGCTCAAAGGAGGTGGCATCAAGAGTGGACTTTGGTGTTCCATGTGCAGCAAGCAAGGTCACATAGTAAGTGAATGTCCTCTGTTAAGTGTGACTTGTCAATTATGTAGGAAAGTTGGCCATGAGGCCCATGAATGCCAATCAAGAGGAATGCCTGCAACAACATACTGGACACAGGGAGGACCCCCAACCACCACAAATGTGATGGTTGCTGCACCAAACCAAGGTAACAACTATAATCCTAGACAGAGGAATACTTTTGGAAATGGACCTAGGAGGCCAATCATCTGTTTTAGATGTGGAGAATGCGGGCACTATCAAAGTAGGTGCACCCTACCAGAGAATGCCCCTCCTTGCAGGAACTGCCCTGAGGCCAGAGACCATTATACAAATTGTTGCCCTAAGAATCAAGCCTCTTTATCAGGGCCCCATATCCAAATGATTTCCGTGCACAAAGAAGAAGTGTGTGATCTAGTCAATGAGCCATCACCATCTACCATGGTGGTGCAATTAGAAGAAATAGAATCTTTGACTGTGCAGACAAGAAGCAAGGGGAAAGCTCAAGCAGACATAGGACAAGAATCAAAGATTAAGGAGGGGAATCAAAATAGAGAAACATCTGCAGATAAAGTCAACACAGGTGCAGATTCATGTCAAAAAGGAGATCTCATTTGCACCAGTGATGCCATTGGGCATGCTTTCAACAGGGCTCATGAGGAGTTTGACAAGTCAACTGGAGCCCAGGCTCTCAAGGAATCAGAGGCTTCAAAACTACTCAAATCCATGAAAAAGGAGGTTAGTATTTTTGATTTAATAAAGATGGATGGGAAATTCAGGTCAGAGTTATTGCAGATAATTGATGAAGCTTCCACTACAAGTTTGGTGGCAAAGACGGCAGTTTCACATAAAGGAAAAATTGTAAGGGAAGCACCCCTTACAGATTATAAAAGTCCTCGGCTTACAATATCAATCAAGGGTCATGAATTTCAAGGAGTTATTGTGGATGGTGGTTCTGGCATTAACTTGATGCCTGAACATACAATGGGAAAGATTGGACTCCACCCTTCAAGGCCTGCAAATTTCACTGTTACTTTGGCAGATCAGAGCAAAGTAAGGCCCTTGGGAGTGATCCCAAAAGTCCCACTTGAAGTACAAGGTAATCTATTCATTCTGGATTTTGTGGTTTTAAGATTGCCCCAGGTTGAAGGAGGATTTCCTCTATTAATTGGACGACCATGGTTGAGGCATGCAAGTGTCATTCATGATTGGGGCAAGGACACTATGTGGGTACAAAAGAAAGGGCAGGAGCTGACACATATTCATTTAGAAGAGGGCCCAGATAATCAAGGAAACACTAGCATGATGCAAACTGTTGGCATATGCATGGAAACAGAATCGGAGGATCAACCCCAAATAGATTTTGAGGAAGAAGAGGATATTCTAAATTGGCTCCAAGCAGGCAACTCTTCCTCTTGTTTTGGAATTTTTCTTAATAATTCTTGCACGACTGAAGGTTATGATGAAGATAAGGAAAAAGTCTAGGTTGATGGAGTGGGAGAGCCCATCACAGACCACAGAAGGGGCAGGAAGACACCCCTCAATTACAACTTCGAGGAGGATATGACAACCGCAGATAAAGAAGTTTCTAAAGCTAAAGGCAAGGTAAAAAATTCTAGTGAAGAATGTTCTTTCCCAATTCAAGAAATCCCTACAGGATGGATGCAGGACAAGGAGGAACACATTGAAGTCCAAAATACACCTGCTTATGAAGCAATGCACGAAAAGCTAGTAGAAGAAGACAAGGAAGCAGATGAGCACGAAGATAATATGGTAGAGAGAAATCCTGTCCAAGAAATACAATTAGGCACTCAAGACACTAATCGGCCAGTTTTGGTGGCCACTTGGTTATGGAGCCACCTAGGGCTCCTTGAAAAGGTAAAGTCATTCTTGACCCAGTATATAGATGTTTTTGCCTGGCATTATAAAGACTTAGAAGGAGTGCCTGCAACTTATGGAGAGCACAGAATCCCTCTGGTTGATGGAGCCAAACCCATAAGAGGGAAGAGTTATAGACTTAATCCAAAATATGCTGAAGCTGTCTATGTGGAAATCCAAAAGATGGAGGATGCAGGAATCATCATTCCTGTAGAACACTCAGAATGGCTCTCACCTATGGTTATAGTACCAAAGAAGAATACTAATAAAATCAGAATTTGTGTTGACTTTAGAGCACTCAACAAGGTGACCATTCCAGATGGTTTCCCAATGCCTTTTGCAAAACAGGTCATTGAAGAAGTGGCTGGGCATGCATTATATAGCTTTATGGATGGATTTAGTGGCTATAATCAAATATCAATACACCCAAAGGATCGTGAAAAGACTGCTTTTATCACACCTTGGGGAACATATGTGTATGTAAAAATGCCATTTGGGCTCAGAAATGCTCCAACCACCTTTAACAGAACGGTCAATCTCATTTTTGGCCCCCTATTGCTGGAATCACTTAGAATCTTCATGGATGACTTCTCTTCGTTTTCAGGATCTCACAAAGAAACTCCTCTAGATTGTTTGGACCACCACTTGAGGCAGCTGCAGAATGTTTTCAAAAGATGCAGGGAGACTAAGTTAAAGCTCAATCCAAACAAATGTCATTTCCTTGTGACAGAAGGAACTCTCTTAGGACATGTGGTGTCGGCTAAAGGTATGGCCCCAGATCCTGACAAAATCATTTCTATATTAAAGTTGCCTAAACCTAAATCCCCTAAAGAGATTCGGAGTTTCTTGGGGCATACTGGATACCATAGAAGGTTTATAAAAATGTATGCTGAGATAGCTTGACCTCTGGCTAGACTTACAGGTTGTCTCTAGTATCTTCAGTAAGTTTAGTAATATAGCATCTTAGTGTATTTGGTACACGTTGGCTGAGCTACGACAAGAACTGTAAGTGTCATGAAAGCTTGATAAAGTTCTTAGCATCAGTATCTTACTGTATCTAAAGTAGTTATTTTGGGAACTAAGTACAGGGCCTCTGTCTACAGACCCCTACCACTCCCAAGAACCCAAGAATCACTTAAACGCACTTTTGATAGTTAGAAGAAGCAACAACGTTTAACACTAGCACCGTCTGTCGGAAGGTGGCATCAAGATTGCCGTTTATCTGTTGAAAGTGTTATCAAGATTACCATTTATCTATGGGAAGGTGGCAACAGATCAGATTGTTGCAAACATGTTGTGAAAACATGACTGTAAATTCTTAATCGACAGTAACAGTACGCGATGAGTACAAAAGATGATACATGCCGGTTACTCAATCCGATGAAAAATATCCAAAGAACCGCCAGCCTGGGGTACTTAATTTACTAAGAACGACTCCGGGAGTGTTGGGGGATTCTTAGACAAGAAGGAGTTTGAGGGTTTGTAGGAGAAAAGGGAAGAAACAAGAAGAGAAAAATACACCTGGAAGCTTCTGTCGATTGATTACAGTAAGACAATTACAATGTTTGAAGTACAAGACAAGCCAATACCTCTGTGCACAATCCCACAGAGTGCTCGATTACAAAATACCCAATATCCCAAAGTCTTCTTGCCGCCGGCCTCCTCTGCACCAGACCTCCACCTGCTTCAAGCTCCTTGAGATACTTGGGGGACTAGCTTAGCCCTCTCTGCACAATCCCTTAGGCACTCCCAATGCACTCCTTCACTTCCACTTCTCTGCATCGCACACTGGTGACTCTTGCACTTCCCTCTCTTTCTTCCTTAGACTATGCTCTCTTGCTTACTCTAAGATTGGTCCAAGAATGGCCCTTGCCTTGATTTGAGTGTGCCCATCACGTACGCTCCTAACTGCAATGGTATCTTGGTGCTCACTTTGATGTCCCAAGATTGTCTTCACAAGTGGCAGGCAACAACTCACTGTTTTATCCTGTAGTGACTTTAGTCTAAAACCAAAAATTTTAATGGGGGGGCCATACTTTCACCTGTGCGTACGTTTCCGCTTCACATACCTTCACATTTTCTTTTAAGTCCTCACTTTTGCACACAAGGGAAGGTTCACCTGAACCTTCCAAAACACTTTAAAACACACTTTGAACCTTATGGAAATTAGAGAAAATACCTTTGCAACCTGCAACCCACTTTCTCCAATTTACCCTTTGTGGACAATTCATTGTGCACTACCTGTGCACTTTGACACCTGCACTTACACACTTTGACTTTGCACCTGTTGACTTTGACCTTGACCTTGTTGACTTTGACCAGTTGACTTTGACTAGTTGACTTTGCCCAGTTGACTTTGACTGCAGTTGACTTTGACCAACATGACTTTTATGGGCTCAATAGTTGCCCACCACCTAATGTGCTCTCCGTCCCGGAGAGCTACAGCCAAAACTCGGAACATAGATGACACCTGACCTTGGAGTTGCCAAACTTCAAAAGGACACCCTTGACCAGCCACCAAGTCCACTAGGAGCAGCAGAGAACAAGCACCAGAGAAGAACCAAAAATTGGATTTTGCCATGGAAAAGCAAAGGGTTGCAATGGGAGGGTAGAAAGGAGGGGGAGGGGAGGGCTGAGGGTCGAGGATGGAAGGGATTGGGAGGGTTAAGGATGGGGCTGGGCAAATTGGTAAAGGGAGGGCATGGGTGATGTGGATGGGGCCTGGAGGCGGTTAAAATGATCAAACAGTAGAGCGACAGAGGGTGCATGTGGGATTGTATGCAACATAAGGTAAGACAAGGTGAGAATAGACCATGTTTACAATATGGGGAAATAAAAACATGTCATAAAGTTGCTCACAACATGTGGGTTTTGACCAAAACTCAGAGAAAATGTAGGAATTTGGAAAATTAAAGGCAAAAACTGAGTTCAGAGGTGCCAAAAAACACGAAAATGACTCCTTTTTTGTAAAAAACAGCCAACCGAGGCACGATCCAGAGCCAAAAGCTTTGAGCCATAAAAATGAAAAAAAAAATATTATTATATATCTATTAAAATATAATAAGAGAACAAAAAATAAAATAAAATAAAAAAACCCCTTTTTTTTTTTAATTTGGAAGGCCTGTGCGGATAGTAAAATCAAAATAAAATCAAAATTAAAATAAAAATAACAATAAATAAAAAAATCGTAAATAAATTAAAAACAAAATAAAATAAAATAAAAAAAAGAACCGTGGGAGGGGGGGGGGGGGGTTGGTTGGTGGTGGTTGGTGGGGGGGGGGGGGTTTGGTCGGTGGTGGTCGGTGGGGGGGGGGGGGTTTGGTCGGTTGTGGTCGGTGGGGGGGGATTTTTTTTTTTTTTTTTGCAAAAAAAGAAAACGCCCCTATGGGGCTTTTTTTTTTTAATTGTCCCAAAAATCAAAGAAAATACATAAAAAATCCAGAAAATTTGCAAAAAAAATCCAAAAAAATTTCAAAAAATTCTCAAAAATTTTGCTACAGGCCTAAGCTAGAATTTTGCAATCAAACCTACAGAGAGCTTCCTTTATTCCTCAATTTTGGCAAGAAAATGACATCGGAAAGGGATAAAAAATGCCAGAAAAATGTTAAAAAGGCTAGAAAATTTTCCAAAAATACCCAAGAGTGTTACTTTTGCAGAGGTTATGAAATGCCTTCTAGGTTTGCTAAAAACACCAGGAACAAGAACGAAATTGATAAAGAAAACTACTAAAACTGAGCAAAGTGAGATGAGAGAGCTATGTACAACCAGGACAGATTTTGCAGTTCCAGGTGATCCATACTTCTTCAAGTGTGTTGATGGTAGGCCTTGAGCCTTGAAATATTGACCAGTGGCAAGGTCTCTCCTTTCAGCGTCTCTAACTCCACAGCACCCCAATTTAGCATTGTTTTTACTCGATAAGGCCCTTCCCAATGTGGAGGCCATTTTCCTCTCAGTTGTGTATGAAGATGAGGTCTATGGAGAAGAACTAACATGCCTGCTTCAATGTTGTTGCTCCACAGATGTCGATCATGTGTCTCCTTCCTCTTCATCTGAGTTTCTATCAATTGTTTTGTTGCTAGTAGATGAATCTCCTCCACTTTATGTAGTGCTCCGAGCCTCTGAGAGACATCACAATCTTTCTTGCCTTGCATGAATGCTATCTTAGGTGATCCATGTAAAAATTCAAAGGGCTCAATGGGCAATATGCCATAAACCAGTTGGAATGGAGAATATCCTGTGGCCTCTTTGTAAGCTAACCTGTATGCCCAAAGGGTACCTTGATAAGCGATGCCCTAGGAAGTGGGCTGTAACATACACTCCTTCCTTAACATTGAGATTAAGACCTTATTTGTCGATTCAGCCTGTCCATTGGCTCTTGGATAGTAAGCACAAGAGGTCCTATGTAGAATTCTATACCTGTTGAAAATTTCCTGCAGGACCTTATTGACGAAATGGGTACCTTGATCTGTACAAATTTCAAGTGGACATCCAGACCTGCAAATGATGCTACTGTAAATGAAATCAGCAACAGTTTGGGCAGTGCAGTCAGGGGAAGCAATAGCTTCAGCCCACTTGGTAGCATAATCTGTAGCTATCAAGAGATATTTCTCTCTTTTTGGAATCGCCGGAGGGTAGATGGGCCCTACGAAATCGAGTCCCCACTTCTCAAATGGTTGCCAGGAAGTGGAAACGATCAAGGGGTTATGCCTCTGCTTTGTTGGCTTAGGGCCACACCTCTGGCAAACGTCACATGTCTTTCCCCATTCATCTGCATCCTTAAATAGTGTAGGCCACCATAGACCAACATCTAGTATCCTCTGACTCATAATATGCCCTGGAAGGTGCCCACCACCTGGTCCTTCATGTGTAGAGTGAAGGACTTCCCTCACTTCTTCTTCTTCCAAGCACTTCCTAAGTCTGTCATCCTTTCCCTGTCTATATAATTTATCTTCAATGAAGGTATATGGTCTGCTCTTGGTTAGCAGTCTCTTCCTTTGCATAGCATTAGCCTTTTCTGGATACAAACCAGTTTTAATGAAATTCTTGATATCATAATACCAACCTTGAGCTTGTACAGCAAACAGATGAGCATCTGGAAAATCATCAGTGATTCCACTGGTTTGGTCCATCCTATTGATTCTGGATAGGTGATCCGCCATAACATTTTCTTTACCTGGTCTGTGAACTACAGAAAAATCAAACTCTTGGAACAACAATAACCACCTCCATATTCTACCAGTGGCTTGTGGTTTGTTGAGTAGGTATTTTAGTGGTTGGTGATCTGTTATAATAATAAATTTTACTCCCAGTAAGTAATGACGGAATTTTTGGACAGCAAAGACCATTGCTAGGGCTTCCCTTTCTGTAGTACTGTAATTCCTTTCAGCCTTGGTCAAGATTCTACTGGCATATTTAATTGGTCTGTCCATCTTCAACCTTTACCGAATAGACAAACAATCAGACAACACCGTAGACATAGAGAACTCGATAGTTCACACACATAGTACTGAAGACTCAGTGCGTAACTTAGAAAGACCCTTACTGCACTTAACTTTACCGTATGAAGATAGATTCCACACTGCAGACAACACAATACCGATCTGAATACCAAAATGCTACCACAGTTGCTCAGACTTCACCAACCACTGGCAGAACATTCCAAGAAGGGGTAACACACAATGCACGGACTAACACCATAACCCAATAGAGATTTACAAACAACTTACTCAGACAACAGTTCACGATCTATTAGATGTAAATAGAACTCGCAACCTCAACAGAGATCGATAGGTAACAAAACACAGATACACACAGTACGATCAGAGTACGCAAAAATTAGACAACAGTGCTATAGCAACGTTCAGGCAATCCCCCAGACGAACAGTCTGGTGATTCCACGAATTGTCTCCCTCGCGCGTCTTTCTTTTCATTGCTTTATATAAAAGAATACATCGTGCCTGCGTAACAACCTTTTGCATGTGTGAAGCAAGATTTCAGTTATACAATCTTTCAATCCGGCGGCCACTAACAGATGCGAGAAAGGTGATCTGCCCGAAGGTGGGTTCTACCTTTCCTGACAACAACTTCAAAGTCATATTCCATTAGTAAGAGGAACCATCTTACTAAGCGTCCAGTATTGCAAGGTTTATTGACCAAATATAACAAAGCTTGATGATCAGTGAAAAACTTGAACTTGTTGGCCAATAAATAGTGTCTAAACTTCTTCACAGCATATACCATGCCTAAGCCCTCTCGCTCAGTTGTGGTATAGTTTCGTTCCGCTGCGGTGAGCTATCTGCTAGCATATGCTATGGGTAAATCTAAATTTCCTTCACAGGTGGGTTGTGCTAGCACACATCCTATGGCATGATTGGATGCATCCACATGGACATGGAATGGTTTATTCCAATCAGGAGTGGTCAGTATTGGTGCTGTGCACAAACGTTTCTTCAGTTCATTGAAAGAATTCTCGCATTCGTCGTTCCACTCAAAATTAGACAACAAGGCATAAAGGGGTCTAGCTATGATCGCGTACATGTGGATAAACCTACAGAAATATCCACAATGGCCCATAAAGGCTTGTACCTCTTTAACATTCCTTGGCCGTGGCAGCTCTGCTATGGCTCGTACCTTATCTTCATCTGTTGAGATTCCATTCTTAGAAACAATATGACCTAAGATTTTACCTTGACGCACCATGAACACACACTTTTCTGGGTTCAGACACACTCGATATTCTCTACACTTGTTAAAGATTTGTCTGAGTTCAGGGATGTGAAATCTTCTTTCTTGGGAATGAGCACATAAATCATCCACATATACTTCTAAGCTCTTTCGCAAGAACTCTTTGAAGACATGACACATGAGCCGTTGGAATGTTGCAAGTGCATTTGTGAGCCCGAATGGCATAACACGAAATGCAAAGATTCCCAAATCTGTGGCAAAAGCTGTTTTGTGTTGATCTTCTGGGGCAATGGCTACTTGATTGTAACCTGAAAATCCATCAAGGAAGCTATAAACTTCCTTGCCTACAACACGCTCCAATAGGTGTTCTGTGATTGGAAGTGGATAACTATCTCTGATCGTAGCGGCATTAACTTTTTTAAGGTTAATACACACTCACAATTTCCCATTCTTCTTGGGTACCACTACAATGGGGGACACCCATTCAGTATGCTCAATCTCATAGATGAATCCAGCTTCAATCAGCCTATCAATTTCTTCTTTTATTTTGGCTGCATATGTATCATTATATGTGTAGGGCGTCTGTTTGGTGGGCTTGGCATCAGCAATCATGGGGATAGTATGAGAACAAATTCTTGGATCTACCCCTTTCAAGTCTCTATAGTGCCATGCAAACACATCCCTATATTCCCTTAATAGAGCTACGAGCTCCATTTCTTCTCTTGCACTTAGGTCATCTCCTATGTATGTGCATCTCTCTTCGTTCTCTTCAATGGTCACTACAATTTTCTTGGTCTTTTCTTTATTATCATATGATTCTCCTATGATGGCCTCTCTCTTAGGCATGCGTACCAAAATTTTGCGGTCATCAACTTCATATTTCTTGAAGTTTTCTGGTACTTCAAACAATGATTCCTCCTCTTCTGGTTTCACTACTTTTCTTTTCTTTTTCTTTTGATTGCTCTCACTTCCATCATTTGAATTTACCGTTTTAATACTTGTGAGAGGTTCTTATTCTTTCTGGTTGAACACTCCTATATCTTCTAGATAGTGCTGCTCTGAGTTAAAGCAACTATCCATCACAATGGACTCTAGATCATCGTCATTCTCTTCTTCTTCTATGACATCACTAGGGTCACATTCTTCTAGCAAGGGCCGACACATGAACGCTGAAATATCATAACCCTCCTCATCACAATGAGGTGTCCATTGTTCTTCATTAACAGCAATGTCCATGGTAGCTAAGATTTCTGGCCATCCATGAGGCTCAAATTCCTCATTTGGAAAGATCATCGGTGTATAAGCTGGGTCTTTAATTGGTCTATCTCCTGGTGAAGTTCCTTCTTCTCGCGCCTTCAAGCATTTTTCCTCTTCCTCTGCGACCTTGCACATCCACAAATGAGTATCTTCATGCAGCCATGATGGATCAGGTGAACTTTCAAAATGCACAGAGATTGAATCTTCTTTTGCTTTGTGGATAGGATTCCACTGTAGGGGTGGTACATCTCTGAAGGAGCAATCCTTCAAATTGACCTTGGTGGTGACCCCTAAGTGCTGCAAGTACAAGGAGTTGGTTCCCCAATCCTGTACTATTTGCAATTGTCATAGGAAGGATCTTCCTAGGATCATCTCATAGACATTATTTTTCTCAAAGTCACATATAGCAAATGTGTGCTCAAACTCTACACCACAAGTGGTTAGAGTTATCCCTTCTAGCAATCCTAGAGGTCTTTCAAAATGACCATCAGCCATTTGAAGCTTCATTCTAGTTGGTCTTAATGTGGGCTTGCCCCATTGCTTCCACAAGGAGGTGGTCGCAATAGCAACACCAGCACCTGAACCTATGATTGCTTTGGTTGTGTAACCTTGGTAGGTGATTGGAAGATAAGTATTAACTTCTTCACCCTCACACATGTCCCCTATTTTGTCTAGAGGTATCTCTGGTACTTTTTGTTTAGAGCTTGCTTTTGGCATTTTGGAATCAAGTTCTGGAACTTGATCCTTCACATGATTCCAAAGCTCAGGTTTTGCTTTGAACAACTCTTCTACAGTGAGATGATACTGAACCTTAGTGTTCTTCACGACATTAGTGTTCCTTGGAACCACTGAGTCTTCATTTCTTACTAGTATTGTGGGAGCTCTAATCTGGAGAGATTCAGATTCCCATGGGCCTGGAAATTGAGGCAGTTCTTCTAGGGTATTAGATTCAAAATCTAATCTTTCATCTTCTTGTTGTTCTGCTTTATCTCCGTAAATAGATGGAATGTCTTGGGGAAATTGATCATGAAGATCATCAATCTCAGGAATAGGAGGGGAGTTATTGTTCTCCTTGGCCCATTTCTCCTCTTGTATTTCCCGCAAGAACTCTTGAGAGTGCTCCTGAATTGAAGGAGGTATTCCAGCATCCGTGGAATTTGAAACATAAGCTCCCATTGGTGGTGAGCTTCTTCTCTCAATAACTGGTTGAGCATGTGGAGGTAAAGAAACTTTTGGTTTGTTTACCAATTGCTCTAATCTTTCTAGTAAGCCCTGGAAATGCAAATCCGGTTTGACAGAGTTTGTCTGATTGAACTTTTGACTAGTCTCCAGTATAGCTTGAGCTTGTTCTACCATTTTCATGCACATTTTCATCCGTTCAATCTCTAAGTCCGCTCTAGGGTAACTCTTGTCTAGGTTTGCAGCTGTAGGCCCTTCTTGAAGGCGAGCCTGGTAGGCCTTGAACATCATGTCCAAGCCTTCTGGGGTTGGATCTGCAAGAGCAGAACCTGGTTGCGGTCTATTTACAATGGGTGGTGGGGTGGGATGAGGTGGAGTGGATGGAGTTTCGGCATGCGAGGGGTTTTGAGATGCAATGTCTTCTATTTTTGTTTTTGCGTCTTTCAAGCTTTCTTCTAGTTCTGATAACTTTTTATTCCACTTACGATTGGCCTTTTCTCTGGTATCCTTCTATGTTCTTGTTTTCCTCTTACTAGGCTCTCCTGATTCACTCGACTCCGATTGTTCTGCTCGTTTATCTTGTTTTAATGCTTGTGCCCTAGTAACTGCCTGTACAGGTGCCACATTACTGCTACTTGAACTTGAATCCGCCACTAAGCCTACCACATTAATGGGTGTAATCTTGGGAGCATTGGAGGGGTTTCTTGGACAATCTCTAGGGAGATGGTCTTTTCCACAATCCGGACAAAAAGCTTGTATTGTGATAGCATATCCTTGACTCGGAGATGGTGGGTGGGGACAATCACGAAGGAAATGGTTGCCCTGACATCTAAAACATGGTCCTCTAGGAGCTTGTGGTCTTAATTGTCTCAGTTGGGGCCTAGGGTTAGCATTTGCGTACATGACATTGGAATATTCAGGCTCCTAATTTTATTCCATAGGTTGTGCCTCATATTGATACGGGTAAATCTCACTATGTTCAGGTGACTCTGTGTAATAAGCATGTGGACTACCTTCATGGGAGTAGTCTGAACTATGAGCATGAGAGTCATTATCTGGTATCAATGGGGTTAGTGGGACCAATGCTCTATTTGGATTTTCCTCTCCCACGACATACTTGATTGGAATCACGTTGGCAAGAGTTGGTGGTTGGTTTCCCAAGACTGGTTGTGGCCTATATTGTGCCTGATATTGCTGTTGTGGTCGATAATATGACTGTTGGTATTGGTTCTGATATCTACCTTGTTGGAAAGGTTGCTGATAAGTTTGTCTAACAGCCTGCCTATTGTAGGGACAATCTTGAGCCGTGTGGTTCATGTATTTTCTCTCAATAGTGCAATATGGAGCATTCCTTTCTCTAATGTTTTGGTTTTGCATTGGGCATACGTTATCCATGTGGTCCCCTCCGCAGGTATAACATCGATTCAATGAGGTGACTCTTGGTATTTGTCTATTTTGAACTCCTAGCTTCTTGGCAACTTGCTCAGCTATCTCATCTATCTCCGTGGAGATTTTTGAAGTATGACTAGTAGAACTATCAGAATCCTTATAGAGTTTGGACAATCCTAACTCCTCACCCAAGTTATCTTCTATGTCAATGCACGTCTGCACACACTCTTCCATGGATCTAGGCTCTTTCAAGTACACATATGATCTTAACTTTGTGCTCAGTAAGCCATCTAAGAACAAAGCCACTTGTTTGGCTGGTGTGGGTAACTCTGGAGTAGGGCATCTTTTTAGGTACTGTCTGAACCTTCTACCTGCTAGTCGCACTGTTTCCTGGGGTGTCTGCTTGAAACTGTGGATCAAGGATGATGTGTTATGCCTGATACCACTCTTGGAAAATTCTACAATGAATTCGTCTAGCAGCTGACCTATATTCCGACAGTTGCGACTACTCAATGGTTGAAACCAAGCCAAGGCAGTGCCCTTAAGAGTCAAACCAAATGCCTCGTATTGGGTGAATAAATCCTCAACCTGTTCAGCTCTTAACACTTGTTTGAACTCAGCCACATGATCATAAGGATCTCCTGACCCGTCAAAATAATTCTTCATTGCCTTGATCACTTGAGTGGGTCTAAGGGTTCTTGTGTGCTCTCGGGGTCTAGGCAATGGAAAATCATGTTCATCTCTTTGTTGCCTATGTGCTTGATGTCTCTCTCTTTTAGGTCTTTCATTTTCAAACCCTGCTCTATTTCTGCCGACCGTGTGTGCAAAACTTACCTCAGGTCTCTCTCTAGTTCTTTCTCTCTGGGCTTCATGAGCTTATGATGATCCTACTTTGGAGGCCATGGGAAACATTGGATCTTGGTGGAGGGAAAATCAATTCATTCTTCCAAGTATATGCATGTCTATCATGTTCTGTTACCAAGAAAAATTTCTCTGACGTGTTATCCAGGTAGACAGCTTTGCCTGGTATCTCTGGATCCTTGAACTCGTAGATGATGACTATGCCCAATTGGCTAGGTTGATCTGGCTTGAATCTCCAAAAGGCTTCCTCTGTTTCTCTATTCAAGAATAGTTCTATGCTTTTGTTGTCTTGAGGGATCCAGTCTGGAGTGATCACTCTGGTCAAAACTGACTTGTCTCTAGGAGTCTGGGGTCCTTGTCCTACATTTCCGTTCTAAGTCTCCTATCTCATTCTCATGAATGATATTTCCAAACTCATCGGTCCTATCTGGTTGGTTGGTAACCACATACATGGTTCCTTCCTTATCAATGTATGAACCCTCTTCGAACTTGACCATCGGGTGTTCAAGTCCAAAGGATTGATCTGGATTTTTGAGTTGGACCACTGATCGCCTCAGGCCATCCTCATAGATGCGAGCACCTAATCGGTTGGTCCGAATATATTCCAACTACGTCTTATAGGGACCTTCTGGTGTTTGTAGATGGGAAGTCCCTGAGCCACCTGTAGGTTTCCCCATGCTAAAAGACATTTCTGAGTCACTTGTGTCTGAACTTAGTCCGTAAGGATGACCACTTAGTTGTTGTGCCCAAGACTTAGCTGTATGGTTGACACTGGACTGAGAAGATCTAATGCTTTGTCTATCCTTTCCTAGGTGTCTACCAGATCTCAAGTTCATAAGCTTTGGCTAAGAGTCCAAAATTTCCCCTTGGTATGGTTTAAAAATCCTTTGGAGTCCCCTTGGGTTCCAGGTCCCACTTGAAGGTCAACTTCAAATTATCCTATCTGAAAATCAATGCGTTATTCTTATAAAAAACAGTTGAGGCCGTGTAGGATTCAAAACGAGCTTTCCAACGAGCTATAGACCTCAAAAAATGGACTTTGGATGAAAAAGTTATGTCAAATCAGGCTCCTGGGGGTCAAAACAGGCAAACAGGACCTTTTGGAAAAAATCGCGATTTTGTGAAATCAAGAGAATCACGATTTTGTGAACTTCAAGAGAATCGCGATTTTGTGAACTTCAAGAGAATCGGAATTTTGTGAACTTCAAGAGAATCACGATGCTATGAAATCAGAGAATCACGATTTCATACCTTGAGAATCGTGTTTTCACAAAATCGTGTTTTTGGCTGAAAATCGTGATTTGTGAGAATCGCGATTTTGAGCAGAGAATCTTGTTTTTGAGAATCGCGATTTTGAGCAGAGAATTGTGTTTTCACAGAATCGTGTTTTCACAAAATCGTGTTTTGAGAATCGTGTTTTTGCTGAAAATCGTGATTTGTGAGAATCACGATTTTGAGCAGAGAATCGTGTTTTTGAGAATCGGGATTTTGAGCAGAGGATCGTGTTTTTGAGAATCGTGATTTTGAGCACAGAATCGTGTTTTAAAGAATCGCGATTTTGTCTCAAAAAATCGTGTTTTCACAGAATCGTGTGGTTCACAGAATCGTGGTTCAGAGAATCGTGGTTCACAGAATCGTGGTTCACAAAAATCGTGTTTTAGAGAATCGTGTTTTAGAGAATCGTGTTTTAGAGAATCGCGATTTTGTCTTAGAGAATCGTGTTTTCACAGAATCGTGTTTCACAGAATCGTGGTTCACAGAATCGTGTTTTTACTGAAAATCGTGATTTGTGAGAATCGCAATTTTGAGCACAACCACAGAATTGCGATTCTGAGAATGACCACAGAATCATGTTCTTTTCAAAAGGCTTTTAGGCGGGAAAGAGAGAATCGTGATTTTCAAAAAAAATTGAATTTTCACAGAATCGCGATTTTCATCACAAAATCGTGTTTTTTGGCGAGAACTTCAAATTTCTGAGCGCCGAGCAATGGCGAGCTCCGTATGTGCAGAAAATCATGAAAAAACACAATGCTTGCACTCTCTTGCACTTCCTAACTCCTCCTCGCACAATAATGCATGAAAGATGGTATGAAAATGATGAAAATGCACTAAAAAAAAAGAAATTTCTATGAAGAAGAAGAAGGAAGAAGATGGAGATGGTGATGATGATGAAGATGAAGAAGAAAAATCAGAAAATGAACAAAAATGACAGTTTTTTTACCTTCCAACGTCGCAAATCTATGATCTTACCATCACAACGCTCGTCCTCGAAGCTCTCTCCCTGGCAACGGCGCCAAAATTTGGTGTAGCTCAAGCGTAAGCACCACCTCCTTTACTTGTCAATCCGCGGAGACGTGAGGACCGGTATGAAGACCATGAGCAAGTGAAGGCACAAGTGTGTGAGTGAAAGCACACAAACATGCACACACATACACACACACACGCGCACAAGGTAAGATCAAAGAGAGGAACAATGGAAAGCTTCAATTGCCAAAGAGTTCTCTTACAAAAGCTCTATTCTCTAACAAGCTAACCTCAAAAATGAGCTCTCTAGCTCTTTTTATAGTTTTTTGAGTAGTTTTGGCCCTATCCAGACCTAGTGTCCGGCCTAGTTAAAAATTAGGTTCCAGGGCTTATTTGAGGGCTCAAACAAAGTCTAAAAATTATGAAAATTGGTACGATGGTACTTATAATACTCCTCAAGCTCGAGGACTCCTTGGCTTGAACAAAATGGAGTTATAAAAATAGATAATGGTATTTACAATGGTTTTTAGTCATGAAAATCACTATTTTTGTAGGGGATTCTTTTGAAAATTTGACATACACTTCTTGGAGCTCCCTACTTGCTCTCTCTTCTTCTATGTCCACTTCTTTGATGTGCTTCCATGTTTTATGCTTGACCTTGAGTTCCAACACACCCACTCCGCACGAGTAGAGGTGCAGTTGCACGCCATGGCAATGATCGAGGAAAGAATT
Source organism: Ceratopteris richardii (assembly GCA_020310875.1). Classification (NCBI taxonomy): domain Eukaryota; kingdom Viridiplantae; phylum Streptophyta; class Polypodiopsida; order Polypodiales; family Pteridaceae; genus Ceratopteris; species Ceratopteris richardii. The sequence continues at coordinate 16,288,076 of CM035423.1, read as the reverse complement.
TTACAATCGCCTTACTTTGCTCATTTGGCCCCGCGCAGATACATATCAGGGCATGAGTTACAGTACACACCGTATTTCATGTTAATGGTCGAATATCAGTTGACCATAGAGAAAGAAACAGGCAAGAAACCATCTCACGCTACTCAGTTTGAGCCTGAGGATTTGCCACTAGATGTGTAGCAAGGCGAGATCTATCAACCAGATTGGCGTAAAGATCTTTTACAAGAATATCTTGAGATGATGAGTACTTGGGTTAAGGCACCTTTACATCTAAAATACAACCCATGTTGGGGACCAGTGCCACATCGCCGTTCCTGGAAGGCATTTGGGATTAAGATACAAAACAACAAGCAATGCCAGGATTGGCTAAACTACCCATACTTCAGGCCACCTACAGGACCACACACAATTGGATACATGATGGCCACGATTCGCCACTAGATCCCTCGCTTGAAACATATGGACGATATAGCAGCACACATAACTGTCAAAATCTTTGACATGATGCAGATGATTTTTAAAGTCTTCAGACGCGTCAAGGCACCTCATGTAAACACCCCTGGCTTCGAGCATGGCAATCTAGATCTTGCATATGATATGAGTACAACGCCATCGCTACGGGTGTGTTATGCCTGGCATTGCAGAATTAAATACCTATCGGCATGTTACAAGCAAACTTTCAAAGAAATGTTCACAACCGGATTCTCGGAATACCATTCAGAAGTGTTCATCAGTAGGCCCACACATTTGCTTCAACTATTCGCCTGTGAACAGATGATTTATTCCACACATTATCGACTCCCACTACCTGATGAACCGCAACCAATTGATTGAGAGAAACTCGAGGCAGATTTGGCCCAAGGCATTCGGATATCAGAACACACCCTCGCTCAGGAACTACTCCAGAATTACATCTGACAGACCGCGCAACAAGGTTCTGTCGAGGACGACAGAAGCGAGAGGGAGGGGGGTGTTGGCAGTAGCCAAAGGCATAGAAGACGTAGAAGCGTGTAAAGATAGAGCAAGGAGCCAGCTGAATCAATTTTTCAAAGATTTATGTTTTATAAATATTCTTCAAAACCTCCAACAGTGATTTTCATCACTATTGTAACATATGTAACATAGAAAACACCCTTTTTGTAATTCATAACTCCATTTTGTGCAAGCCGAGGAGTCCTCAAGCTTGAGGAGCTTAGGTAGAATGAGCGTATCAATTTTGGTTATTTTTAGACACCGTTTACCCCTTCAAATAGCACTTAGGACCTATTTTTTAACTATGCCAGTCACTAGATGTGAAACCAGTCAAAACTAGTCTAGAATCTATAAAAAGAGCTAGAGAGCTCATTTTTGAGGTTGGCTTGTTGAGTAGGGAAGAGCTTAGAGCTACTTTGAGTTGTAAGAGTGTTCTTGAGCAATATAGTTGATCCCTCACCTTCCATTGTGTCTTGCTTGTCTCTTCGTAGTGTGTGTGTATGTGTGTGTGCATCTCTATGCTTCTCACCTTCACTCTCGCTTCATCTCACATTCATGATCTTCATATCACTCCTATCTCTTCTGCGGATTGACATTAAGGAGGTGGAGCTTCTTAACGTGGTTCTCACCATTGTGCTAGAGCAACAGTGTGCTTCCTACCATTCACTATTTTGGCCATAACTTGAAGCACGGTTGTCAGAATCGAGTGAAACTATTCCAGTAGATGCATCTCGTCGAGAGTTTCGAAATGAACCTGCTATTGGCCATATTCGGAGTTCGGAGCCGGGAGAAATCCTTGATTTAGTGAAAACTGCTGTAAGTGGTATTGCGATAGACACTTTCAAGATTCAAGTGAGTTAGAGAGGTGGATTTGTCTTTTCTCATGCATGTAAGCTGAACCAATTCATTTCCCATAATGTGTGCACATGTCCTCATACACTTGGTTAGGTCGTGCATGTGTCAATTCCCCACTATACGCACGTGTGTGGCAAATGAGATTTAGTCTCTTTGGAACAAGTCCTTAAGTCTTCTTGACTTAGGTACACAACACCTTATATGTCAAGCGTGCTAATGATGTACTTTTGATCATTGTGGTGTATGTTGATGACATGCTGCTCATTGGTCCTCATGAGAAGCATATTGCTGATTTCAAGGCTGATTTACATGCCTCATTTAAGATGTCTGATTTGGGGCATTTGCATCATTATTTGGGCATTCAATTTATGCACGTTGATGGTGGAATGGCTTTGTGTCAAACGAAATATATTGACACATTATTGAAATGTTTTGGCCTTGAAGACTGTAAACCTATTGCCACCCCTATGAAGACAAATTTACAATTGAGTCTTCATGATGCTCGAGATGCATTTGATGCTGTTCTCTATGAGGAGGTAGTTGGATGCTTGATTTACTTATGCATTACTTGTCCATATATTCAGTTTGCTGTCTCACAGATGAGCAGGTTTATGCATTGCCCAGGAGTCTAGTATTTGCAGGCAATTAAGCACATCTTTCGCTACTTGAGTGGTACTCGTCTACTTTGGTTGTTTTATCCCAAGGGGGGATCACTACCACTAGATTTGCATGCTTTTTCTGACTCTGATTGGGCTGGTTGCTATGACACTCGTGTGTCCACTAGTGGCTTTTGCTTCATGCTTGGTAGCTCATGTATATCTTGGTTGAGCAAGAAGCAGCCTACTGTGGCCACTTCCAATTGTGAGGCTGAGTATAGGGCAACTTTCACAACAACTGTTGAGTGTGTGTGGCTCAACCGCCTTATGGCTGATTTGGGTGTTGGTCAATCTTCTACCACCACCATCTTCACTGACAGTCAGAGTGCATTGGCAGTTGCGAGGAACCCTGTGCTCCATGCTTGCACTAAGCACTTTGAGGTGCATTATCATTATGTCAGGTAGAGGTTCTCTGCTCGGGAGATGAGCTTGGCATATGTGCCCACACAGGAGAACATTGTGGACCTTTTCACGAAGGCTTTTCCTAAGGAGAAGTTTGAAGCTTTCTACAAAGCTTTGGGCTTACTTCCTTTTGTGGAGTGATTTCCACATAGCTTGGCACTTCCTTATACATGAGTTCCAGCTCCTTGTTCATCGCATCACTCCCAGGGGGGATTTGTTGATATATTTAGGTAGTGATGTGTGTGAACACTCTAAGACTGCCGGGGCACTTTTTTCCCTCTTTAGGAGGTTTTTTCCCCTCATCTTGTATATACGCCTATTGCCCTAACGGGCTACTTATCTTTGTACATTCTAGTGGTAATACATTCAGTATTGTGTATTGTGCTCCAAGCTTCTTCTTCCTCTTCGTGCTATATGCTTCCGCAGATGTCTAACTCCAACACATTCTTGTGAATAGAATCTAACTCACTCTTCATGGCATGTCCCACTTGACATGGTCCTCTATCTGCATAGCCTCTTTGTAGCAAGAAGGCTCACTGGCATCTGTTAGCATAACAAAATCTAAACCTGCAACATATCTATCAGGTGGATGTGAGACACATGCAGAGTGTCTCAATGGTTGCTAAACAAAACATGTGCAGATTGATGTGATAAGAAATTCTCTTGAATGTCCCTATGTGCAACATTTTTATGCATGCTAACTGGAGGACTAGTATCCTTAAACACCACTCTTCTCACTTGAACCTCCTTAATGGGCTGTTTATGCGTCTTAAACTCATTGAAAATGACATCACTACTTCTGATCATTGATCATGTTTCACGATCCCATAAGCGATATCCAAATTGTCCTTCTTGACCATATCCAAGAAAAATGCATTTCTTTGACTTATGGTCCAACTTTTCTCTAAGATTCTTGGGTATATGAACATATGGTTCACACCCAAAAACTCGAAGATGATCATAATATGGTGGTTTCCCTGTCCACAACTCTTGTGCCAGTTTTTGACCTTTGACAATACTAGGTGAAAGGTTAATCACATGAACTGCAGTCAATACTGCTTCTGCCCAAAAGCCTTGTGAGAGGTTTGCATGATGCAACATAGAAACTACTCTATGTTGAATAGTTCTATTCATCCTTTCACTTACACCATTTTGTACTCGGATATAAGGAGCTATAAATTCTCTACAAATCCCTCTAGACTGATAGAAAAGGATGAATTCATGTGAGGTATACTCACTCCCATTATCTAAACATAAAGCCTTAAGCTTCGTTCCTTTTTCAGTCTCAACTGAAGGAAGCCATTTTTTGAAAGTAGTGAGTACCTCATCTTGACCATTCTTTTCCTTGTTCTTGCTCCTTCCACATTGCTGATTCTTTCCTTGGTAAGAATTATGAACATTATATGCATCTCCACTCTGAGTGAAAACCATAGATTTTTTGCGAATCTCCTCGCTCAAGAGTGCTCCTTATATGTCATCATAGATGAGTTTACCACCAGGTGCACTATTGCTAATAACTATGCAAAATGTATCCCATGATGACGGCAAGGTGCATAACAACAATACTGCTTTCATTTCATTATCCATATCCATTATCTGAGCCTGTAACTGGGAGAATATAGCATCAAACTCATTTAGATGAACAACAACACTATCTATGTCCTTCATGCGAAGGTCATATGGTTTTGTCATCAGATACACTTTATTTGATGCCTTCTCTTTTTCATATGTATCCATGTCAATAGTCTTCTTTGAAATTCCATTTACTGGCTTCCATTGCCTCCTTTGAATGATCACATCTTTAATCTGATTCTTCCATAAAGCAAAGTTTGTGCCATCAAATTTTTGGATCTCAAAATGGTCTTTGCCCTGCAAGTTATAGCTCCTCCTCGAAACACTGGCACTAGACCTTGATCCACCAAATGTGCCTGAGACCTCTGATGCCATAATTTTAAAGAACATAATAGAATGATAATGGAGCTAGAAGAGTCCAAAAGTGTATCAAGGAGTAAATCGACCACTATATAGTTGAGAAAGCCAAAAATCTACATAGTAAATCACTAACTCCATTGCATATAATTAGTTACCCAATAGAAGCCAACTAGGCTTATCGAGCACCTATGAACAATTATCATACATCTCCTATGGTGAGGCTGGGTAATTCTTCCACCTACATCACTGAAGAGACCCCGTGATTTGGGTGCCTCCTAGTTAAGAAAACCTCACCACGACCCTCTTTATCAAACATAAAAGGCTTTATGCAAAAAAAACATAACCGCTATATCAATGACCACATAAATGTATGTAAGAGGTATCCACAAAAGTGTACATGGTGCGCCTGCAAGTGTCTGTCAACTCTAATGTTTTAGGCTCAAATACTTGCATAAATTTGCAGCAGTTGCTCCCACCAAAACTGAAAACCTTTTGAGAAACCTATAGTTTTATGAGTGTGGTTGAAAACACAGCCCCAAAGGTTGATATTTATAATCAGAGAAGTACAAAGAACACTCTTCTTGATGTTCTTGGACTCGTGTGAAGAGAACTATGTGCAAAAACACTGCAAAATGGCTCCAAAAGACACCCTAAAAATGCTTCAAAAACAGGCTTTGAAAGCAAAGAATGAAGCTTTGAGAGACCAAAACATGTTCAAGGTAATGTTAACCTTAGTCTTTCCCCTTCTTTAAACACCACAAGAGTGTAGCTTAGTGGCAAGATATTGCCACGGTTAAGCGAGCCCTGAGGGGAACAATACTGGGACAGGTGACCTCTAGGGAAGTATTGGGAACCTATATCTTCCTTGATCGTCGAGGTCCTCCCTCGCATGCAGCCAATGGAACCAATAGTGACTTCAGGGATTTGGATGACAAGGTATCCCAAGGTCTATGCCTTGGTCACCACCTTAGTTGTAAGCCTTGGAGAAAGCCTTGGGTGGGTGGGCGGGTGCTCGCTTCACTCGCACAAAAGTAAAAAAATCTTTTGTGTCAATTAGAGAAGTATTTCGATGGTAGTGCACCATAGTGCGCTCTCCTTCTCAAGATCTCCATGATGTTATCCTCGGAGTAGAAAACTGAGCTCCTAGGGCCGCACATGGTGCTCTACACAGAGGCTACAAAATACACAGAAAAACATAGTACACAAGGAGCACGAACACAAACTTCTTAGGTGTTACAAATGCGGTCAAACTTCTAGTCTATGCCTGACGAGGCCACTCTATGTTTTATTAAATAACATATACAAAGACGATGGCCATTGGCCTTTCACATGGACACTAATGGTGACACAATCTAGAGCCAAAGGCATTTAGTGACTAAAATTAAAAAAAATCTAAACCACACCATAGGATAAAATAAATCCTATGGTGGGTGGGGGGAGGGGGGAGAGAAAGAGAGACAAAAGGAAGAGAGGGGAGAGAGAGTAGAGAGAGGTAGAATCCATTCAAATATATTTCCAGTGCACTCCATCTTTTGTATCTCTATTTTAGCTGATTTTTGATTTAATTTGTAACATTTTTCTCTTACTGATCTAGTTTCTTCAGCCAATGGAATCCCGTGTTTCCAAAGACATGCAGGTACTCCTTCTACATCCTTGTAATGCCCTGCACTTACTGCCATAAAAATTATCATAAAAGATGGTATCCATACCCTTATCCATAACCAAGTGGCCATTGATATATGATTTAAATCAACTTCATCAATGTGCATTTGCATTTAAGGGTTTTTTTTCTTTTCTTGTCTCTTCTATGGCCTATGACTGTGACTATTTCACTCAAACATGCAATTTGAATGATCTTCTCTTTTCCTTCATAGACTTTCTCCATAGCAAGAAGATGAGTCTTCTCCTTTTAGCCAAGCCAACATGTTGTCTTCTTTGTATAAATCCAAATTTGGGTTGTCCAACATATCTTTTTCCATACAAATACCAATTTTCTACATCGTGCTTGTATGCCTTTGGTTGTTTGGTACTTCTTCTAAAAATATCTATTGTAGCTCTCTTCCCTCTTGTTTTACCCACATAGTGTCCTTGCACCAATCATGCAACACATTGGCATGCCTTAACCAAGGTCTCCCAATCAACATGAAAAAACTTCCATCTACCTGTGGCAACCTTAAGACAACAAAATCCAAAGTGAAGATGTTACCTTGTATCTCAACTGGGACTCTAGGGACCACACCCATAGGTCTTACTATGCTTTGATCAGCCTATGTTACAGTGAAGTTGGAAAGTCTTGAAGGTTGGAGTCCAAGATTTTTCATGGTATGTTTAGGCATCAAGTTAATGCCAGAACCACCATCCACAATAACTCCTTGCAACGGATGTCCTCTAATAGTGACTATTAGACATGGGCTCTTATAATCCGTGAGGGGGGCTTCCTCTACATTTTTATCCTTGCTCATAGAAATAGTATTTACCTAGAAGAGATTAGTCGGAGCATTAAATTGAAGAAGGAGATTGAAGCAATTCAAAAGGAAAGAGAAGATTTTTACAAGACAATTCAGTTTCAATCTGAAGAACTAGAACGCAGGGAAAAGCAATTAGGCATTCAAGCTGACAGATTATCCTGAATCGATGCTTACATTGTAGAGATGAAGTTGTGCAGAGATGCTGCTCTTGCCAACGATTTCTACTTACAAGAAGCATTTTTGCAGACTCACGCTGAGTCCCTAATAAGTCAGGTTATCGCTGCCAGTTCAGTTAGAACTGATGCGCAACTTATTGAACCTGACATTTTGCAGAATATGTTAGAGTCTTTGAAACAGAAAATTGCCCGTACCTTTAAGTTAGCCCGCTCCATGTACATACAGGGCATTATAGATGAATCCTAAAGACTTTGTATTTACCTTTCGGGTTCGAGTCCACCATGCGTGCCAGTGTGAGCCACCAGAATGTAATTATGAAAAGCCGCACGCATACCAAAAGGGCGTAGTAAAAGAAGCGTGTGTAAGACAGAGGGTATGTTGCCACACTGTGGTCTGGGTGAATGCCTGAAGTGCAGCGCAGCGCACATTGCGGATATCCTATGTACTCTGAGTGTTTTGGTCTCTCTGTAATTAAGTTTAGTAATGTATTAAGTTTGATGAAGTATTAAGTTAAGCGACATTTCGGTAAAAAGATGAAGTGTGCGTTAGGCGTATTGCGATGACGAACATTGTAATATGCAGAACAGATACGCCTTGAAGGATAGTTAATTCGAAGCGTTACGTCGGTATAGTAGCATATAACTGAATTTGTAGAATCGGGAAAATACAAAACAGGGCCTCTATTTTACAGACACCTAACCATCCCAAGAACCCAAATTTGATAAATAGTTTAAACATTAGTTTAACAAGTGCATGTGTGAGACTAGAGGAGTTGTGGAACAGGTGTTGGTATTTCCCACCATTCACTATTTTGCTCATAGCTTGAAGTACATTGTCAGATCCAACTGAAAATATAGCATTAGATGCGTCTTGCTGAGAGCTTCAAAATGAACCCACTATTGACCATATTTGGATTTTGGAGCTGAGAGAAAAGTTTGTGCTTACTATTATAACTAGTATCACGATGTGCATTTTCAAAGGATTAGTGATTTTGAGAAGTAGCTGAGTCAAATCACATGCATTGTAGCTAAGCACTTCACTTATCATCACGTGTGCACATGTCTTCATACACTTGATAAGTCTAATCTCTCGGATTGATAATTAAACATGTATTAATCCACCACTATATGCACTTGTAGGGTGATTGAGGTACAATCTCATCTACACAAGGCTTCATGGTTTAAGTACATGGATAACTTTGGCAATGGGCCTAGGAGGCCAATCATTTGTTTCAGATGTGGAGAATGTGGGCATTACCAAAGGAGGTGCCCTCTACCAAAAAATGCCCCTCCTTGCAGAAACTACCAAGAGGCTAGGGATCATTATACCAATTGTTGTTCAAAGAACAAGGCATCTACATCTGAGCCTCACATACAAATGATCTCTATGAACAAAGAAAAAGTTGCAGAAGAAGTCAGTGGGCCATTGTTGCTATAAGGGTTGCCCATATTTTTTCCCATACTATGGCATCCTTTTTCCTTCATAAAAATACCTTTTTCCTTGTATCTAGGAGATGTCCATATGAACACTCTCCTAAGCCCCTTTTTGATATTTGCTTTAGACTATGGTATTGAAGCCCTTTTCTTGAACCTCCTTTTTGCACAAGTTCAAATTCCCACGTAGGAAACTCTCCACGCGCCCATTTCTTTAAGAGTGGGTTGTTAGAAAGAATCTAGAGAGATATGACCATGTGCTACTTTTTGACTTTTCCAAATGAGCACATGGGGAATTATGCAGAGCCTATAAATAGAGGCTCACTTCTTGTAAAGGGGGGCCCTTGGCCATGGCCTTGGCCTCCATGCTAATGGAATGAAGGTTCATTTGCTTCCACATTTCTCCTTGTGTGCTAGGCGTTGGTCCATGTGTGTGGGTTTGGCACTTGGGGTTGGCTTGTGTGTGAGCATTGCCCTCCCTTGCTCCTTTTGACGTTGGCCATGGTGCCATTGTTCATGGACGTGGGTATGTGTGCATTGCTTGCACTTCTTGCAACTCCTCTTGGAAGAGCCCCTCACTTCCATGTGAGGCGGTTTGGGTTGGTTACTCCCCATACTTCAACAAAATTTGGCGCCGTTGCCGGGGATGATCGACCTTCAACCGTTGGGTTTTTTCAAGCTTGCCGTGCCCACACTTGGTGGATGCACGTCATGCTTGGATTGAGTTGTGGATCCGTGTGGCCTTCGGTTGGCCTAGGGTACCTCCCCTTTTAATTTTTGGAGTAATTTAGATCTTTATTTTTGTTTGTTGCACAAAAACATCCCCCTCTTCTTTCTCTCACTCTTTCACAAACACATACTCACTCTGGCATCACCCTTCATCTTCTTCATTTCTTGAAACTGGTGTTTGCCTTGGATAGAAGGATGGGTACCCTTCTTGATCCCTCCCTCTGTTCAAATAATCAAAAAAAAAAAAAAAAAAAACTAAGAAGCCACAACAAATACAGATAACAATTTCAACCCTTTTTCCAATGCAAACCAGTCTGGTGAACGCATCTTCGGATTCTGGTTAAGGTTAGTGGCCTTCTCTTTCATTCTTTATGACCGACGGTGGATGAGAGGGTGCACGAATTTGGAGGGGGAAGTGGCATTAACTCCCTCTCTCTTTCCAATGGTACCTCTCTCGTACACGCAGGCAGGTCTCGCAGTGGGTGGTTGGAGGAGCCTACCCTCCCCATACCCCCCCTTCTGCCCAAATCTTTCGGGGATGCGCTTCATCTGCTCCCCCTCCAGCGTCTGTGCGTTGGGGTCGAGCATCCTCCTGCTCCCCCTTCCTGTCCGGCTATGGCAGGTTAGAACTTGCCCACCCAAATTTCATAACCTCCTTGGGGAGCGCGGGTCACATGTGTTGTCTATCCGGGTCGACTTTCTTGTGGAGCTTCTCCTGCTCTGTGCCCTTGTCTATGGCGGACGTGCACTACGAGGTTCTCCCTTTCGTTGGTCCACATCCAACAGCGTGACAGGCGGCACTGCTCTCCTCTGGGTTGAGCTCCATCGAGCCCCCTTCCTGAGCATCCTCAGGGACCGAGCTTCACCATGCTCTCTCCCTCCCTCCTGATCTCTCTCTACATCGGTCATTTTGGGGTCGAGCGTCCTCTTGCTCCCCCCGCTATACCTGGCTATGGAAAATATGAGCTTCTCTGCATCCGCAAGACTATTTCATCGTGCTTCCTGCAAGAGGCGCCCTCTGCTCACACTTCCACTCGCATATGGAGAATGCTTGCCTCATCGGCTACAGGTGGGTGTTATCATTGCATAACTTTTGGGGTCGAGCATCTCCCGGCTCCCCCACACATTGGTACCACATCTTTCAACTAGGGGGGGGGGGGCAGAGCATGCTTGTCATGCTTGGGCTTCCTCCGGGCTTGCGTCTCAGACTTGGACTTCCCCACCATCGGGGGAAGGAGGATATACAGAGCATTGGTTGTTCCTTTGCATGCGATACTCTAGGTGGGAGGAACGTGATCACCCCTACTTCCACGGTGACAAGCTAGGAAGGTATGCACCATTTCTGCCAGTAAAGGGCGTCCACCCAGACCTTCAAATGTCGATTGCTCTTGCTGGGGGTCATACTACTCTGTGAAGCTTTACTCTTTGCGGTATCCCTGTGTCTTCTTCTTCCCACAAATTCCTAGTTGTGGTCCAAGTTCCATTGAGCTTCCCATCTCCATTTACTTTTAGAATCGTGCTTATCTCCTCATCGTTCCTTGCTGCCTGGGTTATGCTCCCATCTCCAGGATAAGATGGATTAGTGTATGCGGTGCTTGACTATGTTAATTATGCGGCAAAGAGGTTAATGATTTTAGAGTCCTCTTGAATATGGTTTGTATTTTGAAATATGATATGTGCATACACCCAAATGCTCGAGCTGGCTCCTACCTATTTGTATTCCATTGGCTTGGAACTTAGGAAATGATGTAAATGATGCTATGTGGCTTGCATTTTTTTAGTCCAATGACTGTTCTAAAACCTGCTGATAACTCTTAAAACCCATACGTGTTGCAGGTCTGCCCCTGTAGATAGAAATATTTATGCCCTTGAAAGTGCTGTCTGATTCAGGTTACTCGATGGTTTTATCTTGGGGAAGGATCTCTAATACTTGTTAAAAAAAAGTAATACCTTTTCATTGCAATGTCATGCATCTATAGCTCAGGGACATGTCCATCTCCCTAATCGAGGCATCCATCTAATTCATGTTTTGCCTTTGCCTAACAAAAGATGATCTGTAATCATATGCATACTAAAGGCGACAAATACACTCCTCTCATAAGTACTCTTAGAGGACCTCTCCATCTCACATCAGAAATCATTCCTGCTTAAGTCTAATAAAATCACACAATGCATAATTTCTGTAGTATCCTTTGGATTGAATACTTAATAGGAAGAAAGTTTTTCGAACTACTGATGATAATGTTGATCTGATTCTCTTAAGTCTCACAGAGTCTTGGCAGTAGGAGTTGATACTATATACAGGCCTACAGGGAGGCTCATGGTAGCTCCTAGGAACAGGGACTCAACTTTATCTGATACATGGCACTTGGTTCATGACAGGACTACTAACATTGGTTTTGACTTTCTGTGAATGTCATATTGGGATAGTATCAAAACTCGAAAGTAATTCTATTTTCTTTAACTATCTGTATTTCATGAATGCCTAAGACAAATGTTTTGTCTCACTTCTATATAGTCATTATGATCGGGTACTTCATCCTTCGAGGACTTAAGTATTCACATCAGCTGGGCTCTCAGTCCACAGATCTAACTGTCATTTGCATTGCTACAAGTGCCACTTTATATTGCAGGAAAATATCTTGACAAAAATTTCTTGAAGCTTTGTTGTTCTTGCATATTTCCTGATGGAAAAGAATTGTTGCATGTGCGGTACTGATCACTCTCAGGTTAGGTTTAAAGATCCTCATGATCAGAGCCGCATGAGAATAGTGTTCTTTGATATCCTCCAACATGAGGTGAATATATTCATTCTAATTGCTCATCATGAATTTATCTTGAGTGTTACAGGTTGAAACAGAAGTTGATGATGGCTCAGAATTGTTGGTTGATCTTTTGTGGAAGGCTACTACTATTGGAAGCTCACAACTCGTTTTCTTCCTTCATATGTTCTGTCGTGACTATTTGTGTTCACTTATGTTTAATGGGAAAAATGAGAGTGTTTCATATGGTTGACGTCTGTGATTATTCGGGTTATGTTTGAGTTCAGGGCCTGATTTCAGTTGGAGCAGATACTGGACTTCTCTAGGGGAAAGGCTCACGTGCTTACTTATTGCTTGGTCATCCTATTTGCACCTTCATATTATACTATAAAATGATTGACTTATTTGATTGAAAATTGACCTTTGCATACTCATTTGAGTCACTAAAAGGGAAACTCGTATCTCATATGTTTCAAAGCAATATGTCACACATGCACCTATATGATAACACATCTAAGATGTTGAGATATGGTTGTTGCTATGTATGTTTAGTAGAAAGGCAGATGATGGCATCATATGGGAAGTTTTTACTTTTTTAATTTTGTCATCACAACTAGTATGGATAGATACTCTGTTTGAAATGGTACAATTGCTTTCTGTTGAGGTAGTGTCCTTTGAAATGCAGACATATCTTGGATGCATAATGCTTGTGCTACAAAACGTTCTTATGTGAGCATGCATTCTCTAAAAAGATGGTTGCAGGTGAACAGACACATAGGGGTTGACATTTTTTCAGCCTGTTCTACACTTAATTAGTGTGAAAAACATAAGGGATTGAGCAATTGTTTTTTAGAGGAGTAACTCCCTAGTTCCACATTGCTCAAAGGAATATTTAGCAATACAGGCAAACACACTTAGATGTTTTACAACTGTGTTTTGCAGGAATAGTGCTGGATAAGATGATTTAATTTCTTGAATGCTCCTAAAATGATAGGACTCAATGTTACACTATTGACTGTTCATTCTATGAGCACATAAAAATCATGTCAAATTGCAAGATGAAATGAGGAAATAAGAAGATTTTCAGGAGCTCTTCTCATTAGAAGAGCAAGTTTTAAGTGAAAGATGTCTCTCAAGTGGAAACAAAAAAAATGAAATTTTGTGGTTGGTTCTTTTCAATATCAGTCTACTTGTTATGTATGTTAAATTTCAGGTATTGGAGCTTTGAAGAGATGACACACTGGAGGAATGCAGGGCTGACTGCCCCCCAAGGGGATTGTGTCGCTCAGCAATATGGAGTTGCAGACTTGTAGATGGACGACTTGCTGATTCACAGATTTGCAGCTTTGCACATTTCAGATTTGAACAATTGCAGAGTAGCTGAGCAGAAGACTCAAAACTGGGACCAGTCCAGCAATATATGCGTCTCATTTCTCAGCTTTGTCGAGGGCGACAAAGTCAAGGAGGAGGAGGGTGTTGCTATAAGGGTTGCCCATATTTTTTCCCATACTATGGCATCCTTTTTCCTTCATAAAAATACCTTTTTCCTTGTATCTAGGAGATGTCCATATGAACACTCTCCTAAGCCCCTTTTTGATATTTGCTTTAGACTATGGTATTGAAGCCCTTTTCTTGAACCTCCTTTTTGCACAAGTTCAAATTCCCACGTAGGAAACTCTCCACGCGCCCATTTCTTTAAGAGTGGGTTGTTAGAAAGAATCTAGAGAGATATGACCATGTGCTACTTTTTGACTTTTCCAAATGAGCACATGGGGAATTATGCAGAGCCTATAAATAGAGGCTCACTTCTTGTAAAGGGGGGCCCTTGGCCATGGCCTTGGCCTCCATGCTAATGGAATGAAGGTTCATTTGCTTCCACATTTCTCCTTGTGTGCTAGGCGTTGGTCCATGTGTGTGGGTTTGGCACTTGGGGTTGGCTTGTGTGTGAGCATTGCCCTCCCTTGCTCCTTTTGACGTTGGCCATGGTGCCATTGTTCATGGACGTGGGTATGTGTGCGTTGCTTGCACTTCTTGCAACTCCTCTTGGAAGAGCCCCTCACTTCCATGTGAGGCGGTTTGGGTTGGTTACTCCCCATACTTCAACAGCCATCGCCATCTAATAGAGTAGTGGAGTTAGAAGAAATTGATTCTTTTGTAATGCAAGCAAGAAGTAAGGAGAAGGCTCAAATAGACATAGGCCAAGATTCAAGTACTATTGGACTGAACAAGGACAAAGGGACACACAAGGACAGAGCCACTACATGTGAAGTCACAAGACAAAAAGAAGGGCTCACATGTACCAGTGATGTCATTGGGCATGCATTCAACAGGGCTCATGAGGAGTTTGAACAGTCAAATAGATCCCATACTCTTAAGGAATGTGAGGCTTCAAGACTACCACAACCACTTTAGTGGCAAAGACTATTGCTACGAGCAAGGATAAAAATGTAGAGGAAGCACCCCTCACAGATTATAAGAGCCCATGTCAATTAATTGACTTTTCAATCTAATTCAATTAAAAAGAAGACCCCCACAACCACTTTAGTTCCAGAGAATGACTTTTGTGGAAAAGCTCTTCTATAACCTGCTTTACTTCTTTCTCAGAGTTTATTACATTCGTAGCGAGCGTTTGAGAAGCTTCCTCTAATATACTAAGCTTATCCTTTGTTGCATGAAGTTCGTTGCCTAATGCAGTCATGGCATCTTGCTTATCTGTAACTTCTTGCTTCAATCCCTTAATTTCTGCATCCTGATTAGCAATAATAGAATCTTTTTCTGTCAACTATTCTTGCAATCTCTGAATTTGCATTTGTAGGGTGTGAATATCTGTTTTCGCCTCAAGGAGTTCTCCTTGGAGAGGTACTATATCTGCTTCTAGGATGTCTACTTTAGTTTGCAACTCCTTACAAATGGTTTGTGTTGCCGTCTGCAATTGGAGGGGTAAGTGCTAGGATAACTGTATTAAAAACTGGCCCATGGGCACCAATTCGATGAACATAACCGGGGTGGGAATAGAAGGTGTAGGCTGTGATGGTTGGGAGGAAAGGAGGTGTGGAGACGAAGGTGCAGAGTAGTCGGGAGAAGAAGGAACTTTGGGCACGGCCTCACGGATTGTGGCTGGAGGCGAGGAGGAAGAAGTAGAAGCAGCGGCAAGAACTGTGATTGGAGGGGGAAGAGGGAGAAGAGGGGTCTGAACGAGGACAATGCTTGTCTCATTTTGAAGCAAAGAAGAAACAGTGGGAATTTCGATAACTACCTCCTCAACGCTTGGCTGTGGCTTTGCCGTGCCTGCTTGATCATCTACTAATGGGGGGGGATGATGGATGGAAAACAATGACAATGCAATCATCCACTGTATCCTTCACAACCGTATCATCGAGGTGTTGTACTTCATCCCGCGGCAAAGTTTTAGCCACATCTTCCATGCTGACATCGGTATCCTGCTGCTTAATAGGAGAAGATTGGGCAGATGCTACCTATAATGACGTTGCGGTATCATGGAAGACTTCAACCTCTTGTATAGCGGTTGATTCCTGTACGTGACTTTGGGATGGACTGATGCGTCTGCACTTGCACAGGAAGAAGTGGAGAAGATCTTCATCATCATCGTCCTCTAGCATTTGTGTAGACTCCTCATGATATAGAATTATAGGTAAAGGAGGAGGTTATGCGACCTGAATTGTAGAGAGGAGGAACATGATGAGGTGCGGCAAACAAGTCCTAGGGATCTCATTCTTGGCTAATTGCTTCAAAACGGCTTGGCATTCACGGTGAACGCACCAAAAGAAGAAAGAAGTGAAATTAACAGCCTCTCGTGCTGCAGTATTGATCATGGAGTAAAATGGGCGAGAGATGCCGTAAGTGCATTTTTGAAGATTCAAGGCAGAAACTAGGAATTGAAGTACGGTGCACTTTGGTTCTGGACAACATAAAATGGCAAACTCGTTAGATGAGTGCCTGGGGAAGAGTTCCTTCATTGTCGCCATAGGAAGAAGAGGTCCATCGACTAGACCATCCTGAGGGAGACGGAATCCCTGAGCGACTGTGCTCAGTGTAACAACGACACAGGGGTTCAAAAATGCCAGCGGCCAGCATTGTTCTGTAGCAGGCATAGACACAATGGCAGAGATTATCTGTGCACAGAATGGATGACACTCCACTAAATGCCAAGGCAATTCAGCGAAAGCTTGGAGACCTCGAGCACGCAGGAACTCGCTCACATCCAGAGCGAGACCAGCACCGAAGGTAATGATGTTCGCTAGAGATTCCATGGTGCAATCAAATCACATAAGAGCATAGGTAGTACGGGGGTCACAAGCACACAAGGATGCAATAGCGAATAACAACGTGAAGAACAGGATTAAGTAGAAACACTGGAAGAATTATACGAAAAGAAACCTAATCATCATGCAATGGTGGAAATATACAGTTATAATGGTGATATGCACACATTAACAAAATCGAAGACACAAAAAGCAGCTACTAATCATGGTTAGGTAAGAAAACTGAAGGATTACGGTCAAGCGGTCAACCCGAATAACGCAGAAAGGACAGGAATGTCGAGGTAGAACAATGAGCAAAAAATATCGATCACACATCATGAGGATGAAGGCGGTGAGTAATATGGATGAAGCTTCGATCCATTGATTGCTTTAGGAAGAAGGGTACCAATTAAGGTGGATAACCGAAAAGTTACTGGTCCCATTTGTTCGACAATGCGATAGGGACTGAACCAGTGTAGTTTAAACTTTCCGACGGATCGGTTAGATTTAGCATTATAAAAGAGCACTAATTGATTGATGGTAAACACGAGGGTTTTAAGGAAATGATCATGAGTTCTTGCTTGTCTGAGCTGAACTTCCTACAGCAACAGAAAATCTCAAGGCACTGTTCATCCAGAGACCGTAAAGCATCCAATCCAAAAGGGAATGATTCTTCCGGTAGTAATTTTTGCTCTAAGGCCACTCCCAGAATGGGAACCACCAGTTCCATAGGAGCAATGGCCTCCAAACCATAAGCCAACTTGAAAGGATTTGTTTTGATCGCCACTTTATATGTTGTAAGGTAAGCCCATAATACCGCAGGTAGGAATTGGTCCCATCTCTCCGTGCAATCTAATACCAGTTTCTTTAAGATGTTCAACAGAGATTTGTTGGTGCTCTCGATGAGTCCATTCACTCGTGGATAGTAGGGAGAACTGAACTTATGCACAATCTGGAAGGTTTTAGTAAGCACTTGCATTAATGTGTTTGCAAAGTGTGTACCTTGATTAGTCACAATATCCAAAGGTAAACCATAGCATGGAAATATATCTTTCATCAAACATTTAGCGATCGCAGCAGCTGTGGCTGACCGTAGAGCCCAAGCTTCAACCTACCTAGTCGCATAATCTTTGCAGGTAAGAATATATCTGTTACTGGTAAGTGTCACAAGAGGTGTGATTGGTTCGATAAAATCCAAACCCCATTTTTGAAAGGGTTTGAGAGGCAAAACTGGTTGGAGCGGAAAGTAATGTCGCTGTAAAGGTTGACCCGAACGCTGACACTCATCACACTGTTGCACATACTTGGTCACATCTCGGTACATAGTAGGCCACCATAAGGCACTCTGCAAAATCTTCCGGTGGGTCAAGTCAACCGCAAAATGACCTCCAGTTGGGGTAGAATGAGCCATTGTGATTACTGAAGAAATTTCGTGTGGTGGAACACATCTTAGCAACACTCTTGAGTGATTCATGTAATATAACTGCCCTACAAGTAGCCGGAATCATCGACTATACATGGCCAGTTTACGACGAGGTGCAGGAGAGGTCGTGCTAGGAGGACATCCATTGGTCAAGAAAAGCATCAAAGTGTCATAATAGGAGGATTTTATTGGCAATTCTTGTTGATCATCTTGTAGGGTCTCCGTTGCATAGATAGCAAGTATAGTATCATCAACTCCTTCTGGAAGTTCACCGGAATCCAACTGAGATAGAAAATCAACAAGGGTGTGCGCGAACCGTGGTCAATGTACTACTAAACATTCAAACGCTTGACACAACAATACCCATCTTGCTAACCTTCCTCCTAGATGCTGTTGGTGCACAAGGTACACCAAGGTTGCATGATCGACATGAAAGGTGAAGCGGCATCCTAGTAAATAATGCCGAAATTTCTTCACTGAATACACTAATCTGAGACATTCACATTCCGTGACTGAATAACTGCGCTCTACCGGAGCTAACCTACGACTCGCATAATACACTAGATGGAACCATTTTTCCGTTTGCTACATTAGCATGCTGCCAATTGCAATGTCGGATGCATCCACAAAGACATGAAATGGTAGTTAAAATAGGTGCTTGCGTTAACAGCGATTTCAACCGAGCAAAAGAGAGCTCACATGCTTCAGTCCATTCAAACTGATGAGGAGTACTGATTATCAGTCAATTGAGTGGCGTGGCGAGATGAGCAAGCCACCCGAAATGTCGTTCGTGCCACCAGATTTGTCCCAGGAAGCGCATCACTTCTTTGGGTGTCTTAGGAGCAGGTGCCTCTAGTACTACCTTCACCTTCTGTGGATCAGCTTGAATCCCCCTATTTTGAGATAATGTGCCCTAGCAACTTACCGCAAGATACAAAGAATACTGATTATTTGGGTTTAAGCATAAACAGAATTCTTGACATTTTAAAAAGCAGAACCATAAATGATACAGATGCACCGAAATATCACTGGATATGGAGAAGTCATCCAGGTAAACTCTCATGAATGTGGTTAGATAAGGAGAGAAAACTTCCTGCAAACAACACTGAAACGTACTTAGAGCATTTCGCAGACCAAACCACATCACTGTACATGCATAGATGCCCTAATTTGTTATAAATGCTATCTTTGGAATGTCCTGCTCCGCCATTCGTACTTGGTTATAAACACTATATCCATCCAAAAAGGAATACATCTCATGACGTGCCACATCATCTAACATTGTGTCCAAAAATGGTAGAGGGAATGGATCAGGTATTGTTGCTACATTTAATTTCCGGTAGTCCACACATATCCGTAACTACTTATTCTTCTTAGGGACTATGACAATGGGGGAAATCCACTCCGCATGCTCGATAGGGACAATAAACCCAACCTTCAGCAATCGATCCAATTCCACTTTGACCTGGGCCGCATAGTGAGGATTCATTCTAGAGCTAGGTTGTTTAATAGGCCGAGCATCTGGTTTCAACATGACCCAATGCTGATAGATACGCAGATCCAACCCCTTCATATCCCGATAATCCCATGCAAACACATCACAAAATTCATTTAGTAACTGCAGTAAGTTATCTTGGAAGGTCTCCGATAGTCCCACCTTAATCTTCACTGGCCATGGATTAGTTTCATCACCTAAGTTGCAGGTAACCAATTGGTCTTCCGGTATGTAGAACTGCAGGGGCATGGCAAAGTCGTCACCTGACTGAAGCAATTGTTGTAGCATTGTATCATCCAAGGTATGTGATGCTCTTGATTCGGGTTCACCGGTCAGTGGTACTACCGTACAGGCTGCTGGACTCCAGTTATCTGCAACTGTTTGTAAGTCCGTAGTGCCGAGTGCCATCAGATCCTTGTTGGCTTTAAGAAAAGCTTCCTCTTCATCATCTTAAAACCATCCAACATGTTTACAGGTTCGGCTACATATGGTCGTGCATGCAAGTCACAAGGCTTCATGTTGTCTAGTGGAATGACATATTTATGGTGGTTATTCTTAAAAATGAATTCATGTGCTGACCAATCTTGAACTACCTTAGCTTGCTTTAACCATGGTCGTCCAAAGAGCAGGTTATAGTCAAGGTTGGATTCGGGTAATTCTAGAACAACAAAGGTCATTTTAAAGACATATACTTGAAGAGTAATAGGAATATCTCACACCAATCCCACCGGATGAATTCGGGATTGATTAGACATTCAAACAAAAAATTAGATAGGTTCGAATTGTGTCCATCCCATCAGTTGACAAAGTGATGGTGTTGCAATGTTTACACCGGAACCTCCATCAATTAATACTTGAGTGATTTTATGATTCTTATACCAGACCCTAATAAAGGGCACCATATGATCCACCGTCGGATCAAGTTCAGGCTGGATTGTTGCTGTCAAAGGGGCACATGAAGGTCCTAGACTGACCTGCTGCTGGAACTGTTGGCGCACACTGGGACCAAAACCAACAATTGTTCCAATGGTAGTGTAATTGACGCCTTGGATAAGACATCCCACACCGGATCATTTTTTGCTGTTTTCGGTACGGAGTCCAGTGGGGGTTCTGGTATAGTGGTAGTCAGCTTCCTTTCTTCCGGTACTGCTTGCAGTATACATTGTTGCATCATCGAAGCTGGGTTAGGAAAAACAGTTTGTTCCTGGGTCGCCCACTTGCTTTCTTTAGTAAACACCTTCTGCTGTTCACGAATTCCAAGTTCAAAAATCTCTGCAGCTGGCTGTAATTTCTTTCCCGAGCATGTTTGCACCACTATGGTTTAAGTGTCGACTGCCAAAATGTACACCATGTTCGCCATCGGGTGTTGTTGTTCCTTTTTCATTTTATCGTACTCAGCCGCATCTTTACAATACCTACGGATGTGCCCTATTTCACCGCAAAAATGACATTTAGGTGGTGGAGGAGATGCACCTTCACCTGATGGAACCGCATTCCATCGAGTTTGTCCAAAGTTAGTTGATCGTGCTCCTCTATAACCCTTGTATCCTTGGTAAGGAGTATTCCTCATTTGTGGTGGTACGTAATGACTGGCCAGTTGCCCTTATTCCTGAATGATAGCATTCACAACTGCTCTACTCTATACCTTTGTGTTATAAGGGCAAGTCTCTGTAGCATGGTCCGCAATATGACAAATGGTGCAATACATCTGATTCAAAGCGTAGGCTAAGCTGCTGTGTCCTGTGTTTTTACAGTTAGTACAGTAAATTTGTTTAAGAGGATCCTGGTTTGAATGCTTGGACACCTTCAACCACTCTAGATCTTCAGTGAATCCACCCACTTTATTTTCTAACTGTAACGCCATAGCGATTACGGCATCCAAGGTCATTCCTCCCACACATTGTATGATCATAATCTGTTTCAATTGGGGATTTAATCCGTTTATAAACCACTGAGTAATGACATCGTCTGGTAAGTTGGCATGCACTGGTGATAGCTATCGTAAATGAGTCCGGAATAGAGTGGCATAGTCTTGTGCATTTTGGTGTGGCTTCTGCCTGTTATCCTGCAGGTAATCAAAAATTTATGCTGGGTTTTCCTTTAACCAGAATCGTTGCAGAAATGCATCCTTCACATCATCATACTACCAGAAATGATTCAAGTCATATTCGGTTAACCAGTGAGCAGCTTCATTAACCAAGGTTGGCTGGAACACAATGGCTTTATAAGCAAGGTCTGTTGGGTAATTCAAAACTGCATAATTAATTTCAAATGTCTGCACATGCACGTCGGGATCATCTCCCGAAAAACCTCCAAATTTTGTGTACGTGACTCCGGCTGGCATCGAACGTGGTGGAACAATCTGTTGCTGCTATTGTTGTTGTTGCTATTGTTGTTGTTGTTGCTGTGAAGTACTCATGTTGCCTGAACTTTGGGGACGGATTTCTTGATGTTCTTGGACCGTATGATCACTTTGCCAACTTTTCGGTCCAAAAATGTCTCTGAGCCGATTACTTAGCTCAAAATCTAACAACCCTTTCTCAACCTTAGTGTTGAAATTGGCTGCACCTAAAAACAGTGAATGTAGTAAATTCCTACTGAACAATAGCGCACTATCACCAGAGATCACCGAATTGTCACCGGAGATCACTGCGCTCCACTTCAGGCATTCGCCCAGACCACAGTCCAGTGACATACCCTCTGTCTTACGCACGCTTCTTTTATTAAGCAAAAAGTTACAACTGTTGCGCTACACCCTTTCGGTATGTGTGCGACTTTTCAGAATTACATTCCAGCAGCTCACACACTACAACAATTCAAAAGTGATGGGAAGGGGTAGACAACATCCCTTCACACACATTCCAAGCATAAAACACACACACAAACTCTTGGAGAAGAAGATAATTAGTAGGAAAGGAGCAAATTCAAAATTCAACTTCAGTACTCACAATGGCAAAAAGTCCTTTACAAGAGTCACCAAGTGACTTATATACATGTGCCCTAACATTTGTCCTTTCACACAAGAGACCGACACTTTTATTGAAAAACACTAATTTCCTACTATGTTACAAGGATTATGTTACAATATTTGGAGCTCATGCATCTAGAGGACTCCTCTAGTGCATTACATGGCTTCATGAGGTTTTTATACAACTTGAAGAAGAAAATTTATGCCCAAAATTTAAAATTTTTTGGGGCTCCCTTTTTTGTGCTCCTTCACTCTGCAACACTCTCCCCTTCTTTGTCTCTGTCGTCCCTTGACATGCTTAGCTTCTTGTCTCTAGCTTTGTTACCACTGCTATCACCTTGTGAGGCCCTAATGGTTTAGAGGTGATGTATTAATTTCTTAAAGAACTTACCATAATTCGGGACCTAGATCATTGGGTTTGGCCAGTCTATGTCATTCCACTGCACACACCAAGCGGTTGAGGAGACAGTTAGGACCTTCAAAATTTTTTTTACTTTATCTGATCCTAAGTCCTATGCTTCCGTCCTCCCCTTGGTATTCCGTACATTTATACATCTGGGTTGTAGTGATAATTTGGGCTGCCACGCATGCACCTAGTGGCTAAGAATGTGATTCTCTTAGTCACTCTTTTCTGCTTTTTAGCCTCTACCCCTTTCTAACTTTTGGCCTTCGGATAAATCTTTGTTCTCACACATTTGGCCATGTTGTATAGCTTAAGCATATTTTACTTCTTTTCACCGTAGACACCATTTGGTAAGCGCTGCATCTGTTGCTGTTCTTTGGTTGATGCTTTAAAGGTCCTATGTTTAATCTTTTTTCACACATTTTGAGACCTCCTTCTTTCATATTGAAACCTGATGCATGCCCCTACGGGGCTTTGGCTAGAGGGTGGGTTTTATTTATTGGACAATTTTTCTTTTTGATTTTCTTCTTCTTCTTTTCTTATTTGATTCTCCCTCCACACATCCCTCCTCTTGAACTCTGTCGTCCCCGAGAGGCTTTGGCTGGCGATGGGAGTAGGTCTGAATGGATGTTTTCTCTCTTTGATTCAGTATATTGGCTTTACATATCATTATATCTTTCCATTGGGCTGATTTGACTCCATCATTTCATGCCTGTCTATGATTTGCAAAGAAGCTTAATTCATAGTCCACCAATTGAGCATTTAAATTGGAAGTCATTTTGACAAAAATTTCTGAGTCCATTTCAAAAAACCCTGTAAAATGCTTCTTTGAATGTCTGCATATACTAACTTGGTAAGAACATCAAGCGAGACTATAGAGCCATGATAGTAAGTTGACTAAGCGTGATAGATAGATAAAAAATGGGGGCATTTGTGCCTTGGTTAATGCCGATGAAGTTTAAGAATGTATATTGAGTATGTTTGAAGACTTTCAGAACTGTGAGTAGCATGCTCAACACTTTATTCGTCATCTTTATTGTGAGATCAGGGATTGTAGCATATCTTGAGAGCCGAAATTCTATACTACGTACCATATATTCTTTAGTGGGTAAGTAGTTATATGGCAGGCTTGGTAGCAGTGGGTAGTTCTGCCACTGATTATTTAGTGTGCCCTGGTTCTATTCTTCCCAAAACTATCTTCATGATCTTCTTCTCGGTACTGGGCAAAAAGATGGATTTACCCGTATAGTTGGATTCTTTTCCAAAGTTTTTTGTCTCCAGATTAGATTTGCTTTGTCAAATTCTTCTTGTGTATAAGAGAATGTATCTATTTTGAATTGTAAGTCTTGATCTGGTTCTTTCTGTGTAGTCCTCTTAATATATTGCCTGATTCCTTCTTTCAATAGGCCATATGGTACACTGAAGGGCTTCAAAATTTGCTTTGAATTTTTGCTTTTGATTTTGGCTTCCTTCATTACTTTCATGACTTGATCTTTAGATTGTCCTGTAAGTTGGGACACCAGTAGTGCGTGCTTAGTTTGGCTTAGTTCTGCAATAGGCCATGTATGTCTATCAACATGCTTCTCTGCTTCTTCCTCGTGTATTGGTGAATTATATATGGGAGGAGAAGGAGGGCGCACCTCGGTCTCCATAGTAGCCGCTTGAGAGCTTTGAACTGCTGGTGTCCCCACATTGTGTTGCCTTGCAATTTGATCTTGGAGGCTTTTGATTAGTTCATCTTTTTCTTCTAGATGTTCTTTTGCTATTGTAAGATCTTCCTCACTTTGTTTCTTACTTTCTCCTAAGACTGCCATTTGGTTCGCATCTTCATTGCATTGTTCAATATCCTAAGCTTCAACTGCTTTCGATCTCTTTCTTAATTCATTTGTGTCATACATATATTTCCTTTCCCAATCTTCCCTCAATGCTCGCTCTTGCTTTGACTGATACTCATACTTAGCTATCTGAGCTTTTAATTCCTGTGTATTAGTGTGTTGACTTTCTAGCACCCCCACAGGTTGATTAAGCAAGATTACATTCATCAATTCTTTATTTCTATTTCTCACATTGTTTGCCTCATCCATGTATACTTTTATATGAGCTTCTAAGATTTTGATTCTATTAGATATACACATTTTCTCATTCTCACTAGCCTCATATTTTCTTTGAAGCTCCTTAAGCTGATCTTGCAGCTTCTGATTTTCTTTAGTGAGTAGGTTGCATCTTTCCATAGCTTCCTTCATTTTTGTTCTTTATTTGTAAGTGCATGTTGAGCATGTAATATTCTAGCAGATAATTCTTCACTGAGTGTTTTGAATTGATTTCTATCTACTAAAGCTTTGTCATAATCACTATCTGCTTCCATGAGTTGTTGTGTATCCATAGCTATCTGTATCATTTGTTTTATGACTGGATTTAATTGTGCCATGTCCACATTGAGCCATGTTTTTGGTATGCTCAATTCTTTACTTATTTGTACATCTTTGCCCTTTTCCATATGTACCGTCTCGTTATGTGGTTGTCTGTTTGGAGCTAGATTTGAGGTTCTTCTTCTTTATGTGGAGTACACTTAGTAGCACTTCCTTAAAAAGTTACATCCAAAGACGAAGGCTCTGCTACGATCCTTATAGGGGTGAATGGCTCTTGTTCCCCGATTTCTTCTTGTATTTGCTCTTCCTTCGGATTCTTCATTTTAGCTTGACCATCAAGGTGTGTTTTTGTGACTTGAAGCTTTGTTGTGTCATTCATTTTTAAAGTATGTACTTATCTTTTTGTTCATCTTCGACTGTAGTATTTGGTACTTGCTCTTGCTTTTTGCTTTCTACTTCAAGTGAATCCTTACTTTATTTATTTCATCCCACTTGCCATCGTCATTGGATTCACTTTGGATATTGACATTCATAGTTGAAGTTTCATGTTCTTCTTGGCCTTCAGAGGAAGAGCTCGAATTAACTAATCCCAATTCTCTATATCGGTGGAACTTGGTTAGTTGCTTTCCTGGCATAGATGTAGTATGAGTTTGATAAATAATGGTGCCCTTGAACAAGCAGATTAATCTGTCCTTCCATGAACTTGTGAGTATCCTCTATGGTTTTTTGCGATTCCGCTTTAGTGATAGGAGTGGATTATTCTAGGGAGTACATGTGTCCTCTTTGATGGTGGAGTTGCTTCTTCTATTTTTAGTACCTCCTTAGCCTTTTTGATCCTCACATCATTGGTTGTGAGCTTGTTCCTGCCTTTTCGGTCATCTTCACTCCTTTGTTCTTTTTTGGTACTGTTGTTGGATTCACATAGTTTGCCATTTCAATAGATGAAGGCATTTCTTTGAGGTATTCCCGAATGCCTAATGTGTGGTATATCAATACAGTTATTGCCACACTTCCATTTAGAAAATTCTTATCACCCCATTGTTTCTTGGCTTCAAATAGTCATTCTTGAATATAGGGTGTCAAGTTTATTTGGTTGCTTATTTGCTTGGTGGCATGAGATAATAATTGAACTATTATCTTTTATGGTGCTGTAAATCAGTGCATATTGGGAAAGAAAAATTGTTGATGCACCAATCTAGTTTCTTGTTCAATATCAACACGATTAATTTCCACAAATCTTTTGGTTTTAGTGCCAAATTTCTTGCTTGAGATCTGTGTTTCCGTCTTTGACCCATCAAAATGCTTCTTTAATTGGCTCATGAGTGAATTGTATGGTTATCCATTCACCTTCTGCATCAAGAACTTTGGCTTTTGGCACTGAACATTTGTCTAGGGCTGGATGAATGGTGTTCATGACTTGAGTGCATCTCTAGAAATCTAGCTTATAGATTGGTAACTCAAAATACTTATGGATTCTCGCTTTTTTCATCACATCCACCATCAATGGAAGCTTGTGTAAGACCTTGAAGTCTTGGGACCACTGGAAATTGGTGGTCGGTATCCATGATCTTAAAAGTCACCAAGAACAAATGCTCTCCCGTTGGTTGGCCTTCTCAAAACCAATGTCCTTTGGCTTTCGCTACACTCTACATCAGACATTCAAGCACTTCCTCTTGAATTGTTGCTTCAAAGTCTTTGGAAGCCATCTACACTCGCAATGTAGTAGAGAATTAGTTTAAGAAGGAAACCAATTCCACGTGTTTATGTGTGGTTGATTAATATGTCATTTTCTATTGCTCAATACCCCCTTACGTAAGTAACTAAGGTACCTTACCATACTTTTCTTTAGTTTTTAATCCTAAAAGAAAAAAAGAAGTTACTGATAGCCAAAGAATTTATTTATTTACACTAGATGATCATTCCTATGACAGTAGAAGCTAAGTCCTATTTTGGTTATGGAAATGTGCACCACTACTTTTATTGAAGAGGCTATATGTCAAATGCATGGCCTTGTAATGTGGCCCTATCATGCATACTCTGGATGCAGTTGATTCCTTATGAGTGCAAGTAGATTCTTCTTGATTTGTTTGGTCAATTCCGTGTCGTTTGTTGGGTCTCCATAACAACTTTGTAGCCTGTGTTGGTGGCATTTGCTTTTTTCACGTCCGTTTTCCTCTATTCTTGAATGTCATCTTTGACTTATTCCTGTTTTTAGATTGGCTTTCCCATGTTGTGGTCTTTTTGAGTTTTCTGTGACCCTCGACAACTTCCTTTTCTTCATGGTGCTGGTATGACATTTCTTTGGGTTTTTCTATCTTTTGTTTTACTATATTTCAGATTGCTTTTGGGATCCATATGCGTTGCTAAGATTTCTGGGCCGCCACTAATACTTTTGGAAGCCATACACAAAGAATTCTTGGTCTATCCTCTTGAGATGTTGAACAATGGTTACTTTACTTCATTTTGGTTGGATGGTCCATCTATTCTTGTGCCGTACTTGCACACTGAGGCAATTGGTCCTTGTGTATCCATCGTACTCACATGTTCATTTGAGGTGGTATTCTGGTGGTCGATATCCATGTCGGTTTTTTTCTTATAGTGTGGTTGTGTGGAGAAGAAATGTCCTCACTTTTTCTCTCAGGCTCGTGTCCTATTGGTGACTTGGTTATGGAGTCATGCAGAACCTCACTACTTGCAAGTAAGTCTAGCTTAGGATACTCATGAGACACATCCTCACTTGAACCATCTTCTCCAACTTCCTTTAGGCTTGCTATCTTAGGTAAGATTGTGCTAATGGTTTGGGACAACCTAGCTTCCAGAAGACTAAAGACTTCTTTGTGCCCTATTTTGGCCGATATGTATCCTTGTGTAAGGTGTATGCTGGCTTCATTCTCAAAGATCTAGTCTTGTCATACGATCAGGTCCTCAATAAGGTCCTCGTCTTTGCATACCAATAATCTTTGCTCCATAGTGGAATTTCCAAGATGAAGGGACATTAGGACTTCTCCTATACATGCAATAATTTGTCCTCCGACTCCTATCATGTATGCTTTAGTGGGACTCATAGTTGTTTTGAACCTTCTCTTTCAATGGACATATAATTTCTCTCTTCTTAGTTTAGTTGTCTACTAGCGTATGTGATAGGATGATCTAATTTTCCTTCGTCTCCGGGTTGAGCTAGTATGTATCCTATTGCATAATTTGATGCATCCACATGGATATGGAATGGTTTGTTCCAATTGGGTACCTTCAGAATAGGTGTTGAGCTTAATCGTCGTTTCAGTTCATTAAATGCTTTTTCACATTCCTTTGTCCAAGTGGATTGACTCAATAACCCATATAGAGGTTTAACGATTATAGTTTGCATGTGGATAAATCGACGATAATATCCATAGTGACCCATAAAGGCTTGCACTTCCTTCGCAGTTTTAGGCCTAGGTAATTCTAAGATTACTTTCTTATCCTCATGTGTGGAAATTCCATTCCTTGATACGATGTGTCCCAAGATCTTTCCTTGCCTTACCATAAAGACACACTTTTCTGGGTTCAAGCATACTTGATACTGTCGATATTTTTTGAATATCCTTTGTAGTTTTGGAATGTGTTCACTTCTTTGATTGGAATAAATTGATGCAGATTCTTAGTTTACCATTCTTTTTGGGTACTACGACCAAAGGTGATACCCATAATGTATTCTCTATCTCATAAATGAATCCTACCGCTAACAACTTGTCAATATCTTCTTTGATCTTAGTCAAATAGACATCATTATACATGTATGGTTGTTGTTTCGAGGGTTTTGCCTCATGTTTCATTGGAATTCTATGGGAGCAGATGGATGGATCTACTCCCTTGAGGTCTTTGTAGGTCGATGCAAATACATCCATATATTCCCTGATTAGTTCTATCAATTCTTGTTCCTCTTCTGGAGATACATCTTTTCCAATGTATGTGCATCTCTCCTCTCCTTCCTCCATGGTAACTAGAAATTTCTTGGTTTGTTCCTTGTTGTCATAAGCCTCTCCCTCTTTGGGTTCACACATTCCAAGCATCACACACACACAAAAGATCAAGGAGAAGGTGAAAATCAACAGGAAAGAAGCGAATTCGAATTTCTGCTCTTCTTCTTCACAATGGCAAAAAGTCCTTACAAAGAGTCACAATGTGACTTATATACATGTGCCCTAAAAATGGTCCTTTCACACAAGAGACCAGCACTTTATTGACTAATGTCTAATTTCCTACCATTTTACAAGAATTATGTTACAAGGATTTGGGCCTTATGCATCTAGAGGACTCCTTTAGTGCATTTACATAGTTTCAAGGGAATTTCCTAGAATTTTGAAGAAGAAATTTTATGCCCATTAATTCAAAAATTTTGGGGCTCCTCTTTTGTGCCTCTTTTCTCTGCAACACTCTCCCCCTCTTTGTCTCTATCGTCCCTTGATAGGCTTTGCTTCTTGTCTCTAGTTCTATGCGTGTAATCGATCTGGTTCCTTATTAACTGATAGCTTCTTTATAGTTGCCCACTACCAGCTCATGTGGAAGTTGTAATGATATAGTTTTACCAGTGGTCAAGGAATTGATCATAACTCGGGACCTCTAGTATTGGTTTTGGCCTCTTATTTTCTTTTCTCTGCTTGCAACCTCTGGAGATGAACTACAATAGATTTGTACTCTAATTTTCCAATCGCCTCTTTAACTCTGGGTTGCTGTGTTAAGTCGGGCTGCCACACACGAAACTAGTGGAAGGTATGAAGGTTTGGATTTTCAGCCTTCGATCTAGACCTCCCAAAGATCAAGAGGTTGAAGCACCTTCTTGGGCTCAAGATTTGCTGGATGTCTTCTTGCACTTCTTCATGGATAATTGCTGGCCTTGATCCGTCCTTGCTTGTGGCATGCTTCCCATTGTTGTGTTTTTTGGAGCTTGTTTACTTCTTTGCACTGCATGCCTCACTTGTTCGGCCTTACCACTCGTCTAAGCTAGCATTACATTTTAAAGGTCCTGTTCTTAAATCGTCTTTGACATCCTTTGGGACCTGATGCATTGCTTAGCCTGTTCATTTCTTTCCAGTGCATGCACCTGGTGGATGAGGAAGCTATGTGCAACCTCCCATGAAAAGTCCTGGTTGTTATCTTTCTTTATTTCCATTCCTGAGGACCTGATTCTTTGGTGTTGTTGCATGATACGTGCCCCTGCGAGGCTTTAGACAGAGGGTGGTTCTTTCTTATTGAGTTCCTTTTTCATTGAGCTGTTTTGGTCTTTGATTTTCTTCTTCTTCTCTTTTTGCTTGATTCTCCCTCCACACGTCCCTCCTCTTGAACTCTGTCGTCCCCGACAAGCTTTTTGTGGAGACGTGCATATGTTTGTATGACTTTTTGCTCTCTATGGTTAAGAAAATTTGCTTGAAATATCATTAGTTCTTACCATTGGCCTGACTTTACTCCGTCATCTGGTGCCTATCTATGGTCTGCAAAGAAGCTTAATTCGTAGGCCACCGGTCTTGCATTTAAGTTAGAAGATATTTTTACAAATATTTCTAAGTCCATTTCGAAAGATCCTATGAAGAATACTTCTTTGAATGTCTGCATATATGGACGTGGCAAAAACATAAGTCTGGAGTATATGGCCATGAGCATTAAGCGACTAGGGATAGTAGATAAATCGAACACTAGTGCATCTGATCCTTGGTTAATTTCGATGAAATTCAAAAAGGTATATTTCACGTGCTGAAACACCTTTAATACTATAAGTAGAAAACTCAAAATTTTGTTTGTCATTTTGATGGCTAAATCCGGTACTATGGCATATCTGGCGATCCAAAACTCGATAGTCTTCATCATGTATTCTTCTGTCGGTAAGTAGTTATGTGGTGGGCTCGATAATAGTGGATAATTTAGCCATTGATTATTTAAGCTTCCCTAGCGATGTGCTTCCCAAAATTGCATCCAGGAGCATCTTCTAGGGACTGGGCAAAAAGATGGATTAATTTGAAGCACATACGGTGATGATTCCCAGTGTACTTGTAACATAGGATTCTTTTCCAAAAACTTGCGTCTCCAGATAGGATTTGCATTATCAAATTCCTCTTGTGTATAGGTGAATGTATGCATGTTGAATTGTAGATTGTTATCTGGGTCTTTATTGGTGGTCCTCTTTATATATTGGCGTGTCTATTCTTTGAGTAATCCGTAAGGTATATTGAAAGGTTTCAAAATCTATTCTAGACTCTTGCTTTCAATCTTTGCCTCTCTCATTACTTTGACCACCTGCTCTTCAAATTCAGCCATAAGTTGGGACACCAATAGTGCCCGCTTGTTTCGGCTTAGTTCTACAATAGCCCGATTATGTCTCTCAGTGTGGGTCTTTGTTTCCTCCCTTATCGCTGAATGATGCATAGGGGGAGAAAGAGGATGTACCTCAGTCTCCTTAGTATCTGTTGTGGAGCTTGGAACTATTGGTGTCCCCATGGTTACCTGTTGTTCTATTTGAGCTTTTAATTTTGCAATGAGTTCATCCTTTTCTTTGATTTCTTCGGTGGCTCGCATGATAGTTTCCTTGTTCTTTAGTAATTCTTCTTCTATGGCAACCAGTTGGCTAGTGTCTTCATTGCATTGCTCAAGGAATTTATTATCTGCCATCTTCCATTTTTTCCTAAGTTCATTAGTGTCTTCCATATATCTTTTTTCCCATTCCACTATGATGGCTTGCTCCCTTTTCAGCTGATCGTCATACTTTGTAATTTGATCCTCCAATTCTTTTGTGCTGCTTGTGGTCAGTTCAGGTTCTTCGATGGGTTGGTTACATAGTATGGCCGTCATAAGCTCTTTATTTATGTTCCTTAAAGTGTCTGCTTCCTCCATATATACTTTGATTTGACTTTCGAGCAACTTACTTCGTGCATTCATTCTTACTTTCTCCGCTTCACCAACTTCATATTTTTTTGTAGCTCTTTAACTTGATCTTGAAGCTGTTGGTTCTGCATCGCTAGCATGGTGCTTTTGTCCTTTGCTTCTTTGGATTTTGATTCCTTGACCGAGAGTGCCGGTTGAGCTTGAATTAATTTTTCAGATAAGCTTTCACTTATTACCTGGAATCAGCTTTTCTCTCACATGGCCTTATTATAATCTACGTCTGCTTCAAGCATTAAGTGTTGAGTGTCCATAGCAGTTTGTATCATTTGCTTGATGATCGGCTTTAATTTAACGACATCCACATTCAGCCATGTTTTGGGGATGCTAGGTTCTTCCCCCGTTTGTACATCCTTGCCTTGTTCCACATGTATGGTTTCGTTGTGTGGCTATCTTATTTGAAGGTGCACTTCTTTCTCTTTTTTCTCTTCTTTGTTTGTGATTGATTTTGTAGCGCTTCCGTGAAAGGTGACATCCAAAATTGAAGGTTCCGCGATCACTCTGATTGGTGTAAATGGTGCAGCTTCCTCTACTTCTGTCCGTTCTTTCTCTTCCTTTGGTTTGTTTACTGGAGCTGCTCCCTCTAAATAAATCTCTGTGATCTAAATGTTCGTTTCTTCATTCATTTTGAATATATGGACTCCCTCTTAAGGTGATCCCTACCTTGTGTCTTTGTTAGTGTCATTAGGAATCGGATCCATCTTTGTGCCTGCCACTCCAAAGTCATCTGGTACTTGATTCAATTCCTCCCAATGACCATCATCTTTTGAGTTTCTTTTGATATCCACATTCAACATAGATGGTTCTTGCTCTTCTTGCGTATAGGACAATGAACTAGAGTTGACCAATTCCAACACTCTATATCCATGTACTTTCGTCAACCTCTTTCTATGTTCAACGTCTTCATGAGATTGTTAGTAATGATGTCCTTGTACCTGCAAGTTTACCTGACCTTCCATGTACTGATGAGTTTCTTCCATGGCTTCGTTTAGTTCCTCTTCTGTTTGGCGTGTTGTCTTCTAGCCTTGTCCTTGGAAGTACATGTATCCTTTTTGACGCTGGAAGGGCTTCTTCTATCTTCATCATTTCTCGTAGTCTTTTAGTACCTCCCATTCTTGGTTGAGAGCTGGTTTCTGCTTCTTCTACTATGTTTATTCCCTTCTTCTTCCTTGGAACCGTGGCTAACTTCACATCCTTAGCCATTTTTGCAGATGAGGGCATCTCTTTCAAATGTTCCCGAATGCCTAGTGCACTATAGATAAGTATTGTTAGAGCAACACTTTCGTTCAAGAACTTTTTATGGTTCCACTGTTTCTTTGCTTCAAAAAGGCATTCTTGGATGTATGGCATCATGTTCACTTGGTTGCCAATCTAGCGTGCAATAGCATATGTACTATGATTTTTTGTGGTGCGGTATATCAATGCATATTTGGAAAGCAAAAGTGTTGATGAATCAGTCTGACTTCTTCTTCTATATCGACACGATTGATATCCATGAATGTTCGTGTTTTAGCCCCTCGGATTTCATCTTTCAAAAATGTGTGTCCATCCTTTTCCCACCTGAAGGCTTCCTTGATCAAGCCATGGATGAATTCAATGATTACCCACTCTCCTACCGCATCTATAACTCTGGCTTCAGGCACTAACGGGTCATGTAAAGTTGGTTCTAGGGTATTCATCACTTGTGTGCATCGTTGGAAGTCCGGTTTGTAGATTGGTAGTTCAAAATACTTCTGAATACGTGCCTTCTTCATTATGTCTATAGTTGATGGAAGTTCATGTACCACTTTGAAATCTTGGGACATCATTGGAAACTGATGTTCCATGTCCATAATCTTGATTGTTACTAAGAACAGATAATCCCCAATGGTCTGATCCTCTTGAAACCAATGACCTTTTGCTTTTGTCACACTCTATAAGGGAAACTCTAGCACCTCTTCTTGAATAGCTGCTTCGGAATCCTCAGATGCC
Organism: Ceratopteris richardii; assembly: GCA_020310875.1. Lineage (NCBI taxonomy): Eukaryota > Viridiplantae > Streptophyta > Polypodiopsida > Polypodiales > Pteridaceae > Ceratopteris > Ceratopteris richardii. The sequence goes on along the minus strand of CM035423.1, from coordinate 16,253,887 downwards.
ATCTGCTTTTGTAATAATAGAGAGAACATCAGTTTCAAGTAGGAATCAAGTCGTGTGTTATGTGTGGCTTAGTGACATGTTTCTTATTGCGTCACTCCATTTCCCCTTGCTTAGTAAGTAACGTCTCTTACCACACTTCTTTTGATTTATATTCCTGAAAGAAAACAAAAGCTAGTTTTAGCTGAAGCATTTATTTATTTACATTGTAGGTTCATTCCTATGGAAGTAGAGTCTAAGAGCTATTCCCAAGTTGGAAATGTGCACCACTAGTTTTATTGAAAAGATTATGTGCCGAATGTATGGCCTTGTAATGTGGCCCTGGCATGCATACTCTAGGTGCAATTGACTTTTTGTGAGTGCAAGTGGAATCTTGTTGGGTTGGTTGGTCCTGTCCTTGCTGCCTCTTGGGTCTCCATATCCATTTTGTAGTTGGTGTTTGAGGTATTTAGCTTCGTCAATCTGGTTGTTCTCTGGCCCTTAGCTCTTGCTTTCTTGAAGTCTGACTGTTTGATGTTCTATTCCTCTTATATCTTTGATAGGTCTTGTTGGGCTTCATTGTTTTGCTTCATCCGCACAATATTTCCTCTAGCTTGTTTAGTTCTTGGTTTGGAGTCTGTCTGACCTTCCTTGGGATCCACATATGCTACCCTGTTTTCTGGGCTTCTACTAATGATTCTGGAAGCCACACATGAAGGAGTCTTGGTGACTCTGATTGTGGTATTGAGTAGTGGTGATTTCTCCTTGCTTTCACTGACTGATTGGTGTGCTTTTGAGTGGAATCACCCGGTTTAGTCATTTGATCCTTCTGAATCCATTGTAAACGAGTATTCCCTGGATATGACGTTCGAGTAGTAGGCTTCCATGGAGTTGTTTTTCCCTTGGTGTAGGTGATTTTAGGAGCATTTTCCTCACATTCTCTCTTGGATTCACCTTTCATGGGGAATGAAGGCACATCATCAAGTGACACCTTTGTATTGCAGGCAATCCGGGCTTAGGGTACTCGTTGGGTATGCTCTCGTTTGATTCGTTTTCTAACTCCTCTGCTGGGGTTTCTTTCTCAAGCTTGATGACTTCATGCATGTTGCAGAGCTAAGAAGAGCACAAGGCAGAGAAAAAGAAGGGCCCCAAAATTTTTCCGATTTGGATACTTTATTTTTGTATCCTAGCCATTTTGTAACATATTTTCTGTTGTAAATGCACTAGAGGAGTCCTCTAGATGCATACCCATGGAGATTAGTAGCTTACCCATGTAAAGTAGTAGGAAATTAATCTTTTAGTGAATAAAGTGCTGGTCTCTTGTGTGAAAGGACCATTTTTAGGGCACATCTATATAAGTCAATTTGTGACTCTTTGTAAAGACTTTTGGCCATTGTGAGAATCAAGAGCACAGAATTTCGAATTTGTGTCTTCTCCTCTCTGTATCATCTTCTTTGTGAGCTTGTGTGCATGTGTGATGCTTGGAAAGAGTGTTTGGAGGTGTTGTCTATCCATGAAAGTGCTTGTTTGCTGTTGTTAGGGTGTGTGGGAAGTGTAGGAAGTGCTGAAGTGTAGGAAGGTCATTCCCATGACTCAGTATTTTGCTCATAACTTGAAGTACAAGTGTCAAAAGTGAGTGAAAATACCACCATTGGATGCATCTTTGCGAGAACTTCGAAACACATATGCTATTTGCTATATTCGAAGTTCGGAGCTGAGAGAAAAGCTCAATTTACTGTTGGTTATTGCTCCAAGTATCGCGACACCATAACTGACAATTGAAGCTTGTTTGGATTAGACTTAGACCTATTTACACTCACTGGGGAAGCTCATTTGCATTGATCATCGTTTGAATGCATGTCTTCATACACTCGGCTAGATTTTGATACTCCTCGGATTGATAAATAAAGCGTGAATCCCCACTATATGCACTTGAGGGGGATCGAGGTATAGTCTCTTTCTCCACAGGTCCCTACGTTGGTACTTAGATACACACGTTTTTGGCATCGTTGCCGGTGAAGTCGAATCAAACCGAGGCATTCGTGTGATGGTAAGTAGCTTTTAGCATTGAAGTGAGTAGAGGAGTTGTGAATTTCTCTCCTTTGGTAAGTCACACTCATCAGCACTTACTACTTCTCACTCTTGGAGTGTGTGTAGTGAGTTATTAGTCTAGGGAAGTGAGTGGAGTGAGTAGAGTAGGAAGGAGGAAGTAGGTAAGTAGATTAAGCAAATAGAGTAGTTGTTGAGCTGGTTCTTTTAGCCTTTTTGAGTCAAATATTTTCAAAAAGTATAAAAATAAAAAAAAAATCAAAATTTCCATTCATTCCTGCACTTGCAAGTATCGAGAGAGAGAGAGCTAGAAGTCGAATATCGTGTTTGGAGATCAGGGAGATTGGAGCCGCGTAGATCAAGAGAGAGTGATAGAAGAGCTGGGAAAGAGCCTAGAGGTGAGCATTTCAATCTATTACTCATCACCTTCAATCAAAATCAAACAACATAGCCAAACGATCTGCGGCAAGTATCGTGGGGGTCATTTCGGGGTGAAGAAGGTTCATTTTTGAGATTCAGACTGAGAGGAGAGGGTAGATAAGCTCTAGAAACATTTGTATGCATTTACAATCCAAAAACATTTGCTAAAAAGTGAAACAATGCTAAGTATCGTGTCCTCCCGCGGTTGACTATCGCGATACTTGAGTATTGTGATCTCCTGTGGTCGAGTATTGCAATACCTGGCATTGTGGAATATCGTGTATCATTGAACTTTTTTCACAATACCTGGCAAGGTATCGGGTATCGTTGAATTGGGTCTGGTGATACTTGTCACCTATCGTGTATCGTTGAGAAATCCTCACGATACTAGTCAGATATCGTGTATCGTGAAATTTTTTATCGCGGTATCTGCTACATATCGTGTATCGTGGAGGAAGAATTTTGCGACACAGACTGGATATCAAGTATCGTTGGGAATTTCTCGAGATACTTGTGAAGTATCGAGTATCGTGGGACACAGAAAACGATATCAGTCTAGTATCGACTATCATGGAGATTCTCCTTGTGGACTATTGAGTATCGTGATTGGCTCGCAATATTGGAGAAATATTGTATATCGTATACTCTTTGAATATCGTGTATCATGTTTTCTCGTGTATCGTGTCCTGTCTAATGGTCGAGTATCATGTATTGTCACCCACAAGTATCTTAAATTGTGACCTTATCAGGTGCCTAATATCGTGTATCGTCTTGCTCAAATATTGAGTATCGGGATATCTTTCTAGTGTGTCAGATATCAAGTATCGTGACATACTCTTTTGGGGTGGAATATCATGTATTGTGGAATCAGAGGAAGTTTCTCAGTCAATCCAGTAATTCCATAAATTGGGACCACAACAAGGAGCTTTGGAAGCTAGGAGTGGTTAAAACGAGAAGAGAATTTTTAAGTGAATGAACTTAAGATCCGGAAGAACCCTAGGGAGCCGAAGAAGTGTGATTTCTTCTGTAGGAAGTGTAGCAGAACCAAGTAACCATTTCCACTACTTTGAAACCTCAAGTGAGTCTGAGGAGGAAATTCTCATGGCTTCAGAGGATATGCAGAGTTCTGTACCAATAATTGGCTTGATGTCAATTATTGAGGGTGAATATTGGACATCTTTGGAATATGTGAACACTAACCAACATGGGATACCTATCTACCTAGATGGTATAAACCGATCAGTGGCCAGACTAAAGAAAGCTACAGATGCTTACATAGTACCTAGGTTAGCAATCAAATACGCAGGAGGGTTCTATATGGACAAAAGAGATATTCAATATGTAGTTACGGAACACCCTGAAAGCATCAACGAACAAGGGGAAGAAGGTAATGCTCATAACCTTAATGAAGAGGGACATGAAGAGTAGGTGACCACTCCTAGAGGGAGATGCACGGTTGTTAGGATTTGGAGAGGAGACCTAGTTCCCCAAGATGATTCCCTAATGGATGTGTATTTGATCAATGGAATGGAGCATCTCCTCAGAGCCCACTCTTCATTATGGGAAGTGGCCACTAACCCAGTCACTATCTATGAGTTGCAGGATCCTGAGCTTCCCACCATTATCACATATTTGGATAAAAACCAAAGGAGGTACTGGCCTCTAACAGAGTTAGAAAGAGCAGGGTTGAAATATCAGAACATTCCAGTGTTCCCTCCTAGGGATCAAGCCACTACTTCACAAAACCCCTACGGAACTTTTCAAGATAATTCATATCAACAGTCTGGACAAACACAACAAATGCATATACCTGTCAGACCGCATGTGCAGTTTACTATGCCGGCCACTAATCCTAACTACCGGCCTCAACCACCTATTGAACCAAGGAATAGAGCCCCTATCCCAGATAGACCACCTGTAGTTAGAGGACCTGGCATACCGATAGGAAGGCCAATTTTCCCTGTGATGCCGAGAGCACCTGAAGCAGGAAGAAGATTAAGACCAATTCAAGTTGCTAAATGCATGAGAAACCACTATGATGGCTCTAGTGAACCTTACAATCATATAGCTCAATTCAAACAAGTAATCAGAGCCAAACAAGTGGAAGATTTCTTGATTCAATATGAATCCTTTGGTCCAACTTTGACAGATACTACTTTAGCTTGGTTCTAGCCATTAGACCCTAATGATTTTCAAAACATGGAACAAGTCTATCAAGAATTAATTGAAGAATTCACCGAATCTGGGATTAAAAACAACTCTTCCTCATTGATCCATAGTTTTAAGAAAGCTCCTACGGAATCAATGAGATTGGCAGCAAGAAGATTTAAGCAGTATGTGGATAGATGCCCAGTGGAAGAGAGACCCACTCAAAACAAAATGGTGTCATTGTTTTTGGAAGGGTTAGTGAATGGATCATTAAGATCTCTGGTATATGTGAAAAGAGTTCAAACTTTGCAAGAATGCATGAAGGAATGTATTAACCTAGAGGACAATCTAGCAGAAGATTTGAAAATACCTCAAGGTAGCGTGAAAAGTTAAGATTCTGCCAGCAACACCGCAAACTCAAAGGACAATGTAGAGGAGATCGCCGACTTAGTAGCAAAAAAACTGAATGTTCAAGGACAGAGGAACTACCCCAACAACCCAATGAGAGTACCCATGCTTAGAAGATGTATGCATTGTGGAGGTGATTGTTGAAGCTCAAAGTCAAGGACAAAGCATGGAAGCACATCAAAAGGTGGACACACAAGGAAAGGGAGCAAGTAGGGAGCTCCAAGAAGTGTATGTCAATTTTTCAGAAGAATCCCCTACAACAAGAGTGATTTTCATCACTAAAAACCATTGTAAATACCATTTTCTATTTTTAGTAACTCCATTTTGTTCAAGCCAAGGAGTCCTTGAGCTTGAGGAGTATTCGAAGTATCATCCTACCAATTTTCATAATTTTTAGACTTCGTTTGAGCCCTCAAATAAGCCCTAGAACCTAATTTTTAACTAGGCCGGACACTAGGTCTGGACAGGGCCAAAACTAGTCAAAAAACTATAAAAAGAGCTAGAAAGCTCATTTTTGAGGTTAGTTTGTTAGAGAATAGAGCTTTTGTAAGAGAACTCTTTTGCAATCGAAGCTTTCCATTGTTCCTCTCTTTGATCTTACTTTGTGCGCGTGTGTGTGTATGTGTGTGCATGTTTGTGTACTTTCACTCACGCACTTGTGCCTCCACTTGCTCGTGGTCTTCATACCGGTCCTCACGTCTCCATGGATTGACAAGTAAAGGAGGTGGTGCTTACGCTTGAGCTACACCAAATTTTGGTGCCGTTGCCGGGGAGAGAGCTTCGAGGACGAGCATTGTGATGGTAAGATCGTAGATTTGCAACGTTGGAAGGTAAAAAAAAACTGTCATTTCAGTTCATTTTCTGTTTTTTCCTCTTCATCTTCATCATCATCATCATCTCCACCTTCTTCCATCTTCTTCTTCATAGAAATTCCTTGTTGTTTAGTGCATTTTCACCATTTTCATACCATTTTTCATGCATTATTGTGTGGGAAGGAGTTAGGAGGTGCAAGGGAGAGCAAGCGCTGTGTTTTTTCATGATTTTCTGCTCATACGGAGCTCACCATTGCCGACGCTCAGAAATTTGAATTTCCCGCCAAAAAACGCGATTCTGTGATGAAAATCGCGATTCTGTGAAAATTCAAAATTTTTTGAAAAATCACGATTTTCTGTTTCCCGCCTAAAAGCTTGCTGAAAGAATCACAATTCTGTGGTCATTCTTAGAATCGCAATTCTGTGGTTGTGCTCAAAATCGCGATTCTCACAAATCACGATTTTCAGCAAAAAACACGATTCTCTGAGAACACGATTCTCAAAAACACGATTTTGTGAAAACACGATTCTCTGAGAAAAAATTGCGATTTTCACGTCAAAAAACACGATTCTGAGAACCACGATTTTGTGAAAAACACGATTTTGTGAATCACGATTCTCTGAGACAAAATCGCGATTCTCTAAAACACGATTCTGTGCTCAAAATCGCGATTTTCTAAAACATGATTCTGTGCTCAAAATCTCGATTTTCATGTCAAAAAACACGATTCTGTGCTCAAAATCGCGATTTTCATGTCAAAAAACACGATTCTGTAAAAACACGATTCTGTAAAAACACGATTCTGTAAAAACACGATTCTGTGCTCAAAATCACGATTTTCATGTAAAAAAACACGATTCTGTACAAACACGATTCTGTGCTCAAAATCGCGATTCTGTAAAAACACGATTCTGTGCTCAAAATTGCGATTTTCAAAAACACGATTCTGTGCTCAAAATCGCGATTTTCATGTCAAAAAACACGATTCTGTGCTCAAAATCGCGATTTTTAAAAACACGATTCTGTAAAAACACGAGTCTGTGCTCAAAATCGCGATTTTCATGTCAAAAAACACGATTCTGTGCTGAAAATCGCGATTTTCATGTCAAAAAACACGATTATGTAAAGACACGATTCTGTGCTCAAAATCGCGATTTTCAAAAACACGATTCTGTGCTCAAAATCCACGATTCTGTGCTCAAAATCGCGATTCTCACAAATCACGATTTTCAGCCAACACAATTTTGTGAAAACACGATTCTCAAGGTACACAATCGCGATTCTCTTGAAGTTCACAAAATCGTGATTCTCTCAAAGTTCACAAAATCGTGATTCTCTTGAAGTTCACAAAATCGCGATTTTTTCCAAAAGGTCCTGTTTGCCTGTTTTGACCCCCAGGAGCCTGATTTTGACATAACTTTTTCATCCCAAGTCCATTTTTTGAGCTCTATAGCTCATTGGAAAGCTCGTTTTGAATCCTACACGGCCTCAACTGTTTTTCAGATAGGATATTTTGAAGTTGACCCTCAGGTGCGACCAAGAACCCAAGGGGACTCCAAAGGATTTGTGAACCATACCAAGGGGAAATTTTGGACTCTTAGCCAAAGCTTATGAACTTGAGATCTGCTAGACACCTAGGAAAGGATAGACAAAGCATTAGATCTTCTCAGTCCAGTGTCAACCACACAGCAAAGTCTTGGGCACAACAACTAAGTGGTTGTCCTTACGTACTAAACTCTGACACAAGTGACTCAGAAATGTCTTTTAGCATGGGAAAACCTGTAGATGGCTCAGGAAGTGCCCATTTACAAACACCAGAAGGTCCCTATAAGACACAATTGGAATATATTCGGACCAACCAATTAGGTGCTCGCATCTATGAGGGTGGCCTAAGGCGATCAGTGGTCCAACTCAAAAATCCAGATCAACCCTTTGGACTTGAACACCCGGTGGTCAAGTTCGAAGAGGGTTCATACATTGATAAGGAAGGAACCATGTATGTGGTCACCACCCTACCAGATAGGACTGATGAGTTTGGAAATGTCATTCCTGAGAACGAAATAGGAGACCTAGAATAAGGAAATGTAGGACAAGGACCCCAGACTCCTAGAGGTAAGTCAATTTTGACCAGAGTGATCACTCCATACTAGATCCCTCAAGACAACAAAAGCATAGAACTATTCTTGAATAGAGAAACAGAGGAAGCCTTTTGGAGATTCAAGCCAAATCAACCTAGCCAATTGGGCATAGTCATCATCTACGAGTTCAAGGATCCAGAGACACCAGGCAAAGGGGTCTACCTGGATAACACGTCAGAGAAAATTTTCTTGGTAACAGAACATGATAGACATGCATATACTTGGAAGAGTGAATTGATTTTCCCTCTGCCAAGATCCGATGTTTCCCATGGCCTCTAAGGAGTAGGATCATCCCACGCTCATGAAGCCCAGAGAGAAAGAACTAGAGAGACACCTGAGGTAAGTTTTGCACACACTATGGGCAGGAATAGGTCAGGATTTGAAAATGAAAGACCTGAAAGAGAGAGACATCAAGCACATAGGCAACAAAGAGATGAATAGGATTTTCCATTGCCTAGACCCCGAGAGCACCCAAGAACCCTTAGACCCACTCAAGTGATCAAGGCAATGAAGAATTATTTTGACGGGTTAGGAGATCCTTACGATCATGTGGCCGAGTTCAAACAAGTGTTAAGAGCTGAACATGTTGAGGATTTGTTCACCCAGTACGAGGCATTTGGTTTGACTCTTAAGAGCACTGCCTTGGCTTGGTTTCAACCATTGAGTAGTCGCAACTATCGCGATATAGGTCAACTGCTAGACGAATTCATTGTAGAATTTTCCAAGAGTGGTATCAGGCATAACACATCATCTTTGATCCACAGCTTCAAGCAGACACCCCAAGAAACAGTGCGATTAGCAGGTAGAAGGTTCAGATAGTACCTAGAAAGATGCCCTACTCCAGAGTTACCCACACCAGCCAAACAAGTGGCTTTGTTCTTAGATGGCTTACTGAGCACAAAGTTAAGATGATATGTGTACTTGAAAGAGCCTAGATCCATAGAAGAGTGTGTGCGGACGTGCATCGACATAGAAGATAACTTGGGTGAGGAGTTAGGATTGTCCAAACTCTATAAGGATTCTGATAGTTCTACTAGTCATACTTTGAAAATCTCCACGGAAATAGATGAGATAGCTGACCAAGTTGCAAAGAAGCTAGGAGTTCAAAATAGACAAATACCAAGAGTCACCTCATTGAAACGATGTTATACCTGCAGAGGGGACCACATGGCTAACGTATGCCCAATGCAAAACCAAAACATTAGAGAAAGGAATGCTTCATATTGCACTATTGAGAGAAAATACACGAACCACACAGCTCAACATTGTCCCTACAATAGGCAGGCTGTTAGACAAACTTATCGGCAACCTTTCCAACAAGGTAGATATCAGAACCAATACCAACAACCATATTATCGACCACAACAGCAATATCAGGCACAATATAGGCCACAACCAGTCTTGGGAAACCAACCACCAACTCTTGCCAACGTGATTCCAGTCAAGTATGCTGTGGGAGAGGAAAATCCAAATAGAGCATTGGTCCCACTAACCCCATTGATACCAGATAATGACTCTCATGCTCATAGTTCAGACTACTCCCATGAAGGTAGTCCACATGCTTATTACACAGAGTCAGCTGAACATAGTGAGATTTACCCGTATCAATATGAGGCACAACCTATGGAACAAAATTGGGAGCCTAAATATTCCAATGTCATGTACGCAAATGCTAATCCTAGGCCCCAACTGAGACAAGTAAGACCACAAGCTCCTAGATGACCATGTTTTAGATGTCAGGGCGACCATTTCCTTCGTGATTGTCCCCACCCACCATCTCCGAGTCAAGGACAGGCTATCACAATACAAGCTTTTTGTCCTGATTGTGGAAAAGACCATCTCCCTAGAGATTGTCCAAGAAACCCTTCCAGTGCACCCAAGATTACACCCATTAATGTGGTAGGCTTAGTGGCGGATTCAAGTTCAAGTAGCAGTAATGTGGCACCTGTACATGCAGTTACTAGGGCACAAGCATTAAAACAAGATAAACCAGCAGAACAATCGGAGTTGAGTGAATCAGGAGTGCCTAGTAAGAGGAAAACAAGAACATGGAAGTGGAATAAAAAGTTATCGGAACTAGAAGAAAGCTTAAAAAACGCAAAAACAAAAATAGAAGACATTGCATCTCAAAACCCCTCGCAAGCCGAAACTCCATCCACTCCACCTCATCCCACCCCACCACCCATTGTAAATAGACCGCAACCAGGTTTTGTTCTTGCAGATCCAACCCCAGAAGGCTTGGACATGATGTTCAAGGCCTACTAGGCTCGACTTCAAGAAGGGCCTACAACTGCAAATCTAGAAAAGAGTTACCCTAGAGCATACTTAGAGATTGAACGAATGAAAATGTGCATGAACATGGTAGAACAAGCTCAAGCTATACTGGAGACTAGTCAAAAGTTCAATCAGACAAACTCTGTCGAACCGGATTTGCATTTCCAGGGCTTACTAGAAAGATTAGAGCAGTTGGTAAACAAACCACAAGTTTCTTTACCTCCACAGGCTCAACCAGTTATTGAAAGGGGAAGCTCACCACCAATGGGAGCATATGTTCCTAATTCCATGAATGTTGGAATACCTCCTTCAATTCAACAGTACTCTCAAGAGTTCTTGCGGGAAATACAAGAAGAGAAATGGGCTAAGGAGAAGGGTAATTCCCCTCCTATTCCTGAGATTGATGACCTTCACGATCAATTTCCCCAAGACATTCCATCTATTTACGGAGATGAAGCAGAACAACAAGAAGACAAAGGATTAGATTTTGAATCTAATACCTTAGAAGAACTGCCTCAATTTCCAGGCCCATGGGAATCTGAATCTCTTCAGATAAGAGCTCCCACAATACTGGTAAGACATGAAGACTCAGTGGTCCCAAGGAACACTGATGTCGTGAAGAACATTAAGGTTCAATGTCATATCACTGTAGAAGAGCTGCTCAAAGCAAAACCTGAGCTATGGAATCATGTGAAGGATCAGGTCCTAGAACTTGAGTCCAATATGCCAAAAACAGACTCTAAGCAAAAAGTACCAGAAATACCTCTAGACAAAATAGGGGACATGTGTGAGGGTGAAGAAGGTAATACTTATCTTCCAATCACCTACCAAGGTTACACAACCAAAGCAATCATAGATTTAGGTGCTGGTGTTGCTATTGCGACCACCTCCTTATGGAAGCAATGGGGCAAACCCACATTAAGACCAACTAGAATGAAGCTTCAAATGGCAGATGGACATTTTGAAAGACCTCTAGGATTGCTAGAAGGGATAACTCTAACCACTTGTGGTGTAGAGTTTGAGCATACATTTGCTATATGTGACTTTCAGAAAAATAATGTCTATGAGATGATCCTAGGAAGACCCTTCCTACGACAATTGCAAATAGTACAAGATTGGAGAACCAACTCCTTGTACTTACAACACTTAGGGGTCACCACCAAGGTCAATTTGAAGGATTACTCCTTCAGAGATGTACCACCCCTACAGTGGAACCCTATCCACAAAGCAAAAGAAGATTCAATCTCTGTGCATTCTGAAAGTTCACCTGATCCATCATGGCTGCATGAAGATACTCATTTGTGGATGTGCAAGGTCGTAGAGGACGAGGAAAAACGCTTTAAGGCGAGAGAAGAAGGAACTTCACCAGGAGATAGACCAGTTAGAGACCGAGCCTACACACCGATGATCTTTCCAGATGAGGAATTTGAGCCTCATGGCTGGCCTGAAATCTTAGCCACCATGGACATTGCTGTCAATGAAGAACAATGGACACCTCATTGTGATGAGGAGGGTTATGATATTTCAGTATTCATGTGTCAGCCCTTGCTAGAAGAATGTGACCCTAGTGATGTCATAGAAGAAGAAGAGAATGACGATGATCTCGAGTCCATTGTGATGGATAGTTGCTTTAACTCAGAGAAGCACTATCTAGAAGATATAGGAGTGTTCACCCAGAAAGAAGAAGAACCTCTCACAAGTATTAAAACGGTAAATTCAAAGGATGGGAGTGAGAGCAGTCAAAAGAAAAAGAAAAGAAAAGCAGTGAAACAAGAAGAGGAGAAATCATTGTTTGAAGTACCAAAAAACTTCAAGAAATATGAAGTTGACGACCGCAAAATTTTGGTACGAATTGATGGAGAGTGTTAATCTCCAAAAGAACAACCTACTCTTGAACTTAGAGCACCTCTATATCAAGAGTAAGTCAAAACCTTCACCAATTTAAAAAATCAATGACCAAATATCAAATTCTTGAACAATCTGTGAAGAAGGAGAATACTTGAAAAGTCTGCTGCATATATCTTTCTCATTGCTTGAGTAAATGTGTAAAGTTTTTTATGAAACTTTGCACAAGGTGTCGCCTAAAGATTGTGCACCTCCTCCAAATCAAATCACTCCAAAAGATTCAGTAGATCTTGAGAAATCTACTTCACAAGTTACCTATGTCTAAATCTGCACTTCTGAGAAGTTGATTTGGACACCCCTAACTTCTTAGCTTTAGTTCTCACAGTGTCGAACCCGTTTTATCAAATCCGTTTGGCTGTAGATAGCTTATCTCTCAACTTAGATTTTGAGCTATCATATGTTTAAAACTTTACACTGTGCACTGAGCACTACTCATTTCATTGAACTCGAAATCTGCGCCTGTTTCAGAAGACTGTGAACATTCTTTACATATGAATGTTCCTACACACAATTCTCTTAACCTGATTACAATTGGAAGCTGAAATTTTGTACAGAGGTTGATCAACTCTAGACTTAGACTTGTACAAAAGCATTCCACAGAATATCTACCAGAGAAGGAGAAGACACGAAAACTTCGTGCGCAACTTTTCTTCTATTCCTCAGAAAATTACAACTGAGTTATGAGAGAGACTTCTTCTCATTTCCATGAACTCTAATGAGTCTTACAACTTACAAATGCACTATTCTCATACTCTCCTATTGTCTCCTCTATTGCCCCGACATTTTTCCAAAATATTTATAAGCAAATATGTACAAGCTTATAACTAGACAAAAGTATAAGTGATCTATGTCTTCACTAATGTACATATGTGTACATATCATTCATCCTGTGAATGTAACCACCTTCTTTGCTTCAAGACTTGATCTTATCTCCATCTTTTTGTCTTCCAAACTTCAATTGGTGATTGGTCTGCACCAACAGCTCCCCCTCAATCATCAATTGAGGTTTCTCTTATCTTCTTTATGCCTGCCATGTCTTTGAACTTCTGTAACTTTGGTCCATCTAAACTTTTTGTAAGCATATCAGCTATCTGATCTTTTGTTGAAGTATGTATAACTTCAATCTCCTTATCCATCACCTTCTCTGTTAGAAAGTGATACTGTATCTCAATGTGTTTGGTCCTGGCATGAAAAACATGATTAACAGCTAGATATAATGAGCTCATGTTATCACCATAAATGATAGGTATGCTCTGTATAGTGTCAAAACTCTTCATGAGAGTCTTAAGCCATATCACTTCTTTTGCAGCTTCAACCATGCCTTTGTACTCTGCTTCTGTAGATGACAAAGCAACTGTATGTTGCTTCTTTGAGCACCAAGAGATTAACTTATCTCCCACATAACACATGTATCCATAGGTTGACCTTCTATCATCTGGATTACCTGCCCAATCTGCATCACTATATATTTTGATATTTGTATCTGATGTAAAACCATAATACAAACCCTCTTTGAGTGTACCCTTAATATACCTCAACACTCTTTGACCTGCAATCCAATGCTCTTTCCTAGGACAATGCATGAATTGAGACAACACACCAACTGCATATGATAAATCAAGCCTAGTTAATGTAGCATAGATAAGACTACCAACCAAACTCTGATATTGCTTCATGTCCTTGAACTCTTCACCTCCAAATCTGCTTAATTTGTGATTCACCTCCATTGGAGTAGGTTCTATTCTGCAATCATTCATCTTAAACTTTGTTAACAAGTTCTTCAAGTACCTCTCTTGAGTCACATACACTCCATGTTGAGTGTATGAAATTTCCATGCCCAAGAAGTATGAAAAATCTCCCAAGTCACTGATTTTGAACTCTTTCTCCATTTGCTTCTTTAGGCTTTGTATGCCTTTCTCATCTGTACCTGTAAGAATTATATCATCAACATATATACATATGTAAATGAACCCATCATCACTTGCTTTAACAAGCAAGCTACTATCTGCTTTTGATACTTGAAATCCAAGTTCCTTTAAGAACTTTACAAGCCTATAGTTCCATGCCCTTGGGGCCTGCTTCAAGCCATATAAAGCTCTCTTGAGCTTACACACATGATCTGGATATCTTCCATCTCTAAATCCTTGAGGTTGCTCCATGAAAACATCATCTGAAATATAACCATTCAAAAAAGCATTCTTCACATCTAATTGACACAATTTCCAACCTTTGCATGCAGCAATTGCTATGAGTGTTCTGATGGTTGTCATCTTTGCCACTGGACTATAAGTCTCATCATAGTCAATACCATATGTCTGAGCAAACCCTTTTACAACAAGTCTAGCTTTGTACCTAGACACACTTCCATCTGCAAATCTCTTTGTCTTATAGACCCACTTGCATCCAATGATCTTCTGACTATTTGGTTTTGGAACCAAATCCCATGTTTGATTCTCCATTAATGCATCATATTCTTCCTGCATAGCTTTTTTCCAAATCTCTTTACCTTTTGCCTCTTCATATGTAGAAGGGTCTTCATCTGCTTTAACCATGTAAGCATAATCCTTAGTAGTCAAGAATGAAGTATCATAGCTATACCTTGTAGGTTGCCATTTGTTCCTTGTAGACCTCCTAAGTTCTCCACTTCTTGAGGTTTCTGGTTCTTCACATTCAGGATCAAATCTTGGTGTTTCTTCCACTTCAACCTGCACTTCATTATTCTCTTGCTCATCAAATATCTGAACCTTTGATTTACCTTTCCTTTGGCTCACAGTTTCTTCATCATCTGTATTAATATTGATAGTACCTGCATACCAAGTACCTTGCTGTTGCTACAAGGGTTGCCCATATTTTTCCTCATGCTATGGCATCCTTTAGCCCTCATGAAAATACCATCTTTTTGTAAATTAGGAGATGTCCATGTGAACACTCTCTTAAAACCACTTTTTGATAATTTCCCTAAGTCTAAGGTATTGAAGCCTTTTCTTAAAAAAACTCCTTTTTGAGCAAACATAAAGAAAGCCCACGTAGAAATCTCACGCGCTCTCTCTCTCTCTAGGTGGGTAGTTCCACATCCCATAAAGATTCTCTTTTTGGATTTAGCACATGTGGTCTTTTGACCACATGTTTTTATTCACATATGCCTCTCTTCTCTATATAAAGAAGAGCTTCATTTGTAAAGGGGGAGGGCCCTTGGCCATGGCCTTGGCCTCCATTTTGGTAATGGAAGAAGGTGTCATTTGTTACTCTCTTGCCTCCTTGTGTGCAATGGCGTTGGTCTTGGTGTATGGATTTGCATGTGTGTGTGCATGGTTGGGAGGATGTTCCCCTTTGCTCCTTGTGACGTTGGCCATTGTTGCCATTGCTCCATGAGCGTGGGTGAACCTCTCCTCTCATTCTTTGCCCCAACTTGGAGAAACTTCTCACTTCCATGTGAGGCGGTTAGGGTTTGTTGTTCCCCACTTCTCAACAATTTGGCGCCGTTGCCGGGGACGTCGGCCTTTAGCCGTTGGTTTTTCCAAGTTTGCGTGTCCATACTTCGTGAGATGCACCTTGACACTTGGAGGAGGATGAATATGTGTGGCCTTCGGTTGGCCTAGGGTACCTCTTTCTTTTAATTTTTGAGTAAGTTGTAGTTCAATTTTTGTTTGTTGCACAAAAAAAAAAACACCCCCCTAACCCCTTTGTCTCTCCCTCTCTCTCTCACATTTACACTTCCATACACACACTCACCTTTGGCATCACTATCACCTCTATCACCTCTTTCATAGTGAATGCCTTGGAGAAAGGGTGGGTAAATATCTCTCTTTTCCTTAGCCTCTCTCCATTTTCTAAAAACCCAAAATAATCAACTCGAAACTCATGTTTAGGGAATCTACGCCCGGACTTTGGGAATTCACACGAAAAATTTAAGCGCCCTTTTGAGGAGTCGTGGGAGAGTTATGGCCTTCCTTTCTCTCCGGTCGGCCATCAAGGCTTGGTGCGCTATACGTGTTAGGTATGGGAGTAATCTTCCTTTCTCTCTACTCCTGGCACCACGAGGGTCCATTCCACCGCGCCCCATTTTGGGTTGACCTCATCCGTGAGCTCCCTTGAGCAGGTGGTGGCTATGGAGCTTGGTTCTCTTGCTGCTATGCGTGCAAGCCTATGTTGGGGTCGAGCCTCAGGGGTTCTCTTTTTTGTTTTCCATCACTAGCACGTAGATGGCGATCATTTCGATATTTTGTAACAAGGCTGGACCTAGAAGACTGTTGTTCTGTCGCAGAGTGCGGATGTTCTGACTGTGGCATGCTTCAGGCTTCCCTCCTTTCCGCTATTGTTCAGCTCTGTGCTTCCCTGTGAGAAGACTTGAAGATCTGGGTTGCTTCCTTTTCTATGGGAGCTCTTGATGGTCCTCATGATCTCTACCTCTTGTGGTGCACAAAGACGACGTCGGATTAATGTATATGTGTGCACGCATGTTTTGTATTACTTCATCATCTAATTGTCATAATCCGCTCTCTATTTTCCAATACGCATGGCCTGGGAAATGCTTTTGGATGCATGAAATGCCTATTCTCTCCTTTGTATAGCGTTTGTGGTACTTTCCCATCTCCTCTCTTTGTCAGAGTGATGCTCTGCCTTGAGCTAATGTGGTTGTGGCTGTTTCGGTCACGTGATCCTCTCCCCCAAGAGTATCTTGCCACTTCATCCGGAGAATGTATCGGCCTCTTTAGTCCCCGAATCTAGGTCATGTACCATCTTCCCTTTGATCTATGGAGGGATTGAAGCTTTGGTCTCTCCTCTGTTGCAGTAGGTTTGCTGGGGCCGAACATCTCGGGTCTTTACTCTACGCCGGGGTCGAGTTGGGGTTGTGCTTTACCTTTTGTTCCCCTCTGTGGCCACTGCTGTAGTGTTGAGATTCGGGTATACAGAATATTGCGACAGTCTTATCCTTTCATAAGCATCCTTGCTGCCCGAGTAACATTGTATTCTGCATTCCCATGTCTTCATTACCTGTGGGGTGGACTTTTGTGGTGGCAAAATGCATTTTTTAGGGGATCCCACTTCTGTCAATTAACATCTCTCATGACTGATGTGTGTGGAGGTGTAATGAGGGACTTTACAACCCCTCTCTCGCTGAGGCTCTCGAATTCTGTTGTACTACTTTTAGATGAAGATTTTCAAGATCGATCATGCTGGATTTCTAGCCGCGACATGCGGACTTGTGCAGCTGTCCCAAATCATACTTGGTCATCTCTTTCTTGGCAACAACAAATGTTGGGATCTTCTGTATCCCAGTGCATTGCTATCACCCGTTTGTTGCTACTTATCTCTATGTGTCGAAGTGAAAATTGTTCCATGGAGGACTTGGGTGTCAATGGCGTCCATCACTGATCTTGTCACTTGCATGGAGATGTCCTGGGAATTGTGTAAGGCATCTTTTAATTGACTGTTTGGTTACTTGTAAGAACAACGATGGTCCATTAACAAACTGTTGGTGTGCCGCATGTCGTCATAAATTGAAAAGTTCTAGTCTTGTAACCATCGTCTATCAGTATTAATGAAAAGGCTAAATTTTTTTGAAAGAAATTATCTGTATCTGTAATGAATGTATCTGTAAACTCTCTAACTGAGGGGTTTGGCAGAAGGTGGTCTCGTCGTAATGTCAACAAGTGCATATGTGGGTCATGTATGACAAAATCTCGGATTGATTTTTGCACGCAAGGTCTGAGTGTAATTTAAAACGCCTACTTCCATGTTGTGACTAGATGTTGGGACTAGGAAGATATGTTGCGAGATATATGACTTCCCTGAGTAGTGCGGTATCCTTATGTCACAGGAAACCAAGTAACAGAGGTAAAAGGCGTCCGTTGTTCATCTGAAAAAAAAAATGGACTAATATCTTGGTTTTTATGTTGACCCTAGGGAAACTAAGTGTTAAGCATCTGTGTTTTCTGAATAAATGCAAGTGCTCTCATGTGGGTGTTTCTCTGACCTTTAGGATGATTTTCTTTACTTAAAAGTTCCTAGAATAATTGTGACTTTTCTCCTTGTGGTTGGTATCCAACATGATTAGTTTGATAGGCTTGCAGGAAGGCTGATGAAGGCTCCTAGGTATGTTGCCATATTACAAGATGACTTACGAATATGGATCTTGCAGGATCAAAGATAAAGACATGCTTCCACCTTAAACAACAGCATTTATTGGGGATAGTTCATGACAACTAGGAAGCTGAACTCTGAGTATTTGTGTGTTATGATTGATTCTGGCTTTTTTGCTTTCATATGATATACAAGTTTCATTATTAGCTACTATGCTAAAAGTCCTGGCCAAGAGTGCTCTGCTTAACAATACTTCATAACATAATTTGTGTGATTGTATAATGAGCATGCATTGTAACTTTACTCTTATAAAAGATGGTTTCGAGCCTTGCACAAGTCGACACTTAGTAAAAACTAAAGGCTTGGTCTTGGAGAAGGTCTGCTCAAAATTTTAGGCATAGAATCGGGAGGATTGGTCGAATTTGTCTTCATTTAGTAAAGCTACTGAAAGAGTGTGAGGATTTAGACTTGCTCAGATACAAAAGTCACAATGGTATGAATGTTTCTTTATGATTTGCATCCATTGACCCACTAATAGAAATTTGGTCCAAGACTGCACAAACATTTTCTACCTATTAATGCATCTCTCTTGATTCTACTCTTTATTATTGCAAGAGGCTGTTTCTAGTAAAATTCCTGGGTGGGGTGCATAATGCTTGTACGTTGAAAATGTTCTTGATGATAAGAGCAGGTATTCTCTAAAATTTGGTTGCAGGTGAACATACACATAGGGGCTGACATTTTTTCAAACCTGTTCTGAACTACATTAAGTGTGAATTCCTAAATGAGTGATTGTTTTTTGCTAGGGATTCCCTAGTTCCACATTGCTCAAAGGATTATTTTGCAATACAAGCAAACACACTTAGATGTTTTGCTATTGTTCTCTGTAGGAATAGCTTTGGATAAGCTGTTTGAATTTCATGTATGCCTTGAATTGTAATATTGCACTATTGCCTAATCATTTTGTGAGCACATAACACTCATGATAATTTGCAAGCTTGTTGACTAGGAGCATAGTATAAATAATGGTAGGACCAAAGGTTACATTCATCTCATGCTTTACATTGCAAAAGAAACAGGAAGATTCTCAGGAGCTTTTCTCTCTAGAAGAGGAATTTTGGAGTAAAAGATGTTCCCTACAGTGGAAACTATCAATTGAACTAAATGTTATATTCTACCTCTTTTTAGATCCAGTCTACTCATGTTTTGTATGTTTTAATTTCAGGTTTTGGAGCTCCTTGCAAGAGCTTCAACCATCCTATTTAAGACGGCACAATGGGAGGATTGCTGGGCTGACTGCCCCCCAAGGGGATTGTGTCGCTCAGCAATATGGAGTTGCAGACTTGAAGATTGACGACTTGCTGATTCAAAGATTTGCAGCTTTGCACAATTCAAGATTTGAACAGTTGCAGAGTAGCTGAGCAGAAGACTCCAAACTTGGACCAATCTAGCAATATATGTGTCTCATTTCTCAGCTTTGTCGAGGGCGACAAAGTCTAGGAGGAGGAGGGTGTTGCTACAAGGGTTGCCCATATTTTTCCTCATGCTATGGCATCCTTTAGCCCTCATGAAAATACCATCTTTTTGTAAATTAGGAGATGTCCATGTGAACACTCTCCTAAAACCACTTTTTGATAATTCCCCTAAGTCTAAGGTATTGAAGCCTTTTCTTTAAAAAACTCCTTTTTGAGCAAACATAAAGAAAGCCCACGTAGAAATCTCACACGCTCTCTCTCTCTCTAGGTGGGTAGTTCCACATCCCATAAAGATTCTCTTTTTGGATTTAGCACATGTGGTCTTTTGACCACATGTTTTTATTCACATATGCCTCTCTTCTCTATATAAAGAAGAGCCTCATTTGTAAAGGGGGAGGTCCCTTGGCCATGGCCTTGGCCTCCATTTTGGTAATGGAAGAAGGTGTCATTTGTTACTCTCTTGCCTCCTTGTGTGCAATGGCGTTGGTCTTGGTGTATGGATTTGCATGTGTGTGTGCATGGTTGGGAGGATGTTCCCCTTTGCTCCTTGTGACGTTGGCCATTGTTGCCATTGCTCCATGAGCGTGGGTGAACCTCTCCTCTCATTCTTTGCCCCAACTTGGAGAAACTTCTCACTTCCATGTGAGGTGGTTAGGGTTTGTTGTTCCCCACTTCTCAATGCTCATCAAATGTAACATCTTTTGATACAAGAAAATGTTTTGTGGATGGACTCCACAACCTGTATCCCATCTGCTTATCATCATAACCAATAAACACATATTTTTCAGCTTTAGGTTCCAATTTGTGCCTTAATTGTGATGGCACATATGCATAGGCCAAACATCCAAATACTTTGCAATGATCTAGTGTAGGTCTCTTACCCCACCATGCCTCATAAGGTGTCATACCCTACAAGGCTTTACATGGTAGCCTATTAACCAAATAAGTAGCTGTATTTACAGCCTCAGCCCACAAATAATTTGGGCAATTTTTCTCCTTCATCATGGATCTTGCAAACTCAACAAGAGTCCTATTCCTCCTTTCTGCTACACCATTTTGTTGAGGAGAGTACCTGCAAGTAACCTCTCTTTTTATACCTGCATTCCACAAGTAATCACTGAACTCATTAGAGAAATACTCTCCCCCTCCATCTGACCTTAGTCTTTTCAATTTATGTCCTATAATTCTCTCTGCATACACATGATAATGTTTGAATGTATTGAATACTTCTGACTTATCTTTGATCACATAGATAGTAATCCATCTGGTAGCATCATCAACATAAATCACATAATACCTTGAGCCATTGATACTGAAGTCCTTTGATGGTCCCCACACATCTGTGTGTACCAACTCAAGTTTCTCTGAATACATAAACCCATGCTTAGAATAGGGTTGCTTATGAGCCTTACCTAATTGACATGCCTCACATCTGTATGTCATATGTTGACCTGCAACATTAGGCAATCCAAGCACTGAACCATTATTAATCATGTCTTTAATACCTCTTTCACTGAAATGTCCAAGTCTCTTGTGCCAAAGATCTAACTTAGAGATCTTATGTCCTCCATAAGTGAACAAGGCATGACCAACATTACCTTGAATCTTCAATGTGAACAATCTTCCTTCTTTCTTCCCTGAAACAATTTGTTTATACCCATTGCTAGGGTCTTCCACAAACACTCCTTCATTAGTGAACCTTACTTCATAACCTTTTTCCACAATTTGTCCTACACTTATCAAATTCTTAGGAATTGTAGGAACATACAAGACCTTACTCAATAAGGTGCTACCATCCTTGGCTTTCACTGATCCAATTGACTTCACATTGTGCTTTGTATTATCACCTGTTTGAACAACATGATTAGATACCTTATTCTCCAAATCAGTCATCAAGGCTATATTACCACTCAGGTGATTGCTACACCCTGAGTCAATGTAGAAGACTCTTTGATCTTCATTCTGCCTTTCACAAGTTGCATTCATTATCAATGTTGAATCTTCCTTCTGATCTGAAGCATAATTGTAGTAGGTATTGTTATATTGTTGACTTTGGAAACCTCTACCTGCATTTCTTCCAAAGTAACCCCTACTACCTCTACCTCTGAAATTACCTCTTTGATTTCTGCCTCCTCTTCCTCTTGAATTATAATTCTGATTGTATCCACCATTACTCTAAGTGTTATGCCAACAATCATTAGCTAAATGATTTGTCTTACCACAAATCCAGCAAGCTTTGGATCCATCTTTGTTACTCTTGCCTCTTCCTCTACCTTTGCCACCTCCTCTTCCTCTTAGGAAGTTGGCTTGACTAGTTGTGCCTTCTTCTTCATTTGCTTGTTGCTTTCCTTTGTTAGTTTTCTTCTTGTCTTTAGAGTACATTGCATGACCTGCACTCTTGTCAACATCTCCTTTAATATCATTCTCAAAAGTTAGCATATGTCCTAACAATTGATTCAAATCAGGATTGAAATGATCCAATGAAAGTTCTGTAGATAAAATAAAAGGTTTCCACTTCTCATCACCTCTTAGTCCTGTGAGAATTTGCCTTACCAATTTATCTTCTTCAATGTCTTCATCCACTGCTCCTAATGCATCTGCAATGTCCTTCATCTTTGTCACATAATCAGATATTGATTGTGAAGCCTTCTTCTTGAAAGTGGTAAATTCTGCCCATAGGGATGCCTTTCTTGACTTTGTAGTGTTTTGGAAATGCTCCTCCAAAGCATTCCATATCTCACTTGCACTTTCAAGACCTCTAATGTGAGGTAGCAAGTAATCATTGACTGCCATGTAGATTATGCTCCTAGCTTGAGCATCTCTTTTCATCCAATTCTTCAAGTCTGATAATTCTTCCCTAGTTGGAACACTAGGATCTTTGAATTGTGGCTTTTCTTCTTCTCCTGTAATGTAAGCTATCAAATCTTTGCTCATTAGATGAGCTTCCATCCTCATTGACCATGCAGGATAGTTCTCTCTATCCAATTTCTCTATCTGAAGAGAATCTCCCATCTTCCTTCACCTGTATTAACAGATCTTTAAACTTTATGAGGAATAAATGTACCTTGACTTCGAATATTACTCCTTCTGATCCTTTTGACAACTTTAATGTGTCTTCCTTCAAGCTTTCTTCAATCTTTGTCCTTTTGATCCTTCAAGATGTAAAGTTTGTATTTCTGCAGTAGTCGGAGTCTCCCTTTCCTTGATTCTGATGCTTCCTGCTCTGATACCACTGATGGAGAGTGTTAATCTCCAAAAGAACAACCTACTCTTGAACTTAGAGCACCTCTATATCAAGAGTAAGTCAAAACCTTCACCAATTTAAAAAATCAATGACCAAATATCAAATTCTTGAATAATCTGTGAAGAAGGAGAATACTTGAAAAGTCTACTGCATATATCTTTCTCATTGACTGAGTAAATGTGTAAAGTTTTTTATGAAACTTTGCGATTGTGCACCTCCTCCAAATCAAATCACTCCAAAAGATTTAGTAGATCTTGAGAAATCTACTTCACAAGTTACCTATGTCTAAATATGCACTTCTAAGAAGTTGATTTGGACACCCCTAACTTCTTAGCTTTAGTTCTCACAATGTCGAACCCGTTTTATCAAATCCTTTTGGCTGTAGATAGCTTATCTCTCAACTTAGATTTTGAGCTATCATATGTGTAAAACTTTACACTGTGCACTGAGCACTACTCATTTCATTGAACTCGAAATCTGTGCCTGTTTCAGAAGACTGTGAACATTCTTTACATATGAATGTTCCTACACACAATTCTCTTAACCTGATTACAATTGGAAGCTGAAATTTTGTACAGAGGTTGATCAACTCTAGACTTAGACTTGTACAAAAGCATTCCACAGAATATCTACCAGAGAAGGAGAAGACACGAAAACTTCGGGTGCAACTTTTCTTCTATTCCTCAGAAAATTACAACTGAGTTATGAGAGAGACTTCTTCTCATTTCCATGAACTCTAATGAGTCTTACAACTTACAAATGCACTATTCTCATACTCTCCTATTGTCTCCTCTATTGCCCCGACATTTTTCCAAAATATTTATAGGCAAATATGTACAAGCTTATAACTAGACAAAAGTATAAGTGATCTATGTCTTCACTAATGTACATATGTGTACATATCATTCATCCTGTGAATGTAACCACCTTCTTTGCTTCAAGACTTGATCTTATCTCCATCCTTTTGTCTTCCAAACTTCAATTGGTGATTGGTCTGCACCAACACGAATGCCTAAGAGAGAGGCCATCATAGGAGAATCATATGATAATAAAGAAAAAACCAAGAAAAATGTAGTGACCATTGAAGAGAATGCAGAGAGATGCACATACATAGGAGATGACCTAAGTGCAAGAGAAGAAATGGAGCTCGTAGCTCTATTAAGGGAATATAGGGATGTGTTTGCATGGCACTATAGAGACTTGAAAGGGGTAGATCCAAGAATTTGTTCTCATACTATCCCCATGACTGCTGATGCCAAGCCCACCAAACAGAAGCCCTACACATATAATGATACATATGCAACCAAAATAAAAGAAGAAATTGATAGGCTGATTGAAGCTGGATTCATCTATGAGATTGAGCATACTGAATGGGTGTCCCCCATTGTACTGGTACCCAAGAAGAACGGGAAGTTGTGAGTGTGTATTAACCTTAAAAAAGTTAATGCCGCAACAATCAGAGATAGTTATCCACTTCCAATCACAGAACACCTATTGGAGCGTGTTGCAGGCAAGGAAGTTTATAGCTTCCTTGATGGATTTTCAGGTTACAATCAAGTGGCCATTGCCCCAGAAGATCAACACAAAACAACTTTTGCCACAGAATGGGGAATCTTTGCATTTGGTGTTATGCCATTCGGGCTCACAAATGCACCTGCAACATTCCAACGGCTCATGTGTCATGTCTTCAAAGAGTTCTTGCGAAAGAGCTTAGAAGTATATGTTGATGATTTATGTGCTCATTCCCAAGAAAGAAGATTTCACATCCCTGAACTCAGACAAATCTTTAACACGTGTAGAGAATATTGAGTGTGTCTGAACCCAGAAAAGTGTGTGTTCATGGTGCGTCAAGGTAAAATCTTAGGTCATATTGTTTCTAAGAATGGAATCTCAACAGATGAAGATAAGGTACGAGCCATAGCAGAGCTTCCACGGCCAAGGAATGTTAAAGAGGTACAAGCCTTTATGGGCCATTGTGGATATTACCGTAGGTTTATCCACATGTACGCGATCATAGCTAGACCCCTTTATGCCTTGTTGTCTAATTTTGAGTGGAACAACAAATGCGAGAATTCTTTCAGTGAACTAAAGAAACGTTTGTGTACAGCACCAATACTGACCACTCCTGATTGGAATAAACCATTCCATGTCCATGTGGATGCATCCAATCATGCCATAGGATGTGTGCTAGCACAACCCACCGGTGAAGGAAATTTAGATTTACCCATAGCATATGCTAGCAGACAGCTAACCGCAGCGGAACGAAACTATACCACAACTAAGCGAGAGGGCTTAGGCATGGTATATGCTGTGAAGAAGTTTAGACACTATTTATTGGCCAAGAAGTTCAAGTTTTTCACTGATCATCAAGCTTTGTTATATTTGGTCAATAAACCTTGCAATACTGGACGCTTAGTAAGATGGTTCCTCTTACTAATGGAATATGACTTTGAAGTTGTTGTCAGGAAAGGTAGAACCCACCTTCGGGCAGATCACCTTTCTCACATTACTTCAGGAGAGTCACCGCAAGGAGTGTTTGATGAATTACCCGATGCTTATTTGTTCAATCTAGAAGATGTTCCTAAATGGGCAAATAAGTTGGTACCAGTCCTAACCTTCGGCCCTGCAAATAAGAATGTGAAAACATCACAAGAAGAAATTGTAAAATCACAAAAATATCACATATTGGCAGGAAGCATGTACAAACAAGATACTGAGGGTGTATTGGCTTGTTGTGTTGAGGATGACGAACATAGTAGTTGGTTGCAGCAAGCTCATGAAGGATGGCTAGGAAATCACTATTCTAAACAACGAACATTACAGAATCTGAAGCATTTAGGAGTGTATTGGCCTAGCATGGACAAAGAAATACATGAGTGGATTAAGAATTGTCCAATATGCAAAGAGAGACCACTAGTGGAGCATGCCACCCTTTATCAATTGTCATTAATTCCTGATTGGAGTGCTCCGTTGGTAGAGTTTATGAGATCGGGAAGATTACCCAAAGAGGCTAGTCTAGCAAGAAGACGAAGCATGGCACAAGAGGCTCAAGGCTATGCCTTAGTAGGAGATAACTTATACCGAAGAGGCAAAGATGGTTACTTAAGACTGTGCGTTCATGAATCAGACTATTTAAAGGTTATAGAGACTTCACACAGTGGTGTTGCAGGTGGACATTTTGGTCCTGACCGAGTGATCAAGACCATTCTATTCTCAGGACTTTGGTGGCCAACTCTCCATATGGATGCACATACCTATGTGAAGAAATGTGACACATGCCAACGTGCACAATATCCACTTAGAAAAGATGAGATGCCTTTGAGGCCAATGATGGGAGGACGTGCATTCTCGAAATGGGTTATAGACTTTGTAGGTCCTATTAACCCCCCAGCTAGAAACTCCCATGCAGAGTATATAGAAGCTTATCTAATCGGATTAGGAGGTGTGGAAACCCCTTGTTTGGGCGAGGTGGAACTTCCCATCTACCTTCAAGATGTTCCAATGAAAGTCAAAGCGCTAGTGTGTGAAGATGAGAACCTTACAGAACCACTTGTCTTGGGTCAAGATTGGATCTATGACCATGCAGTTAACTTAAACCTAAGAAGTCAAATTCTTCAAGTTTGGGTACATAAACAATGCATTACATTAGAATTAGAGAACTGCATGCTCCCAGATCATGACACCACACACTCTCTTAGCTCTTCTAAGACTAATCATATGGAAGAAAATGTTGTATGTGTCAAAAGCTCTATGATGCAGAAGGAGTTAATCGTGGAAGAACAGGTTCGAAGGCGGGTGGATCTTTCTTCTTCTCCAAAGAATCAAGTAGCCACAGTAGTGAGTCCACCACACAGGGAAACACAATTGTTCACGACAATGGCTACATCAAATAGAAAGACACCATTCGACAAGAAAGCAATTCCGAGCATGAAACAGATTTGGGTACGCAAAGGAGAGCAACCACCAGCCTTGCCCCCACAAATCCCATCCAGGCAAGCCAACCAGGCCAAAAGACGAAGGAAGCAGCTCGGACATGCTCAATCACAAGGTATCCAACAAGTTTGGGTGCCTAAGAAATTAGTTGCAGCTCAACAAGGGCGATTACAGATGTGGGTACCTAAGAAGCTCTTGCATCCACAACAATCTATGTTCTCCCACATGCGAAAGGTCTCAACAAAGAAGCCAAAAAGAGAAAAGGGTAAGAACCGCATACAGAGACCGAAAGAAGATCAAATCACCTCTTCAATAGTAGTAGGAAGATGTGCAAAAAGGGTATGGGTTTGGAAGCCAATAGTACAAGTAGCCTCCACCAAATCAAAGCGCCAACCACACTGGATACCACAGTTCAGGAAGTATCCAAAGATGAAGATGCCTAAAGTGATCTCTGTAGTGCCAAATGTTGTTCTAAAATGGACCCCAATAAGGAGGATTACATCATTTCGAGATCCAATGGATACCTCCACCAAAGCCGGCATCAACAACTATAAGTAACATCAAAAGCCTCGACGAGCGACAACCATGTGCTTCTTGCACAACCCTGTCTTTTGCACCATTCAGGTCATGCACTTCCAAAGTATGCATTGATATAGGGCCCTATTACATGGCCGTGCATAGACACATTTGAGAATCCCAGGCACAAGAGCACATTGACACATGTCATCTAGTTTTACTGATACTAACGTCTATCTTCTTGTTTTGTGACATTGCTCTCCAAAAAAAAAAGAAAAAAAAAAAGAAAAAAAAAAGCGAGAGAGAGCTAGTTCCGAGTTTGGCTTATGAAACATGAATGAGTCATGCTTAGTTGAAGGTGGAACCATTAATTACTGGGCATTTATCAGTCTTGATAGAAGTGTGTCTCGGCTAGCAGGTGTGAAGAACTTGAAGGTCCGCAACTTGAGTGATGCTTAACTACTGCATGTACTATAATCTACAGGAAGATATCTGCAAGAGGTAGTTTGGTATCTTGAGAATTCTTGTCCGTATAATGTTCAAAGGCCGAGTGTACAACACGAAGAGATGAACATCGATCGACCTTCTCCATGGTAAGAATCTTTACTTTGGAAACATCATAACCATGATAGCTTAGGAAACCTCTTCATCGGCATACCCTTGAGCACTTAGCTCAAGAGCCCTAATTTTTGCACTTCTTCCAATGCATTTCCCAAGTAAGCATTCATAGGGCTACATTACAAAGCCGTGCACAAGGCACATATTTTCCTCAACCCATGCACGAACACACTTACCCATCACTCAATATGGGTCATGAGTACTTGGCATGACTACTATGAACATCAACTGTGGAAGATCTAGAAAACATCAACGGAGACTAACAACGACACAATCATGTTGGAATCCAAGGAAGAAGCACATACCAAGAGACTACAACTTGCAAAGACTTGCAGTGATAGATGGAGAACCAGACACATCTGGAAGTCAGACGACTTTTGTTCATACAGAAGGGACACTCCCTCTCAAGGCACTACTTGGAACAACCACTACAACAAGGGTCTGTCAGGGACGACAGACTCGAGAGGGGGGGGAGTGTTGAAGCTCAAAGTCAAGGACAAAGCATGGAAGCACATCAAAAGGTGGACACACAAGGAAAGGGAGCAAGTAGGGAGCTCCAAGAAGTGTATGTCAAATTTTTAGAAGAATCCCCTACAACAATAGTGATTTTCATCACTAAAAACCATTGTAAATACCATTTTCTATTTTTAGTAACTCCATTTTGTTCAAGCCAAGGAGTCCTTGAGCTTGAGGAGTATTGGAAGTATCATCCTACCAATTTTCATAATTTTTAGACTTCGTTTGGGCCCTCAAATAAGCCGTGGAACCTAATTTTTAACTAGGCCGGACACTAGGTCCGGACAGGGCCAAAACTAGTCAAAAAAACTATAAAAAGAGCTAGAAAGCTCATTTTTGAGGTTAGCTTGTTAGAGAATAGAGCTTTTTTAAGAGATCTCTTTTGCAATCGAAGCTTTCCATTGTTCCTCTCTTTGATCTTACTTTGTGCACGTGTGTGTGTATGTGTGTGCATGTTTGTGTACTTTCACTCACGCACTTGTGCCTCCACTTGCTCGTGGTCTTCATACCGGTCCTCACGTCTCCGCGGATTGACAAGTAAAGGAGGTGGTGCTTATGCTTGAGCTACAGTGATCATCCTTCTCATTTGTGCACTAGGGGAGTAGTCCCACCACCTGCTTATGCTTACAATATACCATCCGTCCCGGGCCCTCTACAATATTGTAGCATAGAACAAAAATACACAAATCACACCACAAAAAATTGTCCTTACAATAGACAATCAAGACCAGCACAACCTCTCATGAGACCTTATGGATATCCTCAAAGAGATCTAGGAGGGGAAGCCTTCAGTTATCCCACACATCAGCAACAGGCACCAGCAGCACGACCTTATGCTTATCAAGGTTACGCTCAACCGCAAACGGTGTTAGGTCAACAACCACCCCACCCTCAAATGTTGTCCTAGTGAAAATAGCTCGACAAGAAGAGAACCCTGAGAGAGCAATAGTTCCAGGCACGCCTCTGACTAGTAATGAACCATATGACTCATCCTATGACCATAGTCAAGGAAATTACTCTCCTTATGAGAGCTCTATAATAGAATATGGACAAATGTACGAACCATATACATATGGCATGGAAGTACCAGATAGTTCTTATGGATATGAGAAGGATTATGTATCATTGATGTACATAGCTCCTAGAGCACCCATACCCTCCTGACCTATGAATAGACCGCTTGCACCTAGAGGACCATGTTACAGATGCAGAGGTGAACATTTTATAAGAGAATGTACATTACCAAACCCACCACCACCTCAGCGAGTTTGGGAAGGATACTGTAGTGATTGTGGTAAAGAACACCTTTTTAGAGATTGCCCCAAGAACCCCAACAAAGTTAACTCGAACGTGCAGATCAGTGAGATAGAAGTGATAGAGTCGTCAGGGAGTGATAAGTACACTGTACCATTGCAAGCAATAACAAGAGAAAAAGCTACAGAGACACCAGAAAAAACTGGAGAGAATGATCAAGGCGATAGAAAAATGAAGATACCTAAAACCTAGATAGCTGAAGATTCGGAAGAGCCTGGAAAAAGTATCACAAGTAAACAAACACAAAGATGGAAGAATCGTAGAGATAGGATAAAGGAAAAAAAAATACAACAAAATAAGGAGAATGAAAAGAATGAACAAGATAAAAAAGAAAAACAGAATTTTGGAGGAGAAAATAAGAAGGGAAAGTATAAAAAAGCAGAGGTAGGATCAGTTTTAGCAGACCCCATGCCAGAAGAGTTAGCCGTGTGGATTCAGGCGTACCAGGAATGAATAAGAGCGGGACCAACCATTGAACAACATGAAAAAGAATACCCTAGAGGTGACTTAGAGAAAGAAAGGTTGGAGATATGCAAAAAATTAATTGAAGTAGCTCAACAGACCCTAGAAAAACATGTTCTTCGATTACCCAATTCACGAATCCCCGAAAAGGAATTCCAAGAGTGTGACATCCCTAATGATCTTGAGAAAGGAAAAGAAGGTGAGACACGTGATGGAGATTACTGCAAGGATAAAAGAGAAGGATCCGTTGTCCCCGAAGTAGATGAGGAATGGCCTAAAGACTTGTGGGCGAGAGTCCAAGAAGACAAATGGAAGAAAGGGGAAGGAATTGAACCACCCTTTGAGGAGCTAGTGTTGCAGATAGACGTCTGCGGAAGCACGCGAACAACACAAGGAAGAAGAAGAAGCTTGGAGCACAAACACACAATATTGAATGTATTAATAGAGAATGTACAAAGATAAGTAGCCCATTAGGGCAATAGGCGGATATACAAGCCGGGGGAAAAAACCTCCTAAAGAGGGAAAAAAGTGCCCCGGCGGTCCTAGAGTGTTCACACACATCACTACCTAAATATATCAACAAATCCCCCCTGGGAGTGATGCGGTGAACAAGGAGCTGGCACTCATGTATAAGGAAGTGCCAAGCTATGTGGAAATCACTCCACAAAAGGAAGTAAGCCCAAAGCTTTGCGGAAAGCTTCAAACTTCTCCCTAGGTAGAGCCTTCGTGAAAAGGTCTGCAATGTTCTCTTGCGTGGGCACATATGCCAAGCTGATCTCCCCAGCAGAGAACCTCTCCCTGACATAGTGATAATGCACCTCAATGTGCTTAGTGCGAGCATGGAACACAGGGTTCCTCGCAACTGCCAATGCGCTCTGACTGTCAGTGAAGATGGTGGTGGCAGAAGATTGGCCAACACCCAAATCAGCCATAAGGCGTCTGAGCCACACACACTCAACAGTCGCTGTGAAAGCTGCCCTATACTCAGCCTCACAACTGGAAGTGGCCACAATAGGCTGCTTCTTTCTCAACCAAGATATACATGAGGTACCAAGCATGAAGCAAAAACCACTGGTGGACACACGGGTGTCATAGCAACCAACCCAATCTGAGTCAGAAAAAGCATGCAAATCTGGCGGTAGTGATCCCCCCTTGGGATAAAACAACCCAAGTAGCCTAGTACCACTCAAGTAGCGAAAGATGCGCTTAACCGCTTTCCAATGCGTGACTCCTGGGCAATGCATAAACCTGCTCATCTGTGAGACAGCAAACTGAATATCAGGCCGAGTAATGCATAAGTAAATCAAGCATCCAACAACCTGCTGATAGAGAACAACATCAAATGCATCTCCAGCATCATGAAGACTCAATCGTAAACCTGTCTCCATAGGAGTGGCAATAGGCTTACAGTCTTCAAGGCCAAAACGCTGCAATAATGTGTCAATATATTTCGTTTGACACAAAGACATTCCACCATCAACGTGCATAAATTGAATGCCCAAATAATGATGCAAATGCCCCAAATCATCTCAAATGAGCGATGTATGTGTAAATGAAGAAGTGATAACCATGAATGAATGCATTGACGAGGAAGGATATGACGTAAGCCTATACATGGTAGTTCTGCAAGAGGCTGAAGAAGGAGAAGTAATTGAAAAAGAATGGAAGGAGGATTATGAGAGCATTGAAATGAAGCATGAACAAATGAAAACACAAAAGCAGAAATCAAGGAGTAAGTGTCATAGCTAATGAAATAAATCAAGAAATGACATAGGAAGAAGAGCTTGGATTAGATAAAGAAAAAGATGCCGGAGAAAACAAGCCTCAAGATCAATTTGAAGTGCCTACCCACTTCAAAAAATATGAAGTAGAAGAGAGGAAAATTGCTATTCAAATGCCAAAATGAGAAGCACAGCCAGGAATAGCATATGACAACAAGGAACAGACCAAGAAAATAGTAGTAACCTTGGAAGAAGGAGAAGAACGATGTACTTTTATAGGACATGTTAAACACACAATTAACTGTTAGAAGCGCGTATAAACATCTACTTGGGTTCTTGGGAGTGGAAGGGGTCTGTTAGACAGAGGCCCTGTTCTTGATTTTCCCAAACTAACCACTTCACACACAGCAATATACTAATGCTCGAGAACTTGGTGTCACTCTAGCACAATGGTGAGTACCAACGTGAGGAGATACACCTCATAAATGTCAATCCCTGGAGACGTGAGGACCGGTATGAAGACCGTGAGCAAGTGATGGCACAAGTGCGTGAGTGAAAGCACACAAGCA
Source organism: Ceratopteris richardii (assembly GCA_020310875.1). NCBI lineage: Eukaryota > Viridiplantae > Streptophyta > Polypodiopsida > Polypodiales > Pteridaceae > Ceratopteris > Ceratopteris richardii. Next base: position 16,221,304 of record CM035423.1, on the reverse strand, counting down.
TGCACGCACTTACACACATGCGCACAAAGTAAGAGCAAAGAGTGGAACAATGGAAGATCTTCGATTATACAAGAGCTCTCTTACAAAGCTGAAATCTACAACAAGCTAACCTCAAAAATGAGCTCTCCAGCCCTTTTTATAGTTTTTGAGTGGTTTTGGCCCTGTCCAGACCTAGTGTCTGGCCTAGTTAAAAAATAGGTTCTCAAGCTTATTTGGGGGCTCAAACGAAGTCTAAAAATTATGAAAATTGGTAGGATGGTAGTTCTAATACTCCTCAAGCTCGAGGACTCCTCGGCTTGAACAAAATGGAGTTACAAAAATGGAAAATGGTATTTACAATGGTTTTTAGTGATAAAAATCACTATTTTTGCAGGGATTTCTTCTGAAAATTTGATAGGTGCTTCTTGGAGCTCTCTACTTGCTCCTTCTTCTTGTGTGTCTACTTCCTTGATGCACTTCCATGCTTTGTCCTTGATCTTGAGCTTCAACACTTGTCACTCTAGCACAATGGTGAGTACCAACGTGAAGAGATACACCTCATAAATGGCAATCTGTGGAGACATGAGGACCGGTATGAAGACCGTGAGCAAGTGATGGCACAAGTGCGTGAGTGAAAGCACACAAGCATGCACGCACTTACACACACACGCGCACAAAGTAAGAGCAAAGAGTGGAACAATGGAAGATCTTCGATTATACAAGAGCTCTCTTACAAAGCTGAAATCTACAACAAGGTAACCTCAAAAATGAGCTCTCCAGCCCTTTTTATAGTTTTTGAGTGGTTTTGGCCCTGTCCAGACCTAGTGTCTGGCCTAGTTAAAAAATAGGTTCCCGGGCTTATTTGGGGGCTCAAACGAAGTCTAAAAATTATGAAAATTGGTAGGATGGTAGTTCTAATACTCCTCAAGCTCGAGGACTCCTCGGCTTGAACAAAATGGAGTTACAAAAATGGAAAATGGTATTTACAATGGTTTTTAGTGATAAAAATCACTATTTTTGCAGGGATTTCTTTTGAAAATTTGACAGGTGCTTCTTGGAGCTCCCTACTTGCTCCTTCTTCTTGTGTGTCTACTTCCTTGATGCACTTCCATGCTTTTTCCTTGATCTTGAGCTTCAACACTCCCCCCCCTCTTGAGTCTGTCGTCCCTGACAGACCCTTGTTGTAGTGGTCGTTCCATGTAGTACGTTGAGAGGTAGCGTCCTTTGCGTCCAACAGGGGCGATCCATCTTCCCAGTGTAGCCTGGTCGTTTGTCTGGTTCTTCACTTTACCACTGCTAGCTCTTGCAGTTTCTAGTCCCTTTGTACGTACTTCTGCTTTGTATTCCATCGTCATGGTGCGGTGATTATGAGCAACTCTCGATGGTGGATGGCTTCCTTGCTCTTGTAGTGGTCACCGTGATGTCGTCTGGTTCTTCCAAAGATGGCTTTCATAGTTTTTATGCCAAGTACTTGTAACCCATAATGAATGGTGGGTAAGTGTATTAGTGCATGGTTGAACAAAATATGTGCCTTGTGCATGGCCTTGTAATGTGGCCCTATGGATGCGTACTTGGAAAATGCATGGGAAGAAGTCTGGTGCAAGAGATTGGATCTTGAGCTAAGTGCTCAAGGGTATACTGACGAAGAGGCATCCTAATCTATCATGGTGAGCATGTTGCCAAAGTAGTTGGTGCTTACCATGGTGAAAGGTCGGTCGATTTTTGTCTCTTCTTGTTGTGTGCCCATCACAGTGGTTGACGATTGGCTTGTCTTTTTGGTTGAGGAACATCCTTGCAAATGGTTCACCGATGAGTGTCGTCGAGCGTATGGACCTGTTCTCTCTTTTTTTTTTTGGGACAATTATAAAACAAGAGGAAGGAGGTTATGGTCAATAAAATATATTACATATGTCAAGTGTGTCTCATGTGCCTGGGATTTCTCAATTGTGTCTATGCACTGCCGTGTAATGTGGCCCTATATGGATGCATACTTTGGAAATGCATGACCTGAATGGTGCAACAGACAGGGTTATGCCAAAGGCACATGGTTGTTGCTAGTCGAGGTTTTTTATGTTACTTGCATACTTGATGCATTCTTGGATTGGAGGCGACATGGATCTCGAAATGATGTAATCCTCGTGATTGGAACCCATTTGAGAATAGGATTTGGCCCTATAGAGATCATCTCAGGCCACTTCATCTTTGGATGCTTTCCCAACTTGGGTATCCAGTGTGGTTGAACCTTTGGTTCTATGGATGTTGCTGGTGTTTTTGGCCTCCAAACCCATATCCTTGATGATTGCTTGCTTACTTTTGCAGAAGGGTTGAGTTTATCTTCTTTTGGTCTTTGTGTTTTGTTCTTACCCTTTGCTTTCCTTGGCTTCTTTGTTGAGACCTTTTGCATGGTGGGGAGCATAGGCCGTTGTGTATGTAAGAGCTTCTTGGGTACCCACATCTGTAATCGCCTGTGTTGAGCTGTAGCTAATTTTCTAGGCACCCAAATTTGTACCTGATTGTGGTCGGCCTTCTTTGATAGCTTCGGTACCCAAATTTGTTGGATTCTTCGTGCTTGAGCTTGTCGTAGGTGCTTGGTCCTTCTTTTTTCATGGTCGATCTGGTTGGGTGGGAATCTTTGAGGCAACATCGATGGTTGCACTCCTTTCTTTACTCAGATCAGCTTCATGCCCATAACTTCTTTCTTCTTGAAGGCTCTTTGTATATTTGATAGACTAGCTATCTTGCACTGTTTTGTTTGCTTCTGAGGTTGAACTAATGTGGATGCTTTACTCTTTGAAAAAGAAGAAGGTTCTTCTTGCCTTTGTGGCTGTCCTTCCATGATTGTGTCCATCTGGATCATAGAGCTTTTGACATCTACAACATCTTGTTCGAGAAGATTAGCCTTAGAGGAAAGAAGAGAGCGTGTGGAGTCCTGGTCAGTCGCCATGCAATTCTCCAATTCTAATGTAATGCATTGTTCCTGTAACCAAACATGAAGGATTTGACTTCTTAGGTTCAAGTTGACAGCATGGTCGTAAATCCAATCTTGACCCAGGACAAGTGGCTCTGTGAGGTCCTCATCATGACACACTAGCATTTTGACTTTCATTGGAACATCTTGAAGGTAAATGGGCAATTCCACCTTGCCCAAACAAGGGGTTTCCACACCTCCCAATCCTATGAGATAGGCTTCTATGGGCTTGATGTCCAATTGCAGGTCTTGGTAGTACGAAAGTCTAACTACACTAGTTGCTGCACCTGAGTCAACCAATGCTCTCACAGTCTTTACGCTCTTTCCTTGTCCTACCTCTATAGTCACAAAGGTCCGTCGATCAATTATTCGAGAAGTAGTTATGCCCGATTTTTGGCACATGTCCATGTGATATTTTGGAGCTTTTGTGTTGACATCTAGGCCTAATCGCCGTAACTTATTTCTTCTGATGCGCTCTCTAGCCTCTGCTTGTGCTTCTTCTCTAACCCTTAACTCCTCTTCTTTTCGCTTCTTAGCCGTGTTGAGTCTCATTAGCATTTCCTCTGTAAGAGGTTCTTGATATACCTTGACTCGGCATCCAATAATATAGTTGGGTAGGATATCACCTTCTAAAGTGGCCAATTGAACCGCACCGCTAGTGGAAATTCGATTAATGATCATGGGTCCGTATCCTCGTTTTTCCAACTTACGGGCATGTTGCTTTAGCGTGTAAAACAACACTAGATCTCCTTCTTTCAATCCTTTATCCTTTATATGGGTGTCAAAGTATGCCTTTTGCTGTTTCTTTGCAGCATAAATGCCTGCTGCTGCTCGTAGCCTCGTCTCACCTAAGCGTTCTAGATCAAAGATCCTAGAAGACAACTCATGTCCATTCCACTCATGCTCTTGTGCTATTCTTAAAGCTGGGATTAGGAAATCTAATGGTAGCACAACATTCTGTCCGAAGACCATCTGAAATGGGGTGGCATTGAGTACCGTTTTGTAGGCAACTCGGTATGCCCAAACAGCATGATGAAGCTGTTTGTCCAATCAGAGCGTTTATTATTTACGAGTTTTGTCAATACGTTACATAGGATCTTATTCGTGCTCTCAGCCTGTCCGTTGGCTTGTGGATGATAAGGAGCAGACTTCTTGTGTATCACCATGAATTCTTGAAGGAGATTTTCAATGACCTCATTCAAGAAGTGTGTACCTCTATCACTAACCAACTCTATTGGTAACCCATATCTAGTGAACACATTTTCGAATAAGAACTTAGCCGTTGTTTGAGCATCATTCTTTGTTGTGGCTTTTACTTCTACCCACTTGGTAAGGTAATCAGTGGCTACAATAATGTATTCCGCATGGGAGTTTCTAGCTGGGGGGTTAATAGGACCAACAAAGTCTATACCCCACTTCGAGAATGCGCGCCCTCCCATCATTGGCCTCAAAGGCATCTCATCTTTTCTTATCGGATATTGGGCACGTTGGCATGTGTCACATTTCTTCACATAAGTATGTGCATCCATATGAAGAGTGGACCACCAAAGTCCTGAGAAGAGAATGGTCTTAATTACTCTGTCAGGCCCAAAGTGTCCACCTGCAACACCGTTGTGTGCAGTTTCTAAGACTTTCAAATAGTTTGATTCTTGAACGCACAGTCTTAGGTAACCATCCTTGCCCTTTTGATATAGGTTGTTTCCTACTAATGCATAGTCTTGAGCCTCTTGCTCCATGCTTCTTCTTCTTGATAGACTGGCCTCGTTCGTTAGTGTTCCTGATCTCATGAACTCAACCAATGGAGCGCTCCAATCTGGGATTAATGACACGTGATAAAGAGTGGCATGCTCCACTGGGGGTCTCTTCTGGCACACTGGACAATTCTGGATCCACTCTTGTATTTCTTTGTCCATGCTAGGCCAATACACTCCTAAACGTTTTAGATTCTGCAATGTTCGTTGTTTAGAGTAGTGATTTCCTAGCAGTCCCTCATGGGCTTGTTGCAACCAACTAGTATGTTCGTCGTCCTCAACACAACAAGCTAGTACACCCTCTGTATCTTGTTTGGACATGCTTCCTGCTAGTATTTGATATTTTTGTGATTTTACAATTTCCTATTTGTTTGTTTTCACGTTCTTGTTCGCTGGTCCGAAGGTTATGACTGGTACCAACTTATTTGCCCATTTAGGAACAACTTCTAAATTGAACAAATAAGCATCCGGTAATTCGTCAGACACCCCTTGCGGTGGTTCTCCTAAAGTGATGCGAGAAAGATGGTCCGCCCTAAGGTGGGTCCTACCTTTCTTGACAACAACTTCAAAGTCGTATTCCATTAGTAAGAGGAACCATCTTACTAAGCGGCCTGTATTGCAAGGTTTATTGACCAAATATAGTAAAGCTTGATGATCAGTGAAAAACTTGAACTTATTGGCTAATAGATAGTGTCTAAACTTTTTCACAGCATATACCATGCCTAGACCTTCTCTTTCTGTTGTGGTGTAATTTCGTTCAGCTACATTCAATTGTCTGCTAGCATATGCGATGGGTAAATCTAGATTTCCTTCACCTGTGGGTTGTGCTAGCACACATCCTATTGCATGATTGGAAGCATCTACATGGACATGGAATGGCTTATTCCAATCAGGAGTGGTCAGTATTGGTGCTGAACACAAACGTCTCTTCTGCTCATTGAAGGAATTCTCACATTCATCATTCCATTCAAAATTTGTCAACAATCCATAAAGAGGTTTGGCTATGATGGCATACATGTGGATAAACCTACGGTAATATCCACAATGGCCCATAAAGGCTTGTACCTCTTTAACATTCCTTGGCCTGGGCAGTTCCGCTATGGCTCTTACTTTGTCTTCATCTGTTGAAATTCCATTCTTAGAAACAATGTGACCTAAGATTTTACCTTGTCGTACCATGAACACACACTTCTCTGGGTTCAGACACACTCGATATTCTCTACACTTGTTGAAGATCTGTCTGAGCTTAGGGATGTGGTATCCTCTTTGTTGGGAATGAGCACATAAATCATCCATATATACTTCTAAGCTCTTCCGCAAGAACTCTTTGAAGACATGACACATGAACCTTTGGAATGTTGCAGGTGCATTGGTGAGCCCAAATGGCATCACACGAAATGCGAAGATTCCCCATTCTGTGGCAAAGGCCGTTTTGTGTTGATCTTCGGGGGCAATGGCCACTTGGTTGTAACCTGAAAATCCATCAAGGAAGCTATACACTTCCTTGCCTGCAACACGCTCCAATAAATGTTCAGTGATTGGAAGTGGATAACTATCTCTAATCGTAGCGGCATTAACGTTTTTAAGGTTAATACACACTCGCAACTTTCCATTCTTTTTGGGCACCACTACAATGGGGGACACCCATTCAGTATGCTCAATCTCATAGATAAATCCAGCTTCAATCAACCTATCAATTTCTTCTTTGATTTTAGTTGCATAAGTGTCATTATATGTGTAGGGCTTTTGTTTGGTGGGCTTGGCATCAGCGGTCATCGGGATCGTATGAGAGCAAATCTTTGGATCTACTCCTTTCAAGTCTCTATAGTGCCATGCGAACACATCCCTATATTCCCTTAATAGAGCTACAAGCTCTGCTTCTTCTTTTGCACTTAGGTCATCTCCTATGTACGTACATCGCTCTTTGTTCCCTTCAATGGTTACCACAATCTTTTTAGTCTTTTCTTTATTGTCATATGCTTCTCCTATAATGGCCTCCCTCTTAGGCATTCGTACCACAATTCTTCAATCCTCAACTTCATATTTCTTGAAATTTTCTGGTACTTCAAACAATGATTCCTCCTCTTCTTGTTTCACTGCTTTTCTTTTCATTTTCTTTTTACTACCTTCACTTCCTTCCTTTGAATTTATCGTTTTAATACTTGTGAGGGGTTCTTCTTCTTTTTGGGTTAACACTCCTATGTCTTCTAAATAGTGTTCCTCTGAGTCAAAGTAAGTATCCATCACAATGGATTCTAGATCATCGTCATTCTCTTCTTCTTCTATGAACTCACTAGGATCACACTCTTCCAACAGGGGCTGACACATGAACACTGAAATATCATAACCCTCCTCATCACAATGAGGTGTCCATTGTTCTTCATTGAATGCTATGTCCATGGTAGCTAATATTTCTGTCCAACCGTGAGGCTGAAATTCCTCATCTGGAAATATCATCGGTGTATAGGCTGGGTCTTTTATTGGTCTATCACCTGGGGGAGTTCCTTCTTCTCTCGCTTTTAGGCGCTTTTCCTCTTCCTCTGCGACCTTGCACATCCACAAGTGAGTATCTTCATGCAGCCATGATGGATCAGGTGAACTTCCAGAATGCACAGAGATATAATCTTCTTTCGTTTTGTGGATAGGATTCCACTGTAGGGGTGGTACATCTCTGAAGGTGTAATCCTTCAAATTGACCTTGGTAGTGACCCCTAAGTGTTGTAAGTACAAGGAGTTGGTTCCCCAATCTTGTACTATTTGCAATTGTCGTAGGAAGGGTCTTCCTAGGATCATCTCGTAGACATTATTTTTCTCAAAGTCACATATAGCAAATGTATGTTCAAACTCTACACCACAAGTGGTTAGAGTTATCCCCTTCAAGAAATCCTAGAGGTCTTTCAAAATGACCATCTGCCATTTGAAGCTTCATTCTTGTTGGTCTTAATGTGGGTTTTCCCCATCGCTTCCACAAGGAGGTGGTCACAATAGCAACACCAGCACCTGAATCTACGATTGCTTTGGTTGTGTAACCTTGATAGGTGATTGGAAGATAAGTATTATCTTCTTCACCTTCACTCATGTCTCCTATCTTGTCTAGAGGTATCTCTGGAATTTTTTGCTTAGAGCTTGCTTTGGGCATATTGGACTCAAGTTCTGGCACTTGATCCTTCACATGAAACCATAGCTCAGGTTTTGCTTTGAGCAGCTCTTCTACCGTGAGATGACACTGAACTTTGGTGTTCTTCACAACATCAGTGTTTCTTGGAACCACTGAGTCTTCATTCCTTACCAATATTGTGGGAGCTCTGATCTGAAGAGATTCAGATTCCCATGGGCCTGTGAATTGAGGCAACTCTTGTAAAGAATTCGATTCAAAATCTAATCTTCCATCTTCTTGTTGCTCTGCTTGGTCTCCATAAATGGATGGAATGTCTTGGGGAAATTGGTCATGAAGATCATCAATCTCAGGAATAGGAGGGGAATTACCCTTCTCCTTGGCCCATTTCTCTTCTTGTATTTCCCGCAAGAACTCTTGAGAGCATTGTTGAATTGAAGGAGGTATTCCAGCATCCGTGGAATTAGGAACATAAGCTCCCATTGGTGGTGAGCTTCCTCTTTCAATAACTGGTTGAGCCTGTGGAGGTAAAGAAACTTGTGGTTTGTTTACCAACTGCTCTAATCTTTCTAGTAAGCCTTGGAAATGCAAATCTGATTTGACAGAGTTTGTTTGATTGAACTTTTGACTAGTCTCAAGTATAGCTTGAGCTTGTTCCACCATTTTCATGCACATTTTCATGCACATTTTCATCCGTTCAATCTCTAAATCCGCTCTAGGGTAACTCTTGTCTAGGTTTGCTGTTGTTGGCCCTTCTTGAAGGCGAGCCTGGTAGGCCTTGAACATCATGTCCAAGCCTTCTGGGGTTGGATCTGCAAGAATAGACCCTGGTTGTGGGTTATTTATAGTGGTTGGTGGGGTGGGATGAGGTGGAGTGGATGGAGCTTCGGCATGCGAGGGGCTTTGAGATGCAATGTCCTCTATTTTTGTTTTGGTATCCCTTAGGCTTTCTTCTAGCTTGGATAGCTTTTTGTTCCACTTGCGATTAGCCTTCTCTCTGGTATCCTTCCAAGTTCTTGGTTTCCTCTTACTAGGCTCTCGTGAGTCACTTGGCTTCGGCTGCTCAGCTATTTTATCTTGTTTTAATGCTTGTGCCCTAGTAACTGCATGTACCGGAGCCACATTACTACTACTTGAACTTGACTCAGCCACTAAGCCTACCACATTGATGGGTGTGACCTTGGGTGCACTAGAGGGATTCCTGGGACACTCTCTAGGAAGATGTTCCTTGCCGCACTCAGGACAAAAGCCTTGTATTGTGATGTTTTGTCCTGGTCCCAGAGCTGGTTGGTGGGGACATTCACGAATGAAATGGTCGCCTTGAAATCTAAAGCATGGTCCTTTAGGGGCTTGTGGTCTTACTTGTCTCAATTGGGGCCTAGGATTTGGATTCGTATACATGACATTGGAGTATTCTGGTTCCCAAGTGGTGCCTCGTATTGATATGGAGAAATCTCACTTTGCTCTGGTGACTCTATGTAATAAGCATGTGGACTACCTTCATGGGAATAGTCTGAATTATGAGCATGAGAGTCATTTTCTGAGACCAAAGGGGTTAATGGCACAAATGCTCTATTAGGGTTCTCTTCTGCCATCATATATTTAACTGGGATCACATTGGCAGGAGTTGGTGGTTGGTTTCCCAGGACTGGCTGTGGCCTATATGGTGTCTGATATTGCTGCTGGTATTGAGGTTGATACTGTTGTGGCCTATAATATGGCTATTGGTACTGATTTTGATACCTACCCTGATGGTAAGGTTGCTGATAATTTTGTCTGACAGCCTGCCTATTGTATGGACAATCTTGAGCCATATGATTTGTGTGTTTTCTCTCAATGGTGCAATACAGAGCATTAGGGTTCCCTTGGCGTTGAGTCGTCAATGGGCAAACATTAGCCATGTGATCTCCTCCGCATGTATAACATCGCTTCAATGAAGTGACCCTTGGCATTTGTCTATCTTGAACTCCTAGCTTTTTGGCCACTTGCTCAGCTATCTCATCTATCTCAGTGGAGGTTCTAGAGGTATGACTTGTAGAACTATCAGAGTCCTTATAGAGTTTGGATAGTCCTAACTCCTCACCCAAGTTGTCTTCTATGTCAATGCATATCCGTACACACTCTTCTATGGATCTAGGCTCTTTCAAGTACACATATGACCTCAACTTGGTGCTTAGCAAGCCATCTAAAAACAAGGCCACTTGTTTGGCGGCTGTGGGTAATTCTGGTATAGGGCATCTTTCCAAGTACTGTCTAAACCTTCTTCCTGCAAGTCGCACTGTTTCTTGGGGTGTCTGCTTGAAGCTATGGATCAAGGATGATGTGTTATGCCTGATACCACTCTTGGAAAACTCTACAATGAATTCTTCTAGCAGTTGGCCTATCTCTCGGTAGTTACGACTACTCAAGGGTTGAAACCATGCTAAGGCAGTGCCCTTAAGAGTCAAACCAAATGCCTCGAACTGGGTGAACAAGTCCTCTACTTGTTCAGCTCTTAGCACTTGTTTGAACTCGGCCACATGATCATAAGGATCTCCTGACCCATCAAAATAGTTCTTCATTGTCTTAACCACTTGAGAAGGTCTAAGGGTTCTTGAGGGCTCTCGGGGTCTGGGCAATGGAAAATCATGCTCATCTCTTTGATGCCTATGTACTCTATGTCTCTCCCTTTCAGGTCTTCCCATTCCATATCCTGATCTGTCTCTGCCCACAGTTTCTACAAAGCTTACCTCCGGTCTCTCTCTAGTTCGTTCCCTCTGGGTTTCATGAGCCTTGGATGATCCGACTCCTTGGAGGCCCTGGTGTTGAGCCCATAAAAGTCATGTTGGTCAAAGTCAACTGCAGTCAAAGTCAACGGTCAAAGTCAACTGGTCAAAGTCTACAAGGTCAAAGGTCAAAGTCAATAGGTGCAAAGTCAAAGTGCAGGTGTCAAAGTGCACAGGTAGTGCACAATGAATTATCCACAAAGGGTAAATTGGAGAAAATAGGTTGCAGGTTGCAGAGGTACTTTCTCTAATTTCCCTAAGGTTCAAAGTGTGTTTTAAAGTGATTTGGAAGGTTCAGGTGAACCCCCCTTATGTGCAAAAGTGAAGAATTAAAAGGAAATGTGAAGGCATGTGAAGCGGCAAAGTGTACGCACAGGTGAAAGTATGGCCCCCCATTAAAATTTTTTGGTTTTAGACTAAAGTCACTACAGGACAAAACAGTGAGTAGTTGGCTGCCACTTGTGAGAGCAATCTTGGGACATCAAAGTGAGCACCAAGATTCACTTGCAGTTAGGAGCGTACGTGATCGGCACACTCAAATGAAGGAAGAGCCATTCTTGGACCAAGGTTAGAGAAGCAAGAGGGCATAGGCTAAGTGGAGCAAGAGAGGGAAGTGCAAGAGACACCAGAGTACGTCGCGCAGAGGTGGAAGTGCAAGGTGCATAGAGAGTGACCAAGGATTGTGGTGCAGAGAAGTGCTAAGCTATAGTTCCCCCAAATATCTCAAGGTCCTTTGGCAGTGTACGCTTGCCGACAGCAGGTATTCACTCCTCCCCCTTTGTGGAAGCTTGGTGCAAGGTGTGCACAAGGAGAAGCTTGAAGCAGGTGGAGGTTTGTTGCAGAGGAGGTCGGCAGCAATAGGACATTGGGATATTGGACATTTTGTAATTGGGCACTCTGCGGATTGTGCACAGAGGTATTGGTGTATCTTGTATTTCAAACATTGTAACTTTCTTACTGTAATCAATCGAAGGCAGAGACTTCCACGGTGTATTTTCTCTTTTGGTCCTTCCATTTTCTCCTACAAACCCTCAAACTCCTTCTTGTCAAAGAATCCCCCAACAAATTTGGCACGCCCGGTGGGACATCCAAGGAGCTTTGAGCATAGGAGACTATATATTGCCATTGAAGGACAACATTCCAGTGTCGACAACATTACTCCAGTGGGCCAAAAGGTATATCCTTTTATCAAGTGTCTCATTTTTAAGTGGACTATGAATAGCTCATGACCGCGACCCGGTCACAAACCTTGAGAATCAAGTGCAAGCAGACAAGAAGAAAGACAAACCGAAGATCAACAAGTCCACTTTCATCGACTTCATCGGTAGGAAGCATGGCAGGGCAGGTGGACCTAGAAATCTTGCTCTCCAGGTTAAACATAAAATTCCCCTCCTTCAGAGGTTTAGCCCATGAAGACCCAGATGAGCACATTCGACGATTTCTTTCATTATGTAAGACTAGGGGACTAATGGGTAGGGAAGATGCTTTCTTGATACTCTTCCCCGCCACATTGGAGGGTCTGGCAGACAAGTGGTTTAGTCAGTTTGCCGAAAATCACTTTACCTCTTGGGATATGATGAAAGAGGCCTTTAAGAATCAATTTCAACAGGGCAACACGGCTGAAATCATTATAGAAGAATTGGAAAACTTGAAGTTGGGTCCAGGAGAGAAGTTCCCCGAATTCGTGACCAGGGCAAAAGCATTAATGGCCAAATTACCGGATCCACCACACGACTTCTTTGTCAAGAAGTGGTTAGCCAAACCTTTACCTGTAGCCACTCAATGCAAAATAAAGGAATTAGTATTACCTACAGCCTCCATAGAGGAGTTCATCACCACGGCTACAAGACTGGAGCAAGTAAGACACCAATATGGGACAACTTCTTCACCACCAACATATGGTACAGACATGGAGGATCCAGTGACCCAGCTGAGGAGGGAGTTGGAGGGCTTAAAGAGAAATAAGCCCTACAAAGAGGAGGAGACTGCTGTGGCTCAATTGAGAAGGGAGATTGAAGCACTCAAGCTCCAAAAGGAAGAGGAAGCCCAGGCAGAGGAATTAGCTCAGCTGCGACAGGAGTTGCAGGAGCTCAAAGGAGGAGGCATCAAGAGTGGTCTTTGGTGTTCCATGTGCAGCAAACAAGGGCATATAGTAAGTGAGTGCCCTCTGTTAAGTGTAACTTGCCAATTATGCAGGAAGGTTGGCCATGAGGCCCATGAATGCCAATCAAGGGGAATGCCTGCAACGACATACTGGACACAAGGAGGACCCCTGCCACCAGCAAATGTAATGGCAGCTGCACCCAATCAAGGTAACACTTATAACCCTAGACAGAGGGATAATTTTGGAAATGGGCCTAGAAGGCCAATTATTTGTTTCAGATGTGGGGAATGTGGGCACTATCAAAGTAGGTGCACCCTACCAGAAAATGCCCCCCCTTGCAGAAACTGCCCAGAGGCCAGAGACCACTACACAATTTGTTGTCCTAAGAATCAAGCCTCTTCATCTGGGCCCCACATTCAAATGATTTCCGTGCAGGAAGAAGAAATGGCAAATCAAGTTAAGGTGCCATCACCATCTACCAGGGTGGTGCAGTTAGAGGAAATCGACTCTTTTACTGTGCAGACAAGAAGCAAGGGGAAGGCTCCAGTGGACAGGGGTCAAGAATCATTGATTAATGGATTAAACAGAGACAAAGGTGTGTCTGAAGACCAAGCCACCACAAGTGCAGACACAAGGCAAAAGGAAAATTGCACAGGTACCAGTGATGCCATAGGACATGCATTCAGCAGGGCTCATGAGGAGTTGGATAAGTCAAATGGAGCCCAAGCTCTTAAGGAATCAGAAGCCTCCAGACTGCTCAAGTCCATGAAAAAGGAGGTTAGTATTTTTGATTTAATAAGGATGGATGGGAAGTTCAGGTCAGAACTCTTGCAGATAATTGATGAAATGTCCACAACAAGCTTAGTGGCAAAAGCTGCGGTTATGCATAAAGATAAATATGTAGGGGAAGCACCCCTCACAGATTACAAGAGCCCTCGGCTAACCGTTTCTATTAAAGGTCATGAGTTTCAAGGAGTTATTGTGGATGGTGGTTCTGGCATTAACTTGATGCCTGAATATACCATGAAAAAGATTGGACTATACCCTTCACAACCTGCCAACTTCACTGTAACAATGGCAGACCAAAGCATAGTAAGGCCTATGGGAGTGGTTCCTGGAGTCCCAGTCAGGATACAAGGTACTATCTTTAACTTGGACTTTGTTGTTTTAAGGTTGCCACAGGTAGAAGGAAGCTTCCCACTGTTAATTGGGAGACCTTGGTTAAGGCATGCCAATGTGCTGCATGATTGGGGCAAGGACACAATGTGGGTAAAGCAAGAGGGAAAAGAGTTGCAGCAGATAATTTTAGAAGAAGGCCCAGATAATCAGAAAAATACTAGCATGATGCAGACAATCGGTATTTGTATGGAAGAAGAAGTGGTGGACAACCCAGAAGCAGACCTATTTGAAAGAGCAGATTTATATGAAGATGAAAACATGTTGGCTTGGCTCCATGCAGAAGACCCATCCTCCTGCTATGGAATTTTTCCAAACTCATGTATAGAAAAAGCATATGAAGAAAAAGAGGAAATCACTCAGGTTGAAACAGTAGCAGTCAAAGGCCATAGCAAAGCGAAGAAAAGCAAAGTCCTTACATGCAGCAGTGATAAAGCTACTCAAAGTCATATATCAATGGCCACTTTTTTATGGATTCTGGTATGGCTATCATCTGTTATTTCAATTCTTATGGTAGCAAGTGCAGGGCTTTACAAGAATGTGGACGTTGCTACTGCCAGTAATTGGGAACATAGGGTTCCACTGGATGAAGAAGCCGGAATAGTAAAATTAAAATTTTGCAAATCATATCATAAAGTTGCTGGAGGAGATAACATTCTAATGAAGGATTTAGGGTACCCCTCTCAGATGGCCAGGGTGCCCCAGGAGAAGACCAAAGCAATGAAGTGCAGTACAAATGCAGATCATGGAGGAGTCTCTCTCAGTCAACAATACAAGGCTCAAGGCCTATTATCAAGCCAACTGAAGTTTTATGGATCACCTGGAACCTGCAAAAATTGTCCAGGTTGTACATAGTCTTTTCTCCTCATTTTTACTTAAGTTTTAGTAGTTTTCTTATCCATTTCATGCTTGTTTCTTAAGGTTTTAGCAAATTTAGCAGTCATTTCATCCACTTTGCAAAGGCACAAATTTTGGAATTTTTTAGAAATTTTTTCAGATTTTTTCAGGCATTTTTTTTGGACTTTTTCTAGTATTTTCGCCTTTTTCATGTGTCTTTTTATTGCCCAATTTGAGGAATAAATGGAGGGTCTCTGTGGTTTGATGAAGGATTTTAGGCTCAACATGTAGAAAATTTGATCAGAATTTTTTCAGAATTTTTTTAGAATTTTTTTTGGCCAATTTTTGGCATTTTTTTCAGATTTTTCCTTGATTTTTCTCTAAATTGGGCTATTTAAAAAAAAAAAAAAAAAAAAAAAAAAAAAAAAAAAAAAAAAAAAAAAAGGGGCCCCTAGGGAATTTTCGGGTTCCCAAAAAAAAAAAAAAAAAAAAAAAAAAAAAAAAAAAAAAAAAAAAAAAAAAAAAAAAATCCCCCCCCCCGCCCCCCCCCCCCCCGCCCCCCCCCCCCCCCCCCCCCCCCGCCCCCCCCCGCCCCCCCCCCCCGCCCCCCCCCCCCCCCCCCCGCCTGAAGCTATGGATCAAGGATGATGTGTTATGCCTGATACCACTCTTGGAAAACTCTACAATGAATTCTTCTAGCAGTTGGCCTATCTCTCGGTAGTTACGACTACTCAAGGGTTGAAACCATGCTAAGGCAGTGCCCTTAAGAGTCAAACCAAATGCCTCGAACTGGGTGAACAAGTCCTCTACTTGTTCAGCTCTTAGCACTTGTTTGAACTCGGCCACATGATCATAAGGATCTCCTGACCCATCAAAATAGTTCTTCATTGTCTTAACCACTTGAGAAGGTCTAAGGGTTCTTGAGGGCTCTCGGGGTCTGGGCAATGGAAAATCATGCTCATCTCTTTGATGCCTATGTACTCTATGTCTCTCCCTTTCAGGTCTTCCCATTCCATATCCTGATCTGTCTCTGCCCACAGTTTCTACAAAGCTTACCTCCGGTCTCTCTCTAGTTCGTTCCCTCTGGGTTTCATGAGCCTTGGATGATCCGACTCCTTGGAGGCCCTGGTGTTGAGCCCATAAAAGTCATGTTGGTCAAAGTCAACTGCAGTCAAAGTCAACGGTCAAAGTCAACTGGTCAAAGTCTACAAGGTCAAAGGTCAAAGTCAATAGGTGCAAAGTCAAAGTGCAGGTGTCAAAGTGCACAGGTAGTGCACAATGAATTATCCACAAAGGGTAAATTGGAGAAAATAGGTTGCAGGTTGCAGAGGTACTTTCTCTAATTTCCCTAAGGTTCAAAGTGTGTTTTAAAGTGATTTGGAAGGTTCAGGTGAACCCCCCTTATGTGCAAAAGTGAAGAATTAAAAGGAAATGTGAAGGCATGTGAAGCGGCAAAGTGTACGCACAGGTGAAAGTATGGCCCCCCATTAAAATTTTTTGGTTTTAGACTAAAGTCACTACAGGACAAAACAGTGAGTAGTTGGCTGCCACTTGTGAGAGCAATCTTGGGACATCAAAGTGAGCACCAAGATTCACTTGCAGTTAGGAGCGTACGTGATCGGCACACTCAAATGAAGGAAGAGCCATTCTTGGACCAAGGTTAGAGAAGCAAGAGGGCATAGGCTAAGTGGAGCAAGAGAGGGAAGTGCAAGAGACACCAGAGTACGTCGCGCAGAGGTGGAAGTGCAAGGTGCATAGAGAGTGACCAAGGATTGTGGTGCAGAGAAGTGCTAAGCTATAGTTCCCCCAAATATCTCAAGGTCCTTTGGCAGTGTACGCTTGCCGACAGCAGGTATTCACTCCTCCCCCTTTGTGGAAGCTTGGTGCAAGGTGTGCACAAGGAGAAGCTTGAAGCAGGTGGAGGTTTGTTGCAGAGGAGGTCGGCAGCAATAGGACATTGGGATATTGGACATTTTGTAATTGGGCACTCTGCGGATTGTGCACAGAGGTATTGGTGTATCTTGTATTTCAAACATTGTAACTTTCTTACTGTAATCAATCGAAGGCAGAGACTTCCACGGTGTATTTTCTCTTTTGGTCCTTCCATTTTCTCCTACAAACCCTCAAACTCCTTCTTGTCAAAGAATCCCCCAACACCTGGGAAACATTAGATCTTGGTGGAGGTAAAATTGATTCACCTTGCCACGTGTAAGCATGTCTATCATGATCTGATACCAAGAATAGTTTCTCAGAAGTGTGATCTAGATAGACAACTTTCCCTAGTGTCTGTGGATCCTTGAATTCATAGATGGTGACTACTGGGCTGGGTTGATTTGACCTAAATCTCCAAAAGGCTTCCTCCGTTTCTCTATTCATGAATAGTTCTATGCTTTTGTTATCTTGAGGAATCCATTCTGGAGTGAGCACTCTGGTCAAGACTGACTTACCTCTAGGGGTCTTGGGTTCTCGTCCCAGGTCTCCTTGCTCTAGGTCTCCTATCTCGTTCTCAGGAATGATGTTTCCAAACTCATCTGTCCTATCTGGTAAGTTGGTAACCAGATACATGGTTCCTTCCTTATCAATGTAAGCACCCTCTTCGAACTTGACCACTGGGTGTTCAAGTCCAAAGGGTTGTTCAGGATTTTTGAGTTGAACCACTGATCAACTTAGACCATCCTCATAGATGCGAGCACCTAATTGGTTGGTCTTGACATACTCCAATTGGGTCTTATAGGGACCTTTTGGCGTCTGTAAATAGGCAGTGCCTGAGCTACGTGTGGGTCTTTCCATGCCAAAAGACAT
This sequence comes from Ceratopteris richardii, assembly GCA_020310875.1. Classification (NCBI taxonomy): domain Eukaryota; kingdom Viridiplantae; phylum Streptophyta; class Polypodiopsida; order Polypodiales; family Pteridaceae; genus Ceratopteris; species Ceratopteris richardii. The sequence goes on along the minus strand of CM035423.1, from coordinate 16,203,807 downwards.
TTCTGAGTCACTGGTCTCTGAACTTAGTGTGTAAGGATAACCACTAAGCTGTTGAGCCCAAGACTTGGTTGTATGGTTGACACTAGCTTCAGATGATCTAATGCTTTGTCTATCCTTGCCTAAGTGTCTGCGAGATCTTAGGTTCATAAGCTTTGCCTACAAGTCCACAATTTCCCCTTGTATTGCTCAAAATTCTTTGGAACTCCTTGGTTTCTCAGTCCACCTGAGGGTCAACTTAAAAATACCCTATCTAATAATCTTGGTTTTTGTTGTACTCCCCACGAGCTTTCCAACAAAACCAAAATCACAGTAAACGGATTTCGTATGAGAAAGTTATGCCAGTTCAGGGTTCTGGGGTTTAAAACAGGGAAACAGGATCTCTCTGGGAACTCAGGACAGGCGATACGATACTAGATTTTCACGATACGATACCTTCGTTCTACATGATACCACTTAGATGATACGATACCACTAGGATAAGTGCGATCGCGATACCAACCTCTACGATACGATACTGCTCTCTTAGACGATACGATACATGAAAGTGGTCATGATACGATACCAAGGGATTTGGGCGATACGATACCAAGGTGAAAAACGATACGATACCAGAAATTTACGCGATACGATACTTGGTTAGCCCACGATACGATACCACTCAGTCAACGATACGATACTGAAATTGGAGACGATACGATACCAACTTGGCCCATGATACGATACTCCACGATCAACGATACGATACCAAGACTGGCACAATACGATACCAACAATCAGACGATACGATACTGGATCTTTACATGATACGATACTAAAGAACCGGACGATACGATACCGACTCGGTGATACGATACCAACTTTCACGCGCGATACGATACCTCTTAGCTCGACGATATGATACCATCGGGGCGACCGGGATCGCGATACCAGCACTTGACGATACGATACCAGAATGGTATCGCGATACCTCAAGTGGGCATGCACGATACGATACCTCGACAAGTGTCACGATACACGGGAGTTCTGGTATCGTGATACCAAATCTCAACCGGACACGATACTTGGAGATTTTCACACCCAAATTCAGAAATTTTTGCAAATATGAGTACCTTGTGTCCTCCTTGTCACTCCTATCAGCCTGTAGGTGCAAAAATCTATATCCAAACTGGCGATACCTCCTGCGCGATACCAAACGCTGTTCTTGTCACTCCGCGACACTGTCGCCCAGATTTTGGTGTTTTTGAGAGTTGTTCAAGTGATTTTCTTCGGTGTTTTTGGTTCTCAGCTCCTCCTAAGCTTGTTTCTCACAGCCACGAGTAAAAAACAAGTGAATGTAGTGGCCAAAATGGAAAAAATCAGAGAATATGAAGAGGGAAGAAGATGGTGATGATGATGAAGATGAAGAAGGAGAAAAACTCAGAAACTGAACTGAAAATGGTGATTTTTTTACCTTCCAATGTCGCTACTCTACGTCTTACCGTCACACGCTCGTCCTCCAAGCTCTCTCCCCGGCAACGACGCCAAATTTGGTGTCACTCTAGCACAATGGTGAGTACCAACATGAGGAGATACACCTCATAAATGTCAATCGGTGGAGACGTGAGGACCGGTATGAAGACCGTGAGCAAGTCATGGCACAAGTGCGTGAGTGAAAGCACACAAGCATGCACGCACTTACACACACACGCGCACAAAGTAAGAGCAAAGAGTGGAACAATGGAAGATCTTCGATTATACAAGAGCTCTCTTACAAAGCTGAAATCTACAACAAGGTAACCTCAAAAATGAGCTCTCCAGCCCTTTTTATAGTTTTTGAGTGGTTTTGGCCCTGTCCAGATCTAGTGTCCGGCCTAGTTAAAAAATAGGTTCCCGGGCTTATTTGGGGGCTCAAACGAAGTCTAAAAATTATGAAAATTGGTAGGATGGTAGTTCTAATACTCCTCAAGCTCGAGGACTCCTCGACTTGAACAAAATGGAGTTACATAAATGGAAAGTGGTATTTACAATGGTTTTTAGTGATAAAAATCACTATTTTTGCAGGGATTTCTTTTTAAAATTTGACAGGTGCTTCTTGGAGCTCCCTACTTGCTCCTTCTTCTTGTGTGTCTACTTCCTTGATGCATTTCCATGCTTTGTCCTTGATCTTGAGCTTCAACAAACTCTATCAAGAATCTGTTACACTTACAATCTTACAGTATGCAATCAAACTCTTCCAAAGTTACCGAACACATACTAGTCAATACACCCCTCAGCGTTCATCGCAAGAACTAGTCAGTACTGTAATGCAGAATTACTTGATTAACTCAAAAACTGTCCGAAAACAAACTACTGTAACAATAGAGACAATAAGAGTGACTTAATCTTTACCGAACAGGTGTAGACAATCAACCAGAACCGAAGACATAGAAAGACTCCAAATTATCAAACACACAGTACTGAATTTAGATTCCTACACCGATTAAGACTGGCTCAGTAATCAGCGTACCATATCAGAACTAACGTAACACAACTCGCAGTCATAACCTTTATGGGACAAAGATTCCGTACTCAGCTTAAGACGAACCTTACTGTAACTTAATCTTTACCGTACAATAGTGGATCTTCAACACAGAAGACAACCACAATACGACTCAGAGTTCCCAAACACACTACAGTTACTACACAGACTTCACCGACTAGACAGAGATTCACCAACCGAACATGTATTGATAACCACAAGGCAGAGATGAGAACAAGGTACTCAAAATGACGCAAACACACACCACAGTAACATGCAGATCAATCACCCAGACAGACAGTCTGGTGATCCTACCGATCGTCACCAAGCGCCTCTTTTTCATTCATTTATATAAAGATACAAACATCTTTGTAACAAACTTCCGTACATGCGGACTAGAAAAGATTCAGTTTTTTACAACTGCCAATCTGGCGGCCGACTAACACTAGCACGCACGGTGGACTCGAACCCGCAGGTTTACAAAAATTAGGGTTCATCTACAATGTCTTCTAAATACATCGATCGGGCTAATCTAAAAGTTCAAGGGATTTTCTTCTTTAAGGCTTCTAACATCTGTTTCAAAATATCTGGTTCTACTAATTGGGCATCTGTTCGTACAACACTTAAGGAAATGACTTCGGTCATCAAAACTTCTGCCTGTGTCTACAGAAAAGCTTCTTGTAAGTAGAACTCAGACAATGCCGCATCCCTAGACACCTTCATTTCTGCAATTTGCTTATCCATTTTGGCTAATCTATCTTTCTGAGCATCCAGCTGGTTCTCCCTTCTTTATATCTCTTGATTTTGGAACTGGATTGTCTTGGAGTAGGCATCCCTTTCTCTTTGAAGATCTGTTATCACTTTTTGTAGTTGAGCTTCCACGGTCAATTTTCGTTTGAGAATACTGTTTACTTAAAATAAATTGGACTTGTTTCTTTGTAGTTCTTCATTAGTCTTCTTGAGCAGATTTGCCACTTCTTGTCCTTGCTATATTGCTTCATGTAGCTGTTGTCCGGTTTCTTCTAACAGATTCCCTAAGGCTACTCGCGCATCTTCTTTATCCTGGAGTGACTGCTTCAAGTTGACTAATTCTGCATCTGCAACACTTAGTAATTCATCTTTCTCTTGGACTGCTGTCAGGGCCGCATCTCTTTGATTGATAATTATTTCCTGTTCTACAAGTCTGTCTTGCAACTCCTGAATTTGTCCGTTTAACGCATGATTTTCGGCCTTCCTGTAATTCTTCCTGGAGAGGAGTGATGTCTGCCTCCAGCACCTCAAATTTGTGTTGAAATTCATCTCGGATAGTATCTGTCACTTGCTTCATATGTGCAGGTAGTTGTTGTGATAAGTGGATCAGCATTTGACCCATAGATGCTAACTCAGAAAATAAGGGGATTGAAGGAATTGGAGGATGAGAACGAGGTTGCAATGAAGAAGCAGTGAGGAGCTGCTGGGAATTCGGTGGAGAGTAATTTGGTGATGAGGATGAAGAAGCAGTGGGTCCATCGGGGACAATGGGTGGAGTAGGAAGAAGAGGGTTGAGTGGAGGTTCAAGTGGGGGAGTGGGTAGAACAGAGTTAGTTTCGGTTACCTTTTCGGTGGGTTGTTGTGTAGTGTGAACATGGCCGGTAGTTGTAGACTCGATTGCTTTAAGCAGTTCTTCGAAAACTTCCTTAATGATAGTTTGCTCCTCTTCTGACTTGTCCTGTTCGTCTTGTTGTTGAGATTCAATTTTAGAAGAACTGGCTGCCGAATCAGCAGTGCTATCCTGTTCTTGTTGCTGCTTGGGAGATGACTGTACCAAGTCATTATTCATTGATGTTGTTGTATCGTGAAAGGTTTCTTCTTCTTGTCCTTCGTCTTGTTTGTCATTTGCTTTATTTCCTGTGGCTGAACTCTGTACGTCACTATCGGATGAACTTATTCTAATTCTTTTCCGGCGAAGGAGGTGGAAAATCTCTTCGTCATCCTCTTCATCATTGTCTAATATTTGTGCAGATTCCTCATGGTGCAGAATGGGTCCTCGGGGTGGTGGTTGCGCTGCAAGAATGGTCAGAAATAGAAAAGATAGGATGTGCGGCAGTCTCGACCTTGGCATATCTCCTTTATTGACCTGCTTGATGATTGAAATGCATTCTTTGTGAATACGACAGAAGATATATGAAGCAAAGTTGACCGGTTCTCGAGAAGCTAAATCTATAGCGGAGTAAAAGGGTCGAGATATGCCATATGTGCGTTTCTAGAGATTTAAAATGGAAACTAAAAATTGGAGTGCTGATCTTTCAGGTTCGGGGCGACAGAGGATTGCATATTTGTTGGAGGAGTGCCTAGGGAATAGCTGGATCATGGTAGCTATTGGTAAATTCGGGCCATTCTCTCGTCCTTGTCGAGGGAGTCGAAATGCTTTAGCAAAGGCTTGGAAAGTGATTACGGTACGGGATGGTAGGTCAGTGATAGGCCAACTCTGCTCGGTGGCAGGTGTGGCAGCGATGGCCGCGATTATGTGGGCATAGAACAGGTGGCAATCCACTGAATGCCAAGGCAGTTCAGCGAAGTTGACCAACCCACAGCTACGCAGGAACTCTCCTATATCGGCAGGGAGTCCGTCACGGAAAGCAGCGAAGTTTGCCAACGCTTCCATGGCGCACAGACAATAGCAAGCACGGTAACACAAGCGCAAGGTAGACAGAGAGCACAAACACACAAATCACGCAAACACAATAGTGTTTAACAACGAAACGAAAAAGGTTAAGTAGATACTTGATACCGAGAAGCAATTAAATTCGTGAATCATCACGCGATCTTGAGATGATAACCTCGTAACTTCGGTGGGCATGCATAAGCGGAATCGATAAGGCAGGGCGGCTGTTAGTCATAATTAGGTATCAAATCGCGGATATTTATAGACTTATTTTATTAAGTACGCAAAAAACAAACAAAAAAAGCAAATAAATAAAATGAAAAAAACACTCAACACGTTAGCGAGAGCTAGATGCTTGATGATACGGCCGCAGCTTTGAACCATTTATCACCTTCGGAAGAGGACTTCCGATCAAAGTAGTTAACCAAAACGTAGCTGGGCCTACTTGTTTAGTAATCCGATAGGGACCAAACCATCGTAACTTGAATTTTCGAGCACAACGATTCGATTTTGCATTGTAAAAGAGTACAAGTTGCCCCACCGAAAAAACTAGAGTTTTCAGATATCGGTCATGTGTTCGAGCTTGTCTTAACTGCACTTCCTGCATAGTCAGAAAAATTTGGCATTGCTACTCATCCAGTTCTCTGAGTGTATCCAACCGAAATGACAGAGATTCTTCAGGTAGTAGTTTCTGAGTGATGGCTACACGTAAACTTGGCACAACAATCTCCATTGGTGCTATGGCTTCCAGTCCATAAGCCAATTTGAAAGGTGTTAGTCCTGTTGCTACCTTGTAGGTAGTCCGGTACGCCCATAGTACTGCACGTAACAGTTGATCCCACCTTTTCGGGGATTCCAGAATCACTTTTCAAAGCATATTCAACAAGGTTTTGTTTGTACTCTCAGCCAAACCATTGGCACGAGGTGTCAGGGGAGCACTAGATTGTGCTCTCTGACTACAACAGACAAGATTTCGAAAATACACTTCTGATTACAAGATCACCCATGAAGGGAAAATGATACAAGAATATGTGACTGATACAAGATGTCCCACAACCCGGGACTGATAGGTATGAATAACTCAACTAGAGATGATACAGGAGATCCCACAACCTGAGATCGTAAGTATGAGACAAGATGTCTGGATTACAAGAACTCCCTTCTGGGAGATGAACTGGATACAAGGAAGAACTCGATAGGATCTTGTACTACGAGATTACAAGGGGACAAGATAGTATGTCCAAGAACTAGACTAGAACAAGGAACAAGACAAGAACTAGAACTGGAACTTGAAGAGTACTTACTTGGCGGTCACGACTCCTTGAGCTCCCAAGACTGGTATTGGCAAGACTGATTATGAATGTGGCCAACCCCTCCTTATATAGGTTTTCAAGGGCGGTTCCCAAAGGCGGTTGCGACTTGATGATGTCATCATGATGTCATCGACTCGAAGCATGGTCTCTGGATATCAGAATCAAGCAAGAAGACAGTCGATCTTAGGGTTTCTGCACCTTCCGGACGCAATGGAAGCATTAGTTTCCCCAAATTCTGAACCAATCATGAGATATAGGATTCACATGGAATCTTAGATTCAAGATGGTTTCCTTTGTCCATGACATTACCTCCCCCTCAAGGGACGAGTCCCACGAGGAGCGGTCATGTTCTCTGGTCTCAGCTTCATTGGATTTTGCTTATGGAATTCTTGAACCTTGATTGGTGCTCTCTGAAGGTTTTCTGCAGGTTCCCAAGTACGATCACTAATGTCATACCCTTTCCAATGAATAAGGTATTCCAATCTTCCTCTAGATATTCTGGAATCTAGGACATGCTCAACTTCAAATTCTTCATGATCATCAATCCCGATAGGTCGTGAAGGACTAGGTCTCTCCCCCCTCAATGTTGAAATATGATATGGTTCCAACATAGATACATGGAAAACTGGATGTATTCTCATGGTACTTGGTAATTGGAGCTTGAAGGTGACTGGATTAATCTTGGCCAAGATGGTAAATGGACCAAACCTTTGATGATCTAACTTTGCACAAGGCCTTGAAGTTTGTAAATTTTTTCAGAGTAACCATACTTTATCCCCAATTTGATATGATGGATTCTGGACACGATGTTGATCTGCATAGTACTTATATTGTTGTTGAGCTTTATGGATCTCTTCCTTCAGTTCTTTGTGAATGTCCATCAGGTACTGGGCCTTGTCTCTGGCAGCTGGGTTCTTGACATGATTTGAGAGTTGTATATCCATCCTTGGATGTTGTCCATAGTTTGCAAAGAAGGGAGTTTGCTTAGTAGATGCATGAACACTATTGTTATAGGCAAACTCTGCAAAGGGTAACAACTCAAACCAATCATTTTGGTGATAGTTGCTAGTGCAACGGAGATATTGCTCTAGGACTTGATTCACCCATTCTGTTTGTCCATCAGTCTGTGGATGATTTGCTGTAGATAGTTTAACTTGAACACCAAGGAGCTTGCAAAGACTGTTCCAAAAGCTAGATATGAACTGTGGACCTCGATCACTGACAATATCATGAGGCAACCCATGAAGCCTAAAGATGTATCTGAGAAAGAGTCTAGCAGTGGTTGCACCTGTGATTGTCTTTGTAGTTGGAATGAAGTGTGCCATCTTTGTGAATCTATCCACAATAACAAGAATGGCATCATACTTATCTGACTTTGGTAGATCTGTTATGAAATCCATAGATAATGAAGCCCATGTCCTTTCTGGAATAGGTAAAGGTTGCAAGAGACCATGAGGCTTATGTCGTGGTGCCTTAGATCTATTGCAAGTGTCACAGGTTCGGATATATTCTTTGACTTCCTTCCACATTTGAGGCCACCAAAAATCCCTGGATATGAGTTCTATGGTTTTATTTACTCCAAAATGTCCGGCTGCAAGGTTGTCATGACGTTGTTGAAGTACTTGGATCCTGGGCTTTCCAGGAGGGACATACAATAGGTTCTGATAGAATAGTAACCCGTCCTTTTCTTGGAATTCATTTACTTCTTGGACTTTCCCTTCTTGAGTTTTTTTCTTAACATTACAAAATAATTCATCTTGTGGTAGATTCTCACGAATCAAATGATTCACAGCTAAATCTTCAGGATGGGTTGAAGAGATAGCTGCTAGCTGGAGATGCTCAGGCTTGAGTAATACACTCTCTTGTTGATCAAAGGCCTCTTCACCCTTCTTTGGTGCAAGGTAAGATCTTCTGGATAGGGCATCTGACTGACATTGATGACGTCCTGGACGGTATGTGATGACAAAGTCAAATCTGGATAAAAACTTACTCCATCGAGATTGCCTTCTATTGAGAATCCGCGTGGTCATAAAATACTCTAGGTTCTTGTGATCTGAATACACAATGACTTTATTAGCTGCTCCTTCTAGATGGTGATGCCAGGTATCAAACGCGTCTACTATGGCAAGAAGTTCTTTATCATGAATTTCATAATTAATTTCTGGAGGGGAAAACTTCCTTGAATGATATGCAACTGGATGTAGGTGTCCATCATCTCCATATTGGGAAAGAATGGCCCCTAGAGCAAAGTCTGATGCATCTGTCTCAAGGAAGAAGGGCTTACTAGAATCAGGATGAACTAGAATTGGAGCGGTAGTGAATGCTGATTTCAAGGTCTGAAAGGCCTTCTCTGCTTCTTCGGTCCATGAGACTTTGGAGTTCCCTGTAAGCTTGGTAAGAGGTGTCACTATCTTGGAGTAATCTTTGATGAATATCCTATAAAAATTGGCAAACCCTAGAAAACATTGTACGTCTCGAACACACGAAGGTGGTTGCCAATCAAGGATTGTCTCGATCTTCTCTGATACAATGTACACTAAAAACTCTACTTCTGTCTGATGGAAATAGCACTTCTCTAATTTTGGTTGACATACATAGATTTTTATTCATCATATGTTGAAAGGCTGCTAGAGCATTGCTGAGATCGAATGGCATAACTACATATTCAAAGTGTCCATACCTTGTTCGGAATGTTGTCTTCCATTCGTCTCCTTCTCTGATCCTGACAAGATTGTATGCTCCTTGAAGGTCAATCTTAGTGAAGAACTTTGCTTTTCCGAGGCGTTCCAAGAGCTGTGATATAAGTGGTAGAGGATATCTGTTCTTTATTGTAACTTTATTTAGACCATGATAGTCCACACACATTCGAAGAGTTCCGTCCTTCTTCTTTACAAATAGGATAGGGGCTCCAGCAGGGGACTTTGAGTGTTTGATAAATCCCTTGGCTAGATTCTCATCAATATTCTTACGTAATTCTTGAAGTTCCTCTGGGGATAGTCTATAGATTGGCCCGAAGGGTGGTTGTGCTCCCTCTTGAAGTTCTATGGCACAATCATAAGGTCTATGTTCCGGTAGCATATCTGCATTCTTTTTTTCAAAGACATCTTCAAACCCTTGGTACTGGTCAGGTAGCTTCATTGAATCATCTTTCTTGAGCTCTTGAGTTGGTATGGCATAGATCATATATGTCGGTTCCTTCCTTACTGCATGTATGAAGGCTTTGGCTCCAACATATTTTGGGTTCTTCTAGATATCTCGATGGGTGATTTTATTATTCTCCCAATTAATTTCTGGATTATGTTTCTTCAACCACGGCATTCCGATGATAACCATATTTATTGGACTCGATATTACATTGAAACATATGTGTGAATCATGGTCACCAAGGTATACTCTTAGTGGTATGGTTTCCATGGTTATATTCCCTGATGCTAGAGGCCGTCCATCTACTACTTCAGCGACTACTGGTCTGTTCTTCTGAAGTATTGGAATTCCATGTTTCTTAACGAGTCCTTCATCAATGAAACATGAGGACGCTCTTGAATCTACCAGAGCTATAAGGGAAAGGGTCTTCTTAGACATGATTAGCTTGACAGGGGCAAGACATGTTTCTACGGGTGTGGATGGAATGATGAGACCCTTTCTTATATCATGGTCCGGCTGTATGGTCTCTTTTACAACTGGACTTCCTCGTTTCCCTGCTCTACAAGGGTGGCTGCGACTTTGGAGTTCGTTCTCTTGTTGGGACAATTAACTGCAATGTGGCCAGGGTTTCCACAATACAGGCATAACTTGTTGTCCCTCCTTCTTTGTTTCTCTTGTGGTGTTAGAGGCTAGAACCGAGTTACATCTATCTGCATAGGTTCGGGCATAGACTCATCTCTAGGAGTGGGCTGGAAAGGTTTCCATTGGCGAGGTCTTCCTTCTACTTGTTTTTCTTGTTTCCTTTCAAAAAGGCGGTTATCACATTGAATAGCTTGGTTGATGTACTCATTCAATGTCTTCACCTCTGGCATCGTGAGTAGAAGGTCCTTCACATCATCTCGTAAGCCCCATCTAAATTGGCTTATAAAATAATCTTTGTGCCAAGTGAGGTCACATATCAACTGCCTAAATTCTGATGCATAGGTAGAGGCAGGGCGGTTACCTTGACGTAGCTTCCGAAGTTTGGTTTCCGCCACTCGACTCGTGTTTGCATCTCCAAATGTGGCGATGAGCTCTCTCTAAGAAACCCCTCATAGTCATGAAGTACGGCCATATCCTTCTCCAAGATTGGGGCGAACCATGATAAAGCTTGACCATAGAGCAAGGTTCCAATAAAACCGACCTTGGATGCATCATCAGGGTATCTATCAGGCTGCATACGGATGTACAATTTGACTTGTCGCAAGAATCCTCGGAACTTTGTGCGATCACCATCAAACTTTTATGGCATGCAGATCTTGGGTTCCTTCATAAATGATGTACAGGCCGTTGATTCACTTGAATACTCCCTTGATTTGCTTGAAGACTCCCGATTCGTTCTTGTAATTCTTCGAGAAGTGCACCTACATGCACTGGATGTCCCATCTCGACTTGTGTCTGTCGATGACTTAGGTCTTCGACTTGTTGTTGGAGACTCTGAAGTGATGCTACAATCTGTTCATAAGCGTTCTCCATGATGACTGGTCTTGAATAGATGATAGTCTTGCCAAAATGTCAGGGGAGCACTAGATTGTGCTCTCTGACTACAATAGACAAGATTTTGGAAATACACTTCTGATTACAAGATCACCCACGAAGGGAAAATGATACAAGAATACGTGACTGATACAAGATGTCCCACAACCCGGGACTGATAGGTATAAATAACTCAACTAGAGATGATACAGGAGATCCCACAGCCCGGGATCGTAAGTATGAGACAAGATGTCTGGATTACAAGAACTCCCTTCTGGGAGATGAACTGGATACAGGGAAGAACTCGACAGGATCTCGTATTACGAGATTACAAGGGGACAAGATAGTATGTCCAAGAACTAGACTAGAACAAGGAACAAGACAAGAACTAGAACTGGAACTTGAAGAGTACTTACTTGGCGGTCACGACTCCTTGAGCTCCCAAGACTAGTATTGGCAAGACTGATTATGAATGTGGCCAACCCCTCCTTATATAGGTTTTCAAGGGCGGTTTCCAAAGGCGGTTGCGACTTGATGATGTCATCATGATGTCATCGACTCGAAGCATGGTCTCTGGATATCAGAATCAAGCAAGAAGACAGTCGATCTTCGGGTTTTTGCACGTTTCGGACGCAATGGAAGCATTAGTTTTCCCAAATTTTGAACCAATCATGAGATATAGGATTCACATGGAATCTAAGATTCAAGATGGTTTCCTTTTTCCATGACACGAGGATAATAAGGAGAACTGAATTTATGCATTATCTGAAAAGAATGGGTGAGTACTTTCATTAAGTTGTTAGCAAAATGCGTGCCTTGATTTGTAACAAGCTCCAGAGGTAAGCCAAAACGTGGGAAAACATCTTTCATGAGACACTTCACCACTGAAACAGTTGTGGCGGACCTTAAAGCCCATGCTTCTGCCCATCTGGTAGCATAATCTGTACATGTTAGAATATAACGATTATTACTGAGTATGGCTGGAGGTGTAATATGTCCAACAAAATCTAGGCCCCACTTCTGAAAAGGCTCCAACGGCAAGACAGGTTGGAGAGGGAAAAAATGGCGTTGTAGAGGCTGTCCAGACCTCTGACAAGTATCACATTGTTTGACAAACTGAGATACATCCTTATACATAGTAGGCCACCAAAGTCCACTTTGCAGAATTTTTCGGTGTGTTAAATCTGCTGCAAAGTGTCCATCGGAAGGAATTGAGTGAGCCAGAATAATGACTGAGTTAATTTCATGCAGAGGAATACAACGAAGTAAAATTCCAGTGTGGTCCATATAGTATAATTCTCCAGCAATTAACCGGAACCTGCGACTGTACACTGTAATCTTCCTACGCATTGCAGGAGAGGTCTGAGCAGGAATACATCCATTAGTAAGAAAAGTTAATATCTGATCATAATATGTAGATGGCATAGGTGGTTCTGCATATTCATCATTAGTTGGTTCAGTAACATAAATCGTTGGTGTGGTGTCATCTACACCGACCGGAGCTTCACCGGAATCTAAGCGAGAAAGGAAATCTGCTAATGCATGTGAACTGTCGGGCCGATGGATTACTTCGAAATCAAACTCTTGTAAAAGTAGAACCCAACGCACTAATCTACCACCTAAATGCTGTTGTCGTACCAGATAGACAAGTGCCGCATGATCTACATGAAAAGTAAATTTGCGGCCAAGTAAATAGTGTCTAAATTTCTTTACAGAATACACTAAACCCAGACATTCTCTTTCAGTTATAGAGTAATTCTTTTCTGCAGGAGCAAGTCTTCTTCTCACATAGTAAACAGGCCGGAACCACTTATCAGTTTGTTGCATTAACACACTGCCGATGGCGATATCTGATGCGTCTACAAAAACATGAAATGGGCGTTCCCAATCAGGTGGTTGTAAAATTGGGACCTGCGTTAATAAACACTTTAGACGATCAAATGCTGTTTGACATTCTTGAGTCCATTCAAACTGTTTAGGAGTACTCGTGATTAAACGATTGAGTGGAATGGCTAAATGAGCGAGCCACCATAAATGACGACCATGCCATCTCACTTGACCCATGAAACACATTACTTCTTTTGCTGTAGTAGGTACAGGTGCTTCCAACACAGCTGCTACCTTATCTGGGTCGAGTTGTATGCCATGTGCAGATACAATATGGCCAAGCAACTTACCACATGAAACCGCAAACACAGATTTGTTTGGGTTCAGACAGAGTCTGTATTCTCTGCATTTCTCAAAGCAGCACCGTAAATGGAACAAGTGTGCTACCATCCTACCGAACACAGAGAAATCATCAAGATATACTTGCATGAAAGAGGTAAGATAGGGGGAGAATATTTCCTGCATACACCTTTGGAAAGTACTGGGGGCATTTCTTAATCCAAACCACATAAGAGTACAAACAAAAACACCCCAATTGGTAATGAATGCTGTTTTTGGTATATCTTCCTCAGCCATTCTGACCTGATTGTAGCCACTGTATCCATCTAAGAATGAGTACATTTCATGTCCTGCTACTCTGCCAAGCATGGTGTCAAGAAATGGAAGGGGAAACGGATCTGGCACCGTAGCTGCATTCAGTTTCCGGTAATCCACACATATGCATAGCTGCTTATTCTTTTTAGGGACGATAACAATGGGTGATATCCACTCAACATGCTCTACTCGTACAATGAATCCAACTTTTAATAACCTATCCAGCTCTGCCTTTACCTGTGCTGCATAATTCGGATTCATCCGGTAGCTGGGTTATTTGATTGGTTTTGCTTCCGGCTTCAGCATGACCCTATGTTGATAAATGCGGGGGTCCAAACCTTTCATATCTTTGTAATCCCATGCAAAAACATCATAGAACTCTCGAAGAAACTGTATTAACTCTGCTTGAAACATCTCAGGCAATCCTTCATTTATTTTTACAGGTCGCTGATTAACTTCATCACCTAAATTATATGTAATTAACTGATCTTCTAGAACATAGAATTGTCGGGACTTCTCTGTAACATCGGGTGGGTTTAAAAGTTGTTGTAAATCAGTGTCATCTATAGCAGAAGTATCTTCTTTCTTGTCTTCTTCAGTCATAGGCATCACCGTACAAACTGCCGGATTCCAATTATCTACAACAGATTGTAGATCAACAGTTCCTAGGGAGATCAAATCAATATTAGTCTTCAAAAACTCTTCTTCTTCATCATCTAACAAACCATCTAACATATGAACTGGTTCTGCAAAATAAGGTCTAGCATGTAATTCACAAGGTTGTATAGCATCTAATTTTACAACATATTTACGATTATTGTCCTTGAAAGTGAGTTCCTGTGCGGACCAATCTTGTATCACCTTGGCTTGTTTCAACCAAGGATGGCCGAAAAGCAGATTATAATCCAAGCTAGACTCTGGTAGTTCTAAGAGGACAAAAGTCATCTTAAATGTTGTACCTTGCAAAGTTATGGGAACATCTCGTACTAGTCCCACTGGGTGGACTCTAGACTGATCAACCATCCTTACAAAAAACTGGACAGGCTCAATTTTCTTCCATCCTAACTTTTTACACAGTGCGGCAGTAGCAATGTTTACACCAGACCCTCCATCAATTAGTACTTGATTAATTTTATGATTTTTGTACCATACCGTAATCAATGGGACCGAATGATCCACCATAGCGTCAGTTTCTGGTTGTACTGTTGCCGTTGCTGAAATGCAAGCAGACTCAGTACTAAACTGTTGCTTGAATTGTTGATGGACTCCTGGTACGAGTGCAAGTAACTGTCCAAGAGGAAGAGTAATGGACGCTTTAGATAAGATTTCCCATGCTTGATTTACTTGACTTGTACCTTTTACTGATTTTGAAGTCGATGCGTCAGTTACTGGAATCGACTCTTGCTCCTATGTAGTTTCCTTTGGTAGTGGAAGTTGTGTCACCGGAATAGGATCTCGGAACACTATAGGTTCTGTGGTGGTCCATTGACTAGCCTTGTCATATGTTCTTTGCTGTTCTAGGACGCCTGGTTCAAATATTTCAGCTGCTGGTTGTAATGGCCTACAAGATCTGGTGTGAACTACTGCAGCTTGTGTTTCTATTGGTGTGATATGAACCATATTAGTCATTGGGTTCTGCCGTTTTTTCTTTCTCTGATCAAATTCTACTGCATCTTTACAAAATCTTCTAATGTGGCCAAATTCACCGCAAAAATGGCAGCGAGGTGGTGGCAAATTAGTATTTTACTGTGCTGGTCCTGCCTGCCAACGGTTTGCATTGTAGTTATTATTTCTCTATCCTCTGTAATTTCGATATCCCTGCTGCTGGTTGTTTCTTAATTGCGGGGGTACATAGTGATTCGCAGGCTGCCTTGGTTCTTGTATAATTGCATTCAGTGTTGCTGTTCCTTGTACTTTGGCATTGTATGCAGTTTTCGGTGGAATGTCCTGTTGTATTACAGATAGCGCAAAACAACTGGTTAAGGGCACAAGTGGCACTGGTATGCCCTGAATTCTTGCACGTGGTGCAGTACATCTGTCTCGTCGGATCTTCTGCAATATTTTTACTTGCTTTTAACCATTCCAGGTCTTTTGTAAATCCTCCAACCTTGTTTTCCAGCTGCAAAGCCATTGCGATCACCGCATCTAGCGTCATAGCTCCCACACAGTGTATGATCATAATCTGTTTAAGTTGCGGAGTCAAACCATTGATAAACCGTTGAGTGATAACGTCATCCGGCAGGTTGGCATGTGCTGGCGGTAATTGCCTCAAATGCGTTCTGAATAGGGTGGCGTATTCTTGCACTATTTGATTCATCTTCTGTCTATTGTTTTGTAGGTAATCAAAAATTTCAGCTGGATTCTTCTTTAGCCTAAATCTCTGCAAAAATGCATCCCTTACTGCTTCATAGGTGCCGAAATGGTTAATATCATATTCTGTAAGCCACCTGGCGGCTTCATTAACCAATGTAGACTGGAATACAATAGCTTTATACGCCGGATCAAGTGGGTGATTGAGCATTGCGTAACTTATCTCAAATGTGTGTACATGAGCATCTGGGTCATCGCCTGGGAATCCACCGAATTTAGTGTACGTTACTCCTGTTGGAGTCGATCGGGGTGGAAATAGATGTTGCTGTTGTTGCTGCTGCTGTTGTTGTTGTTGTTGTTGTTGCCCACTCATCGTGCTGGTGGTGGTATTGTGACTATCTTTTGTATCCCGAGGCTGAATATCTGAACCGTCTGAATCTGTGTCGTCAGTCTGTACACTTTTTGGCTTGATAATATCGTTCAGTATGTTTTTGATTTCAATTTCGAACAAATAACGGTGATTGGACTAAAGATCCACCAAGAAATGGTAAACCGTCACCGGAAGACTGTGAACTCTCAGCAACTGGTACCGAAATAACACCGGAAGGTGTCGAATTTTCACCAAAACAAGGTGCTTTTCACCTTCACTGATTTCTTTGGCCAAGAAGTTTCTATCCGCAGACAAATTCGAATCTTGATCCAATGGTGTTAAATTAACTTCATGCTGCATCCTGGTAGACTCTGGAGTTACTATTTCTTCGACAGAATGTGCCGAAATGGCACCAGAATCTGTCAGAAACGTAGTACGTTCTACCAGAATATTACCGCAATCCCTACTGGCGTTCTTCAATTCCTTGACAGCTGGGTTAGACTTATCTGCGCTTCTACTTCCTGGAGGTGTCCTTAGCAAATTAGGTATCACCCAAGACTGTTGGTTTCCTCTATGCTTCGGGTATGATTCACCGGAACGAGTAACCGGCATATACTATGTTTGCAATACTTTGCGTACTATTCTTCTTTACGGTCGATTCACAATCTATGACCACTTTCACAATCAATCAACGAACATTCTTGATGCCATTTTCGCACAGACAAATAGCAACAATCTGGTGCCACTTTCCCACAGTTAGCTGGCAACACTCTTGATGCCACCTTCCCACAAACCGCGCCAGTGTTAAACGCGCAATTAACTATCAGAAGCGCGTTTAAACATCTACTTGGGTTCTTGGCACTGGAAGGGGTCTGTTAGACAGAGGCCCTGTTCTTGATTTTCCCAAACTAACTGTAGCTCAAGCGTAAGCACCACCTCCTTTACTTGTCAATCCGCGGAGACGTGAGGACCGGTATGAAGACCACGAGCAAGTGAAGGCACAAGTGCGTGAGTGAAAGCACACAAACATGCACACACATACACACACACGCGCACAAAGTAAGATCAAAGAGAGGAACAATGGAAAGCTTAGATTGCAGAAGAGTTCTCTTACAAAAGTTATATTCTCTCACAAGCTAACCTCAAAAATGAGCTCTCTAGCTCTTTTTATAGTTTTTTGACTAGTTTTGGCCCTGTCCAGACCTAGTGTCCGGCCTAGTTAAAAATTAGGTTCCAGGGCTTATTTGAGGGCTCAAACGAAGTCTAAAAATTATGAAAATTGGTACGATGGTACTTCTAATACTCCTCAAGCTCGAGGACTCCTCGGCTTGAACAAAATGGAGTTACTAAAAATAGATAATGGTATTTACAATGGTTTCTAGTGATGAAAATCACTATTTTTGTAGGGGATTCTTGTGAAGATTTGACATACACTTCTTGGAGCTCCCTACTTGCTCCCTCTTCTTCTATGTCCACTTCTTTGATGTGCTTCCATGCTTTGTCCTTGACCTTGAGCTTCAACACTCCCCCCCCTCTCGAGTCTGTCGTCCCTGACAGACCCTTGTTGTAGTGGTTGTTCCAAGTAGTGCCTTGAGAGGGAGTGTCCCTTCTGTATGAACACAAGTCGTCCGACGTTCTTCATCTATCACTGTGAGTCTTTGCAAGTTGTAGTCTCTTGGTATGTGCTTCTGCCTTGTATTCCAGCATGACTGTGTCGTTGTGAGTCTCCGTTGATGTTCTCTAGATCTTCCAAAGTTGATCTTCATAGTAGTCAAGCCAAGTACTCATAACCCATATTGAGTGATGGGTAAGTGTGTTCGTGCATGGGTTGAAAAAAGTATGTGCCTTGTGCATGGCCTTGTAATGCAGCCCTACGCATGCTTACTTGGAAAATACATTGGAAGAAGTATGGTGCAAAAATTGCGGGTCTTGAGCTAAGTGCTCAAGGGTATGCTGACGAAGAGGTTTCCTAAACTATCATGGTTATGGTGTTTCCAGAGTAAGGATACCTACCATGGCGAAGGTTGATGGATGTTTGCCTCTTCGTGTTGTACACTCGGCCTTTGGGATGGAACCTTGTTGATGAATGTCCATGTTGATTGTCCACTGATGAGATCTTTTGAGTGGTGGATCCCCTCTCCTCTTTTCAAAGCAACATTTGTCACTAACAATGTGCATTTCTGAGCTTGGGCTCATGCACGTTCACTTCCCTATATTGACACTCAGAGGAATATTGGACACGTGCCGGTTTCTAAGAGATTACCATGCTGATTGACATAGACCATTCACCAGTGCTACTGTTCCATACTGGTTCAGGAAATACTGAGCATTGAATTGCTTTATATTCCTTGGCAAGCAACATCGGGTAACTACACCAAGCTGAGTTTCACATATTCTCTTTAGCTCACCATATGCAGGAATCTTCTCCTCCAGAACAACCTTGTGCAGATATCTCCTTGGATGCTCTAGTACCTGAAGTAGTTAAGCATCCCTCAAGTTGCGGACCTTCAAGCTCTTCACTCCCACCATAGTAAGAGGAAACCATAGTTGTGGATGCCCTGCTCATGCTAAGTTCTTGACATTTATGGGATAAGGCAGCAATTAAATCATCTGCAAGCCAAGACACACTTCTATCCAAACTGATAAATGCCCAGTAATCGATGGTTCAATCTTCAACTAAGCATGACTCATTCATGTTCCATGAGCGAAACCTGGGAACAAGTTCTTCCTCGTTTTTTTTTTTTTTTTTTTTTTTTTTTTTTTTGTGGGAAGAATTATCACAAAACAAGAACACAAAAGTTAGTATCAATAGAAATGTTCGACATATGTCACTGTGCTCTTGTGCATGGGATTCTCAAGTGTGTCTATGCACGGCCGTGTAATGTGGCCCTAGATTAATGCATACTTTGGAAATGCATGACCTAAATGGTGCAAAAGACAGGGTTGTGCAAGGAGCACATGGTTGTTGCTTGTTCGAGGCTTTCGATGTTATTTGTGGAGGTTGATGCCGACCACCTAAATGGTGTAAAAGACAGGGTTGTGCAAGGAGCACATGGTTGTTGCTCGTTCGAGGCTTTCGATGTTATTTGTGGAGGTTGATCCCCGGCAACGGCGCCAAAATTTGGTGTAGCTCAAGCGTAAGCACCACCTCCTTTACTTGTCAATCCGCGGAGACGTGAGGACCGGTATGAAGACCACGAGCAAGTGAAGGCACAAGTGCGTGAGTGAAAGCACACAAACATGCACACACATACACACACACGCGCACAAAGTAAGATCAAAGAGAGGAACAATGGAAAGCTTAGATTGCAGAAGAGTTCTCTTACAAAAGTTATATTCTCTCACAAGCTAACCTCAAAAATGAGCTCTCTAGCTCTTTTTATAGTTTTTTGACTAGTTTTGGCCCTGTCCAGACCTAGTGTCCGGCCTAGTTAAAAATTAGGTTCCAGGGCTTATTTGAGGGCTCAAACGAAGTCTAAAAATTATGAAAATTGGTACGATGGTACTTCTAATACTCCTCAAGCTCGAGGACTCCTCGGCTTGAACAAAATGGAGTTACTAAAAATAGATAATGGTATTTACAATGGTTTCTAGTGATGAAAATCACTATTTTTGTAGGGGATTCTTGTGAAGATTTGACATACACTTCTTGGAGCTCCCTACTTGCTCCCTCTTCTTCTATGTCCACTTCTTTGATGTGCTTCCATGCTTTGTCCTTGACCTTGAGCTTCAACACTCCCCCCCCTCTCGAGTCTGTCGTCCCTGACAGACCCTTGTTGTAGTGGTTGTTCCAAGTAGTGCCTTGAGAGGGAGTGTCCCTTCTGTATGAACACAAGTCGTCCGACGTTCTTCATCTATCACTGTGAGTCTTTGCAAGTTGTAGTCTCTTGGTATGTGCTTCTGCCTTGTATTCCAGCATGACTGTGTCGTTGTGAGTCTCCGTTGATGTTCTCTAGATCTTCCAAAGTTGATCTTCATAGTAGTCAAGCCAAGTACTCATAACCCATATTGAGTGATGGGTAAGTGTGTTCGTGCATGGGTTGAAAAAAGTATGTGCCTTGTGCACGGCCTTGTAATGCAGCCCTACGCATGCTTACTTGGAAAATACATTGGAAGAAGTATGGTGCAAAAATTGCGGGTCTTGAGCTAAGTGCTCAAGGGTATGCTGACGAAGAGGTTTCCTAAACTATCATGGTTATGGTGTTTCCAGAGTAAGGATACCTACCATGGCGAAGGTTGATGGATGTTTGCCTCTTCGTGTTGTACACTCGGCCTTTGGGATGGAACCTTGTTGATGAATGTCCATGTTGATTGTCCACTGATGAGATCTTTTGAGTGGTGGATCCCCTCTCCTCTTTTCAAAGCAACATTTGTCACTAACAATGTGCATTTCTGAGCTTGGGCTCATGCACGTTCACTTCCCTATATTGACACTCAGAGGAATATTGGACACGTGCCGGTTTCTAAGAGATTACCATGCTGATTGACATAGACCATTCACCAGTGCTACTGTTCCATACTGGTTCAGGAAATACTGAGCATTGAATTGCTTTATATTCCTTGGCAAGCAACATCGGGTAACTACACCAAGCTGAGTTTCACATATTCTCTTTAGCTCACCATATGCAGGAATCTTCTCCTCCAGAACAACCTTGTGCAGATATCTCCTTGGATGCTCTAGTACCTGAAGTAGTTAAGCATCCCTCAAGTTGCGGACCTTCAAGCTCTTCACTCCCACCATAGTAAGAGGAAACCATAGTTGTGGATGCCCTGCTCATGCTAAGTTCTTGACATTTATGGGATAAGGCAGCAATTAAATCATCTGCAAGCCAAGACACACTTCTATCCAAACTGATAAATGCCCAGTAATCGATGGTTCAATCTTCAACTAAGCATGACTCATTCATGTTCCATGAGCGAAACCTGGGAACAAGTTCTTCCTCGTTTTTTTTTTTTTTTTTTTTTTTTTTTTTGTGGGAAGAATTATCACAAAACAAGAACACAAAAGTTAGTATCAATAGAAATGTTCGACATATGTCACTGTGCTCTTGTGCATGGGATTCTCAAGTGTGTCTATGCACGGCCGTGTAATGTGGCCCTAGATTAATGCATACTTTGGAAATGCATGACCTAAATGGTGCAAAAGACAGGGTTGTGCAAGG
Organism: Ceratopteris richardii; assembly: GCA_020310875.1. NCBI lineage: Eukaryota > Viridiplantae > Streptophyta > Polypodiopsida > Polypodiales > Pteridaceae > Ceratopteris > Ceratopteris richardii. Next base: position 16,182,371 of record CM035423.1, on the reverse strand, counting down.
AGCACATGGTTATTGCTCGTTCGAGGCTTTCGATGTTATTTGTGGAGGTTGATGCCGACCACCTAAATGGTGTAAAAGACAGGGTTGTGCAAGGAGCACATGGTTGTTGCTCGTTCGAGGCTTTCGATGTTATTTGTGGAGGTTGATCCCCGGCAACGGCGCCAAAATTTGGTGTAGCTCAAGCGTAAGCACCACCTCCTTTACTTGTCAATCCGCGGAGACGTGAGGACCGGTATGAAGACCACGAGCAAGTGAAGGCACAAGTGCGTGAGTGAAAGCACACAAACATGCACACACATACACACACACGCGCACAAAGTAAGATCAAAGAGAGGAACAATGGAAAGCTTAGATTGCAGAAGAGTTCTCTTACAAAAGTTATATTCTCTCACAAGCTAACCTCAAAAATGAGCTCTCTAGCTCTTTTTATAGTTTTTTGACTAGTTTTGGCCCTGTCCAGACCTAGTGTCCGGCCTAGTTAAAAATTAGGTTCCAGGGCTTATTTGAGGGCTCAAACGAAGTCTAAAAATTATGAAAATTGGTACGATGGTACTTCTAATACTCCTCAAGCTCGAGGACTCCTCGGCTTGAACAAAATGGAGTTACTAAAAATAGATAATGGTATTTACAATGGTTTCTAGTGATGAAAATCACTATTTTTGTAGGGGATTCTTGTGAAGATTTGACATACACTTCTTGGAGCTCCCTACTTGCTCCCTCTTCTTCTATGTCCACTTCTTTGATGTGCTTCCATGCTTTGTCCTTGACCTTGAGCTTCAACACTCCCCCCCCTCTCGAGTCTGTCGTCCCTGACAGACCCTTGTTGTAGTGGTTGTTCCAAGTAGTGCCTTGAGAGGGAGTGTCCCTTCTGTATGAACACAAGTCGTCCGACGTTCTTCATCTATCACTGTGAGTCTTTGCAAGTTGTAGTCTCTTGGTATGTGCTTCTGCCTTGTATTCCAGCATGACTGTGTCGTTGTGAGTCTCCGTTGATGTTCTCTAGATCTTCCAAAGTTGATCTTCATAGTAGTCAAGCCAAGTACTCATAACCCATATTGAGTGATGGGTAAGTGTGTTCGTGCATGGGTTGAAAAAAGTATGTGCCTTGTGCACGGCCTTGTAATGCAGCCCTACGCATGCTTACTTGGAAAATACATTGGAAGAAGTATGGTGCAAAAATTGCGGGTCTTGAGCTAAGTGCTCAAGGGTATGCTGACGAAGAGGTTTCCTAAACTATCATGGTTATGGTGTTTCCAGAGTAAGGATACCTACCATGGCGAAGGTTGATGGATGTTTGCCTCTTCGTGTTGTACACTCGGCCTTTGGGATGGAACCTTGTTGATGAATGTCCATGTTGATTGTCCACTGATGAGATCTTTTGAGTGGTGGATCCCCTCTCCTCTTTTCAAAGCAACATTTGTCACTAACAATGTGCATTTCTGAGCTTGGGCTCATGCACGTTCACTTCCCTATATTGACACTCAGAGGAATATTGGACACGTGCCGGTTTCTAAGAGATTACCATGCTGATTGACATAGACCATTCACCAGTGCTACTGTTCCATACTGGTTCAGGAAATACTGAGCATTGAATTGCTTTATATTCCTTGGCAAGCAACATCGGGTAACTACACCAAGCTGAGTTTCACATATTCTCTTTAGCTCACCATATGCAGGAATCTTCTCCTCCAGAACAACCTTGTGCAGATATCTCCTTGGATGCTCTAGTACCTGAAGTAGTTAAGCATCCCTCAAGTTGCGGACCTTCAAGCTCTTCACTCCCACCATAGTAAGAGGAAACCATAGTTGTGGATGCCCTGCTCATGCTAAGTTCTTGACATTTATGGGATAAGGCAGCAATTAAATCATCTGCAAGCCAAGACACACTTCTATCCAAACTGATAAATGCCCAGTAATCGATGGTTCAATCTTCAACTAAGCATGACTCATTCATGTTCCATGAGCGAAACCTGGGAACAAGTTCTTCCTCGTTTTTTTTTTTTTTTTTTTTTTTTTTTTTTGTGGGAAGAATTATCACAAAACAAGAACACAAAAGTTAGTATCAATAGAAATGTTCGACATATGTCACTGTGCTCTTGTGCATGGGATTCTCAAGTGTGTCTATGCACGGCCGTGTAATGTGGCCCTAGATTAATGCATACTTTGGAAATGCATGACCTAAATGGTGCAAAAGACAGGGTTGTGCAAGGAGCACATGGTTGTTGCTCGTTCGAGGCTTTCGATGTTATTTGTGGAGGTTGATGCCGACCACCTAAATGGTGTAAAAGACAGGGTTGTGCAAGGAGCACATGGTTGTTGCTCGTTCGAGGCTTTCGATGTTATTTGTGGAGGTTGATCCCCGGCAACGGCGCCAAAATTTGGTGTAGCTCAAGCGTAAGCACCACCTCCTTTACTTGTCAATCCGCGGAGACGTGAGGACCGGTATGAAGACCACGAGCAAGTGAAGGCACAAGTGCGTGAGTGAAAGCACACAAACATGCACACACATACACACACACGCGCACAAAGTAAGATCAAAGAGAGGAACAATGGAAAGCTTAGATTGCAGAAGAGTTCTCTTACAAAAGTTATATTCTCTCACAAGCTAACCTCAAAAATGAGCTCTCTAGCTCTTTTTATAGTTTTTTGACTAGTTTTGGCCCTGTCCAGACCTAGTGTCCGGCCTAGTTAAAAATTAGGTTCCAGGGCTTATTTGAGGGCTCAAACGAAGTCTAAAAATTATGAAAATTGGTACGATGGTACTTCTAATACTCCTCAAGCTCGAGGACTCCTCGGCTTGAACAAAATGGAGTTACTAAAAATAGATAATGGTATTTACAATGGTTTCTAGTGATGAAAATCACTATTTTTGTAGGGGATTCTTGTGAAGATTTGACATACACTTCTTGGAGCTCCCTACTTGCTCCCTCTTCTTCTATGTCCACTTCTTTGATGTGCTTCCATGCTTTGTCCTTGACCTTGAGCTTCAACACTCCCCCCCCTCTCGAGTCTGTCGTCCCTGACAGACCCTTGTTGTAGTGGTTGTTCCAAGTAGTGCCTTGAGAGGGAGTGTCCCTTCTGTATGAACACAAGTCGTCCGACGTTCTTCATCTATCACTGTGAGTCTTTGCAAGTTGTAGTCTCTTGGTATGTGCTTCTGCCTTGTATTCCAGCATGACTGTGTCGTTGTGAGTCTCCGTTGATGTTCTCTAGATCTTCCAAAGTTGATCTTCATAGTAGTCAAGCCAAGTACTCATAACCCATATTGAGTGATGGGTAAGTGTGTTCGTGCATGGGTTGAAAAAAGTATGTGCCTTGTGCACGGCCTTGTAATGCAGCCCTACGCATGCTTACTTGGAAAATACATTGGAAGAAGTATGGTGCAAAAATTGCGGGTCTTGAGCTAAGTGCTCAAGGGTATGCTGACGAAGAGGTTTCCTAAACTATCATGGTTATGGTGTTTCCAGAGTAAGGATACCTACCATGGCGAAGGTTGATGGATGTTTGCCTCTTCGTGTTGTACACTCGGCCTTTGGGATGGAACCTTGTTGATGAATGTCCATGTTGATTGTCCACTGATGAGATCTTTTGAGTGGTGGATCCCCTCTCCTCTTTTCAAAGCAACATTTGTCACTAACAATGTGCATTTCTGAGCTTGGGCTCATGCACGTTCACTTCCCTATATTGACACTCAGAGGAATATTGGACACGTGCCGGTTTCTAAGAGATTACCATGCTGATTGACATAGACCATTCACCAGTGCTACTGTTCCATACTGGTTCAGGAAATACTGAGCATTGAATTGCTTTATATTCCTTGGCAAGCAACATCGGGTAACTACACCAAGCTGAGTTTCACATATTCTCTTTAGCTCACCATATGCAGGAATCTTCTCCTCCAGAACAACCTTGTGCAGATATCTCCTTGGATGCTCTAGTACCTGAAGTAGTTAAGCATCCCTCAAGTTGCGGACCTTCAAGCTCTTCACTCCCACCATAGTAAGAGGAAACCATAGTTGTGGATGCCCTGCTCATGCTAAGTTCTTGACATTTATGGGATAAGGCAGCAATTAAATCATCTGCAAGCCAAGACACACTTCTATCCAAACTGATAAATGCCCAGTAATCGATGGTTCAATCTTCAACTAAGCATGACTCATTCATGTTCCATGAGCGAAACCTGGGAACAAGTTCTTCCTCGTTTTTTTTTTTTTTTTTTTTTTTTTTTTTTGTGGGAAGAATTATCACAAAACAAGAACACAAAAGTTAGTATCAATAGAAATGTTCGACATATGTCACTGTGCTCTTGTGCATGGGATTCTCAAGTGTGTCTATGCACGGCCGTGTAATGTGGCCCTAGATTAATGCATACTTTGGAAATGCATGACCTAAATGGTGCAAAAGACAGGGTTGTGCAAGGAGCACATGGTTGTTGCTCGTTCGAGGCTTTCGATGTTATTTGTGGAGGTTGATGCCGACCTTGGTGGAGGTATCCATTGAGTCTCGAACTGATGTAATCCTCCTTATTGGAGTCCATTTTAGAACATCATTTGGCACTGTAGAGATCACTTCAACCGTCTTCCTCTTTGGATGCGTTCTAAACGGTGGTATCCAGTGTGGTTGGCGCTTTGGTTCGATGGAGGCTGCTTGTACTTTTGGCTTCCAAACCCATATCCTTTTTGCACGTCTTCCTACTTTTCTTGAAGAGCTGATTTGATCTTCTTTCGGTCTCTGTACGTGGTTCTTACCCTCTTCCCTTTTTGGCTTCTTGGGTGAGACCTTTCGCATGTGGGAGAACATAGGTTGTTGTGGATGTAAGAGCTTCTTAGGTACCCACATCTGTAATTGCCCTTGTTGAGCTGCAGCTAACTTCTTAGGCACCCAAACTTGTTGAATACCTTGTGATTGAGCTTGTCTGAGCTGCTTCCTTCGTCTTCTGGTCTGGTTGGTGTGCAAGGATGGGATTTGTGGGGGCAAGGCTGGTGGTTTCTCTCCTTTGCGTATCCATATCTGCTTCATGCTCGGAACTGCTTTTTTATCGAATGGTGTCTTTCTATTTGATGTAGCAGTTGTCGTGAACGGTTGTGTTTGCTTGTGTGGTGGACTCACTACTGTGGCTACTTGATTCTTTGGAGAAGAAGAAAGATCCACCCGCCTTCGAACCTGGTCTTCCACGATTGACTCCTTCTGCATCATAGAGCTTTTGACACATACAACATCTTCTTTCATATGATTAGTCTTGGAAGAACTAAGAGAGTGTGTGGTGCCATGATCTAGGAGCATGCGGTTCTCTAATTCTAATGTAATGCATTGTTCATGTACCCAAACTTGAAGAATTTGACTTCTTAGGTTTAAGTTAACTGCATGGTCATAGATCCAATCTTGACCCAAGACAAGTGGTTCTGTAAGGTTCTCATCTTGACATACTAGCGCTTTGACTTTCATTGGAACATCTTGAAGGTAGATGGGAAGTTCCACCTCGCCCAAACAAGGGGTTTCCACACCTCCCAATCCTATGAGATAAGCTTCTATGGGATTGATGTTCAACCCCAAGTCTTGGCAGTAGGAAAGTTTAACTGCACTACTTGCTGCACCTGAGTCAATCAATGCTTTCACCGTCCTTGCACCCTTCCCTTGTCCTATCTCTATGGTCACAAAGGGTCTTCGGTCAATGACCTGAGAAGTCGCAATGCCTGACTTTTGACACATATCCATGTGATATTTTGGGGCTTTTGAGTTAACATCTAGGCCTAATCACCTTAACTTATTTTGCCTAATACGCTCTCTGGCCTCTTCCTGTGCTTCTTCTCTCACTCTTAACTCTTCTTCTTTTCGCTTCTTCGCAGTGTTGAGTCTCATTAGCATATCCTCAGTAAGAGGTTCTTGATATAGCTTGACTCTACAGCCACTAATATAGTTTGGCAAGATATCTCCTTCTAGAGTGGCCAACTGAACTGCACCACTAGTGGAAATTCTATTAATGATCATGGGTCCATATCCTCTTTTTTCCAACTTACGGGCATGTTGTTTTAGTGTGTATACCAACACTAGATCTCCCTCTTTCAATCCCTTATCCTTGATGTGTGCATCAAAGTATGCCTTTTGCCTCTTCTTTGCAGCGTAGATGCCTGCTGCCGCACGTAGCCTCGTTTCACCCAAGCGTTCGAGATCAAAGATCCGAGAGGACAATTCATGCCCATTCCACTCATACTCTTGTGCTACTTTTAAGGCAGGGATTAAGAAATCTAATGGTAGCACAGCGTTCTGTCCGAAGACCATTTGAAATGGGGTGGCGTTGAGTACAGTTTTGTAGGCAACTCGATAAGCCCAAACAGCATGATGAAGTTGTTTGTCCCAATCAGAGTGTTTATTATTCACCAGTTTTGTCAATACGTTACAGAGGATCTTATTGGTACTCTCGGCTTGTCCGTTGGCTTGTGGATGATAGGGGGCGGATTTCTTATGTATCACCAAGAATTCTTGGAGAAGACTTTCAATGACTTCATTCAAGAAGTGTGTGCCTCTATCGCTCACCAACTCTATTGGTAGTCCATATCTCGTGAACACATTCTCGAATAAGAACTTAGCCGTAGTCTGAGCATCATTCTTTGTTGTGGCTTTGACTTCTACCCACTTGGTAAGGTAATCTGTGGCTACAATAATATACTCTGCATGGGAGTTTCTAGCAGGGGGATTAATAGGACCTATGAAGTCTATGCCCCACTTGGAAAATGCACGCCCTCCCATCATTGGCCTCAAAGGCATCTCGTCTTTTCGAACTGGATATTGTGCACGTTGGCATGTGTCACATTTCTTCACATAGGTATGTGCATCCATATGAAGAGTGGGCCACCAAAGTCCTGAGAATAGAATGGTCTTAATCACTCGGTCAGGACCAAAATGTCCACCTGCAACACCACTGTGTGCAGTCTCTAAGACCCTTAAATAGTCTGATTCATGAACGCACAGTCTTAAGTAACCATCTTTACCTCTCCGGTATAGGTTCTCTCCTACTAAGGCATAGCCTTGAGCCTCTTGCTCCATATTTCGTCTTCTTGCTAGACTGGCCTCTTTGGGTAATCTTCCCGATCTCATAAACTCTACCAATGGAGCACTCCAATCTGGAATTAATGATACTTGATAAAGGGTCGCATGCTCCACTGGTGGTCTCTCTCTGCACATTGGACAATTCTTGATCCACTCATTTATTTCTTTGTCCATGCTAGGCCAATACACTCCTAAACGTTTCAAATTCTGCAATGTTCGTTGTTTAGAATAGTGATTTCCTAGCAATCCCTCATGAGCTTGCTGCAACCAACTACTATGTTCATCATCCTCGACACAACAAGCTAATACACCCTCAGTATCTTGTTTGTACATGCTTCTTGCCAATATGTGATATTTTTGTGATTTTACAATTTCTTCTTGTGATGTTTTCACATTCTTATTTGCAGGGCCGAAGGTTAGGACTGGTACCAACTTATTTGCCCATTTAGGAACAACTTCCAAATTGAACAAATAAGCGTCAGGTAGTTCATCAGACACTCCTTGTGGTGACTCTCCTGAAGTAATGCGAGAAAGGTGATCTGCCCGAAGGTGGGTTCTACCTTTCCTGACAACAACTTCAAAGTCATACTCCATTAGTAAGAGGAACCATCTTACTAAGCGTCCAGTATTGCAAGGTTTATTGACCAAATATAACAAAGCTTGATGATCAGTGAAAAACTTGAACTTGTTGGCCAATAAATAGTGTCTAAACTTCTTTACAGCATATACCATGCCTAACCCTTCTCGCTCGGTTGTGGTATAATTTCTTTCGGCTGGGTTTAGTTGTCTACTAGCATATGCTATGGGCAAATCTAAATTCCCTTCACCGGTGGGTTGTGCTAGCACACATCCTATGGCATGATTGGATGCATCCACATGGACATGGAATGGCTTATTCCAATCAGGAGTGGTCAATATTGGTGCTGTGCACAAACGTTTCTTCAGTTCATTGAAAGAATTCTCGCATTCGTCGTTCCACTCAAAATTAGACAACAAGGCATAAAGGGGTCTAGCTATGATCGCGTACATGTGGATAAACCTACGGTAATATCCACAATGGCCCATAAAGGCTTGTACCTCTTTAACATTCCTTGGCCTTGGCAGCTCCGCTATGGCTCGTACCTTATCTTCATCCGTTGAGATTCCATTCTTAGAAACAATATGACCGAGGATTTTACCTTGACGCACCATGAACACACACTTTTCTGGGTTCAGACACACTCGATATTCTCTACACTTGTTGAAGATCTGTCTGAGCTCAAGGATGTGAAATCTTCTTTCTTGGGAATGAGCACATAAATCATCCACATACACTTCTAAGCTCTTTCGTAAGAACTCTTTGAAGACATGACACATGAGCCTTTGGAATGTTGCAGGTGCATTGGTGAGCCCAAATGGCATCACACGAAATGCAAAGATTCCCCATTCGGTGGCAAAAGCCGTCTTGTGTTGATCTTCTGGGGCAATGGCTACTTGGTTGTAACCTGAAAATCCATCAAGGAAGCTATAAACTTCCTTGCCTGCAACACGCTCCAAAAGGTGTTCTGTGATTGGAAGTGGATAACTATCTCTAATCGTAGCGGCATTAACTTTTTTGTGGTTAATACACACTCGCAACTTCCCGTTCTTCTTGGGTACCACAACAATGGGGGACACCCATTCGGTATGCTCAATCTCATAGATGAATCCGACTTCAATCAACCTATCAATTTCTTCTTTTATTTTTGCTGCATAGGTATCATTATATGTGTAGGGCTTCTGTTTGGTGGGCTTAGCATCAGCAGTCATGGGGATAGTATGAGAGCAAATTCTTGGATCTACCCCTTTCAAGTCTCTATAGTGCCATGCAAACACATCCCTATATTCCCTTAATAGAGCTATGAGCTCCATTTCTTCTCTTGCACTTAGGTCATCTCCTATATATGTGCATCTCTCTTCGTTCTCTTCAATGGTCACAACAATCTTCTTGGTCTTTTCTTTATTATCATATGATTCTCCTATGATGGCCTCTCTCTTAGGCATTCGTACCAAAATTTTGCGGTCGTCAACTTCATATTTCTTGAAGTTTTCTGGTACTTCAAACAATGATTCCTCCTTTTCTTGTTTCACTGCTTTTCTTTTCTTTTTCTTTTGACTACTCTCACTTCCATCCTTTGAGTTTACTGTTTTAATACTTGTGAGAGGTTCTTCTTCTTTCTGGGTGAACACTCCTATATCTTCTAGATAGTGCTGCTCTGAGTTAAAGCAACTATCCATCACAATAGACTCCAGATCATCGTCATTCTCTTCTTCTTCTATGACATCACTAGGGTCACATTCTTCTAGCAAGGGTTGACACATGAACACTGAGATATCATAACCCTCCTCATCACAATGAGGTGTCCACTGTTCCTCATTGACAGCAATGTCCATGGTGGCTAAGATTTCTGGCCAGCCATGAGGCTCAAACTCCTCATCTGGAAAGATCATCGGTGTGTAGGCTGGGTCTCTAACTGATCTATCTCCTAGTGAAGTTCCTTCTTCCCTTGCCTTTAAACGTTTTTCCTCTTCCTTTGCGACTTTGCACATCCACAAATGAGTATCTTCATGCAGCCATGATGGATCAGGTGAACTTTCAGAATGCACAGAGATGGAATCTTCTTTCACTTTGTGGATAGAATTCCACTATAGGGGTGGTACATCTCTGAAGGTGTAATCCTTCAAATTGACCTTGGTGGTAACCCCTAAGTGCTGCAAGTACAAGGAGTTAGTTCCCCAATCCTGTACTATTTGCAATTGTCGTAGGAAGGGTCTTCCTAGGATCATCTCATAGACATTATTTTTCTCAAAGTCACATATAGCAAATGTGTGCTCAAACTCTACACCACAAGTGGTTAGAGTGATCCCTTCTAACAATCCTAGAGGTCTTTCAAAATGACCATCAGCCATTTTGAAGCTTCATTCTAGTTGGTCTTAATGTGGGCTTGCCCCATTGCTTCCACAAGGAGGTGGTCGCAATAGCAACACCAGCACCTGAATCTATGATTGCTTTGGTTGTGTAACCTTGGTAGGTGATTGGAAGATAAGTATTACCTTCTTCACCCTCACACATGTCCCCTATTTTGTCTAGAGGTATCTCTGGTACCCTTTGCTTAGAGCCTGCTTTTGGCATGTTGGAATCAAGTTCTGGGACCTGATCCTTCACATGATTCCATAACTCAGGTTTTGCTTTGAGCAGCTCTTCTACAGTGAGATGACACTGAACCTTAGTGTTCTTCACGACATCCGTGTTCCTTGGAACCACTGAGTCTTCATTTCTTACTAGTATTGTGGGAGCTCTAATCTGGAGTGATTCAGATTCCCATGGGCCTGGAAATTGAGGCAGTTCTTCTAAGGTATTAGATTCAAAATCTAATCTTTCGTCTTCTTGTTCTGCTTCATCTTCGTAAATAGATGGAATGTCTTGGGGAAATTGATCATGAAGATCATCAATCTCAGGAATAGGAGGGGAATTACCCTTCTCCTTGGCCCATTTCTCCTCTTGTATTTCCCGCAAGAACTCTTGAGAGTACTGTTGAATAGAAGGAGGTATTCCAGCATCCGTGGAATTAGGAACATAAGCTCCCCTTGGTGGTGAGCTTCCTCTTTCAATAACTGGTTGAGCCTGTGGAGGTAGAGAAACTTGTGGTTTGTTTACCAACTGCTCTAATTGTTCTAGTAAGCCCTGGAAATGCAAATCCGATTTGATAGAGTTTGTCTGATTGAACTTTTGACTAGTCTCAAGTATGGCTTGAGCTTGTTCTACCATTTTCATGCACATTTTCATCCGTTCAATCTCTAAATCCGCTCTAGGGTAACTCTTGTCTAGGTTTGCCGCGGTAGGCCCTTCTTGAAGTCGAGCCTGGTAGGCCTTGAACATCATGTCCAAGCCTTCTGGGGTTGGATCTGCAAGAACAGACCCTGGTTGCGGTCTATTTACAATGGGTGGTGGGGTGGGATGAGGTGGAGTGGATGGAGTTTCGGCATGCGAGGGGCTTTGAGATGCAATGTCTTCTATTTTTGTTTTCGCTTCTTTTAAGCTTTCTTCTAGTTCCGATAACTTTTTATTCCACTTGCGATTGGCCTTCTCTCTGGTATCCTTCCATGTTCTTGTTTTCCTCTTACTAGGCTCTCCCGATTCACTCGACTCTGATGGTTCTACTGGTTTATCCTGTTTTAAGGCTTGTGCTCTAGTGACAGCTTGTATAGGAGCCACATTGCTACTACTTGAACTTGAATCTGCCACTAAGCCTACCACATTAATGGGTGTAATCTTGGGTGCACAAGAGGGGTTTCTTGGACAATCTCTGGGGAGATGGTCTTTGCCACAATCAGGACAAAAAGCCTGTATTGTGATAGCATGTCCTTGACTCGGAGATGGTGGGTGGGGACAGTCACGAATGAAATGGTCACCATGACATCTGAAACAAGATCCTCTAGGGGCTTGTGGTCTCATTTGTCTCAACTGGGGCCTAGGGTTAGGATTTGTGTACATGACATTGGAGTATTCTGGCTCCCAATTTTGCTCCATAGGTGGTGCCTCATATTGATACGAGTAAATCTCACTATGTTCAGGTGACTCTGTGTAATAAGCATGTGGACTACCTTCATGGGAGTAGTCTGAACTATGGGCATGAGAGTCATTATCTGGTATCAATGGGGTTAGTGGCACCAAAGCTCTATTTGGATTTTCCTCTCCCACAGCATACTTGACTGGAATCACGTTGGCTGGAGCTGGTGGTTGGTTTCCCAAGACAGGTTGTGGCCTATATGGTGCCTGATATTGCTGCTGGTATTGAGGTTGATATTGTTGTGGCCTATAATATGGCTGTTGGTACTGATTCTGATACCTACCCTGCTGGTAAGGTTGCTGATAATTTTGTCTAACAGCCTGCCTGTTATAGGGACAATCTTGGGCCGTATGATTTGTGTATTTTCTCTCAATGGTGCAATATAGAGCATTAGGGTTTCCTTGGGGTTGAGTCGTCAACGGGCAACCATTAGCCATGTGATCTCCTCCACATGCATAACATCGCTTCACTGGGGTGACCCTTGGCATTTGTCTATTTTGAACTCCTAGCTTTTTGGCCACCTGCTCAGCTATCTCATCTATCTCAGTGGAGGCTCTAGAGGTATGACTTGTAGAACTATCAGAGTCCTTATAGAGTTTGGATAGTCCTAACTCCTCACCCAAGTTGTCTTCTATGTCAATGCACATCCGTATACACTCTTCTATGGATCTAGGCTCTTTCAAGTATACATATGACCTTAATTTTGTGCTCAATAGGCCATCTAAAAACAGTGCCACTTGTTTGGCTGATGTGGGTAATTCTGGTACAGGGCATCTTTCCAAGTACTGTCTAAACCTTCTTCCTGCAAGTCGCACTGTTTCTTGGGGTGTCTGCTTGAAGCTGTGGATCAAGGATGATGTGTTATGTCTGATACCACTCTTGGAAAATTCTACAATGAATTCTTCTAGAAGCTGACCTATCTCTCTATAGTTGCGACTGTTTAGAGGTTGAAACCAAGCTAAGGCAGTCCCCTTAAGAGTCAAACCAAATGCCTCGAACTGGGTGAACAAGTCTTCAACCTGTTCAGCTCTTAGCACTTGTTTGAACTCCGCCACATGATCATAAGGATCTCCAAATCCATCAAAGTAGTTCTTCATTGTCTTAACCACTTGAGAGGGTCTAAGGGTTCTTGAGTGCTCTCTTGGTCTAAGCAATGGGAAATCATGATCGTCTCTTTGTTGCCTATGTGCTTGATATCTCTCTCTTTCAGGTCTTTCATTTTCAAATCCTGACCTATTCCTGCCCACTGTGTGTGCAAAACTTACCTCCGGTCTCTCTCTAGTTCTTTCTCTCTGGGCTTCCTGAGCTTGGGATGACCCTACTCCTTGGAGGCCGTAGGAAACATTGGATCTTGGTGGGGGGAAAATCAATTCATTCTTCCAAGTATATGCATGTCTATCATGTCCTGTTACCAAGAAAATTTTCTCTGACGTGTTATCTAGGTAGACAACTTTGCCTGGTATCTCTGGATCCTTGAACTCGTAGATGATGACTATGCCCAATTGGCTAGGTTGTTCTGGCTTGAATCTCCAAAAGGCTTCCTCTGTTTCTCTATTCAAAAATAGTTCTATGCTTTTGTTGTCTTGAGGGATCCAGTCGGGAGTGATCACTCGGGTCAAAACTGACTTGCCTCTAGGAGTCTGGGGTCCTTGTCCTATATTTCCTTGTTCTAGGTCTCCTATCTCATTCTCATGAATGATATTTCCGAACTCATCGGTCCTATCTGGTTGGTTGGTAACCACATACATGGTTCCTTCCTTATCAATGTATGAACCCTCTTCGAACTTGACCACCGGGTATTCAAGTCCAAAGGATTGATCTGGATTTTTGAGTTGGACCACTGATCGCCTCAGACCATCCTCATAGATGCGAGCACCTAATTGGTTGGTCCGAATATATTCCAACTGTGTCTTATAGGGACCTTCCGGTGTTTGTAGATGGGCAGTCCCTGAGCCACCTGCAGGTTTTCCCATGCTAAAAGACATTTCTGAATCACTTGTGTCTGAACTTAGTAAAAGATGACCACTTAGTTGTTGTGCCCAAGACTTGGATGTATGGTTGACACTAGCCTCAGAAGATCTAATGCTTTGTTTATCCTTACCTAAGTGTCTACCAGATCTCAGGTTCATAAGCTTTAGTCAAGAGTCCAAAATTTCCCCTTGGTATGGTTCAAAATTCTTTGGAGTCCCCTTGGTTCCCTAGTCCCACCTGAGGGTCAACTTCAAATTATCCTATCTCAAAATCAACGCATTATTCTTGAAAAAAACAGTTGAGATCGTGTAGGGTTTGAAACGAGCTTTCCAACAAGCTATAGAGCTCAAAAAATGGACTTTGGATGAAAAAGTCATGCCAAATCAGGCTCCTGGGGGTCAAAACAGGCAAACAGGATCTTTGGAGAAAATCGCGATTTTGTGATCTTTCTGAAAATCGCGATGCTGTGAAGTCAAAAAAATCGCGATGTTGAGCACAAAATCGTGTTTTTGAAAATCGCGATTTTGAGCAGAAAATCGTGATTTGAAAATCGCGATGTTGATCACAAAATCGTGTTTCTGAAAGTCGCGATGTTGAGCAGAAAATCGTGATTTGAAAATCGCGATGTTGATCACAAAATCGTGTTTCTGAAAGTCGCGATGTTGAGCAGAAAATCGTGATTTGAAAATCGCGATGTTGATCACAAAATCGTGTTTCTGAAAATCGCGATGTTGAGCAGAAAATCGTGATTTGAAAATCGCGATGTTGATCACAAAATCGTGTTTCAGAGAATCGCGATGTTGATCACAAAATCGTGTTTCTGAAAATCGCGATTTTGACTCAGAGAATCGTGATTCACAAAATCGTGTTTTTGACTGAAAATCGTGTTTTCTCAGAATCGTGTTTTTGACATGAAAATCGCGATTTTGAGCAGAAAATCGTGAATTGAAAATCGCGATTTTGAGCAAAAATTCGTGTTTTCTCAAAATCGTGTTTTTGACTTGAAAATCGCGATTTTGTCCCACAGAATCGTGTTTTTCTCAAAATCGTATTTTTGGCTGAAAATCGTGATTTGTGAGAATCGCGATTTTCAGCAGAGAGTCGTGTTTTTCATAAAATCGTGTTTTTTGCTGAAAATCGTGATTGGTGAGAATCGCGATTTTGAGCAGAGAATCGTGTTTTTTGAGAATCGCGATTTTTTTCAACCAACTTTTAGGCGGGAAAACTGAAAATCGTGATTTTTCAAAAAATTTTGAATTTTCACAGAATCGCGATTTTCATCACAGAATCGCGTTTTTTGGCGGGAAATTCAAATTTCTGAGCGCCGGCTATGGCGAGCTCCGTATGAGCAGAAAATGATGAAAAAAATGCAGCGCTTGCTCTCCCTTGCACTTCCTAACTCCTTCCCACACAATAATGCATGAAAAATGGTATGAAAATGGTGAAAATGCACTAAAAAACAAGAAATTTCTATGAAGAAGAAGATGGAAGAAGGTGGAGATGATGATGATGATGAAGATGAAGAGGAAAAAACAGAAAATGAACTGAAATGATAGTTTTTTTTACCTTCCAACGTCGCAAATCTACGATCTTACCATCACAACGCTCGTCCTCGAAGCTCTCTCCCCGGCAACGGCGCCAAAATTTGGTGTAGCTCAAGCGTAAGCACCACCTCCTTTACTTGTCAATCCGCGGAGACGTGAGGACCGGTATGAAGACCACGAGCAAGTGAAGGCACAAGTGCGTGAGTGAAAGCACACAAACATGCACACACATACACACACACGCGCACAAAGTAAGATCAAAGAGAGGAACAATGGAAAGCTTAGATTGCAGAAGAGTTCTCTTACAAAAGTTATATTCTCTCACAAGCTAACCTCAAAAATGAGCTCTCTAGCTCTTTTTATAGTTTTTTGACTAGTTTTGGCCCTGTCCAGAGCTAGTGTCCGGCCTAGTTAAAAATTAGGTTCCAGGGCTTATTTGAGGGCTCAAACGAAGTCTAAAAATTATGAAAATTGGTACGATGGTACTTCTAATACTCCTCAAGCTCGAGGACTCCTCGGCTTGAACAAAATGGAGTTACTAAAAATAGATAATGGTATTTACAATGGTTTCTAGTGATGAAAATCACTATTTTTGTAGGGGATTCTTGTGAAGATTTGACATACACTTCTTGGAGCTCCCTACTTGCTCCCTCTTCTTCTATGTCCACTTCTTTGATGTGCTTCCATGCTTTGTCCTTGACCTTGAGCTTCAACACTAACCACTTCACACACAGCAATATACTAATGCTCGAGAACTCTATCAAGAATCTGTTACACTTACAATCTTACAGTACGCAATCAAACTCTTCCAAAGTTACCGAACACATACTAGTCAATACACCCCTCAGCGTTCAGCGCAAGAACTAGTCAGTACCGTAATGCAGAATTACTTGATTAACTCAAAAACTGTCCGAACACAAACTACTATAACAATAGAGACAATAACAGTGACTTAGGCTTTACCGAACAGGTGTAGACAATCAACCAGAACCAAAGACAGAGAAAGACTTCAAATTATCAAACACATAGTACTGAATGTAGATTCCTACACCGATTAAGACTGGCTCAGTAATCAGCGTACCATATCAGAACTAACGTAACACAACTCGCAGTCATAACCTTTACGGGACAAAGATTCCGTACTCAACATAAGACGAACCTTACTGTAACTTAATCTTTACCGTACAATAGTGGATCTTCAACACAGAAGACAACCACAATACAGCTCAAAGTTCCCAAACACACTACAGTTACTACATAGACTTCACCGACTAGACAGAGATTCACCAACCGAACATGTATTGATAACCACAAGGCAGAGATGAGAACAAGGTACTCAAAATGACGCAAACACACACCACAATAACGTGCAGATCAATCACCCAGACAGACATTCTGGTGATCCTATCGATCGTCACCGAGCACCTCTTTTTCATTCATTTATATAAAGATACAAACATCTTTGTAACAACCTTTCGTACATGCGGACTAGAAAAGATTTAGTTTTTTACAACTGCCAATCCGGCGGCCGACTAACAGACAAGATTTTCTCAATGGAGGAAGAACAAGAGTTAATACGACTCATACGAGAATACAGGGATGTCTTTGCTTGGACATACAAGGATTTGAAAGGAGTAGATCCTTCTATTTGTGGCCATAGAATCCCTATGACATCTGAAGCCAAACCTTCCAAACAAACGCCATACACCTATAACGACGTTTACTCAAAAAAGATTAAGGATGAAATAGATAAGTTGTTAGATGTTGAGTTCATTTATGAGATCAAACACACGGAATGGGTGTCATCTTTGGTGGTCGTGCCGAAAAAGAATGGCAAAATCAAGGGTATGATTTAATTTGAAAAAAGTAAATGCTGCCACCATAAGAGATAGTTACCCATTACCCATCACTGATCATCTTTTGGAAAGAGTGGCAGGAAAGGAAGTTTATAGTTTTTTAGACGGCTTTTTGGGGTATAATCAAGGTAGTGATTGCTCCTGAGGACCAACATAAAACAACCTTTGCAATTGAATGGGGAGTATACGCTTTTAGGGTTATGCCTTTTGGTCTAACCAATGCCCCAACCACTTTCCAAATATTGATGTGCCATGTATTTGAGGAGTTCTTTAGAAAGAGCATGGAGGTATATGTGGATGATTTATGCACTTATTCAGCCATACGACCAGAACATATCCCTGAGCTAGGAAAGATTTTTGCCAAATGTCGACAATATAGAGTATCCTCAATCCAGAAAAGTGCGTCTTCATGGTTCGACAAGGAAATATATTAGGACACTTTGTCTCTAAAAATGGAATTTTAGTGGATGAAGACAAAATCAAAGTGATTCTGGATTTGCCGAGACCAAAGACTGCGGAAGAAGTACAAGCATTTATGGGACATTGCGAATACTACCAAAGATTTATGCACATGTATGCCATAATTTCTAGACCTCTTTATGCATTATTGTCTCAGTTTAATTGGACAGAAGAATGTGAAAAGGCCTTCAACGAATTAAAGAGTCGATTAAGCTTAGCACCAATCCTTCGAGTACCTGATTGGAACAAACCATTTCACATTCACGTGGATGCTTCCAAGTTTGCCATTGGTTGCATCTTAGCTCAACCCGCGGAACAGGAAAATTAGACCACCCTATAGCCTATGCCAGTAGACAATTGAATCAAGCGGAGCGCAATTATACCATGACTGAGAGAGAGGGTTTAGGGATGGTGTACACAGTGAAGAAGTTTTGACACTACCTTTTGACAAACAAATTCAAATTCTTCATCGATCATCAAGCTCTACTGTACTTAGTCAATAAACCTTGTAATACGGGATGACTAGTATGATGGTTTCTATTGTTGATGGAATTTGATTTTGAAGTAGTAGTCAAGAAAGGGAATACACACATCAGAGCATATCACTTATCAAGAATGACACATGGAGAACCCCCCACAAGAGTACCTGATGATTTGCCAGACACTTACCTGTTTAATCTCGAAGTATGTCCCCAATGGGCAGAAAAGTTGATCCCTATACTCACATATGGACCTAAACATGGGATCTCACCAAACAGAAACCAAGACTTATGGAAAACTAAAAACCTTCATATCATTGCTGGAAGTTTATATCACCAAGACTCTAGTGGATTACTCATGAGATGCGTGGAAGAAGAGGAACAAGAAATGTGGCTTCAAAAGGCACATGTAAATCAATGGAAAACTCATTTAAACGCGAACGAAACATGGCAAACACTGAAGAGATTAGGCATATATTGGCCAACCATGCACAGGGATACACATAACTATGTATCAGCCTGCCCAACTTGTCAAGAACGAAATCCAGAAGAGAGCTCTACTCTATGCTATTCCACAATGGCACCAAGATGGAGTATGCCTCTGGTAAAGTTCTTGAAGACCCAAGAGTACCCAGAAGGAGCCACTCTAGCAAGGAAACGTGCACTCATAGAACAAAGCAAAGACTATGCTCTTATAGGTAAAAAACTTTTCAAGCGAGGAAGAGGCAATCATTTATGAATGTGCATTCATGAAGACGAATATCTTACTATTCTACAGATGGCACATACAGGAGCTGTAGGAGGACATTTTTCTGCAGATAAAACGAAAAAAATGATTCTCTTTGCAGGAATGTGGTGGCCAACCCTACATCAAGATGCAGCCACATATGTTCAACGATGTGATACATGCCAACGAACAAAATATCCAATTAGAAGAGATGAAATGCTGCTGAATACCATGATGAGTGCCAGAGCCTTTACTAAATGGGGAATAGACTTCATAGGACCTATTAGTCCACCAGCTAAAGGATCACATGCCGAGTACATAATTGTAGCCACATACTATTTGACCAAATGGGTTGAAGCCAAAGCAACCAAGAACGATGTGAGGACTACGACCAAGTTTCTTTTTGAGAACATATTCACTAGATTTGGATTGCCTATAGAAATTGTGGGTCATAGAGGCACACACTTTGTGAATGAAGTGATAGAAGCCCTACTAAATGAATTCTTAGTAATTCATAAGAAATCAGCCCCTTATCACCCACAAGCCAATGGACAGGCCGAAAGTTCACACAAAATCTTGTGCACAGTCCTCACTAAAATTGTTAACAATGGTAGATCTGATTGGGATAAGCAATTACATCATGCTTTATGGGCGTTCAGAGTAGCTTACAAAACAGCCATAGGAACTACTCCTTTTAACTTAGTGTACGGACATAATACTATCTTTCCAATCGATTTCTTGGTACCCACTCTCAGAGTAGCTACAACTTATGAGTGGACTGGACATGAACTATCGGCTCAATTGGATCAAATAGAAAAGTTACACGAAACTAGGTTACAAGCGGTAGTAGGGATTTATGCTGCTAAAAGGCGACGGAAGGCATATTTTGATGCTCATATTAAAGATAAAAACTTAAAGGAAGGAGATTTAGTTTTGGTCTATACTTTGAAGCAGCATGCAAAGAAACTGCAAAAAAGAGGATATGGCCCATTGATCATCACTCGTATATCTACCAGCAGAGCCATCAGCTTAGCAACCCTAGATGGAGAAGTACTACCAAATTATATTAGTGGTTGCCAGGTGAAAAAATATTTAGAGCCATTGACAGAAGAGATAATGTCATGACTAATAATGGGTAAGAATAGGCGCATAGAGGAAGAAAGAATATGAGAGGAAGCTAGAAAAGAAGCGGTAGAGTGAATCAGGAAACGAAAAGAGTGGATGAGAGAGAGAGAGAGACAAGAGATATCGACAAGGAGAAGAACTCATCCCAATGGCTAACTTTAGAGCCACTGAAAACCTAGGTCAGCAAATGATGCAACCTTATTTGAATTTGGGTGCTGGAACAAAGGAATACTACTTACTGGATGCTCTCATTGACACAGGAGCAAGCATAAGTTGTATCAAGTATTCTTTGACTCAGAAACTCAAGGAAGAATTACACCCATCTAAGGCATAGCTGATTGGAATAGGAGGAAAAATTACTAAATGCATCGGTGAGATTACCTTACCTCTACATCTCGGAAACAACATGATGGAACAAAAACTCTTAGTATGCCATGATCAAGACTTATTAGAAGAGCTTGTGTTAGGAAAAGATTGGATATATGAATATGCAGTGAGTATTCAATTGGCTCTAGGATACATCTCTGCTAAGATATGACCTCGTGAGGTATTCAGCATGTTAGATGAACGACCAATCAAAGTCATGTGTATAGACTCGAGAGATCACTCAAACAAGCACAATGATGAATGCATGTTCACTCACACTATGGAAACCTCACCATCAAGTACTTCATGTGAGAATGCATCGAATCTCGCTTTCACACAATCTTCTAAGCTAGTAAGTCACATGATGAGTGTCTTATTCAACCAAAGCCTCAGTGAGGAACCAAGCACAAAGGATAGTAGTCAGCACGACCGTAAAAAACTTGCGCACATAAGGATATACCCCATCCCTTACACTAGACAGGCTTGGATTAGAAAAGATCAATTGACAGCATATCTTCAACAACAGAACTACTATTGACATCAGATACCACAACAAAATAAGAATACAAGTCACTTTGGATGCACAGGTTCACAAAGGATTACTAGATTTTGGATTCAAAAGAAGGTGATAGCCGCACAGCCAACCCAAACGCAAATATGGATTCCCAAGTCAAGTGCCCAAGTGACAATCATCAACAAGGATGAGTCAAGACAAAAGGGGAATCAGTACAATCTAAAGGCGAAACAACAGAAGACGAACAACTATAGAACAGAGCCGGAGCTTACAGGTGCAACAAAAATCATTCAACGATTCGAACGACATACGACGCAAAAGCACAACATGAGAAGCACTACATTCACTAGGAATGTTGGGAATACAATCTATCCTAATGAAGTAAAGTAGATTTGGATGCCGACAGTCAAGACAATCTGTACACATCAACCAAGTAATTCGAGTTGCACACATTTGGAGTCACAAGAATCCAAAGTATGCATAATAGGGCCACATTACAAGGCCAAGCATTCGGCACATTCTTCCTCTACTTCAGGATAGTGAAGCACATTTCCCTCTTGGGGAATAGGTGAGCACTTGTACATAATCCAAGAGAAAATAACTAATGATTCAATAACCGCTTCGGCTATGACCTAACTTTTCTGTTTTTCTTTCAGACAAAACATAAAAATATATAAAAGTATGAAAAATTCCAGGTATTACCCTTCTCACACCCACTGGGAAGGGACGACACAATTCACTCAGAGAGTTGCCAAACTAATGAAGGATAAGTGAAGGATGATTCTTGATACCAGTTTGCCACTAATTAGTGGTATGTATTGAGTGCAGATGGCTTCCTCTAATTCCGAAGCTATGCCAGAGGAAGAGGTCCTACTTCTTCCTTGGAATCAATCACGAAGGCAAGAGGTCATTGGTTTCTGGATGATCAACCAGTGTCTGAGCTTCTTTTTATGGCCACCATTAAGATCATGGATAGGGATCACTACTTTCCTATCATGTCACAAGGTTCAAGACTATCATACAAGGATCACCTCCCATGATAGATGTATGGACAAGGGCTGGTATTGGTGCATTCTTAAGACTTCCAATATATTTGCCAGATTTCCAGAGATGCACACATGTTATGAATACACTACAATCTGCATCAGATAAGCCATCAGTCCCTGAAGCAAGAGTGCTTGACAAAGTTGGTAAATGGAAAAAAATTCGATTCACTCATGAGCTAATCAACAGAGCTTTTGGATGGAGCCAAGATGGTATTACTAATGTCAAGGATGAATGTCACGATCCAAAAAAGAAAACCTTTTTGGAAATCAACAGAACCGACATCGAAGACTCTGTTCGCTTAGTGCACCAACATTTTTGCTTTCCTAGTATGCATAGATATACAACACCTCAAAAAATTGTTGTGCAATTACTTTCACATGCTATGAGACAAGTGGGAAATCAAGTAAACATGACTCCATATATTCAAGACCGCCTATTTGAAGCAAAGAAAAAGTGGGGTCAGAAAAAAAGTTCTTGAATGGAAGTTTGGCATTGACCTTGCTCATCTATGAGGCACTTGGAATGAAGGAGTGCTTACGGTTGATGCCAACTTCAACAAAAATAAAAAAATACGCAAAATCAACAACGATTCCAAAGAAAAATAAAAGAATCATCTCTATTGAAGAAGTGGGAACCAGTTCAAAAAAACCTATGAGAGGAACTAAACGCATTAGAGAGGAAGAAGCTCAAGAGATACCACAATCGAAGAGGACCCACACATTGCCAAAGATTCCTTTGACACAGTAGCCAATCACAAAAAGAGACCTCTCAGCAGCACTAGAGGAGACACACACACATATATATATATATGTAGGGGCAAGTAAACTTGAATATTCAAGGTAATCAATATAGACAAGCCAACCAAGGAAAGAAACAAAAGGACAAAGAACAGACCCCAGAACAAACTGCCAGATATAAATAATTGGGATTAGAAGATTCGAGCTCAAATAAAGAATCCAGCCTTGAAAAAGACACTTTAGACACTGACATAAGGACAGAAACGAACAATGAAGAATGGACAGAGATCAATCAGATCGAAGTTACACCTGACAATCAACAGTTACAGGCAAAGAGCCTAGAAGCATCCACTGAACCAGCACACGTTATTCAATTGAACGATTAGTCCAGAATCAACATTAAGGAAGCTCCAATCACAAATAAAGATGTAGTGCAACCGGTAAAAGAGGAAATGCCAACACACATGGACCAAGAAGACAAGCTACAACAAAATAAGGAAAAAATTGTGATTGAAGTGCCTGATGATACACCACAAGGAAAGATTGACCATAGGGAGGCTGAGCCACGGATACAACTCCACATTAGGTAGCCCCATGATAATACATTACATGTGGCACAAGGAAAAGATGTTACAACAGGTCAAGAACCTAACATCCCTACCACATGGTTAAATGTTGATGTTACTCAAGTAAAACTTGTCGTCAAGAAAATGATACAAACGGCCATGGACACACAACAACAAATGATGGAAACAGATGCGGATTATGACAAGGTCATGCGGGAAAAGAATCAATTTCAAGTAATGAGTGAGCAATTGTCTGTAGAACTCATTCAGGCCCAACAAGAGATTTCAGCCAAGAACACGAAGATAATGGCAGTTAAAGAACAATGTAATACATTGATGAAGCAACATCATCAACTCCAGACACAACTCATAGATTTACAAAGACAACATGAAGCTAGTGAAGCAGACAAAGAGAGGACGAAAGCTCGAAGCAATATGCTCGAAACACAACTCAAAGTATTTATGGAGGAAAATGATAACTTACACAGCAGAAATATAGAACTAATGAAGGCATTGCTGCATGACCAACCTATAGAAAAACCAGAAACATCAGTCACTGACCAGAAGGAATTGAGAGATCAGATTGAGAAATATGCAGATCTGTTGAAACAAGAGCAAGCCCGTACAAAAGAATGGGAACACAAATACATTAACGAAACTAATGAGCTCACGAAACAGCTAAACATCGCCAATGGAAAACTTGCAATGAGTTATAGCGAAAACATGGACCAGGTAGCTGAAATTGGTAATGAGCTGCTTGCAGCAAAAGAGGCACTCAGGGCAGCCATGCAAGAAGTTAAGGGGAAGACTGAACGCCTCGCACAATTAGAAACTAAGGTAGAAGAGAAAGTACCCATCGGGACACCAGTAGAGCCACGACCAAAGAGTCATACTGACGAGGTAGAGGTATGTCCTCTATCTCCCCCGATCTATAATTCTCCAATAAAAGAACGGATGGCAGAACCATGTGATGAACATCCAATGCCATATACTGCAGACATAGGTCAGAAGGAACGGGCACTATTGGTGTCCCGGTTGACAGAGAATTTTGAAAATGAAGTGATCAAAGTAATGAAAGAAGCAAAAAAAAAGGCAAAGACTTGGACACAATAATGAAGCCTTTCAACATTCCATATGGACTATTAAAAGAGAAAACAAGGCAATACATAAAGAAGATCACACAGAAAGATCCAGACGAGCAACTACACTTCAAAGATAATACATTCAATTATACTCAAGAAGAATTTGAAGCTGCACAACCTGTATGGAGAAGAAAATTTTTGGAGAAAAATCCGACTTTGCGGGTGCACTAGCAAGCAACACCATACTTATTACAGGTAAATCCTTCATTTTTCCCAACACCCCATCATAGGGAAGCAAGAGAATTCTTGGATATGCAGAAGAATGGTGTGATCAATAAACAATGGCTGAACTATCCGCTACTCCCAAGTCCACCCCATAATTATTTACCAACGGAGGATTACATGATAAAAACCATTGAATTTTGGCTGCATTGTTATGCAACAATACCTGAGCAATAGAGTCTATTTTTCCTATCTTCCATTGTGTCTTGCTTGTCTCCTACATGTGTGTGTATACGTGTGTGCATCTCTATGCTTCTCACCTTCACTCTCACTACATCTCGAGTTCACGATCTTCATATCACTCCTATCTCTTTTGCAGATTGATATTAAGGAGGTGGATCTTCTTAACGTGGTGCTTACCATTGTACTAGAGCAACACCAAATTTGGCACCATTGCCGGGGATCGAGTCTAGGACAAATGTGTGATGGTAAGAGTATAGCAAGAAGTGGTGTTGGAAGGTAAAAATTTCAGTTTTTGTTGTTGTCTTGAAGTAGTAGCAAGAAGTGGTGTTGGAAGGTAAAAATTTCAGTTTTTCTTGTTGTCTTAAAGTAGTTTTTTGTGTTTTTTATCTCCCCTACACTCCTTCTTCACCACCGCATCATCTTCTTCTGCTCCAAAAAAATCAAAAAATTCACCATATCCACCTATCCCCCTCATTTCCCTCATTTGTGCATGCGAGAGAGAGAGAGAGAGCTTTTGTGCTTGTTTGTGCATGTGTGTTTTTGAGCTTTCTTGCAGGTATAGTGCTCTAGAGTAGCAGGAAAGCTTCCAAAAGGTGAGAAATTCACTTTCTGTCAAAATCTGCCATAAGTGTTAGACCATCGCGATGGTCTGACAAAGTTGGATATTTTGGTAAGCGAGTATACGACGCTGTAGGGGACACTTGCGCACACATGAATCCACAACCGCATTAGCAAAATCATCATTTTGATGACCATCGTGGTGGGCTCACGCCATCGTGACAGGCTCATACCATCGCGATGGGCTCACGCCATAGCGACGGGCTCACGTCATCGCCACGGGCTCACGCCATCGCGATTGTGTCACACCATCACGATTGGCTCACGCCATCACGACGGCTTGGCCGGACCATTGCGACGGCCTCACACCATCGTGGCGATTCACTTGGACCATCGCGACGGTCTCTGACCATCGCGATGATCTCGTCGACTCCACGCCATCGCGATTGGACCACACCATTGCGATGATTCACTTGCCACGTGTCAAAATAGACCATCGTGACAATACTAGGTATGCCATCATGACGCTACAAATTCGGACCATCGTGATTGGCTCAAGCCATCGTGCCTCGTGACCATCATGACGGGCTCATGCCATCATGATGGTTGTCTTGACCATTGACCATCTAGACGGGCTCACACCATCGTGATTGCTTGCAAGATAGACCATCGTGATGCCTCACACGATCGGACCATCACGATGCCTCACACCATCGGACCATCACGATGCCTCACACCATCGGACCATCACGATGCCTCACACGATCGAAACATTGTGACGGTTCATTTGAGCCATCACGACGGTCCCAGACCATCGCGATTATCTCAGACCATCGTGATTGTCCACCCAAAATGGCAAAATTAGGGTTTGATTCGTTTGGGATATTTTGAGTAAATTTTTTGGTGGTTAAGCTTATTGGAGACCCCTTAGCTCATATTTGAAGAAAAACCTATTTGTCAATTTTTACTCCCGAGGTTGACCCATTGGTGGAACTAGAAAAGAAAGGGGGCATTTAAAATTTGGGCCAAAGGAAAAGGGACCCTTAAAGGTGTATATATCAAAGTGCTTGATCATCAATTTAAGAATGGGTCTAAACATTGGATTTTTACAGGTCAAGCAAGAGCTATCCAAAGGCAATCAAAGCAAAGCAAGTGAAGAATGCAAGGCTTGGGAAGTGCTACTTCTTAGGCATCAGAGCTATCAATGAAGTTGACTCGGGGTTGGAAGAATACTCAACTCCCTCAGTCAATTATTAGCTTCAGATAAATGTTTAGCATTGTGGATTAAATTAGAACGACGATAGGAATGCATCAAATCCAAGAGACTTAATTTTCCAAGTCCAAGAGTAAGATAAAATTGTGCGATACAAAAAACGTAAAGGAAAGAATTTAAGTTTGACAGAACGAGAACTCAAAGGTACAATGCAAAGTTCACTCTTGACGCATACATTGAGACAAGATAAGAATTTAAAGGAATTGAAAGCAAAACAAGCAATTAAGAACAAGGAAACATTGATGATTAGAGTGTGTATTGAGTGATTCAGGAAGTAAATTCATGAATCTTAGATCGGGCAAGCATATAGGTAAGTCAGACCGACGAAGTCTTAGATCATCAGAAGCAAGTGTAGGAACTATTGCACGTTCGTGGGCTTAGCAATTGAACAGTTACCCTTAAGAGTTGGGCTCAGATACCAGTGAATCGAAAATGGCTTTTAGCATAGAAAGACTAGAAGGAGGTTTAAGCATAGCATATTTGGAAAGACCCGAAGGACCCTACAAAACCCAATTAGAATATGTCTTAACCAACCACCTAGGTGCTCGCATCTACAAGGATGGTTTGTGAAGATCAGTGGTGCAATTGCACAACCCTGACCAACCCATTGGATTGGATCATCCAGTAGTGAAATTTGAGAGAGACCTGTACATAGACAAAGAAGGAACCATGTACATCATAAGTACTCAACCTAATCATACCAATGAGTTTGGCATAGTTCATCCCAATACGGAAGCAAGATCCCAAGGAAAAGAACCACTAGGAGGAGAACCCAGGATAACTAGAGGGGAATCTGTACTAACAAGAGTACTAAACCCAAATTGGATCCCTCAGGACAATAGAAGCATAGAATTGTTCCTAAACAAGGAAACTGATGAAGCATTTTGGAGGTACCAAATGGAACAACCTAGTGAGGTAGGCCCCATCATGATTTATGAATTCAAGGACCCAGATACACCTGGAAAGGTTGTATACCTAGATGATACTTCAGAACGATTATTTGTAGTACTAGATCATGCAAGAAATACCTACACATGGAGAGGCGATTTAGTATTCCCCCCATCACAAACGAATGTAAACATGAGCCATCTGGGTGCTCGAACATCATCAGCCCATGGTACTCAAAGAGAGAAGAACAAAGAGAGACTAGAAGTAAGTTTCACTCATCCCATAGGGAGAGATAGACCAACCATGGACACCGATAGATTGCAAAGACAAAGGGAACCAAGAATACCAAGTGGTAGAGATGAATTTCCTCTACCTAGACCACGTGAATAGCCAAGGGTACTAAGACCCACTCAATTAGTAAAGTCAATGAAGAACTACTTTGATGGGATAGGAGATCCCTATGACCATGTTGCAGAGTTTAAGCAAGTGCTACGAGCAGAGCAAGTAGAAGACATGTTCATGCAATATAATGCATTTGGACTAACGTTAAAGAATACGGCTTTAACTTGGTTCCAACCATTGCAACAAAGGCAATTTAGAGATATTCATCACTTGTTAGAGTCATGTTGGAGCAAGTCTATGACAAGCCTAAGTATTGGCTTGAGTCCCACAAAGTCATAGAAAAAGCCTTAAAATGAAGACTATGTAAAGTTCACTTGTGAACTACCTCTTGTAACTTTTGAAGAGTTTACTTAATGTAAAAGTAAGAGAACCTTAAGTGGTTGAGTCCACATGATCAAGAATGGAAAGAGGAGCCACGAATTCGTGATTTGTGGTAGGTAGAGAATCAAATCAATCATTGATTGATTGGAGAGTGATTGAGGGAAGTTAGCCTCCCAAACTCAACTATAAATAGATGGCAGTTTTAGTCGTGGTTAGAGAGACCTATGTGAAGACCTCCAAGAGCTGAGCTTTATGCCATATCAAGGTGTGATTACAAGGCACACATATGTATCAGTTAGCCATTGTATTGTACAAGCAATATACTTTCATTTTCATGATTATTTGAGTTCATCTTTCCATGTTCTTGTGAAGTGTACTACTCACTGCCATTACTCTCAGTTTTTCTCAGTCAGCTTGCAGAGATGTTTTCTCTGAGCTTGGTGCATCATTTTCAGTGATTTAACTTGGTAAATTTAGCTCTATAAGTCTACTATATGCTCATAAATTTTCATGTCATTTGAATGTTGCAATCTTCAGTTATGTTCATTTGAAATCAACAGGGTCTGTTCATCTTCACCTCTCTGTCAGGTACCCGACTTTTTCACTCATCTTGTCAGAGCCATTTCTCAGTGGTTACTTATCCAAATTCAGTGATTTAAAGCTTTTTGGATTCAGCTTACTTTCTAGTATAACCATACAAATGTTCATAATCATTGGATTTCTACATTTTGAGTTATGGTGATTTTTCTGCTCACTGGTCTATTTCTGTAGCAGCCCGTGAAAATCGGGATGATGTCATCACTTGTTGAAACTCATTCTCAGTGTGTGCTTTGTTATTTTTGATGAGATTACTCTTGAAAGTTAGCTCTTTAAGCTAACTAGACTTCCCCAAGATGAATTAAGCTAATTGCTGCTGTGCTCAGAGAATTATGTAAAACACTCGACAGGTGTATGAACCAAGAATAGCAAGTTTTCACCTCTGAGCTAACTCCAACTTATCTGTTTTGATCTATCTTTTTGAGAGTGATCTTCCAAGGTACATAGGGTGTCAAATACATCCATTGGCAAGCTAAAAGGGCCCACCATCTACTCCTGGAGTTCATTTGGCTGGTGTAGATCAAGGATTTTGCAACACCTCTTCATCTTCAAACACATACTTATCCATCTCTTCACAGTGGTATCAGAGCAAGGTTGGACAACATGGCAGATGGATTTCCTTCATCAATTGACAAATTAGACAGAGGTAACTACTCAGCTTGGTCATTAAGAATGGAAGCCTATCTCCAAGGTAGAAGTTTATATGGTTATGTGGCTGGAGATGAAGTTATGCCAAGTTTCAGGAACAAAAGTCAACCAACACAAGAAGAGCAAGAAAGATTGAGCACATGGTGCTCCAAGGATGCACTTGCAAGGTCTTATCTCCTCAACTCTATCTCTGATTTTTTGTTGCCTCACATTAGAAGTTGTAAGACATCTCAGGAAGTGTGGGATGCACTTGAAGCTTTCTTTTCTTCAAGTACCAAAGCTAGGAAGCATCAACTATGGCTGGAGTTCACAACTCTCAAGAAGGCTCCCAAACAAAATGTGACTGATTTTGTCACAAAGCTCAAGGACATAGCGGATCAGTTGGGAAGCATTGGAGAGGTAATAGATGAAGAGCAAATTGTAAGGCAGGTCATCAATGGCTTGAAGGCAGATGATAAGTGGGAAGCATTCACCACAGCTATGGATTTGTACATGGACATGCATGTACCTGATTTCAACACACTCATTGGACAACTACTTACTCAAGAGGCAAAGCTTATCAAAAATGGAGAAAGCTCTAAAGGTAATCAATTTTCAGCTTTATACACGGATAAAAGCAAGTCTAAAGATAACAAAGGAAAGGCAAAGAAAGTGGATGATGAAGCAGGTACATATCAAGCTAACTATGCAGGTAGAGGAAGACATGGCAGAGGTAGAGGAAGAGGAGGTAGACAAGGTAGGGGGAGATCCCAAGACTCCAACTCATGTTCTATTTGTGGATTAACTAATCATACAACTGAAAATTGCTTTAGGAATTCCAGGAATCAAAGAGGAAGAGGATACAATAGAGGAAGTTATGGCTACTCAAGAGGAAGGTTCAACAATTACCATGACAACTACAACAGCTACAATCATTCAAACTATCAAGGAGGCTACAAAGGAAGGAGAGACTACAATAACTACACAGAAGACTCAAACAAAGAGGATTCATTATTGATCATGAACATGGTTATGCCACAAGGTAAATCTGATGAGCATGTTTTCTACATAGATTCAGGTTGTTCAAATCATGTGGCAGGAAATGTGGCACTTCTATCAGATTTAGAAGATCCAAGGAATAAGCATGAGGTACAAACAGGAGATGATACAAAACATCCTGTGGAGAAAATAGGCAATGTCAAAGCACCTGATGGAAACATCAACCTACTCAGTAAGGTACTCTATGTCCCTACCATTACAAAGAATTTGATAAGTGTTGGGCAGATAGTAGAGAAAGGGTTGCAAGTCAGGTTCACAAAAGCAGGAGCATTTGTTGAAGATCCAAGTCAAGGATTCAGAAGAATTGCAAAAGGTGAAAAGACAGGTAGATTGTTCACATTTGAATTACAGGACACTAGAAACATTGCTCTCTTTAATTATGGTAGTCAGACACTCACAGAATTGGAAGTATGGCACAAAAGGTTAGCACATATTGGTGAAAGGTCATTAAAGCAAATCTGCAGGGACCAAAGTGTACTTGGACTTCCTAATTTGTCAAAACAACATATGATTTATAAGTGCAGTGCATGTCAATTTGGAAAGTCTCACAGGTTACCATTCATGAAGAAAGGTTATATGCATGGAGATCTCTTGGAGTTGGTTCATACAGATGTATGGGGACCTAGCAAGGAAGCTTCAATATCTGGATCAAGGTATTATGTTTCCTTTATTGATGATTGCAGCAGATGGACTATCCTATTCTTTATGAAACACAAAGATGAAGTTTTTTCATGTTTCAAAAGATATTTGGCTCTTGTGGAGAATCAAACAGGTAAATCACTAAAAAGGCTAAGGTCAGATGGAGGGGGAGAATACTTCTCCCATGATTTTGATTCTTTTCTTCAAGAAAGAGGAATCAAAAGAGAGGTAACTACAAGGTACACTCCTGAGCAAAATGGAGTGGCAGAAAGGAGGAATAGGACAATTGTTGAAGCTGCAAGGTCTATGTTAAATGAAAAGCATTTACCTAATTACTTATGGGCTGAGGCTGTATCTACAGCGACTTACTTGATTAACAGGTTGCCTTCAAAATCCCTTGATGGGATGACTCCATATGAGGCTTGGAATGGAAGAAGACCAAGCTTAGATCATTGTAAAATTTTTGGATGTATTGCTTTTGCTCATGTTCCTTCACAGGTTAGAGGCAAGATGGATCCAAAGGCAGAAAGGTGTGTATTTATTGGATATGACAACAATCAAAAGGGCTACAGGTTATACAACCCTACCAACAAAGGATTTTTGGTAAGTAGAGATGTAGTTTTTGATGAGAACAATTCATGGTATGAAGATTCATGCAGGAAGATCAATTTACCATATGATCTTGAAGACGATTTTCCAAAGCTTGGTAGAGAACAATCAAAGATTGAAGAACAAGACACCTCAGAGGATGATGAAGAATCTCACATGGAAAAGATCAAAGCATGGAAGTCTAAAGGTAAAGCAAAATTGCAGGAACTTGGACATGAGGCAGAATCATCACATCATGGCCTAAGAAGATCTATGAGGGAAAAGAAAAAACCAGAAAGGTATGGGTTTGACACCTCATTAGTAACTAAACATTCTATCTACATAGCACAGGACATAAACCAAGAGGATCCATCATCATTTGAAGAGGCCAAAGCAAAAACAGAATGGAAGCATGCAATGAAGGAAGAGATTGAAGCACTTGAGGAAAACAACACTTGGGATTTGGTGCCCAAGACTTCATCCATGAAGGTAATAGGCTCAAGATGGGCCTATAAACTCAAGAAGAATTCTGATGGTTCCATTAACAGGTATAAGGCAAGGCTTGTAGCAAAAGGCTTTGCACAAACTCAGGGAATTGATTATGAGGAGACCTTCTCTCCTGTGGCAAAGATGCCTACTATTAGGGTTTTGCTTAGTATTGCCTCTTCCAAGAATTGGAAGATACTTCAACTAGATGTAAAGAATGCATTCTTGAATGGTTGGATAACAGAAGAGGTATATATGGCACAACCACCTGGTTTTGAGAATCAAGTTTATCCTGATTATGTGTGTAAACTTAACAAAGCATTGTATGGTCTCAAGCAAGCTCCAAGAGCTTGGAATTTCAGGCTTGTTTCATTCTTGCAGGACAAAGGCTTTCAAACAAGCAAGGCAGATCCTTCACTCTTTATTAAAAAGAGTAATTCTGAGGTCATCTATCTATGTGTATATGTAGATGATATTATATTGACACGAAATGATGCAGATGGTATGAAGAAGATCAAAGATCAGATGAGAGAAGAGTTCAAGATAAGTGATTTGGGTTCACTTACCTACTTCCTAGGTTTGGAAGTTGTCTACAAAGATCATGGTTTGTTTCTCACTCAAAGGAAGTACATTAAGGACATGTTGGCAAAATTCAAGATGCAAGATTGTAAGATTGCAGGTACTCCAATGGAGGTCAATCACAAATTGAGCTCACATGAAGGTGAACTCATAGAAGACATCACATCATATCAAAGTCTAGTGGGTAGTCTCAACTATGCCACATTGACAAGAGTAGATATATGTTACAGTGTGAGTGTGCTAAGCCAATTTATGCACACACCAAGGAAACCACATATGGATGCTGCCAAAAGGATTCTCAAGTATCTCAAAGGAACCATAAATGAAGGACTTTATTATCCTTATGTATCTGATTTAGGTTTGAAGCTATTTTCTGATGCAGATTGGGCTGGCTCCAAGGAAGATAGAAGGAGCACTTCAGGTTATCTTACCTTTGCAGGTTCAAAGCTTATTTCATGGTCATCCAAGAAGCAACCCACAGTTGCTCTCTCTTCTACTGAAGCTGAATATAGAGGTCTTGCTATAGCTACACAAGAAGCTATGTGGATGAAGACATTATTCAAAGATCTTGGATTGGAGTTTGGAACTCCAACTATTTTTGGTGACAATATGAGTTCTATTCACTTGGCTGCTAATCCTATTTTTCATGCAAGGACTAAACATATTGAACTTCATTATCACTATGTACGAGAGAAGGTTCTAAGCAAAGAGATTCAAATATCATATGTGTCCACTCATCAACAATGTGCAGATATTCTAACCAAAGCATTGGATGGTACAAAGCTTTGCAAATTCAAGGCTATGATTGGTTTGCAGGTAATCTTGGAAGATTGAAGACCTCAAGCATACTTGGATTGAAGGGGAGCTGTTGGAGCAAGTCTATGACAAGCCTAAGTATTGGCTTGAGTCCCACAAAGTCATAGAAAAAGCCTTAAAATGAAGACTATGTAAAGTTCACTTGTGAACTACCTCTTGTAACTTTTGAAGAGTTTACTTAATGTAAAAGTAAGAGAATCTTAAGTGGTTGAGTCCACATGATCAAGAATGGAAAGAGGAGCCACGAATTTGTGATTTGTGGTAGGTAGAGAATCAAATCAATCATTGATTGATAGGAGAGTGATTGAGGGAAGTTAGCCTCCCAAACTCAACTATAAATAGATGGCAGTTTTAGTCGTGGTTAGAGAGACCTATGTGAAGACCTCCAAGAACTGAGCTTTATGCCATATCAAGGTGTGATTACAAGGCACACATATGTATCAGTTAGTCATTGTATTGTACAAGCAATATACTTTCATTTTCATGATTATTTGAGTTCATCTTTCCATGTTCTTGTGAAGTGTACTACTCACTGCCATTACTCTCAGTTTTTCTCAGTCAGCTTGCAGAGATGTTTTCTCTGAGCTTGGTGCATCATTTTCAGTGATTTAACTTGGTAAAGTTAGCTCTATAAGTCTACTATATGCTCATAAATTTTCATGTCATTTGGATGTTGCAATCTTCAGTTATGTTCATTTGAAATCAACAGGGTCTGTTTATCTTCACCTCTCTGTCAGGTACCCGACTTTTTCACTCATCTTGTCAGAGCCATTTCTCAGTGGTTACTTATCCAAATTCAGTGATTTAAAGCTTGTTGGATTCAGCTTACTATCTAGTATAACCATACAAATGTTCATAATCATTAGATTTCTACATTTTGAGTTATGGTGATTTTTCTGCTCACTGGTCTATTTCTGTAGCAGCCCGTGAAAATCGGGATGATGTCATCACTTGTTAAAACTCATTCTCAGTGTGTGATTTGTTATTTTTGATGAGATTACTCTTGAAAGTTAGCTCTTTAATCTAACTAGACTTCCCCAAGAGGAATTAAGCTAATTGCTACTGTGCTCAGAGAATTATGTAAAACACTCGACAGGTGTATGAACCAAGAATAGCAAGTTTTCACCTCTAAGCTAACTCCAACTTATCTGTTTTGATCTATCTTTTTGAGAGTGATCTTCCAAGGTACATAGGGTGTCTAATACATCCATTGGCAAGCTAAAAGGGCCCACCATCTACTCCTGGAGTTCATTTGGCTGGTGTAGATCAAGGATTTTGCAACACCTCTTCATCTTCAAACACATACTTATCCATCTCTTCACAAGTCATTCATCATGGAATTCTCTAAAAGTGGAATTAGAGATGATACATCTTCGTTGATTCACAGTTTCAAACAAACCCCTCAAGAAACAGTTAGGCTTACAGGACGTAGGTTTAGACAATATGTTGAGAGATGTCCGATGCAAGAACTGCCCTCACAGGCTAAGCAAGTGTCATTGTTTTTAGATTGCCTCTTAAGCTCTAAACTACGCTCCTATGTGTACTTGAAGGAACCCAGAACGCTAGAGCAATGTGTGAGAATTTGTATAGACATTGAGGATAACTTAGGAGATGAGTTGGAACTCTCAAAGGTCTATAAGGACTCAGATTGTTCATCTTTAGCATCCTCAAAACTTTCTAGCTCAATAGAAGACCTAGCAGAAAAAGTGGCCCCGAAACTAGGAGTTTCTAGTAAACAGATGCCTAGGTTAACAACAAACAAGCATTGTTACACCTGTGGTGGTGATCATATGGCAAATTTTTGTCCCAATGTAACACAACTGCAAGCCAACC
Organism: Ceratopteris richardii; assembly: GCA_020310875.1. Taxonomy (NCBI): domain Eukaryota; kingdom Viridiplantae; phylum Streptophyta; class Polypodiopsida; order Polypodiales; family Pteridaceae; genus Ceratopteris; species Ceratopteris richardii. The sequence continues at coordinate 16,147,131 of CM035423.1, read as the reverse complement.
CTAGTGGCCAATACTATACGATTGAGAGATGATACACGAATCACACGGCCCAGGATTGCCCATACAACAAACAAGTAGTGCATCACAACTACTTGCAAACATACCCTCAACCAGGTAGGTATCAAGGTCAATATAATGCTTAGCCTCATTACTATAGGCCTTCACAGTACTATTCTTATCAGGCTCAATAGAGACCTCAACCTATTTTAGCTCAGCAGCCACCCCCACCAGCTAATGCCATCTCAGTTATATGCTGCTATAGAAGAGAACCTCAATAGGGCTTTAGTGCCTTCTTCACCCCTGATCATAGAAAGTGACCCTAATTCTAATAGTTTTGACTCTACTCATGTAGATAGTCCACCCGCATATTACACTGAGTCACTAGAACATGTGAAAACATATCAATATGATAGTCCACCATTAGAACCCAACTGGGAGCCCGATTATGCCAACGTGATGTATACAAACCCTAATCCATGACCCCAGTTAAGACAAAAAAGACCACAGGGTCCTAGAGGACCATGATTTAGGTTCCAAGAAGATCATTTCATTAAGGATTGTCCACATCCTCCGATAGCAGGACAATCACATTACTATAATATACAAGGTTTTGTCTCGAGCATATAATCAAAGATTGTCCCAAAAACCCTACGAATGCTTCAAAGTGACACCGATCAATGTGATAAGTATTATACATAATGTAGATGGATCCAACCCTACATGCGTGCCTATCCAAGCTATAAAAAGAGCCCAGACGCTCTTACAAAATCAATAGCTTAATCCTGAAAAAAGTAGTCGAAACTAGTGAAGTTGGAGAGTCTAGTAATAAAAAGACGAAATCTTGGAAAGATTCTAGAGAAAGAATAAAGAGGAAATGGAGTAAAAAGATAACTGAGTTTGAAGGAAGTTTAAAGGAATCTAGAGCCAAAATCATAGAATTGACTTCTCAAGAATCTAATCAGGAGAATCTAGCTTAGAGATCAGGATTAGTTTTAGCGGAACCCATACCAGAAGACCTAGACATGTTGTTTCATGCATATTAGGTTAGAATAAAGAGTGAACACAAAATTTTTGAATCCAATTCTTTGCAAGAATTACCTTAGTTCACAGGACCTTGGGAAGCCAAGTCTATTAGCATGAGAGCACCCACGATAATAGTGAGGAATCAAGAATCAGTAATCCCTAGAAACACAAAAGTAATTAAGAACACTAAAGTACAGTGTCACCTCACTCTAGAGGAGTTGTTGAAGCTTAAAACAGAATTGTGGAAGCATTTATCAAACCAATTCCCTGAGGTTGCAATCACTTCCTCTCATATAGGATCACACAAGAAGGTACTAGAGATACCCATAGAAAGAATCGGAGATGTGAGCGAAGGAGAGGAAGGTAACACTTATCTTCCAATAACCCACAAGGGCTACACCACCAAAGCCATCTTAGATTCAGGAGCTGGAGTAGCCATCGCTACCACTGCTTTATGGAAATGTTGGGGAAAGCCAGCATTAAGACCCACTAGGATGAAGCTACAAATGGCTGATGGACATATAGAAAAGCCATTGGGCTTACTAGAAGGCATATCTCTCACCACTTGTGGTGTGGAATTTGAGCATACTTTCACCATTTGTGATTTTGGGAAAAATCATGCTTACAAGATGATTTTAGGACGTCAGTTGCAAGTCATACAAGATTGGGGAACTAATTCTTTGTACTTGCAACATTTAGGAGTGACCACGAAAGTCAATCTTAAAGACTATTCCCATCGAGATGTACCCCCAGTACAATGGAACACCATCCATAAGACACAAGAAGAAACAAAGTCTGTACACTCATTGGAATCAGACCCCTCATGGTTGCACGAGGACACTCATCTATGGATGTGTAAGATAGCAAAACAAGAGGAAGAACGGTTAGAAGCTAGGACCTTAGGTTCAGCACGACATCCACGAACCCTTCAAGACCCAGCTTACACACCTATAGTATTTCTAGACGAGGAATTCGAGCCTCACGGTTGGGTAGAAATCTTAGCTATGATGGACATAACAGTGAATGAAGAACAATGGACCCCTCATTGTGATGAGGGTGGATACAACCTTTCCGTTTTCATGATTGAACCTGTTGAGGAAGACTTTATCCTAGAAGAATGCATGGAAGTGACCCAAGAACTGGATGAGAGTAGTGATGAGGATCTAGAATCCATCATCATGGAACCCTTTTGTTCTATAGAAGATGAATATCCTTACTTTGTAGAGGCTAAAACCCCTAAAGAAGAAAAGGAAAGTCAAACAGAACAACTTGTGTCATCCATGAAAGATACAGAAAGTAAGCAAAAGAAGAGAAAGAAAGCACCTAAGACAAATGAAGAAGAAGAACCACTCGTGGAAGTACCCGAGAACTTCAAGAAGTATGAAGTAGAAGATAGAAGAATTATGGTACAAATGCCTAAAAGGAAAGCTGACGTTGGAGAAGTATATGATAATCGAAAGAAAACCAAAAAAATCATAGTTACCATAGAAGGAGAAGAAGAAAAATGTACATACATAGGGCATGATTTGACAAATGAAGAAGAAGAAGAGTTAATTGCCTTATTGTGAGAATATCGAGATGTATTCTCTTGGAGTTACAAAGATTTGAAGGGAGTAGATCCCGATATATGCTCCCATAGAATCCCTATGACTCCATATGCAAAACCTATGAAACAAAAACCCTACACGTATAATGAGAACTATGCTGCTAAGATTAAAGAGGAAATAGATCGGTTGATAGAAGCAGGATTCATTTACAAAATTGAGCACACTGAATGGGTATCCCCCATTGTGGTTGTGCCCAAGAAGAATGGAAAATTGCACGTGTGTATTAACCTTAAAAAAGTTAATGCCACCACGATTAGAGATAGTTATCCTCTTCCTATGATGTAACACTTATTGGAAAGAGTTGCAAGCAAGGAAGTTTATAGCTTTCTTGATGGTTTCTCATGCTACAATTAGGTATCCATTGCTCCAGAAGATCAACATAAGATGGCCTTTTCCATGGAATGGGGCATATTTGCATTTTGTGTGATGCCATTTGGGATGACAAATGCACTCGCCACTTTCCAACGACTTATGTGTCATGTTTTTAAGGAATACTTACACAAGAATTTGGAAGTTTATGCCAATGATATATGTACTCATTTGAATATGAGGCATACTCATATCCCAAAACTAAGGCAAGTATTTGACAAATATCGAGAATATCAGGTTTGTGTAAACCCAGAAAAGTGCATTTTCATGGCTAGACAAGGAAAAATTCTAGGACACATTGTGTCAGAAAACAAAATTTCAACAGATGAAGAAAAGGTGAAAGTAATTGCAGACCTACCTAGGCCAAATAACGTAAAAGAAGTACAAACTTTTATGCGTCATTGTGGTTATTACAGACGATTCATACACATGTATGAAATCATAGCCAAGTCCCTATACTCTCTTTTGACCAAGTTTGAATGGACAAATGAATGTGAAAATTCATTCAATGAACATAAGCGACTCTTGTGCTCAACGCCAATATTAACAACCCCGGATTGGAGCAAGCCATTCCATGTACATGTGGATGCATCCAACTATGCCATAGGATGTGAGTTGGCACAACCTACAATTGAAGGTAATGTAGATCTCCCCATAGCTTACACAAGTAGACAGTTGAATGGAGCAGAAAGAAACTATATCACTACAGAACGAGAAGGATTAGGAATGATCTATGCGGTAAAGAAATTCAGGCATTATTTATTGGCAAATAACTTTGAAGTGGTAGTCAGGAAAGGGAAGACCCACTTTAGAGCTGACCACCTCTCAAGATTAACCACAGGAGAATCTCCTCAAGGGATAGTGGATGAATTACCCGATGCATATTTGTCTAACCTTGAGATAGTACCAGAATGGACTAAGCCGATTGTCCCTATTCTCACATATGGACCCAAGAATCCTAGGATAAGGATCAAAGAAGGAGAAACTACAAAGTCTCAAAGATACCAAATAATAGCAGGAAGTATATATAAACAGGATAATCAGAATATTCTTGCTTGTTGTGTAGATAAAAGAGAGCATGCAAATTGGTTACAATTGGCACATGTAGGTGCATGAATAAAACATCATTCAAAACATTATACATTGTAGACTTTGCATAGACTAGGAGTATATTGGCCTTCCAAGGAAGCAAATATCTACAAGTTGTGTAAAGAATGCCCTGTCTATTGTGAAAAACTACTGGTTGAACATGCCAAGTTATATCATATGTCTCTCACACCAGAATGGAGTGAACCTTTAGTGATGTACTTGAGGATGCAAACATTCCCTCAAGGAATGACCATAGCACGACAACGAAGTCTAGAGCAAGAAGCTCAATACTATTCACTTATTGGCGACAATCTATACAAACGAGGACGAGATGAATACCTAAGGCAATGTGTTCATGAGAGCGATTATTTGAGCATATTAGAGACTGCAAACCAAGGTGTTGCAAGAGGTCATTTTGGCCCTGATAGGATAATCAAAGCCATACTATTTGCAGGATTATGGTGGCCCACTCTTCACATGGACGCACATACCTATGTTAAGAGATGTGATGTATGCCAAAGAACTCAGTTTCCTACTCGCAGAGATGAAATGCCATTGAAACCCATGATGGGAGGACGTGCATTTTCTATGTGGGGTATAGACTTTGTAGGATCCATTAACCCCCCTGCAAAAGGCACTCATGCAAAATACATCATAGTTGCAACAGATTATCTTACCAAATGGGTAGAGGCTAAGGCCACAAAAAAGAATGATGCACACACGACTGCAAAATTCGTATTTGAAAATGTCTTTACAAGATATGGACTGCCTACGGAGCTAGTGAGCGACCGAGGAACTCACTTTCTAAACCAAGTCATTGAATATTTGTTACAGGATTTTATGGTGATTCACAAGAAATCCGCACCATATCATCCTCAGGCCAATGGTCAAGCAGAAAGTACTAACAAGATCCTTTGTAACGTATTCACGAAACTCATGAACAACAAACCTTCAGATTGGGACAAACAGTTACATCACGTTGTTTGGGCATATCGAGTGGCCTACAAGAATGTACTCAATGCAACTCCCTTTCAGATGGTTTTTGGTCAGAATGTGTGCTTCCTTTGGACTTCTTGATACCCATCCTTAAGGTTGCACAACAACATCAGTGGACCGGCTGTTGAAGAAACACTCACGAATTTGACAAACAAAAAAAAAAGAAGAAGGAAGCAGAATCAGAGAAAATCAAAAGCCTTAGTGGAGGGACAAATCCACGACCGTTATGTACAGTACAGAATCTCCCAGAATCAGAATACGGTACGCCGAATCAAACTGTACATAGAGAGAACGTGCAAAGGAATAATAGAAGGGAAGTGCAAACAAGAACGTGCTTAAGAAGAGCGCGCAGTATAAATAAGAGCACAAACAGAAAAAAAAAAAGTGTGTATGTGCGAGAATAGAGAATAGAGATATAGCAGATGCGCAGAGACGCAGAGATACAGATAGAAGACGCCATAGATCGCGTATGTAGAAGAAGACGCCAGAGATCGCGTATGTATAGATGAATAACAGAAACCTGAGATATCGGGTATTCATCTGAGAGGAAGATGGTAATAAGAAACTACTCAGTATAGGAGAGTTTCTGTAGCTTGAGCAAGAAGAGGCCAAGCTCACTTGTACACATCTTCTCTAATAGAAAACACATGTTCATGTGGATGTTTGTGCGTATTGTTTGTGTGCAGAAGAAACAGAGTATGGTTTGAAGTTAGTCAACAGTTAACGTTTTCTCAGTAACCGCATTCTCGGTCAGTTGCAGTTCTTACTGTAAAAGTATTTTCCGGTAGAAGAACGAAGTAGATCTCGCAGAGTAATGCGAAGTTTTGTATGAGAGTAAGCTCACTCTGTAGCTAGATATCTCTACTTTCAGTTGACCAAAGTTTCCGGTGAAAAAGTTATCTATACACAGTACAAAGTCTAACAGAAAAGAGGCTGTCTGAACTAGTGCAGTTTTTCCTTAAACTTCAGAAAGTGTTCAGTAAGTTAAGGAAGCTTTTGCGTCACTTCCTTACTTCACGTATGTTTACTTGAAATAATTATAAAAGGATTTGAAGTTCATTCCGGTACAATTCCGGTACGATTACGGTGTCAGTCCAGTGACAGTCCGGAGAAGTTTCGGTGAAATTTTTCCAGTAAATTTAGAAGCGCAGTCTTATATGTTGAGCGCTAGACTTTGCTAAGCTATTGGTTGATTACAGAAGTGTTCTGAATCACTTTAGCTTAGTTCTTCTTGGGCGTGGCGATTTCCGTAGGCTTACTAAGGTTCAGCCTTCGTCGCGTCGACAAGGAGTGGTATGAGAGTAAAGAAAGTATACCACTTTCCGCAACAGTGGTATCAGAGCCAGAGTCAGAGCCAGGCGTATCTAATCAGAGCCAGAGCTAGTCAGAGCCAGAGCTAGGCATATCTGATCAGAGCCCAAAGTATTCACCATTATTGGAAACAAGAGTCGGTTAACCACAACGAGTGGAACCAGAACGAGAAAGATTCGGAAGAGCAAAGAGATTCTCAAAAGCTCACCAGAAGTAACAGAAACAAGAAGATCATGACAGACCACGTTACTATTGATAAGTTGGACAGAGATAATTATCCCGCATGGGTAATGCGCATGGAAGCCTTACTTATGAGTAAGGACTTAATGATGTACGTGACTGGAGAAGAAAAGAAGCCGACTTTCGAAGATGATAGTCAACCGGAAAAAGAAGAATTAGAAGCCTTGAAGCTATGGCAGAAGAAAGATGCAACGGCAAGAGCCTACATCTATAATACCGTAACAGATCATCTACTACCACATATCAGAGGTCTGGAGAAAGCAGAAGACATATGGAGTGCATTGGAAGATCATTTCCAAAATACTACGAAAGCCAGGAAGGCTAGCTTATGGTCCGAATTTACGACATTCAAAAAGAAGTCGAGTCAAAGCATAAGTGACTATGTCACTAAAATGAAGGATCTAGCAGATAGTCTTGGATCCATAAATGAAGAAGTCGAAGATCATAGATTGATAGCGCAAGTGCTCACAGGATTGAGAGGAGATGAAAGGTGGAAACCTTTTGTACGATCAACTGAACTTTCTTTAAATCATTTTGTGCCAGATTTAAATCAGTTGCTTGGTTTGATGCTCACATATGAGCAAGACCTGAAAGGAGATGCAGATAAAGGACAAAGCTCTGCAATGTACATGAAGAACAAAAAGAAAGACAAAGGTAAGTCAAAAGACGAAGAAGAGTCGAGTTCACAGGCCTATTACGCAAGAGGTAAAGGCACTGGCAGAGGAAGAGCAAGAGGCTTTGGAAGAGGAAGAAGTAACCAGAATACCAACAAGAAGGCTTGCTGGATCTGTGGACTCAGTAATCACTTGGCTCATGATTGCTGGCACAATCAACAAGGATCAAATCAAAATCAAAACAGTAATAGCAGAGGCAGAAGCGGAAGATATCAAAGAGGAAGACAAAATCAAAGAGGAGGCTATGGTAGAGGTGGAATAAGAAGTTGGGGACAGAATCAATCCTACAACACCACCTACAACAACTACGCAAACGACATGCAGAATGAAAGTCATACATCATTGATGATGAACTCTATCAGTACATCAGATAATGAAGACCTAAAGGTATTCTACATTGACTCTGGATGCTCTAATCATCTGTCAGGAAATATAGAACTGATGTCAGAACTAGAAAAAGGTAGTTCTAGTCACACTGTTCAAACAGGTGACAATACGAGACATAGCGTACACTCAATTGGAAAAGTGAAATGCAAGAGTGGAGCAGATTTGCTAACCAATGTTTTGTATGTTCCAACAATACCGAAAAATTTGATTAGCGTGGGACAGATAGTTGAAAAAGGTTTTCAGGTCAGATTTACAAATAAAGATGTATTTGTAGAAGATCCCGAGAACGGATATAACCAGATCGTTTCTGGAAAGAAAGAAGGAAGACTCTTTACTTTAAGAGTACAAGGGAACATTGGCCAAGCGTTGCTCACACATGGAGGAAAGGTAATTACAGAACTTGATTTATGGCATAAGAGATTGGGACATTTCAATGAAAAAGGAATTAAAGCTATGATAACGAATCAGTCAGTATTGGGATTACCAAACATACAAAATCAACATATGATTCACAAGTGTGAAGCATGTCAGTTGGGAAAAGCCCATAGGCTACCTTTCCAGAAGAAAGGATTCAAACATGATGAAGTATTCGAGCTTATTCATACAGATGTATGGGGCCAACGAAAGAAGAATCAATCAGCGGATCAAGGTACTATGTTCTATTCATTGATGATGCAACAAGGTGGATAACTCTTTATGTTTTGAAGGAAAAATCAGAAGTGTTTGGAGCCTTCAGGCATTTTCATGCATATGCTGAAAGACTTACCGGACGAAAACTTAAAAGACTGAGGTCTGATGGAGGGGGAGAATACTTCTCCCGACAATTCAATGACTATCTTTGGAATGCAGGTATTAAAAGAGAAATAACCTGCAGATATACACCACAACAAAATGGAGTAGCAGAAAGAAGGAACCGAGTTCTAGTCGAGTTCGCACGAGCTATGCTAAATGAAAAGGATTGTCCAAATTATCTTTGGGCTGAAGCTGTAAACACAGCTACATACTTGGTAAACAGATTACCATGTACAGCATTGGAAGGAATGACCCCTTATGAAGCATGGTGGGGAAAGAAGCCAACACTTGATCACTGCAAAGTGTTTGGATCAGTAGCGTATGCTTATGTACCGTCTCAACTCAGACATAAGCTTGAACCAAAAGCAGAGAAATATGTGTTCGTCGGATATGATGAAAAGCAGATGGGATACAGGTTATGGAATCCTCTAACCAAACAGTTTACTGTGTCCAGAGATGTTACATTTGATGAATAGAAAAGCTGGTATATAGATCAAAGTCATACGACTGAAGAATTCGAAGAAGAAATAAAAAGAAGAGAGAAAGGGAAATCAATTGTTCAGGTGAACAGAGATGAAAACCATATGCAGGCAAGTACGTCCAGGAACGGATCAGGTATGAGAAATGAAGACAATGAAGAAGTGCATTCAGATACATATGAAGAGTTTGAACCAAGAAGGTCAAACAGGAATAGAAGACAACCAGAAAGGTACTCGTATGATACGTCATACATAACTCAGAAAGACTATGCATATATGGTCAAAGATGATGAAGAACCACAGAGCTATGATGAAGCAAAAGGCAAGAAGCAATGGAAAGAAGCAATGGAAGAAGAAATCAGCGCACTGGAAGAGAACAAGACATGGGAACTTGTTCCGAAACAAAATGGTAAGAAAGTAATCGGAAATAAATGGGTTTTCAAAATAAAGAAATTTGCAGATGGAAGGATAGCCAGACACAAAGCAAGGCTGGTGGTCAAAGGCTATGCCCAGACACATGGTATAGATTATGACGAGACGTTTAGTCCGGTGGCAAGGATGTCAACCATAAGAACAGTGATTGTTGTAGCAACATCGAAAGGATGGAAGCTAAGTCAGCTAGATATAAAGAACGCATTTCTGAATGGATACATTTCTGATGAAGTGTACATGGAACAACTAGAAGGTTTCAAAAATTCCAGGTATCCAGAACATGTGTGCAGACTAAGAAAAGCACTTTATGGACTGAAGCAAGCTCCAAGAGCTTGGAATTACAGACTTGTGAAATATCTAAACGAACTTGGATATCAAAGTTCGAAAGCAGACGCAAGTCTACTCATAAAGAGAACAAAAGAAGGAATAATCTACATTTGTATTTATGTAGACGACTTAATAATCACAGGAACATCAGATGGAGGAATTACAGAAGTAAAGAAACTGCTCGAAAGAGAGTTCAAGATCAGTGACCTAGGGAAGTTGTCATACTTTCTAGGAATGGAAATCACATACACAAATCATGGTGTATATGTGACACAAGAAAGGTATCTCCTAAACTTACTAAAGAAGTTTAATATGGAGAATTGCAGAGAAGCTTCAACACCGCTTGAAGTAAATCATAAACTCAGTAAATACAGTGGTGCAGAGTTTAAAGATATGAAGAAATATCAATCATTAGTAGGAAGCTTAATCTACGCTACGCTAACAAGACCAGATCTTAGTTATGCAGTAGGAGTTCTCTCACAGTTTATGCATTGTCCGACAGATCAACATTGGGTTACAGGACAGAGAGTTCTTAAATATATTAAAAGAACTATAAAAGAAGGATTATATTATCCTTTTACGTCCGACATAAAACTCAGAGCATACAGTGACTCAGACTGGGCTGGAAGTCAAGATGACAGAAGGTCAACACACGGGTATATGATATACCTAGGAGATAAGCTGGTAAGCTGGTGTTCAAAGAAGCAACACACAGTGGCGTTATCGTCAACAGAAGCCGAATATAAAGGACTTGTAGAAGCAGCTAAAGAACTAATATGGATGCAGACCTTGTTCAAAAGCATGGGTATTGATCAAGGTATACCTATCATACATGGAGATAATATGAGTTCGTTATATCTTGCAGCAAACCCAGTATTTCATGCAAGAACAAAGCACATAGAAATTGAGTATCACTTCCTGAGGGAAAAGGTAATGGAGAAAGAAATAGAAATAGTATACACTCCGACAAAAGATCAGATTGCAGATATGCTGACAAAAAGTTTGGATGGAATGAAGACAAGCAGATTCAAAGAAATGGCAGGTATAAAAGAAAGAAAGATATATGAAAGACTAGAAGATGTCAAATTAGTGATTGAAGGGGAGCTGTTGAAGAAACGCTCACGAATTTGACAAATAGAAAAAAAAAGAAGAAGGAAGCAGAATCAGAGAAAATCAAAAGCCTTAGTGGAGGGACAAATCCACGACCGTTATGTACAGTATAGAATCTCCCAGAATCAGAATACGGTACGCCGAATCAAACTGTACATAGAGAGAACGTGCAAAGGAATAATAGAAGGGAAGTGCGAACAAGAACGTGCTTAAGAAGAGCGCACAGTATAAATAAGAGCACAAACAGAAAAAAAAAAGTGTGTATGTGCGAGAATAGAGAATAGAGATATAGCAGATGCGCAGAGACGCAGAGATACAGATAGAAGACGCCATAGATCGCGTATGTAGAAGAAGACGCCAGAGATCGCGTATGTATAGATGAATAACAGAAACCTGAGATATCGGGTATTCATCTGAGAGGAAGATGGTAATAAGAAACTACTCAGTATAGGAGAGTTTCTGTAGCTTGAGCAAGAAGAGGCCAAGCTCACTTGTACACATCTTCTCTAATAGAAAACACATGTTCATGTGGATGTTTGTGCGTATTGTTTGTGTGCAGAAGAAACAGAGTATGGTTTGAAGTTAGTCAACAGTTAACGTTTTCTCAGTAACCGCATTCTTGGTCAGTTGCAGTTCTTACTGTAAAAGTATTTTCCGGTAGAAGAACGAAGTAGATCTCGCAGAGTAATGCAAAGTTTTGTATGAGAGATAGCTCACTCTGTAGCTAGACATCTCTACTTTCAGTTGACCAAAGTTTCCGGTGAAAAAGTTATCTATACACAGTACAAAGTCTAACCGGAAAGAGGTTGTCTGAACTAGTGGAGTTTTTCCTTAAACTTCAGAAAGTGTTCAGTAAGTTAAGGAAGCTTTTGCGTCACTTCCTTACTTCACGTATGTTTACTTGAAATAATTATAAAAGGATTTGAAGTTCATTCCGGTACAATTCCGGTACGATTACGGTGTCAGTCCAGTGACAGTCCGGAGAAGTTTCGGTAAAATTTTTCTAGTAAATTTAGAAGCGCAGTCTTATATGTTGAGCGCTAGACTTTGCTAAGCTATTGGTTGATTACAGAAGTGTTCTGAATCACTTTAGCTTAGTTCTTCTTGGGCGTGGCAATTTCCACAGGCTTACTAAGGTTCAGCCTTCGTCGCGTCGACAAGGAGTGGTATCAGAGTAAAGAAAGTATACCACTTTCCGCAACACCAGCCATGAATTATCATCAAGGATAATGGATTTGGAATGATTAGGAAAAACCAGGCTGAAAGCAGCAACAGGTATATATGTAGCAAAGAAGCGATAGAAAGCCTATTTCGATGCACATGTGAAATACAAAGGCTTAAAAGAAGGAGATTTAGTCCTAGCGTATACGCTGAAACAACATGCACAAAAATTAGAGAAGCGAGGTTATGGACCTATGATCATTCACAGATTCTCGACAAGTGGAGCAGTACAATTAGCCACCCTAGAAGGAGAGATAATGCCTAATTACATTAGAGGCTATAGAGTCAAGCTATATCAGGAATCTCTTACTGAGGATGTGCTTAGAAGACTCATGTTGACAAAGAAACGTAAGGAGGAAGAAAAGAGAATATGCACGAAAGCTTAGGCAGAAGCTATAGAACACATTAAGCGCATGAAGCTAAGAAGACAAGGACTAGGGAGAGAACATTATAACCATCTGGAAACAACACCCAAATACCCCATGACCATGTTTCAAGAAAAATCATTTACCCATCCTTGCATAGTGGATAGGAGACCATTCATTATTGTCAAGCTAGAGCACGACAACCCTTGCCATGAGCTCAGGGCTTTAATTGATTCAGGTGCTGCGACTAGTGCGATTAGATGGTCCCACTATAAGGACTCAAGAATAGAAATACGGCCAATTGAGGCATACCTCATAGGGATAGGAGGCATGGAAACCCCTTATATGGGTGAGGTGGAGCTTCCTATCGTCATACACGAAGTGACCATGACAATGAAGCTACTAGTGTGCCATGACAATGACCTGATAGAACCCCTAATCCTTGGCCAAGATTGGCTATACGATCACTCCGTGGACCTAAATCTTAGACAAGGCTCCTTATAGATTGGAACCTTAGACCAACAGTGAGTGATACTGCTTGACTTCCCTGACAACACTCTGCCTCAGGTATGTAACCCTCGACCCTATGAAATACACATGACGGAGGACCGAAAGATCTGTTAAAAGTCAAGCTTCAAGCTACAAATTCGTGGGGAATCTTTTATGGACATGTGGAGCAATCAAAGGAAGCCAAAAGCCACGAGATTCCATCAAGAAAAGTCACTCAACCACTCCCCAAGTCATCTCAACTAATTCCTTCAAGTTAGGAGGCTGATTTGGAAAGGTAGTTCCTAGATTTTAGGGGCACACTTCTCACTATAAAAGGAGCATGTATCCCGACTTCTTTTGGGCCATCTTCTTGGAGTTTTAGCTCATGTAAAGTGAGCACTAAGTTCTCGAGTTGTGATAAGCAAGCCCCTTGCTTGCTTGTTTGTTTTCTTTTAGTAGGCATATCTATGTGTGTGCGCAGGCAGTGTTGCAACTCTCTACCCCTGAGTTGTTAGCATTGGTTCTCCCTCATATTGTATCCATTTGATGTAATTCTTGTCTCATTCGATAGCTATTAGAGTCTATTTTATGCTCACAAATTCTCTGGAGCATTCTCTTGTAATCTGGGAGCAACAATCATTTTAGTGAAGTTGTGTGATTGATATCTCTCTCTGTGTGTAGGCTCTGTTGGAAATATTTTTCTCTCTGTTGTAAGGGCTGGTTCTCCTTCTCTATTTATCCATTTGCTATGATTTTGGTGTCATTGGGTAGCTATTAGAGTGCTCTAATGTTGACCCAAGTTTGAGATTCATTCTCTGTATAATCTCTGAGAAAAGCTTGCTCGAGTGAAGTGAGGTCTCTGCTTGACTCTCAGTTGTGAGCATTCAACTAGCTCATGTTGTAGACATTGTTTCTCTTTGTGTAAGCATCCATTTGAAGTAAAATTTATCTTGTTGGAAAGCTCTTGGTGTCTACTATAGGTCTACAAAAGCGCACTGGAGTTCTTTGCATAAGCTCTGAATAAGAGCACTTTTGGTGTGCAGAGGTCAAAGAAGGATACCTGTGGAGGTCATTCACGCTTCTTTGTTGCTTAGGGGTTGAGATACTTCCCCCATCAGTGGTATCAGAGCATTTGGGTATCTTGGAGGCATCACATACAAGCAAGAAGACCTCTTGGAGTTGGTGGTTGAAGATTTGCATCAACAAAAGCTTCTTGGAGGTAGCTCACATCAAGGGGGAGCTATTCTACTCAAAGTTTCAAGAGCACAAGGTGTCCATCTAAGGAAAGCTTTGGATTGATGTAACCTCAGAGCCTCATTTTCATTTTACACACATTGGAGCATTAGCCAAGGGCTAGGTCAAGTATCAAAGACTAGATATGGGAGACTTCAACACTCAAATTGAAAAGCTAGACAAAGGGAACTATCAACCATGGAGATTTAGGGTCTCCAACTATCTTATGGGCAAGGGCCTTTGGGGGTTGATTAGTGGAAGTGAACCAAGACCTAGGTTGGATGAGAATCCAACCAATGACCAGAGAAGGGCCTTTAGGGAATGGAATGAAAGAGACTAGAGGGTTATCTTTATCCTTTCCCAACACATTAGCAATAGCATGATCGGCCATATCCAAGACTTGGATTCAAGCATGAAGGTATGGGAGACACTTGAAAGGCTTTATTCAACAAGCACCAAAGCAAGGAAGATCCAACTCAAGAATGAGCTCAACAACCTTAGGAAGAGCTCAGGGAGTAGCATAAATGACTACATACTTAAGGTCAAGGAATTATCAGATGCATTGGGATCCATTGGAAGCCATGTAGACGATGACGATCTTGTGGCTTATACTCTCAATGGTTTGAGAGATGATGAGAAGTGGAAACCCTTTACCACTTCAGTATATGTAAGGGATAATCTTCCCGATTTTGAGCAATTGGTTGCTCTCATGGTCACCGAAGAAATGAACATAGGTGGAAGTTCAACTAAAAGCAAGGATGCACAAGTTTTCTATGCAGGTAATCAAAGGGGCAAAGGAAGACGAGGACAAGGAAGGGGCAAAGGAAGGTTTGGAGGAAGGCAAGGCCACTCAAGAAATCAAGGACATGAACAAGGCACCTCATCACAAAGAGGGAGAGGAAGAACAAGAGGAAGACGAGGACGACATCAACAAAACAGGAATCAAGATGGCGAAGGATGTGACATATGTGGCAAGTTTGGCCACTATGCTAGAGATTGCTACCAAGGAGGAAACCAAAGGAGCTATAATCAAGGTTCTTCATACAAAGGCCAAGGTAATTATGCTTCTACAAGTTCAGAAAATGAAAATCTCTTGATGATGCACATGAATGGGAATTCAAGCAAAGTAGATAACACTTGGTATATTGATAGTGGATGTAGCAACCATATGAGTTGCAATTCTTCTTGGTTTACTAATCTGCATGTTCCCAAAGGTAAAGGACATGTAGAAACAGGTGATGATACAACCCATGAGATCTCCCATGTTGGAGATGTAGCTTTGGATGACAAGGAGGAAGGAAGATGTCTCAAGGATGTCTTGCATGTACCTACCATCACAAAGAACTTGGTGTCCGTTGGGCAAATGGTTGAAAGAGGCTATCAAGTAAGGTTCAACAAAGGTGGATATTTTGTGGAGAACCCTAAGCAAGGTTACAAGGTCATAGCAAGAGGAAAGAAGCAAGGGAGACTCTTCACTTTGGAGGTAAATTCTCATTCCACTCAACATGTCTACTTCACATATGGAAACAAGAGGATTTTGGAGTTGGACTTGTGGCACAAGAGGATAGGTCACATCAACATACAAAGAATGAAGGAAATGCAATTCAAGAGGCTGGTTGAAGGTCTTCCCAACTTCCAAGGACAAGGTATGAAGCATTTATGTGAATCTTGTCAACTAGGGAAGCAAGCGAGACTTCCATTCAAGAAGAGTGGCTACATAAGCCAACATCCATTGGAGTTGATACATACAGATGTGTGGGGGCCAACCAAAGAGCAATCCATTGGAGGTAACAAGTACTTTGTCACTTTTATAGATGATTGCACAAGGATGGTTTGGGTTTATTTCATAAAAAACAAATCAGATGTGTTTACATGTTTCAAAGCATTCAAGGCAATGGTAGAAAAGGAAACAGGTACATATATCAAGAAGCTAAGGTCCGATGGAGGGGGAGAATATTTCTCCAATGAGTTTTCTGATTTTTTAATGGATCAAGGCATCAAGAGGCAAGTAACATGCAGGTACAAACCCCAACAAAATGGAGTAGCAGAGAGAAAGAATAGATACATTGCCGAGATCGCTAGAGCAATGCTTAATGAGATGAATGTACCTAACATGTTTTGGAGTGATGCAGCAAATACCGCTGTGTATCTTATGAATAGGGCTCCTACCTCAGGGATCCATGGCTTGACACCATATCAAGCCTATTATGGTAAGAAACCTGATCTTTCCCACTTGAAGATATTTGGATGTACTTGTTATGTACATGTGCCAAGTGAACTGAGGCACAAGCTACAACCAAAGGCAGAAAAGTGTGTGTTTCTAGGATATTCAAATGATCATAAAGGTTACAGGTGCTTCAACCCAAACACAAAGGACTTGAGGATATCAAGGGATGTAGCATTTGATGAGCTACTTCCTTGGTATAAGAAGTATGATTGTATGCAGGACTATGAAGAAGAAAATCATGGACATGATGAAGAACAAATCGACCTAGAGCTAAGCGGCCCAAGGTGTTCCATCAATGAAGATAGTTCAAGCATGAACTCACCATGGAGGGGGAGATCTTCATCAAGCTATGAAGCACAATCAATCAACAAAGGCAAAGCAACATTGGTGGAGTTGGATGAAGAAGGTAATGAAGTTGAAGATGATGAAGGACATATGATGGAGAAAGAAGCTACGTCAAAGAAAGAGATCAAGTTCCCAAGGCAAAGGAGGTTTATTCCTCCAAAAGGTGAAGAAAGGAAGTCTTCTAGAGTTAAGTATCCAACTCAAAGGTTTACTTATGATTCATACATGGCAACACACTATGCATATATGAACAAAGTAGTAGAAGATCATGAGCCCGATTGCTATGAAGATGCAAGCAGGTACACCGAATGGAAAGAGGCAATGCAAGAAGAGATCAACGCACTTGAGGAAAATCAAACATGGACTCTAGTGCCCAAGAAGGAGAACATGAAGGTAATAGGTAATAAGTGGGTGTATAAAGTAAAGAGGAATTCAGATGGATCTATTTCTAGGTTCAAAGCAAGATTGGTGGCCAAGGGTTTTGCACAAACCTATGGAGTGGACTTTGAAGAGACATTCAGCCCCGTGGCAAAGATTAGCACCATTAGGACACTCATTGCAATGGCTGCTAGCAAAGGATGGAAGCTTTTCCAATTGGATATCAAGAATGCCTTTCTCAATGGAGACTTGGAAGAAGAGGTATACATGGAGCAACCACTAGGTTTTGTTCATAAAGAGTTTCCACATCATGTTTTTAGGTTGAAGAAGGCACTTTATGGCCTAAAGCAAGCTCCAAGGGCTTGGAACCAAAGATTGGTGGACTATTTGATCAAATGTGGTTACAATCAATGCAAGGCAGATCCATCTCTCTTCATCAAACAAAGAGGAGAACTTGTAGTCTACATGTGTGTGTATGTAGATGATCTTATCATTACAGGTAATGATACAAAGGGCATTGAGGAGATCAAGCCAAAGCTTGGAAAGGAGTTTAGGATATCTGATCTTGGAGATCTTAGTATTTTCTTGGCATTGAAGTTGTATACAAAGAAGAAGGTATTATGCTCATACAAAGGAAGTATATTCTAGACCTACTTGAGAGGTTTGGGATGCTACATTGCAATCCTATTTCAAATCCCATGGAGGTTAATGTAAAGCTAAGCTCCATTGATGGAGAGCCATTAGAGGATGTAACTTTTTATCGCTCTATTGTAGGCTCTTTCAATTATGCCACAATAACTAGGCCTGACATAGCATATGGAGTTGGATTGTTATCACAATTTATGCATAGTCCAAGGACTACACACTTGCAAGCTGCAAGAAGAATGTTACGATATCTCAAGGCCACTATAAATGAAGGATTGTTCTATTCATTTGATGATGATATGCAGGTCAAAGCTTATTCTGATGCGGATCGGGCCGGTTCCAAGGAGGATAGAAGAAGTACAAGTGGTTACCTAGTCATGCTAGCTAGCAAGATCATCTCATGGATTTCAAAGAAGCAACCCACGGTGGCATTATCTTCCACCGAGGCTGAGTATAGAGCTTTGGCTCAAGTCATATGTGAGCTAATGTGGATTAAGAAGTTATTTATGGAGCTTAATTTGCAGGTTGACACATATCCAATTTTTTGTGACAATATGAGTAGCATTCATCTAGCATCAAATCCTGTCTATCATGCTAGAACCAAGCATATTGAAGTGCACTATCACTTCATAAGGGAAAAGGTGATATCCAAGGAAGTTTCAGTACATCATATTGGTACCAAGGACCAAGTTGCCGACATGTTTACAAAGGCTTTGGATGGGATGAAGATTTCAAAATTCAAGCAATGCATCAACATGAAGGAGCTTGGATGAGGACGAAGAATTGAAGCTTGAGGGGGAGTGTTAAAAGTCAAGCTTCAAACTACAAATTCGTGGGGAATATTTTATGGACATGTGGAGCAATCAAAGGAAGCCAAAAGCCACGAGATTCCATCAAGAAAAGTCACTCAACCACTCCCCAAGTCATCTCAACTAATTTCTCCAAGTTAGGAGGCTGATTTGGAAAGGTAGTTCCTAGATTTTAGGGGCACACTTCTCACTATAAAAGGAGCATGTATCCCGACTTCTTTTGGGCCATCTTCTTGGAGTTTTAGCTCATGTAAAGTGAGCACTAAGTGCTGGAGTTGTGATAAGCAAGCCCCTTGCTTAAGCTAGCCCCTTGCTTGCTTTTTTCTTTTAGTAGGCATATCTATGTGTGTGCGCAGGCAGTGTTGCAACTCTCTACCCCTGAGTTGTTAGCATTGGTTCTCAATCATATTGTATCCATTTGATGTAATTCTTGTCTCATTCGATAGCTATTAGAGTCTATTTTATGCTCACAAATTCTCTCGAGCATTCTCTGAGTAATCTGGGAGCAACATTCATTTTAGTGAAGTTGTGTGATTGATATCTCTCCTTGTGTGTAGGCTCTATTGGAAATATTTTGCTCTCTGTTGTAAGGGCTGGTTCTCCTTCTCTATTTATCCATTTGCTATGATTTTGGTGTCATTGGGTAGCTATTAGAGTGCTCTAAAGTTGACCTAAGTTTGAGATTCATTCTGTGTATAATCTCTGAGAAAAGCTTGCTGGAGTGAAGTGAGGTCTCTGCTTGACTAGCAGTTGTGAGCATTCAACTAGCTCATGTTGTAGACATTGTTTCTCTTTGTGTAAGCATCCATTTGAAGTAAAATTTATCTTGTTGGAAAGCTCTTGGTGTCTACTACAGGTCTACAAAAGTGCACTGGAGTTCTTTGCATAAGCTGTGAGTAAGAGCACTTTTGGTGTGCAGAGGTCAAAGAAAGATACCTGTGGAGGTCATTCGCGCTTCGTCGTTGCTTAGGGGTTGAGATACTTCCCCCATCAAGATCTTTGGCCAGATAAGTCATGTTACGTCTATACCAACCCATGGGGGCTTGGCAATGGACAATTTCCATTCAAAAGAATGTCAAAAGATTTTCCCCTAGTCTTCCTGCAAATTAGAAGGGGTCACCACCCAACATCTGGGTCAAATGGGGACCACCAACGGTCAGGTGGGTTACATCAATAGTCAGGTGGACTACATCAACGGTCAAATGGGCACTATAGCCTGCAGCGCCCATCCTTCCACACTTACTATGGACTGGCCTAGATTAATGGTACATAATTCTGCACTTCCTAATGGGCAAGTTTCGCAAGTGTTGGACCTCCCTTCTTTTCCAAAGGAGAGTGTCAACCCGACCTCTCACCCTCAACCACGAAGGAGTCACCCACGGTGGAGGAACCTGTTGGTGGATTCTTAGACAAGAAGGAGTTTGAGGGTTTGTAGGAGAAAAGGGGAAGAAACAAGAAGAGAAAATACACCTGGAAGCTTCTGCCGATTGATTACAGTAAGACAATTACAAGGTTTGAAGTACAAGACAAGCCAATACCTCTGTGCACAATCCCACAGAGTGCCCAATCACAAAATACCAAATATCCCAAAGTCTTCTTGCTGCCAGCTCCTCTGCAGACCTCCAGCTGCTTCAAGCTTATCCTTGTGCACACCTTGCACCAAGCTTCCACAAAGGAGGAGGAGTGAATACCTTCTGTCGGCACGCACCCACTGCAATGGGACCTTGAGATACTTGGGGGGACTAGCTTAGCACTCTCTGCACAATCCTTTAGGCACTCCCTATGCACTCCTTCACTTCCACTTCTCTGCGTCATCGCACTGGTGACTCTTCCACTTCTCTCTCTTTCTTCCTTAGACTATGCTCTCTTGCTTACTCTAACATTGGTCCAAGAATGGCCCTTGCCTTCATGTGAGTGTGTCGATCACGTACGCTCCTAACTGCCATGGTATCTTGGTCCTCTCTTTGATGTCCCAAGATTGTCCTCACAAGTGGCAGCCAACGACTCATTGTTTTGTCCTGTAGTGACTTTAGTCTAAAACCAAAAATTTTAATGGGGGGCCATACTTTCACCTGTGCGTACACTTTGCCGCTTCACATACCTTCATGTTTCCTTTTAAGTCTTCACTTTTGCACATAAGAGGGGGTTCACCTGAACCTTCCAAAACACTTTAAAACACACTTTGAACCTTAGGGAAATTAGAGAAAATACCTCTGCAACCTGCAACCCATTTTCTCCAATTTACCCTTTGTGGACAATTCATTGTGCACTACCTGTGCACTTTGACACCTGCACTTACGCACTTTGACTTTGCACCTATTGACTTTGACCTTGCCCTTTGTTGACTTTGACTAGTTGACTTTGACCAATTGACTGTGACTGTAGTTGACTTTGACCAACATGACTTTGATGGGCTCAACAGAACCCAAACCAACGATCATACCAAACGGCACAAAGAAGGCAGCAGTATCAACATCACAAAGCAAGTGGCATGAAACAAGTATGGGTACCAAAAGGACAGAAAACACTAACAATTTTCAACAATATAGTCAATGATAAGCCAAAGTTTCAGCAGAATCAGAGGCCATATCCAACATCTCCTCAACCTTCTTCTACAAGTACGACATTCGATAGATTTGGATCGCCAAGAAGCACTTAACCAACTAACCCACACCCACGCAGATTTGGGTACCTAAAAATTGTATTATAGCCCAACACTCAAGCCATGTAACATATAACCCTTAGAAATCTCTTCATCCCTCAACACCACAACATCCAATATCACCTTTTGTCCCTCCGTAGAGGCATACCACCCATTCAGCAACCCTTAGGAGATGGATACCAAAATGCATCCAAAAGCCTTTGCATGACCAATTGTATCACATTAACCCCATCCCGAATAACAAACTCCCTTGTAATAGTTCACTCACAATTGAAATTTGTATAAACTCAACCACACTAAACCACCATCACTTGTAATAACATTTCATCTCAAGCAATGTATGCACTATCAAAAGCATGTAGGTGTCTAGAGACCTACACTAGTTTTGGAAAAAAATCATTCCATATACCACCTCACAACACTTGGCTACACGGGTTACACATCGGTTATGGAAAGGGATTGTGGTCTCACTTTAATGGGATCATGATTAATTTCCATACTAATGTGCTAATCTTTTGTAGCAGATCTTCTCTGCATTTGCATCCATCATCATGTAGATAGAAGGACTGTATGAAGTTGGCCCCAGTGCACCTGTGGTCAATGTTGGCCACTCACTGGCGGAGCCACATCCTACGTCACAACCCCCAGAATTTCAAGGCTTCCTAGGACCAATGCCAATTGATGATTGGTGTAGCTCAGTGATGAGTAGCACCTCCTTTAATGTCAATCCGGGAAGAAGTGAGGATGGTATGAAGACCTCAAACAAGTGATGGCACAAGTGTGTGAGTGAGAAGCACACTAACATGCACGCACATACACACACACGCGCACACATAGTAAGACCAAGAGAGAGACAATGGTGTTCTCTTAGATTACTTCCAAAATGCTCATACAAGTTCAAATCTATTACAGGCTAACCCCAAAAATGAGCTCTCTAGCTCTATTTATAGTTTTTGACTAGTTTTTGGCTCTGTTCAGACCTAGTGTCCGGCCTAGTTAAAAATTAGGTTCTCTGGCCTATTTGGAGGTTCAAACGGAGTCTAAAAAATGTGAAAACTGATAGGTAGGTACTTCTAAAGCTCCTCAAGCTCAAGGACTCCTTGGCTTGCACAACATGGAGCTACAAAAATATGAAATGATATTTACAATGGTTTTTAGTGATGACAATCACTATTTTTGTAGGGATTGCTTCTAACAGTTTGACATACATTTCTTGGAGCTCCCTACTTGCTCCTTCTTCTTGTGTGCCCACCTCTTTGATGCATGAAAAATTTAGATGGCCTACTTGCCAGATCTTCTTTGACTACTCTTTCTGCTTGTGCCTTCTCTTCGCTCCGACTCCCTTCGTTGGCTTCCTTGTCTTCTGAGTCCTTCAGTTCCTTGACTACTGCCCCCACACCCCCCTCTCTCATGTCTGTCGTCTCTGACAGACCCTTGTTGAGTGGGTCGTTGGATGTAGTAATCCACAACGTCGGTGGCTAAATGATGTTCGGCTATTCTCAATCCTTTGGCCAAATCAGTGAGTAGGGCATCACAGTCTATTGGCCCTAGAACTTGTGGATGTGGCATACGTAGCTTTTCTGAATGTAGAGCTTGTTCCACCGCAAATAACTGTAATAGGTGAGATGGTCTGGGAATGAATATCTCTGAATGATATTCCCAGAACCCTGTGATAAACATTTCTTCAAACGTCTGTTTGAAGCAAGCAAGTAGATACTTTATACGAGCATGCCACGCATATACGACGTTAATGGATGGTGTGGTGCTCATATCATAGACAAGGTCCTGATTCCCTTCATTAAATTCGAGAGCCGAAAGATGAGGTTCTTTGATATTCTTAAATGTCCTGAATGTAACCAACATGGGCTAAAAAATTTTGAGGCACATCTGTGCCATGATATCTGGTATATTCTTGAATCTGGCTGCCCAGTGTCGGATGGTTGAAATCATGTAGTTGACTGTGGGTTGGCCTCTAGGTGGGGCTAAGTAGACATAATTGAGCCATTTTTCACATCCTTTGACTGTCAACACTGTTTTTGTGTACCCCGACCAAGACCTTCTTTGAAAGACAGGGCAGTAGCAAGGATTATACTTGATATATAAAGGCATGTTATTCCACGTGCGTACCATCTCAGGTAGGTTTCAAGCAGACGGATCCTCCAAGTATGTTGATGTATATTCCCTTGCATGGCACTTGCAGGGATGTCATCCGGTGCAAACTGTGTCACTGAGGTTGGTTCTTTTGATGTGCGTTGCTTGATTTCAGCATTGTAATCTGCCATTAATACACAAAATGGAACATACAGATCATCGGATGTGCCAATCCACCTATGATGGGAGAGGTTTCTGAAGTAATCCGATTTTATGACGACTTCCTCCAATCGTGACATAGACGCTATCTGAACTGCAACTCTCTCGTCATGGGTTGTAGCAACCTTCTCTAACATTTGCATCCATTCAGGAGCTTCGATCTCAATTGTGTCCATTCCTTCTTATGTTTGCTTACCTCCGGGTGCTGGCATGGGAACATATGGGTCTTCAAAGATCTCCTCAACTGCAATTGGCACTAAGTCTTCAGGTTCCGGTTCCACAAGGGGAGAGGGTTGACACTCATATTGAAGAACTTTACTTCATAGTTCTTCTAGTTTTGCTCTGAGTTCTACGACTTCTTCAGATGTGTCGGCTGCTGTTGTGACTTTGCTTGGTGACTCCTGCTGAGTTGCCAGTTGCTTTAGTAGGTCATATCTTTCTCTTTATAATGCTACGTGGGCTTCGAGGAGGTCGGCATGGGTTTCCAACACAATTTGCATATTCTCCGAGGGGATGGCCTTGAAATTCTCTGGGTTGATTTCATGCAGGTAACCTTCCATTGCTGCTTCCAGGTTTTCTTCGTTCTGTTTCTGCAGTATTTTATTCTCTTCGAGTGCTGTGGACATGTGCTTTCGTAAGAAGGCGAGATTTCATCGAAGCTTGAGATTGTCTGTGATCTGAGCGTGTAACATGTCATCGAGTTGTTGTTTTTCTTCAATATCTGACTGGGGTGGATTGGCAACTAATTGATCATGTTGTGCTTGCAATGTAGTATACTGCTGTTGTAATAGCCGCTTCTCCTTCTCTAAATCAATGAATCTTGCTTGGAGCTTTTCATGGTTTTTGAAGAGGCTCGTATCCTGTGCGTCTAGGTGCTGGTAATGCTGTTGTAGTTGAGACATACACTGGTACATATTATTAAATACATTATTAACGGGGGTGGATGCGGGAAAGGTGTTGAATGCAGAAGGGAAGGGAAAAGGGAATGGGAGTGTGTATGATGTGCTTGAAAAGTGTTGGAACTCAAGGTCAAGCACAAGCATGAAAGCACATCAGAAAGGTGGACACACACAAGAAGAAGGAGCAAGTAGGGAGCTCCATGAAGTACATGTCAACTCTTCAGAAGAATCCCCTACAAAACTAGTGATTTCCATCACTAAAACCATTGTAAATACCATTTTCTATTTTTGTAGCTCCATTTTGTGCAAGCCGAGGAGTCCTCGAGCTTGAGGAGCATTAGAAGTACCATCGTACCAATTTTCATAATTTTTAGACTTCGTTTGAGTCTTCAAATAAGCCCTAGAACCTAATTTTTAACTAGACCGGACACTAGGTCTGGACAAGGCCAAAACTAGTCCAAAAACTATAAAAAGAGCTAGAGAGCTCATTTTTGGGGTTAGCTTCTTGTAGATTTCAGTTTTGTAATAGATTTCTTTTTGTAATCAAAATCCTTCCATTGTTCCTCTCTTTGATCTTGCCTTGTGCGCGTGTGTGTGTATGTGTGTGCATGTTTGTGTGCTTTCACTCACTGTCGAGGCCGCCAAAAAGTGTGTTGACCTAAGCTTCAACTTAGGGACTTGCGGAGAAAGAGACTGTACCTCAATCCCCTCACAAGTGCATATAGTGGGGATACACGCTTTTAATTTATCAATCCGGAGAGTATACTAACCTAGCCGAGTGTATGAAGACATGCAATCACGTAATGGTCAATGCAAATGAACTACTCAAGAGTGAAAATGAGGTAAATGCTTATCCTAACAAGCTTCAACAGTAGGTCAAGACGAAACGATACTTGGTGCAGCAGCCGTCGGTATTTTGGACTTTTCTCCTAGCTCCGAGCTCCAAACATAGCAAATAGCATATGCGTTTCGAAGCTCTCGAGAAGACGCATCCAATGGCAGTGGTTTCACTCAATTCCGACGCTCCTACTTCAAGTTATGACAGAAATACTGAGTCGCGGGAATACTTTCCTACACTTCAGCACTTCCCACACCTCGCACACACCTCTCCTACAGCAAAGAAACACTCTCAAGGATAGATCACACTCACAAGCACTCTTTCCAAGCGATCCACATGCATACAAGCTCACGAAGAAGAAGATGAAGAGGGAAGAAGACACAAATTCGAATTTCTGTGCTCTCTATTCTCACAATGGCAAAAAGTCTTTTACAAAGAGTCACATTTGACTTATATACTAGTGCCCTAAAAATGGTCCTTTCACACAAGTGACCGGCACTTTATTCACTAAAAGCTAATTTCCTACTATTTTACATGGGTAAGCTTCTATTCTTCTGTGGGAATGCATCTAGAGGACTCCTCTAGTGCCTTTACAAAGGGAAATATATTACAAAAATGAATATGTTACAAAAATAGGTGGTCCAAATCGGAAAAATTTTGGGGCCCGTCTTTTTTCTCTGCTTTGTGCGCTCTTTGGCTCTGCAACACTCTCCCCCTCTTCGCCTCTGTCGTCCCTTGACAGACTTTGCTTCACGCACGCGCCCTTGACAGACTTTGCTTCGCGCACGCGTCCAGTGTTCAGTGTTGTCTGAATCTTGATCTTGCATTACGTTTTAGAGGCGCTCTGGTTTGTCCTGGTTGCACACATTGGACCTGGTTGATTTGGTTTGCCACGCACGCCATTAGTGCACATATGCGGATGTAGCTCGTAAGCCTTGATCTGAAACCTCTGCCACTCAAGAGGTTGAAGCATCCCCATAAGTGATACATGTTGGCCCTGATTCCTTCTTCCGGCTGCGTGCTTTTCCTTGGTGTGTGCGCCCCTGCGGGGCTTCCTGCAGAGATGCATCTTCAGATTTGTCTTTTAGTGAAGCTGTTTCTTTCGTTGCTTTCTTTTTTTCCTCTTCTTACTCGTCTCGCCCTCGACACTGCCCCCCTCCTGAACTCTGTCGTCCCCGACAGGCTTTGATAAGCGCCGGGCGTACGTTCTGTATACTTGTTGCTCTGTATCATTTAGCAGATTGGCTTCACGTATCATGATCTGTTTCCATTGTTCAGCTTTTACTCCATCATTGGGCGGTTGTCGGTGATCTGCGAAGAAGCTTAATTCGTATGCCACAAGTCTGGCATTCAGATTGGATGACATCTTCAAAAATATCTCTGAATCTATTTCAAAAAAGCCTGTAAAAAATGCTTCTTCGAATGTCTGCATATACGAGCTTGGCAAAAACATGAGTCTAGAATAATATGCCATTATTGTCGGGCGGCTCGGCATTACTGATAGATCAAAAATAAGTACATCGGTGCCTTGATTAATGCCGATGAAGTTCAGAAATGTATATGCCGCATGTTTGAAGACCTTCAAAACTGTAAGTAGCATACTCAGTATTTTATTTGTCATCTTGATCGCTAAGTCTGGTACTATCGCATAGTTTTGGAGCCAAAACTCTATTGTTTTGATCATATAATCCTCGGTTGGCAAATAGTTATGTGGCGGGCTAGGTAACATCGGATAGTTTAGCCACTGTTTATTAATATTGCCGCTGCGTTGTGAAGCCAAAAATTCTGTTGCATCCCTTCTTCGTGGTATTGGACAAAATGAAGGGTTTACCTGTAATAAGTAAGGTGCGGCTTGCCAGTGCACCCGTAGTGTGGGATGTTTCTCCAAAAATTTTCTCCTCCACACCGGCTGTGCAGCTTCGAACTCTGCTTGAGTATACCTGAATGTGCCATTCTTGAAATTGAGCTGCTCATCTGGACTTTTGTGTGTAATTTTCTTTATATATTGCCTTGTTTTCTCTTTCAACAGTCCATATGGAATGTTGAAAGGCTTGATGATCTTTTCCAAGTCTTTACCTTTGATTTTGGCTTCCTTCATGACCTTGATGACTTCATTTTCAAAATTTTCCGTCAATCGGGACACCACTAGTGCCCGTTCCTTCTGACTTATTTCTGCAGTGTATGGCATTGGATGATCATCATGCATATCCGCCATCTGCTCATGTATTGGAGAATGATAGATCGGTTGAGATAGAGGGCTTACCTCTACCTCGTCAGTAGGATGTTCTGTTTCTGGCACTACTGATGTCCCGATCGGTTCTTTGCCTTTCTGCCTAGTCTTTAGCTCTTCAATGCATTCTTCTTTTTCTTTTATCTTTTGTAGGGCCTCACCGAGTTTTTCTTTGGTGGCTAGGAGCTCCTTACCTATGTCAGCTACGTGATCCATGTTTTCACTGTAGCTCTGTACGAGTTTGGCCTGTGCTGAATTCAGTTGCTTTTTGAGCTCACACATTTCCTGATTGTGCTTATGTTCTGCTTCTTCTCTTACTGCGCGCTCTTGTTTTAGCAAAGCTTCAATTTGTGCGAGTTGATCTCTTAATTCATCTTCTTTACTTTCAGTTGATTCCTGTTGTTTTATTGGTTGGTCATACAACAGTGATTTCATCAACTCTTTGTTTCTGTTCCGTAAAGTATCATTCTCGTCCAGATATAACTTCAGTTGTGTTTCTAGTAAAGTGCTTCTGGTCTTCATTCTTTCTTTTTCTGCTGCAGTAGCATCATATACTTTCTGTAGATCCTCGAGCTGTTTTTGCAATTGGTGATGCTGAGTGCTTAATGATTCGTATTGTGTTTGTGCTTCTAACAGCTCAGTGTTTTTGGTGGCTATCTCTTTTTGTACCTGAATCAGTTGTGCAGACAACTGTTCACTCATCACTTGAAACTGATTCTTTTCCTTCATGGCTTTGTCGTAGTCTGCATCTATGTCCATCATTTGTTGTTGCGTGTCCATGGCTGTCTGAATCATTTGCTTTACTACCGGTTTTAGCTGCGTCACATCTACATTGAGCCATGTTTTAGGTATTGAGGGTTCTTCTCCGGTAGTCACGTCTTTGCCTTGAGCGATGTGTAATGTGGTATCATGGGGCTGCCTGATCTGAAGTTGAATCCTTGGCTCGGCCCCCATGTTTTCATCATGTCCTTGAGGTGTGTCCTCAGGCACCTCGATTATGGTTTCTTGTTGGAGCTCTCCCGTTTCCTTATTCTTTGGGGTTTGTTCTTCCTCTTTAATAGGTGCTTTGACATGTGTAACCCCAGTAGTCGTATCTTCCTTGATGCTCATTTCTGTAGTGTCATTCAACTGAATGACGTGCTCCTGTTCCTGAGCATCATCCACTTTCTTTTCTTTTTCCTTTTGGTTGTCCGGTGTCACTGCCATTTGATTGACTTCTGGTCCTTCTTCCTCATAAGTTTCCGTCCTGATATCAGTATCTAACGTGTCTTTCTCAGGACTGGATTCCGTATTCGTACTTGAGTCATCAATGCCCAATTCCTGGTATCTTCCTGGTTGTCTTGGAGTCTTGTCTGTACTCTGTTTTTGCTGAACTTGACTTGCTTGTCTATAATGATGTCCTTGGACATTTAGATTCACTTGCCCTTGCATATACTGGTGTGTTTGTTCTAGGGCGGCTGACAAGTCTCTTTTTGAAATCGGCATTTGAGCCGTCGTGATCGTAGGCAAGAGATGCGTTCTCTTAGACTGAGGTGTTGCTTGGGCTTCCTCTTCTCGCAAGCGTTTCGTACCCCTCATGGGTTTCTGTGTGCTGGTGCCAGCCTCTTCAACCGCAATTACGGTTTTCTTCTTTTTAGGGACCGAAGCGGATTTTGCATACCTTGCTAGCCCTTCTGCTGTAGGCATCTCCCGTAAGCAGTGTCTCATGTCTAGGGCTTCATATATCAATAAGGTCAAAGCTGAACCACCGTTCAGGAACTTCTTTTGCCCCCATTTCTTCTGAGCTTCAAACAATCGCTCTTGTACGTAACCTGTGAGATTCACTTTGTTTCCTATCTGTCGCATGGCATGGGAAAGTAACTGAACTACTATCTTCTGAGGTGCAGTGTATCTGTTCATGCCAGGAAAACAAAAGTGTTGGTGTACCAAACGTACTGCATCTTCAATATCTATTCTGTTAATCTCCAGGAATGATCTTTTCTTGGGGTCATGGCATTCCTCTTTGACATTAGTAATTCCTTCCTGATTCCATCCAAAGGCTTTATTGATCAATTCATGAGTGAATTGAATTGTCTTCCATGTGCCTACCTTGTCCAAAACCTTTGCTTCGGGAACTGAAATCTTTGTAGCAGCCGGCTGCATAGTATTCATTACTTGCGTACATCTTTGGAAGTCTGGTACGCATATAGGTATCTTCAAAAATGCTTCAATGCCAGCTTGAGTCCATACTTCCTCGATATGTGGTAACCCTTGTATTATGGTCTTGAAATCTTGTGACATGATAGGGAAATAGTGGTCCCTGTCCATAATCTTGATGGTTGCCATGAATAGAAGTTCCGAGATAGGTTGGTCATCTCGAAACCAATGTCCTCTGACCTTGGTTATTGACCCCAATGGAAAAAGTAGTTCCTCTTCCTGTTGTGTAGCTTCTGAGTCCGAAGATGTCATCTGCACTCAATATAGAGGATGAATTAGTATCCATATGTTTTTTTCATAAATCCTCCTCCATATGTTGATTAATAATCCGCTGTTGCTCCGAGTGCATGGTGCCGTCCCTTTCCCGTGGGTGTGAGAAAGGTAATACCTGAATTTTTTTTCATGTATTTTTATATTTTTTTGCTGAAAAGAAAACATAAAAAGTTAGTACATAGCCGAAGCGGTTAGTGAAATTTTTTGGAGTAATATTTTTAAGTATGTACAAGTGCTCTCCTATTTCCAAAGGGAAAATGTGCATGACTATCCGAAAATAGAAGAAGGACGTGCCGAATGCTTGGCCTTGTAATGTGGCCCTATCATGCATACTTTGGATCTTGGCAACTCCTCATGTGTGCAATTGGAAGTAGTTGCATGCTGTATGCAGGTTGTCTTGTCTTTCGGCACCCATATTTGCTTCACTTGGGTGCGACGTACTGTATTCTCCACCTTCTTGATGAATGCTGTTCGTTTTCGGCTGTATGTCTTCTGATTCTGTTTTGGGAATCTCAAGTCGGTTTGTATTGCATTTGGAGATTCCTTCTTCCTCCAATATGTCCTCTTTCTCGTCTGATGTGCCTGTTGACCCTGTTGAGTATGATAGCCCTTTCGATGTTGCTCCTTGCTTGGGATGGTTGTCCTTGGAGTACTTGACTTTGGGATCCATATTTTTGTTCGATCAGGTTGTGCAGTTATCAGTTTCTTTGGGACCCATATGCTATTTATTCGTGGTTGACTGAAGTGTTTGAAATTCTTTGTCTTCTTATGCAATTGCTCACGCTGCTGTCGAAGACTTTTCTGTTGCTGAAGATAGGCCTTCTTTTGGTCCTTTCTTATCCAAGCTCGTGTAGAATGTGGAATGGGGTACACTTTCACGGGTGTAGACTTCACGTCTTGCAGGGGAATAGTCTCTCTTGTGCTTTGTGGTTCTCTGTGCTTGATTTCATGTTCTTGTGCACTCTTGTGACTTTCTATATTCGAAGATGGAGTGCACACAGGACTCACAATATTTCCACATGAAGTACTTGATGATGGGGTTCCTATATTGCTAGTGAACTTACAATCATGACTTTGTTCATTAGGATGAACTTCTGGCTCTATAATAGCAGCTTTGGGTGGTCGTTCGTCTAGCAAACTAAATACTTCACGAGGTCCTATTCTGGCAGATATGTATCCTAAAGCCAATTGAATGGTTACCTCATATTCATAGATCCAGTCTTGTCCTAACACCACATCTTCAAGCAGATCTTGGTCCTGACACACTAAGAGTTTCTGCTCCATAGTGTTGTTGCCCATATGTAGAGGTAAGGTTATCTCTCCTATGCATTGAGTGACTTTTCCTCCTATTCCAATTAGCTGTGCCTTTGATGGGCGTATCTCCTCTTTAAGTTTCTGAGACAAGGAAAATCTAATACAGCTTATTGCTGCTCCTGTGTCTATGAGAGCATCCACTAAATGGTACTCCTTTCGTCCGGCCCCCAGATTCAAATAAGGCTGTCTTCTTTGTTGTCCTGAGTTCTCAGTGGCTCTAAAATTAGCCATGGGGATGAGTTCTTCTCCTACTCGATATCTCTCGTCTCTTTCTCTCATCCACTCTTTCCGTTTTTTGATACGTTCTAGGGCTTCCTGTCTAGCTTCTTCTCGTATGCGTTCTTCTTCCTTTTTCCTACTCTGAGCTCCTAAGAGTCGTGCTAGCATTTGATCAGTCAATGGCTCCATGAATCTTTTCACTCTGCATCCACTGATGTAGTTGGGAAGAATATCTCCGTCTAGTGTGGCGAGATTGACTGCACCACTAGTAGAGATTCGATTTATAATCATGGGTCCATATCCGCGTTTTTGTAGTTTCTTTGCATGCTGTTTGAGGGTGTATACTAAGACTAAATCGCCTTCTTTCAGTCCCTTGTCTTTTATATGTGCATCATAATAAGCCTTTTGTCTCCGTTTGGCGGCATAAATGCCCGCTACCGCTTGCAATCTAGTCTCGTGCAGCTTTTCAATTTGATCTAATTGCTGAGACAACTCATGACCGTTCCACTCATATTGCCGAGCCACTTTCAAGGTAGGTACTAAGAAGTCAATTGGCAAAATGGCATTTTGCCCATACACTAGGTTGAAAGGCGTAGTTCCAATAGCTGTTTTATATGCCACTCGGAAGGCCCAAATTGCGTGATGCAATTGTTTGTCCCAATCTGACCTCCCATTATTGACAATCTTTGTCAATACAGTACATAGTACCTTGTTGGAACTTTCAGCTTGCCCATTAGCTTGAGGGTGGTATGGGGCTGACTTTTTATGAATCACTAAGAATTCATTCATTAGCGATTCAATGACTTCGTTTAAGAAATGCGTTCCTCGATCACTCACTATCTCGATCGGTAGTCCAAAGCGTGTGAATATGTGCTCAAAGAGAAATTTTGCTGTAGTTTGAGCATCATTCTTTCTAGTGGCTTTTGCCTCTACCCACTTGGTCAAGTAGTCGGTGGCTACTATGATGTACTTAGCATGAGATCCTTTCGCAGGTGGATTGATAGGTCCTATGAAGTCAATTCCCCACTTGGTGAAGGCTCTCGCACAAACCATGGGTCTTAAAGGCATGTCATCTCTTCTAATAGGATATTTTGCTCTCTGACATGTTTCACAGCTTCTCACATATGTCTCTGCGTCCATATGTAGAGTTGGCCACCACAGGCCTGCAAAGAGAATCATCTTGACCGTCCTATCTGCTGAGAAATGTCCTCCCGCAGCTCCTGCATGTGCCATTTCTAATACAGAGAGATATTCATTTTCATGAATGCACAATCTTAGCTGGTCATCTCTCCCGCGTTTAAAAAGTTGTTTTCCTAGGATGACGTAATCTTTGCTCTGTTCTTCAAGAGTACGTTTCCTTGCTAAGGTAGCTCCCTCCGGGTACTCTCGAGTTTTCAAGAACTTTACTAAAGGCATGCTCCACCTTGGTGCTATTGTAGAATAGCATAACGTAGAGTTCTCATCTGGGATTTGTTCTTGACAGATTTGACAGTTTGACACATAATGATGTGCATCTCGTTGCATGGTTGGCCAATATATGCCGAATCTCTTGAGTGTTTGCCATGTTCCATTTGCGTTCAAGTGAGTGTTCCATTGATTTATGTGCGCTTTCTGAAGCCACATGTTTTGTTCATCTTCTTCCACACATCTCATCAGTAATCCGCTTGACTCCTGGTGGTATAAACTTCCAGCAATAATGTGAAGGTTTTTAGTCCTCCAAAGATCTTGCTTTCGGTTTGGTGTGATCCCATCTTTAGGTCCATGTGTAAGTACAGGGATCAATTTTTCTGCCCACTGAGGACATACTTCCAGGTTAAAAAGATAGGTGTCTGGCAAATCATCAGGGACTCCGCTAGGTGGCTCTCCGTGTTTTAACCTAGAAAGATGGTCTGCTCTCACATGTGTGTTTCCTTTTTTGACTATTACCTCAAAGTCAAACTCCATTAGTAACAAGAACCATCGCACCAACCTTCCCGTGCTACAAGGTTTATTGACTAAATACAACAAAGCTTGATGGTCTATGAAGAATTTGAATTTGTTGGCTAAGAGGTAATGTCTAAACTTCTTGACTGCGTAAACCATTCCTAAGCCCTCTCTTTCTGTAGTCGTGTAATTTCTTTCGGCTTGGTTTAATTGTCTACTCGCATAAGCGATTGGATGGTCAAGCTTTCCTTCATCAGCCGGTTGAGCCAGGATACATCCAATTGCATAATTCGAAGCGTCAACATGAATATGAAAAGGCTTATTCCAGTTGGGTGATTTTAGAATTGGGGCTGTACTTAGCCTCTTTTTAAGCTCATTGAAGGCCTTCTCACACTCGTCTGTCCAAATGAACTGAGTCAATAGACCGTATAAGGGCTTAGCTATTATGGCATACATGTGAATAAACCTACGGTAATATCCACAATGTCCCATAAAGGCTTGTACTTCCTTTACATTTTTGGGTCTTGGTAAGTCCAATATGACTTTAATCTTGTCCTCATCCGTAGATATCCCATTTCTTGAGACTATGTGTCCTAGTATTTTTCCTTGTCTTACCATGAAGACACATTTTTCTGGGTTTAAGCAGACTCTATACTGCCTACATTTGTTGAATATCTTCCTTAATTCCGGTATGTGATCGGGTCTTTGATTGGAGTACGTGCAAAGATCATCTACATACACTTCCATGCTTTTTTTCAAAAATTCCTTGAATACGTGACACATTAATCGTTGGAAAGTAGCCGGTGCATTAGTGAGTCCAAAGGGCATCACTCTGAATGCATACACACCCCATTCAGTGGCAAATGCTGTCTTGTGTTGGTCCTCGGTCGCAATAGCCACCTGATTGTATCCAGAGAAACCATCTAGGAAGCTATAGACCTCTTTACCTGCTACCCTCTCCAATAGATGATCCGTAATCGGTAATGGGTAGCTATCACGTATAGTGGCTGCATTCACCTTCTTCAGATTTATGCACACTCTCAATTTTCCATTTTTCTTGGGCACTACCACTAATGGCGATACCCATTCTGTGTGTTCTATCTCGTATATGAATCCAGCATCCAACAACTTATCTATTTCTTCTTTTATCTTGGCTGAATACACCTCATTATAAGTATAAGGTCTCTGTTTGGAAGGTTTGGCTTCGGATGTCATGGGGATTCTATGCGCACATATAGATGGATCTACTCCTTTTAAATCCTTATAAGTCCAAGCGAAGACATCCCGGTATTCTCTTATGAGTCGAATTAACTCTTGCTCTTCTTCCGCTGAGACATCCTGTCCTATGAAAGTACATCGTTCCTCTCCTCCTTCCATGGTCACAACTATTTTCTTAGTTTGCTCTTTATTATCATATGCTATTCCAGGTTGTGCCTCTCTTTTAGGCATTTGAATAGCAATCTTCCTCTCTTCTACTTCGTATTTTTTGAAATGAGCTGGTACCTCAAATTGGTCTTGAAGCTTATTATCTTCATCTTCTAACTCCCTTTCAACTTCTAATTCTCTCTTTTGTGGGAGATCCTCATGTTGTTCATTGGCAGTGATATCCATGTTGGTGGTACTCATCCCTAGATCCATGGGTTCTGGTTCCATTTCAATGCTCTCGTAGTCCTCCTTCCAGTCTTTCTCAATTACTTCTCCTTCACCTGCCTCCTGAAGGACTACCATATACAAACTAATGTCATAACCCTCCTCGTCAATACATTCGTTCATAGTTACCACTTCTTCGTTTACACAAACATCGAGGGTGGCTAAGATTTCCATCCAACCGTGAGGTTCGAATTCTTCGTCTGGAAATACTTGTGGCATATAAGCTGGATCTTGTACCGATCTCTCTATACCTTGTTTCTGCTGCCAACTCTTTCTTCTCTCTTCTTCCTTTTTTGCAGCTTGGCATATCCATAGATGAGTGTCCTCGTTCATCCAGGATTGGTCACTAGAACCTGCACTATGAATCGATTGATCGTCTTCCTCTTTATGGATTTGATTCCATTGCAGAGGTGGTACATCTTGATATGCGTACGTATGTAGGTTGATCCTAGTGGTGGCTCCTGAGTGTTGTAGGTACACTGCATCCTTTCCCCAATCTTGTACTACCTTTAGCTGTCTCATGAATGGCCTTCCCAAGATCATTTCATAATTGCTTGGCCTTTCAAAGTGACATATTGCTAAAGTATGTTCGAATTCCACTCCGCACGTAGTGAAGACTACTCGTTCCAACAATCCTAAGGGTCTTTCCGTATGTCCATCTGCCATCTGAATTTTCATGCGTGTTGGTCTCAATGCTGGTTTTCCCCATTTCTCCCAAATTTCTTTGGTAGCAATGCCAACGCCAGCTCCTGAATCTAATATGGCTTTGGTTGTGTAACCCCTATAGGTGATTGGTAGACATGTATTTCCTTCGTCCCCTTCACTAAAGTCTCCTACTTTATCCACTGGAATTCTCACTGTTTTCACTTCGTCATCTACCTCCTTCTTTTCTTCCTTGACTTCCCACTGATTGATCAATTTTTCTTTTAAATGTGGTTTTACCTTTAACAGTTCTTCGAATGTTAAGGTACATGGGATTTTCACCTCTCTAAGGCGTTGTATGATCTCCGATGTTTGAACTGATGGATTCGTTTCTCGTCTCTGTATTGACGGAATGCAATACAATTCTGAGTTGTGCTCGTATTCCCCGGTGTA
This sequence comes from Ceratopteris richardii, assembly GCA_020310875.1. Lineage (NCBI taxonomy): Eukaryota > Viridiplantae > Streptophyta > Polypodiopsida > Polypodiales > Pteridaceae > Ceratopteris > Ceratopteris richardii. The sequence goes on along the minus strand of CM035423.1, from coordinate 16,110,974 downwards.
ATTAGGTAGTTCCTTTACATCGTCTTCGGCTTCTTTGTCACTTGCATCCGTTGGAAAAATTTCTTCTGAATTAAGTTCAGGTATTGAATCCTCTATTTCGTTTTTTGCTTTCAATTCTTCAAAGGGTGGTTCCATTCCCTCCACTTTTTTCCACTTGTCCTCTTGAACTCGCGCCCATAAATCCTTAGTCCAATCTCCTTCTGTTTCAGGGACTATGGATCCTTCCTTTCTCTCAATACCAATTTCATCATCCAGAGGTCTATTTTCATTAGACTTTTCCTGAGTGTTTAGACACTCTTGGAATTTTTCTTCGCAAATTCGGTTGTTTGGTAAAGGTGATGCGGGTTTTTCTAATGTTTGTTGGGCAACTTCTATTAATTTTTTGCAGATTTCCAATCTTTCTTTCTCTAAGTCGCCTCTCGGATACTCTCTCTCATGTTGTTCTATGGTAGGTCCTGCTTTTATTCTCGCTTTGTATGCCTGAATCCACATAGCTAAATCTTCAGGCATTGGGTCTGCTAACACCGATCCTACCTCCTTCTTTTCTTCCTCCATTTTATTTTCTTCTTCTACTTGTGATTCTTCTCTTGATTTCTTTTTACTCTTTTCATTTTCCTTCTTTTGCAATAACTTTTTTTCTTTTATCCTGTCTCTCCTTTGCTTCCATCTTTGGGATCGTTTACTGGCGACACTTTTTTCTGGTCCTTCGGAGTCTTCTACTCTGTGAGGGATGGGTGTATTTCCCTCTTTGTCACTTTGATTATTTTCTTCGGTTTTATCAGGGTTTTCTCTAGCCTTTGCTCTTGTTATGGCTTTTAAAGGTATCGTGTACTCCTTGTCACTCCCTGACGATTCAATTACTTCTATCACGTTAATCTGTACGTTAGATGTGACTTTGTTTGGGTTCTTAGGGTTTCCACAATCGCCACAGTAACCTTCCCAAATTCGTTGTGGTGGTGGTGGGTTTGGCAATGTACATTCTCTAATGTAGTGGTCACCTCCACATCTGTAGCATGGTCCTCTAGGTACAGATGGTCTATTCATTGGTCGAGGTGGCATGGTTGCTCTAGGAGCTGTGTACATTAATGGTACATAATCTTGCTCGTAGTTGTATGAACTCTCTGGTGTCTCCATGCCATACGCATATGGGTCGTATTGTTGCCCATATTCCATTGTTGAGTTCTCATAACCTGGGTATGTTCCTTGACTAGGTTCGTAAAATGAGTCATATGGTTCACTACTAGTCAAAGGTGTAGCTGGCACTAAGGCCCTTTCTAAGTTTTCCTCTGGTTGCGCTATCTTAAGAGGGACAACGTTCTGAGGGTGGGGCGGTTGTTGTCCTAGCACTGGTTGAGGCTGTGTATATCCCTGGTATGTGTATGGTCGTGGTATTGGTGCCTGCGGCTGATATGAGGGATATCTAAAAGCTTCTCCTCCCTGCTGGTTCTGCGGATATCCATATGGTCTCACATAAGGCTGTGTGGGTCTGGCTTGCCTATTGTAAGGGCAGTTCTCGGTGCTATGGTTTGTGTATCTCTGCTCTATGCTACAATATTGTAGTGGTCCGGATACAGAGGGTCTCTGAGGAGCATAGGCAGGTGGTGGGACTACTCCCCTAGTACACAAGTGAGAAGGATGATCTCCTCCGCACTGCATACATCTTCTAAGCATAGGCATTCTCATAGGATTGGTGGGATAATTCCTCTGTCCTAGCATATTCAGTTTTTTTGCTAGCAAGTCGGCAATTTCCTCTATGTTGTTTGTAGGGTTTGATGTGCTATTTGATGACTCTTCACTTTTCACACTCCCTTGGGGTATTTTCAAGTCTCCTGCAAGGTTATCCTCTAGGTCTATACATTCCTTCATACACTCTTGCAAAGTTTGAACTCTCTTCACGTACACTAATGACCTCAAGGTTCCGTTCAACAGTCCTTCTAAGAACAATGATACCATTTTATTTTGAGTTGGTCTCTCCTCCACGGGGCATCTATCCACATACTGCTTGAATCTCCTGGCTGCCAATCTGACTGACTCCGTTGGAGCTTGTTTGAAGCTGTGGATTAATGACGAAGAATTGTTCTTGATTCCAGACTTGGTAAATTCTTCAATCATTTCTTGATACACTTGATCCATGTTCTGGAAGGTATTTGGATCCAATGGCTGAAACCAGGCCAGGGCTGTGTTTGACAGGGTAAGGCCAAAGGACTCATATTGAATCATGAAGTCATCTACCTGCTCGGCTCTAACTACTTGTTTAAATTCTGCTATGTGATTATAGGGTTCACTCGAGCCATCATAATGATTTCTCATGCATTTGGCTACTTGAATCGGCCTTAGTCTCCTTCCTGTTTCAGGTTGCCTCGGCATTACAGGGTAATTTGGTCTTCCTATTGGTATGCCTGGTCCTCGTACTACCTATGGTCTGACTGGAGCATGAATTCCATGTCTAGGGTCAATGGCTGGTTGTGGCCGATAATTAGGATTAGTGGCAGGCATTGCGAATTGAACATGTGGTCTGACAGGGATCTGAGTTTGTTGAGTTTGTTGTGTTTGTCCTGAATGTTGGCTTGAATCATTTTGAGAAGTTCCATGTGGGTTCCGTGAAGTAGTGGCTTGGTCCCTTGGGGGGAACACTGGGACGTTCTGATATTTCAGCTCAGCTCTCTCTAATTCAGTGACTGGCCAATACCTTCTGTGGTCTTTGTCCAAGTATGTGATGATGGTGGAGAATTCAGGATCTTGTAACTCATAGATGGTAACTGGATTAGGGGCAGCTTCCCATATTGAGGAATGGGCTCTGAGCAAGTGCTCCATCCCGTTAATCAAATACACATCTATTAGAGTGTCATCCTGGGGAACTAAGTCTCCTCTCCAAACTTTAGTAATTGTTGATCTCCCTCTAGGAGTAGTTACTTGTTCCTCAGTTCCATGTCCATTTAAACTTGAAGTGTTATTTTCCTCACCACGCTCATTAATGATTTCAGGGTGTTCTGTGACCACGTATTGAATGTCTTGTTTATCCATGTACAGTCCTCCTATGTACTTGACTGCTGGTCTTGGTACTATGTAGGCCTCTGAAGCCTTCCTCAGTCTGGCCACTGATCTGTTTAGACCATCCAAATAGATAGGGATCTCATTGTGGTTAGTGCTCACATATTCTAAGGAAGTTCTGTATTCGCCCTCAATGATGGACATTTGGCCAATCATGGGCACAGTGTTTTGCATATCCTCTGAAGCCATGGGGATTTCTCCTTCTGACTCACTGGAGGTCTCAGAATAGTGTGAACGGTTACTTGGTTCGGCAACACTCCCTACGGAAGAAATTACACTTCTTCGGCTTCCTAGGGTTCTTCCTGATCTCAAGTTCATTCACTTAAGAGCTCTGATCAATTCTTGTCCACCTTTGGTCTCTAGAGTTCTAAGTTATGGTTCAGAAGTCTAGGGAAAGCTTAGGCTGGAATGTGACTGAAAGAAAATTTCAAGTCACGATACTTGACTCTCACGATCTCTGAGAAAACGATAGCTGACAAACGATATTTGGAGAAAACGATCGCTGACAGACGACCTTTCCCTAAACGATCTCTGACCGGAAACGATACACGACCTTTCAATGAAACGATCTACGACCTCTGACTGAAACGATCGCTCACAAACGATACTTGATCAAAACGATCGCTGGAAATCGACACTTGGGTCTAAACGATACTTGATCACAACGATCGCTGGAAAACGATCTTTGACCAAACGATCTCTAGCAAAACGATCTCTGGCAAAAAGCGATACACGACCGACGATCTCTGAGAGAAACGATCGGCGATACTTGGGCTGAAACGACACACGATCTCTCACTAGACGACACACGATACTCGAATATAAACGATCTGCGATCTTCACTAGAAACGATCGACGATACTTAACGGAAACGATACCGATCTTTGACAAGTGTCGCGATCTCCGCCAAACGATCGACGACCGACGACACCTATGAAAAACGATACCCGACCTTTGACAAGTATCGCGATCTCTGGATAGCGATACTTGGCAAACGATACGCGACCGACGACCTCTGGTAGAAACGATCTCTAGCGAAACGATCTACGATCTCTGTCTGAAACGATCTACGACCGCTGGGAAATATCGCGATACTCAACCGCAGGAGTAAAACGATACTCGACCGCAGGAGCAAAGCGATACTTGACCCTTTTTCAAAATTTTTGTAATGTTTTTTGAGATTTAAAGTTTCCCCCTTTCTCACCTAGCTCTTCTCTCTTACCCTCACCCACTGTATCAATCAATGAAAGACTTTTAACCCCCTGAAGGCCCAAACGACACTCAGCGCAGGTCGCTTTTCCCTTTCCTAGGTTGAAATGCTGAAAATTTTTGAGCAAATAGGTGGTTTAGTTTACCTTGGAAGCTCCCATGATCTCTTGGTCCAACTCTTTTGCACAGATCTCTTCCCTATTGCTTGCTTTCCTTGAAACGATCGCTGGACTCTCACGATACTCGACACAGCTCTCCACGATACTTGTTCAACAAGTAACTTGAAAATGAAAAATTTTTGGCTTTTATACTTTGGAATTCCTAGCTTACAGAAAAATGAAAATTCTTGAACAAACCTAAGCCTACTCTACTCTCCACTCACTCCTATTCTACTTCTTCTACTCACTTCCCTAATCTATCAACTCACTACACACACTCCAAGAATGAGAAGTAGCAAGTGCGGCTGAAATGACTTACCAAAGAAGAGAAGATTTCCGCTCCTCCAAGTTCTTCAAAGCAAAAGAGCTACTTACCATCACACGAATGCCTCGGTTTGATTCGTCACTCCCCGGCAACGGCGCCAAAAAGTGTGTTGACCTAAGCTTCAACTTAGGGACTTGCGGAGAAAGAGACTGTACCTCAATCCCCTCACAAGTGCATATAGTGGGGATACACGCTTTTAATTTATCAATCCGGAGAGTATACTAACCTAGCCGAGTGTATGAAGACATGCAATCACGTAATGGTCAATGCAAATGAACTACTCAAGAGTGAAAATGAGGTAAATGCTTATCCTAACAAGCTTCAACAGTAGGTCAAGACGAAACGATACTTGGTGCAGCAGCCGTCGGTATTTTGGACTTTTCTCCTAGCTCCGAGCTCCAAACATAGCAAATAGCATATGCGTTTCGAAGCTCTCGAGAAGACGCATCCAATGGCAGTGGTTTCACTCAATTCCGACGCTCCTACTTCAAGTTATGACAGAAATACTGAGTCGCGGGAATACTTTCCTACACTTCAGCACTTCCCACACCTCGCACACACCTCTCCTACAGCAAAGAAACACTCTCAAGGATAGATCACACTCACAAGCACTCTTTCCAAGCGATCCACATGCATACAAGCTCACGAAGAAGAAGATGAAGAGGGAAGAAGACACAAATTCGAATTTCTGTGCTCTCTATTCTCACAATGGCAAAAAGTCTTTTACAAAGAGTCACATTTGACTTATATACTAGTGCCCTAAAAATGGTCCTTTCACACAAGTGACCGGCACTTTATTCACTAAAAGCTAATTTCCTACTATTTTACATGGGTAAGCTTCTATTCTTCTGTGGGAATGCATCTAGAGGACTCCTCTAGTGCCTTTACAAAGGGAAATATATTACAAAAATGAATATGTTACAAAAATAGGTGGTCCAAATCGGAAAAATTTTGGGGCCCGTCTTTTTTCTCTGCTTTGTGCGCTCTTTGGCTCTGCAACACTCACGCACTTGTGCCTTCACTTGCTCGTGGTCTTCATACCGGTCCTCACGTCTCCGCGGATTGACAAGTAAAGGAGGTGGTGCTTACGCTTGAGCTACACCAAATTTTGGCGCCGTTGCCGGGGAGAGAGCTTCGAGGACGAGCGTTGTGATGGTAAGATCGTAGATTTGCGACGTTGGAAGGTAAAAAAACTCTCATTTCAGTTCATTTTCTGTTTTTTCCTCTTCATCTTCATCATCATCATCATCTCCACCTTCTTCCATCTTCTTCTTCATAGAAAATTCTTGTTTTTTAGTGCATTTTCACCATCTTCATACCATTTTTCATGCATTATTGTGTGGGAAGGAGTTAGGAGGTGCAGGGGAGAGCAAGCGCTGTATTTTTTTCATGACTTTCTGCTCATACGGAGCTCGCCATAGCCGGCGCTCAGAAAGTTGAATTTCCCGCCAAAAAACGCGATTCTGTGATGAAAATCGAGATTCTGTGAAAATTCAAAATTTTTTGAAAAATCACGATTTTCAGTTTTCCCGCCTAAAAGTTGGTTGAAAAGAATCGCGATTCTGTGTTTTTTTCTCAAGAAAATACGATTCTCTGCTCAAAATCGCGATTCTCAAAAAAACACGATTCTCTGCTCAAAATCGCGATTCTCACCAATCACGATTTTCAGTAAAAAACACGATTTTGTAAATAAAAAAAAAAAAAAAAAAAAAAAAAAAAAAATTCTCTGCTCAAAATCGCGATTCTCAAAAAACATGATTCTCTGCTCAAAATCGCGATTCTCACCAATCACGATTTTCAGTAAAAAACACGATTTTGTAAAAAACACAATTCTCTGCTCAAAATCGCAATTCTCAAAAAAAAAACACGATTCTCTGCTCAAAATCGCGATTCTCACCAATCACGATTTTCTGCAAAAACACGATTTTGTGAAAAATACGACTTTCTGCTCAAAATCGCGATTCTCACAAATCACGATTTTCAGCGAAAAATACGATTTTGAGAAAAACACGATTCTGTGGAAATACACGATTCTCTGGGACAAAATCGCGATTTTCAAGTCAAAAACACGATTTTGAGAAAACACGAATTTTTGCTCAAAATCGCGATTTTCAATTCACGATTTTCTGCTCAAAATCGCGATTTTCATGTCAAAAAACACGATTCTCTAAAACACGATTCTGTGCTCAAAATCGCGATTTTCTTGTCAAAAAAAAAAACACGATTTTCAGAAACACGATTTTGTGCTCAACATCGCGATCTTCATGCCAAAAACACGATTCTGAGAAAACACGATTTTCAGTCAAAAACACGATTTTGTGAATCACGATTCTCTGAGTCAAAATCGCGATTCTCTGAAACACGATTTTGTGATCAACATCGCGATTTTCAGAAACACGATTTTGTGATCAACATCGCGATTTTCAAATCACGATTTTCTGCTCAAAATCGCGATTTTCAAAAACACGATTTTGTGCTCAACATCGCGATTTTTTTTTTTTTTTGACTTCACAGCATCGCGATTTTCAGAAAGTTCACAAAATCGCGATTTTCTCCAAAGGTCCTGTTTGCCTGTTTTGACCCCCAGGAGCCTGATTTGACATAACTTTCTCATCCAAAGTCCATTTTTTGAGCTCTATAGCTTGTTGGAAAGCTCGTTTCAAATCCTACACGATCTCAACTGTTTTTTTCAAGAATAATGCATTGATTTTGAGATAGGATAATTTGAAGTTGACCCTCAAGTGGGACTAGGAAACCAGGGGGGCTCCCAAGGATCTTTGAGCAATACAAAGGGGGAGAAATTTGTGTCATGGGAAAGAAAAAAGCAAAAGATAGAAGAAAAGGGGCTAAGGTTGAAAAAAAGGAGGGGGATAAACATGAAATACATGAGATAATATCACATAAAGATGAAACATCTAGAGAAAAATTGCAAGCAGTCAAGGAAAAGGAGGAAATGTCTAGGGGGGTCGGATCCATATTTGCAACAAGAGAATATCACAACACTTTGGTGGATATAAGAATAGGATATGACTGTAGAAGGTTGAGTCCATATATCAATCCTCATTGTGAGTGGAATTTGATTCATGTTGACTTCTTGACCATTATTTTTGAAGACATACAACCAACAACTCATTCTTCTATCCTCATGGATGATGAACATTATGAATGCATGGGTCAAGTTGTGTTGCCAGTTATGGTGGGTGATATGCAATTTTCGGAAACATTCTTTGTCATGGATTGCATAGATGAAGACTTGATCATTGGCACCCAAAGGTTCATTACACAAAATCATCAAGAAATTGAGGTGCCTTCTCCACCTATTATCAGTGCTTCTACATATATGTCTATGGAAAATCCTAATGACTATCCACCTTATGATAATTGGGGGCAAAATCATCTTTTCACAGAGCGTACTTTTAATGAGAAAATTTTTCTTTCTACTCATGTTTTTGAATCTGATCCTTCTTTGAGTAAATCACAGGAAACCTTAGAGAATGGAGATATGGAGGACTCCAAGTGTTTGGGGGATGTGGAAGGACCCTCTCTTCCTGTAAATTTGGATTCCCCTCATGAAGCCATAAGTAGGGATGATCTGCACTCAGATGGTCAAGAAGGAGATGATCAACCACTGTTGTGTATCACTGATGTGGAAAAGGAGGTCGACTCTAGGGTGAATCATGACAATCCATCACCCATTTGTACACCTAGGGATTCTGTGTGTAATAAGGATAGATGTCTCGATGAATCTCTAGATCAATCTCAAACCACACAGCCCATTGATCCCTTGCATAAGTCTGATGTAGGTATAGAAGATCAACCCTTGTTGCACTCCCCATGTAAGGATGAGTTTTCTCAAAAAACTCACATAGAAGGCCCAAAAGACCCTTACATCAAGAAACAGAAATCACATTTTCTTGGTAATGTCAAGAAAATTTGGGTGGCCAAGAAATTACTTAGAGCCCAACCAAATCGCACTATGATATGGGTACCGAAGAAAGCCCTGGCACAAAATCAGTCCCCTCACACTAGACTTCAAAATCTATGGTCTAGGCCTACCATGACTTATCCTCAAGAAAGACCACTTCTAATCCAAGGACCCCAAGCAATCAAGCCTAAGCTCAGACAAAATCCAAGGGGGGACTTCAAGGCAACAACCTGCACAACAAAGACACCAAGGCAAGGTAAAGAACTAAATCAAGCACATAGCTCCAATAAAGATCAAAGAACCTCTTCTGCAAGGATATGGGTTTGGAAGACGACAGCACTGATAGCATCCACCAAAACAAAGAGCCAGCCACGATGGATCAAACCCTCAGGGGATCATTCAAACACGAAGTGGCCAAAGGTGATCTCTACCCAGTTGCAGACTGTTCTCAAATGGATCCCGATAAGGAGGAATGATCAGTTGTCCTCTCGAGATACAATGGGTACCTCCAACAAAGATGGCGTCAATATCTGCAAATAACATCGAAAGCCTCGAACGAGCGACAACCATGTGCTCCTTGCACAACCCTGTCTTTTGCACCATTCAGGTCATGCATTTTCAAAGTATGCATTAATATAGGGCCACATTACACGGTCGTGCATAGACACACTTGAGAATCCCAAGCACAAGAGCACATTGACATATGTCAAATTTTTTCTACTGATACTAACTTTTGTGTTCTTGTTTTGTGATAATTTTCCCCACAAAAAAAAAAAAAAAAAAAAAAAAAAAGAGGAAGAACTTGTTCCCAGGTTTCGCTCATGGAACATGAATGAGTCTTGCTTAGTTGAAGATTGAACCATCGATTACTGGGCATTTATCAGTTTGGATAGAAGTGTGTCTTGGCTTGCAAATGATTTAATTGCTGCCTTATCTCATAAATGTCAAGAACTTAGCATGAGCAGGGCATCCACAACTATGGTTTCCTCTTACTATGGTGGGAGTGAAGAGCTTGAAGGTCCGCAACTTGAGGGATGCTTAACTACTTCATGTACTAGAGCATCCAAGGAGATATCTGCACAAGGTTGTTCTGGAGGAGAAGATTCCTGCATATGGTGAGCTAAAGAGAATATGTGAAACTCAGCTTGGTGTAGTTACCCGATGTTGCTTGCCAAGGAATATAAAGCAATTCAATGCTCAGTATTTCCTGAACCAGTATGGAACAGTAGCACTGGTGAATGGTCTATGTCAATCAGCATGGTAATCTCTTAGAAACTGGCACGTGTCCAATATTCCTCTGAGTGTCAATATAGGGAAGTGAACGTGCATGAGCCCAAGCTCAGAAATGCACATTGTTAGTGACAAATGTTGCTTTGAAAAGAGGAGAGGGGATCCACCACTCAAAAGATCTCATCAGTGGACAATCAACATGGACATTCATCCACAAGGTTCCATCCCAAAGGCCAATGTACAACACGAAAAGACAAACATCCATCAACCTTCCCCATGGTAAGTATCTTTACTCTGGAAACACCATAACCATGATTGTTTAGGAAACCTCTTCGTCAGCATACCCTTGAGCACTTAGCTCAAGACCTGCAATTTTTGCACCATACTTCTTCCAATGCATTTTCCAAGTAAGCATGCATAGGGCTACATTACAAGGCCGTGCACAAGGCACATAATTTCTTCAACCCATGCACTGACACACTTACCCATTATTCACTATGGGTTATGAGTACTTGGCATGACTACTCGGAACATCATTTTTCGAAGCACTAGAGGACATCCTAGGGGCAACATCCATACCTAGGAAGCAATTCGAAGCTAGTAGTTGCTCTAACTCGATCTTGACAACCTCTTTTGAGCAACTCGCGATTTTTGAGAGCTCACAACGACGCATTCATGCTGCAATTCATGAAAGAAGCACATACCAAGGGACTACGACTTGTAAAGGCTTGCAGTGACACATGAAGAACCGGACAACCAACACTACCAAATTTGGAAGATAGACGGCTCTTGTTCATATAGAATGGATACTACCTCTCAAAGCACTACATGGAACAACCACTACAACAAGGGTCTGTCAGGGACGACAGACTCGAGAGGGAGGGGAGTGTTGGAACTCAAGGTCAAGCACAAGCATGAAAGCACATCAGAAAGGTGGACACACACAAGAAGAAGGAGCAAGTAGGGAGCTCCATGAAGTACATGTCAACTCTTCAAAAGAATCCCCTACAAAACTAGTGATTTCCATCACTAAAACCATTGTAAATACCATTTTCTATTTTTGTAGCTCCATTTTGTGCAAGCCGAGGAGTCCTCGAGCTTGAGGAGCATTAGAAGTACCATCGTACCAATTTTCATAATTTTTAGACTTCGTTTGAGTCTTCAAATAAGCCCTAGAACCTAATTTTTAACTAGGCCGGACACTAGGTCTGGACAAGGCCAAAACTAGTCCAAAAACTATAAAAAGAGCTAGAGAGCTCATTTTTGGGGTTAGCTTCTTGTAGATTTCAGTTTTGTAATAGATTTCTTTTTGTAATCAAAATCCTTCCATTGTTCCTCTCTTTGATCTTGCCTTGTGCGCGTGTGTGTGTATGTGTGTGCATGTTTGTGTGCTTTCACTCACGCACTTGTGCCTTCACTTGCTCGTGGTCTTCATACCGGTCCTCACGTCTCCGCGGATTGACAAGTAAAGGAGGTGGTGCTTACGCTTGAGCTACAAAAAGGGTGAAGTTGGTGGTGGGGGAATGGGAGATTGAGACGTATGGGGGGAGGGAGAGGTGCGGAGGTGGGTGATATGTCCATGAGATCAAAAGCGGATGCACTCGTGGGAGTGATCGTGAACATGGGAATTGTGGGTGCGGTGATGGTGGTGAAGGTGTAAAGTGGTGTGTGTAGTTGTGAATATGAACTGCCAGGAAGTGTGATTGGGGGAACGGGGTTTTCCGTGGCTACAGTTAGAATGATAGTGTCACTGGTAGTGTATACAAGAGGGGTGGTGATCGGTTGTGCAGGTTGTGTGGGTGACTTACGGTCTGTGCTTCGGTATGGGAAGTGGACCCTGAGGCGGTGACAGTAGTGGTTTCACTGGTAGTGGGAGGTGAAGGTGGTGGAGTTGGAGGGAGAGGGGGTAAGGGGGGTGACGGGGGTGCACTGGATGTATGGGCTTCCTTAGTGTCATAAATGGTATGAGCTATGCCCATGGTTGTGGATGTGGTGCCCTGTGGTTCTGATACTAATACATTCATTTGTTTTCTTGATCGAGGGGGGCGTCTACCGTATCGTCGTTCCGATCTTCATGAATATGCGAGAGCGGTATGCACCGTCTCAAGTACCCCCAACGCATCAGCTATCAGGTCAAGGGTTGCTCAATATTGCTCGTCCACACCTTCCTCCTCAAGGATTTGGTTCATGAGGGCTTTTCCTGCTGCCAGGGACAATTTGTGTTGTTCTTGAACTCGGTTGATGGTATCATACAACTTTTTCAATTGCTTCGTATAAGCTAGGGCACCCTCAAGTTCTTGTAGAACTTCTTGCTCATATTCCAGCTCTTCTTTGTCGGACAGTCCTTCTCGTTCCTCCTCTTGCTCCTCTTCCTCATCATCATCCACTTCGACTACTTCTGGTTGGACTGGATGGGGTTGGTCTGTGACTGTCTGCTGCCCGCTTGCCTACTCTGCCTCCACTTCTAAATTCTTAGCATTGATTATTCTGGCTACCTCTTCATCAATTAGATCTTCCAATGTAAAGCCATGAGGAAACTCTAAGTCGGTTGGTATAGGTGGAAACACCAGATTCGGTCTGTCAGTGCTATGTCTTGGTAATCTGATAGTGAAGGGTTGCACACGCCTTGGAAGCCGTGGAGTTGTCTCTAGTGTCAGTGTCGCACCGCGGGCCTGTGCACAAGGCATCTGAACTGTGCCTCTCATTTTCTTGGATGGAGGGCCCTGCGGTGGATAGTCTACGTTGGAATTCTTGCACCCTCATCCAAATAAGTGCCCTTTGAACTGGCACATCATATGCCAAGCATCTGTAAACAATCTTTGTGAGAGCACAACATCCATACAGTACTGGCTTTTGCTTCTTATACCACCGTTGATGAGCCAAGTGGATTTGGTCAATAATCTAGTGAGGCATGTTGATTGTCAAATCGAAGGCATCTGCTAAATATAGACTGAACCATATCTTCTTGGGTGGCATTGTGAACCTCTCTTGAGCGGGGAATGCGAAATGCTACATGCACATCCAAAGATGAACAGCAATAGTAGGTGTCATTGCCACCATGTCCTTTAGTTTCGTCAGATTTCTGTTCTTCATGTTGTCGGGGACCATAGTCTCTTTCTCGGTGGGAATGTGCATACCTTTCATGTCGAGAGCTTCCCTCACTAAGTTGTTCGTCAATTTGAACCGCTTCAGCTCATTGCCCCTTGTGAGAGATGGGAGGACAAAGGTGTTGTATCCCTTTTTCTCTTTGCTCGGAGTGAGGGTGCTAATCAAATAGGAGCACCTCAGAAAGTCAGGCTTTGGCAATTGGGCTTTGAAGTAATCGTATAGTCTCGCCTTCTTCCATATCGGTTTCAGCCCTTCATTATTTTGAAGTCTCTCAAATTCCCTGGTGAAGAAGTGATACCTGCCCCAACGCCCGTTGAACTCTATCTCTACCTCCCACAGGTAAGTGCCTTCTCTCAGAGGTCCTGCCATGTCACTAAACCAATGTGAGTTTTTGCTGACTAGCATTGTGTGCCCCTGTGGAGGATTCTGAACCGGTATGGCATGTAATGCTCTCAATGCCACTGGACGTTCCTTCAATTCCTCATCAATGGGAAGACTTTCAATGTCCACAATCTGAGGGCTGGTGCTTGCTTGGGAGCTAGTTCCTGTAGCCTCGGCCATATTGAAGGGACTGGTCACCAGTTCTATGAGAATATACAAATGAATGTTAACATTGCAAATGGACACCAAGTGGTCACATGTCCCCGTTACAACATTAACATGAGGTTTTAGTGATATGTTAGTTAGTTAGTGAGTGCTCGGTGATTGTGGGTGTGGTTAGTGGATGGATTGTCCTAAGAGCTAAATGGAAAGATGCAGTGTGAGAATGATGCAGTTAGTAGGTGGCGGTGAATTTACAAATGGGGTGAGGGGGTTTGTTACATGCTTTGGGCTGCCAAACAAATAGAATGGCTGTTGGTCTTGATTTTGTGGAGACTCTGGAAGGCTTTATAAGAGTGTCTGCTTGGAAATGAGGCTTTTTAGGGACCCATTTACAAGTGATCCTACTTGTGCCCATGGGAGAATATGTGTTCGTGCGTGATGTATACGAATGGGTATCAGATGTTCGAGTGAGTGAACCATGTTGTACAGGGTGTGGCCTTGGTGTAGCTATTTGAGCCCGCAAGCAAGCCTTAGGCACCCAAATTTGTCTTGATTGTGGGATAGCCTTCATCGACTTCTTGGGTACCCAGATAGACTTCACTTTCACAGAAGGACTTTTGGAGGACTTCTTATTAGTGTTGTGTCGTTGATCACTAATAGGAAGTTGAGCCAGTTGTTGTGGCTTGAGCGCAATAGGAAGCTCGCTCTTCCGTACCCACACTTGTTTTGGTGGTTGAGACACCGTGTGTCGTATTTTCTTTGTGCCTCGAGCACAAGTCGTCTGCTTCTTCTGCATTTGATCCGCCTTTGGTTGCTGCATTCTTGTGGCTTTTGGAAAAGAAGGGAGTTTCGTTGTACCCTTAACTTCTTTGTCGAGATAATCATCCCTCTGCATCACATAGTTTTGGACAAGAATAGTATGGTCAACTTCATGTGTACCCCTGGAAGGACCAGGAGTTTGTGCCTTTCCTAGTTCCTTGAGTGCTTCATTTTCTAGTTCAATTGTAATACGATTTTGATTTACCCAGACCTGAAGAAGTCCACTTCTTAGGTTTAGGTTGACTACATGATCATAGATCCAGTCCTGACCCAAGACAAGAGGCTCAGTGAGGTCCTCATCTTGACACACTAGCACTTTAACTCTCATAAGAGCATCTTGAATGTAGAGAGGAAGAGCCACCTCGCCCATGCAAGGGGTTTCGAAACCTCCCAATCCTATGAGATATGCTTCTATAGGATTGACATTTAATTTCAACTTTTGACAATAAGAAAATTTAACAGCATCAGTGGGTGCACCTGAGTCAATCAAGGCCCTTACAGTCCTTGCACTCTTTCCTTGTCTTATCTCTAAGGTTACAAAAGGACGTCGATCAATTATTCTATGAGAATTATTACTTGAAATTTTGCACATAGCCATATGATATCCTGGATCTGCATATGTTTCTGTCCTAGGCTGCTCTCTACTCTGTCTTCTCAACTTCATCCTTCGGATGCGTTCCAATGCCTCTACCTGTGCCTCTTCTCGAATTTGCTTTTCTTCTTCCTTGCGTTTCTTGGCAGTGTTGAGTCGATTTAGCATCTCTTTGGTCAGGGGTTCTTGATATAATTTGACTCTGCACCCGCTGATGTAGCTCGGAAGAATATCGCCTTCTAAGGTGGCCAGTTGTACTGCTCCACTCATTGAGATCCTGTTTATGATCATAGGTCCATAGCCTCTCTTCTCTAATTTTCTCGCATGTTGTTTCAGGGTATACACCAAAACTAAGTCTCTGATCTTCAAGCCTTTATCCTTAACATGGGCATCAAAGTACGCCTTCTGTCTTTTTTTAGCAGCATATATACCTGCTGCAGCTCTTAGTCTTGTCTCGCCTAGTCGTTCCAGATAAAAAATCCTCGAAGAGAGTTCATGACCTGTCTACTCATGCTCCTGTGCTACCTTTAGTGTAGGTATCAAGAAGTCCAATGGTAGCACTGCATTTTGGCCAAATACCATCTGAAAGGGTGTGGCTTGGAGTACCATTTTATAGGCAACTCCATATGCCCAAATAGCATGGTGTAGCTACTTGTCCCAATCAGAGCGTTTATTATTCACTAATTTGGTAAGCACATTGCATAGAATCTTGTTTGTGCTTTCGGCTTGCCCATTAGCTTGTGGGTGATAGGGAGCAGACTTCTTGTGTACTACCAAGAATTCTTGGAGAAGATTTTCAATAACTTCATTCAAGAAGTGGGTGCCTCTATCACTTACTAGCTCTATGGGTAGCCCGTATCTAGTGAACACATTCTCAAATAAGAACTTAGCGGTCGTCTGAGCATCATTCTTTGTCGTAGCTTTTACTACCCACTTGGTTAGATAGTCTGTGGCCACAATGATATATTCAGCATGTGAACCCTTAGCTGGGGGATTAATCGGACCAACAAAGTCTATTCCCCACTTAGAGAATGCACGTCCACCCATCATAGGTTTCAGAGGCATCTCATCTTTGCATATAGGATGCTGAGTTTGCTGACAAACATCACATCTCTTCACATAGGTATGTGCGTCCATGTGAAAGGTAGGCCACCACAAGCCTGCAAAAAGGATTGCTTTAATCACCCGATCTGGTGCAAAATGTCCTCCTACTACACCTTGGTGAGCAGTTTCCAAGATCTTGAGATATTCATTCTCATGGACACATAGTCTCAGGTAACCATCTTTACCACGCTTGTATAGATTATCACCAATGAGTGAGTAATCTAGGGCTTCTTGGTCTAGACTTCTTTGTCTGGCCAGTGTCATATCTTGAGGGAATGTTTTCATCCTCACGAAGGCTACTGAGGGTTCACTCCAATCTGGCACTATGGTCACTTGATAGAGAGTGGCATGCTCCACGGGTGGTTTAGTGCAACAGATTGGGCACTCTTTACACATTTTATGTACATCAGCTTCTATAGTAGGCCAATGCACTCCGAGTCTCCTTAGTGTCTGTAGGGTTTGTTGCTTTGAGTAGTGTTTCTCTAATGCACCTACATGTTGTAACTGCAACCATTTAGCGTACTCATCCTCTTCCACACAACAAGCCAAGATCCCTTGATCTGTGTGCTTGTACATACTTCCTACCATGATGTGGTACTTTTGGGCTTTTACTACCTCCCTATCTTGAGTGTTTATGACTGGGTGGTTGGGCCCGTATGTCAATACTGGCACTAATGGCTTAGCCCACTGAGGTACAACTTCCAAATTAAACAAGTAAGCATCAGAAAGGTCATCTAATACTCCTTGCGGGGCTTCTCTAGATGTGAGCCTAGAGAGGTGGTCTGCTCTCAAGTGAGTCTTGCCTCACCACGACCTCAAAGTCATATTCCATTAGCAAGAGGAACCATCTTACTAATCGGCTTCTATTGCACGGTTTGTTTACCAAGTACAATAGTGTTGGAGCAAGACAATCAACAAATTGTGATTATACAAAGGGTAGAAGTAAAGACATGAAGAGAAGATTGAAGATCAATGTCATGAATTGAAGGAAAGAATCAGATAGTAAAGTTCTTTGATCAAATGTACATTAGTTCTATAAGATACTTCAATATACTTGAAGTAATTACGAGTTAGGACTTGTATATATATATATATAAGTACATGTTTGTAATGGTGAGAGATATAGAGAAGTGAGTTGAGAGGAATTAGTGATGTACATTGTACAAATCATCCATCAGATGTATGAAGAATAGAGATAAGTGAAAATTTCAGATATGGCGCGTCGATCTTCTCTCCCATTCTCCTTCTGTGTTTAATCTTTTGAGAAATCCTTTTGCACGTATCTAAGTTCATAGCTAATCTATCTATGGCTAGAATTTGAGAGACTAATTGTGATCAGGTTGAGAGAATTTAGTTTAGGAACATTCATATGTGAAGATGTTCTGAGAGTCGACAAAACTGGCACAGATTTCATGTTCAGAGAAATGAACATTACTCAGTGTGTGGTGTAAAGTTTTACACAAGTGAGGGCTTAAAATCTAAGTTGGAAGGTAAGCCATCTATGGCTAAAAGATCTTGATCAAACGGGTTCGACATTGTGAGAGCTGTAGCTAAGAAGTTGCAGGTGTCAAAGTCGCTACTACAGAGAAGGTGTTTACACATAGGTAACTTGTTTGTATGATTTCTCAGAGTATACTAAACCACTTGCAGAGATTTAAGTTGGAGAAGGTGCGCAACCTTAAAGCGAAGTAGTCTACAAAGTTTTATCAAAAACTTTACACAAATGATTAGTCAATTAAGGATTAATCTGCAGCATACTTTTCTGAGAAGTTGAATTTTTCAGAATAATCAATTTTCTGATAAATTGGTGAATGATCTCTAAATTTGGTGGAGTCTAAAGTTGATCTTGATATAGAGGTGGTCTAAATTCAAGGTCAACTTGTTCTTTTGGAGATTAACACTCTCCATCAGTGGTATCAGATCAGGATGTGTCAAAATTGAAGTGAAGAAGACTCCGACTATTGCAGAAATACAAATCTTTACATCTCGAAGGTGCAAAAGGATAAAGGTTGAAGAAAACTTGAAGGTAGACACATTGAAGCTATCAAAAGGATCAGAAGGAGAGAGATTTAAAGTCAAGGTACATTTATTTCTCATAAAGTTTAAAGAGTTGACAATACATGTAAAGAAATAATGGGAGATAGTCTCCAAATTGAGAAGCTGGATAGAGAGAACTATCCTGCATGGTCAATGAGGATGGAAGCTCATCTTATGAGCAAAGATCTGATGGGATACATCACAGGAGATGAAGAAAAGCCAGAATTTAGAGACTCTAGTGTTCCAACTAGAGAGGAGCTTGCAGACTTGAAGAATTGGATGAAGAAGGATGCTCAAGCAAGGAGCATAATCTACATGGCAG
The DNA here is from genome assembly GCA_020310875.1 of Ceratopteris richardii. Taxonomy (NCBI): domain Eukaryota; kingdom Viridiplantae; phylum Streptophyta; class Polypodiopsida; order Polypodiales; family Pteridaceae; genus Ceratopteris; species Ceratopteris richardii. The sequence goes on along the minus strand of CM035423.1, from coordinate 16,092,551 downwards.
TCAATGACTATTTGCTTCCTCACATTAGAGGACTTGAAAGTGCATGTGACATTTGGAATGCTTTGGAGGAGCATTTCCAAAACACAACCAAATCAAGGAAGGCTTCACTATGGGCAGAATTTACTACCTTCAAGAAGAAGGCCTCACAATCAATCTCTGATTATGTGACAAAGATGAAGGACATTGCAGATTCTCTAGGTGCAGTGGATGAAGATATTGAAGAAGACAAATTGGTAAGACAAATTCTCACAGGGCTAAGAGGAGATGAGAAGTGGAAGCCTTTCATTTTATCTACAGAACTTTCATTAGATCACTTCACTCCTGATTTGAATCAATTGTTAGGTCATATGCTAACTTTTGAGAATGATATCAAAGGAGATGTTGATAAGAGTGCAGGTCATGCAATGTACTCTAAAGACAAGAAGAAAGCTAACAAAGGGAAGCAACAATCAGGTGAAGAAGAAGGTACTTCAAACCAAGAAAATTTCATAAGAGGAAAAGGAAATGGCAGAAGTAGAGGAAGAGGCAGACACAACAAAGATAATGCAAGAGCTTGTTGGATATGTGGTAAGAACAATCATCTATCTCATGATTGTTGGCACAATAATCAGAATAATAGTAATTATCAGAACTTTAATCAAAGAGCAAGAGGTGGTAGATTTCAGAGAGGAAACTTCAGAGGTAGAGGTGGTAGGAATTCTTTTGGAAGAGGTGGAGGAAGAAGCTTCCAAAATCAATCCTATAATAACACCTACTACAACTATGCATCAGATCAGAAGGAGGACTCGACTCTCATTATGAATGCAACATGTGAAACCTCACATGAGGACATGAGAGTGTTCTATATTGATTCAGGATGTAGTAATCATTTAAGTGGAAATATTGCTTTGATGACTGATTTAGATCATAATGCAATTAACCATACAGTTCAGACAGGTGATAATACAAAGCATAAGGTAAAGTCAATTGGTTCAGTCAAAGCTAAAGATGGGAGCACTCTTCTGAGTAAGGTTCTTTATGTTCCCACAATCCCAAAGAATTTGATCAGTGTAGGTCAAATTGTGGAAAAAGGATATGAGGTAAGGTTCACCAATGATGGAGTTTATGTTGAAGACCCTAGTTAAGGGTATAAACAAGTTGTTACAGGAAAGAAAGAAGGAAGGCTCTTCACATTGAAGGTACAAGGAAATGTTGGACATGCTATGTTCACATATGGAGAGCAGAAGGTGTCAGAATTGGATCTTTGGCACAAAAGACTTGGACACTTCAATGAGAGAGGTATTAAAGAAATGATTAACAATGATTCAGTGCTTGGGTTGCCTAACATTGCAGGTCAACACATGACATACAGATGTGAGGCATGTCAATTAGGTAAGGCTCATAAGAAATCCTATTCCAAGCATGGGTTTATGTATTCAGAAAGACTTGAATTGGTGCATACAGATGTGTGGGGTCCTTCAAAGGACTTTAGTATAAATGGTTCAAGATATTATGTCATTTATGTTGATGATGCTACCAGGTGGATCACAATTTATGTGATTAAAGAAAAGTCAGAAGTGTTTAATACATTTAAACACTATCATGCATATGCAAAAAGGATTACAGGTCAAAAATTAAAGAGACTAAGGTCAGATGGAGGGGGAGAGTATTTTTCAAATGTATGCAATGATTATTTGTGGAATGCAGGTATAAAGAGAGAAGTTACTTGCAGGTACTCTCGTCAACAAAATGGGGTAGCAGAAAGAAGAAATAGGACTCTTGTTGAGTTTGCAAGGTCCATGATGAAAGAGAAGAATTGTCCAAATTATTTGTGGGCAGAGGCTGTAAATACAGCTACTTATTTGGTCAATAGATTGCCTTGTAAAGCTTTGCAAGGTATGACACCATATGAAGCTTGGTGGGGTAAAAGACCTACCTTGGATCATTGCAGAATATTTGGATGTTTGGCATATGCATATGTGCCATCTCAATTGAGGCATAAGTTGGAGCCTAAGGCAGAAAAGTATGTATTCATTGGTTATGATGATAAGCAAATGGGATACAAGTTGTGGAGTCCATCCACAAAGCAATTTCTTGTATCCAAGGATGTTACATTTGATGAGCAAGGTACTTGGTATGCAGGTAAATATAATGTACATGCAGATGATGAAGAAGTAGTGGATCAAAGGAAAGGTAAAGCAAAGATTCAATTACTTGATGAAAGTGAAAATAATGAAGTACAGGTTGAAGTTGAAGAGAGGCCAAGATTTGATCCAGAATGTGATGAACCAGAGACTTCAAGAAGTGCAAAAGTTAGGAGGTCATCTAGGCACAAATGGCAACCTACAAGGTATAGCTATGACACCTCATTTTTGACTACTAAAGATTATGCTTATTTGATAAAAGCAGATGAAGATCCATCTACATATGATGAAGCCAAAGGCAAGAGAAATTGGGAAGAAGCTATGCAAGAGGAGTATGATGCATTGATAGAGAATCAGACTTGGAATCTGGTTCCTAAACCTAATAGCCAGAAAATTATTGGATGTAAGTGGGTTTACAAAACAAAAAGATTTGCAGATGGAAGTGTGTCTAGGTACAAAGCTAGACTTGTTGTGAAAGGGTATGCACAGACATATGGAGTGGACTATGATGAGACTTATAGTCCTGTGGCAAAGATGACAACAATCAGAACCCTCATAGCAATTGCTGCTTGCAAAGGTTGGAAGTTGTCTCAATTAGATGTTAAAAATGCTTTTTTGAATGGTTACATTTTAGATGAAGTTTACATGGAGCAACCAGATGGGTTCAAAGATCAAGTGAATCCAAATTATGTGTGTAAGCTCAAGAGAGCTTTGTATGGATTAAAGCAGGCCCAAAGGGCATGGAATTATAGGCTTGTAAAGTTCTTAAAGGATCTTGGATTTCAAGCATCAAAGGCAGATAGTAGTTTGCTAGTCAAAGCAAGTGAAGATGGATTCATTTATGTTTGTATTTATGTTGATGACATAATACTTACAGGAACAGATGATAAAGGAATACAAATGATCAAGAAGCAGATGGAGAAAGAGTTCAAAATCAGTGATTTGGGGAACTTGTCATTCTTCTTGGGAATGGAGATTTCTTATACTCAACATGGAGTATATGTGACCCAAGAAAGGTATCTTAAAAATTTGCTAACCAAATTTAAAATGGAAGATTGCAGGGTTGCACCCACACCATTGGAAGTGAACCATAAATTGTCTAGATTTGGAGGAGAAGAATTCAGAGACATGAAACTTTATCAAAGCTTGGTTGGTAGCTTGATTTATGCTACATTAACAAGGCCTGATTTGTCATATGCAGTTGGTGTACTTTCACAATTCATGCATTGTCCTAGAAAGGAACATTGGATTGCAGGACAAAGAGTACTTAGGTACATCAAGGGTACACTCAGAGAAGGGCTGTACTATGGATTTACTTCTGATACAACATATATAGTGATGCAGATTGGGTAGGTAATGTGGATGATAGAAGATCAACCCATGGATATTTGTGCTATGTAGGAGACAAATTGATTTCATGGTGTTCTAAGAAGCAACATACAATTGCTTTGTCATCTACAGAAGCAGAATACAAAGGTATGGTGGAAGCTGCAAAGGAGGTAATATGGCTAAAGACACTTATGAAGAGTTTTGATGTTGTTCAGAGTATTCCTATTATTTGTGGAGACAATATGAGTTCTCTATACTTGGCAGCTAATCCTGTGTTTCATGCTAGAACTAAGCATATTGAAATACAATATCATTTTCTGAGAGAGAAGGTCATTGATAAGGAGATTGAAGTCATACACACTCCTACAAAAGATCAACTTGCAGACATGATGACAAAAAGTTTAGATGGACCAAAGTTACAGAAGTTCAAAGACATGGCAGGAGTAAAAAGGATGCAGACAATCACAATTGATGATTGAGGGGGAGCTGTTGGAGCAAGACAATCAACAAATTGTGATTATACAAAGGGTAGAAGTAAAGACATGAAGAGAAGATTGAAGATCAATGTCATGAATTGAAGGAAAGAATCAGATAGTAAAGTTCTTTGATCAAATGTACATTAGTTCTATAAGATACTTCAATATACTTGAAGTAATTACGAGTTAGGACTTGTATATATATATATATAAGTACATGTTTGTAATGGTGAGAGATATAGAGAAGTGAGTTGAGAGGAATTAGTGATGTACATTGTACAAATCATCCATCAGATGTATGAAGAATAGAGATAAGTGAAAATTTCAGATATGGCGCGTCGATCTTCTCTCCCATTCTCCTTCTGTGTTTAATCTTTTGAGAAATCCTTTTGCACGTATCTAAGTTCATAGCTAATCTATCTATGGCTAGAATTTGAGAGACTAATTGTGATCAGGTTGAGAGAATTTAGTTTAGGAACATTCATATGTGAAGATGTTCTGAGAGTCGACAAAATTGGCACAGATTTCATGTTCAGAGAAATGAACATTACTCAGTGTGTGGTGTAAAGTTTTACACAAGTGAGGGCTTAAAATCTAAGTTGGAAGGTAAGCCATCTATGGCTAAAAGGATCTTGATCAAACGGGTTCGATATTGTTATCTCTTGTAAATGAAAAAAGAAAAAGGAAAAGGATGGCTTACCTCATGCATGATGTAAAAGCAATTTCATGGCTCTAACTACCAAAACCCACGAATTTTTGAGCTGAGGGAATATCTCCTAACTTTGGGGATTACTTTTAGGTGGAGCCATTCGAATTCGAATTCAAAACTCCCTCCAAGCATAGCTATAAAAGGAGCAAGAAGGAAGAGGCGATTAGAAAGCCTTGTACGTGACCACTTCATGTTATTTTGTAGAAATTGAAGAGCTTAATCCATAGCTCTATCATTCTACTCCCATTGTGCAAAGATTCATTGCCAATGTGGTTGTAATCATATATGAATTTATACATTTATCATCATTCACTTCTCTGTTTTGTTCTCTGCTATACTCACTCAGAGCAATACCTTCAGAAGGTCATATCTCGCGTTTTACTGAACCTTTTCCAGTGATTTAACTTGCGTTGGATAGCTCGTTTTGTCTACTTTTAAAGTTCATTGGATTAATACTTTTGGAGATATCTACATTTTAGTGCTTACTGGTCTATCTCTGCAGAGCCCCGAGAATTGTGGGGAGGTTCCAGAAATTGTTGAAACTTGTTCTCAGTGCTCAATCCATCATTTGAAGTTTTTTAACTTTGATTGGGAAGCTTGCTAAGTCTATTTGCTATCCCCAAAAGGAATTTTTCTAATTCCTACCAGGTTGAGAGCATTGTTCATTTTTTCTAGCAGGTGTATGTCCAAAAATAGCAAGTTTTGGGAGCTAGTCATTTCGCAACTTGTCTGTCTTGACTTAAACTTTTGGGATACATGTTCCAAAGTACTTGGCTGATATTTTGGTGGATTTAGGAAGCTCAAAGGGTCTACTAATCAACTCTGAAGTCTCAGTTGGCTGGTGTGAAGCTGGTTGTAGCGGCACCTACTCATCTTTGGATTGCATCCACCATCTCTCTTCACAGTGGTATCAGAGCATAGTCAAGCAACATGGGAGATGGATTTCCATCAACAATTGACAAATTGGATCGAAACAACTACCCGGCATGGTCTCTAAGGATGGAGGCTTACCTTCAAGGGAGGAATCTATATGGATTCATATCCGGAGATGAAGCAATGCCAACCATGAGGAACAAAGGGCAACCATCACATGAAGAAGTGGAAGGACTTTCGAATTGGTGTTCGAAGGATGCACTTGCAAGGTCCTATATTCTAAACTCAATCTCTAATTTTCTTTTACCTCATGTCAAGGGATGCAAGACATCAAGAGAAACCTAGAATGCACTTGCTTCTTTCTTCTCTTCCAACACTCGAGCAAGGAAGAACCAATTGTGGATGGAGTTCACAACAATGAAGAAAAGCCCGAAGCAAAATGTGACTGATTATGTCACAAAGATGAAGGAGATTTCCGACCAACTTGGAAGCATTGGAGAGGTAATTGAAGAGGAGCAAATCATAAGACAAATCATGAATGGAATCAAAGATGATGACAAGTGGGAGTCATTCACAACAGCCATGGATTTATACATGGATATGCATGTACCCGACCTCAACACACTCATGAGCCAACTCTTCACTCATGAAGCAAAGATTAGCAAAGGTGGTGAGTCCTCAAGAGGTAATCAAACTTCTGCCTTATACTCTGATAAAGCTAAGGTCAAGGACAAGTCAAAGAATAGGAAGAATGAAGATGAAGGTAGCTCTTTCCAAGCAAACTTTGCAGGTAGAGGAAGAGCTAGAGGAAGAGGCATAGGTGGAAAGCAAGGCAGGGGGAGATTCCAATCATCTCAACCTCGCAACATATGTGGCTTATCTAACCATACTACTGAAGAATGTTTCAAGAACCCGAGGAACTCAAGAGGAAGAGGATTCAATAGAGGTGGCTATGGATCAAATAGAGGTAGATACAATGGAGGCTACAACAACAACAACTACTACAACAACAATTACAACAACAACAACAACTATCAAAGTGGCCATAGAGGAAGAAGAGATTACAATAACTATGCAGAGGACCAAAGTCAAGAAGATTCATTATTGATTATGAATCTATCGGCGAAGAAGGGTAAGGATGATGATCACATATTTTACATTGATTTGGGATGCTCGAACCATGTAGCAGGAAATGTGGCTTTACTTTCTGATTTGGAAGATCCTCATAACAAGCATGAAGTGCAGACAGGAGATGATACAAAGCACTCAATGGAGAAGATAGGTAATGTGAAGACATCATATGGGAATATGAACCTCTTAAGCAAAGTCTTGTATGTCCCTACAATTACCAAAAATTTAATAAGTGTTGGACAGATTGTTGAAAAAGGATTGCAAGTTAGATTCAACCGATTTGGAGCATATGTTGAAGACCCAAGGCAAGGCTTTCGAAGGATTGCCAAAGGAGAAAAGACAGGAAGGCTCTTCACTTTTGAAGTGGAAGATACAAAGAACATAGCTTTGTTTAGCTATGGATCTCAAACTCTAACAGAGTTGGAGATATGGCACAAAAGGCCTGCTCACATTGGTGAGAGGACACTCAAACAGATTTGCAGGGACCAAAGTGTACTTGGTTTGCCTAATATCACAAGGCAACACATGATTTATAAGTGTGAAGCTTGTCAGCTCGGCAAGGCTCATAGACAACCTTTCAATAAGAAAGGATATATGTATCAAAATCCTTTGGATCTAGTGCACACGGATGTGTGGGTCCAAGTAAGGAGCCATCTATATCAGGCTCAAGATATTATGTGTCTTTCATAGATGATTGGAGCAGGTGGACCATTCTGTTTTTCATGAAGCACAAGGATGAAGTGTTTAATTGCTTTAAGAAGTATATTGCTCTTGTTGAAAACCAAACAGGTAGGACTTTAAAAAGACGCAGATCAGATGGTGGAGGAGAATACTTCTCTTCTGAATTTGATGCCTTCTTGCATGAAAGAGGCATTAAAAGGGAAGTCACTACAAGGTATACACCCGAACTCAATGGTGTAGCAGAGAGGAGGAACAGAGCTATTGTCGAAGCTACAAGGTCCATGCTCAACAAAAAGGGATTGCCGAACTACCTATGGGCAGAGGCTGTGTCGACAGCCACATATCTCATAAATAGACTTCCATCTAAGTCACTAGATGGAACCACTCCATATGAAGTGTGGAATGGAAGAAGACCTAGTCTAGAGCATTGTAAAATCTTTGGATGCTTAGCCTATGCTCACATTCCTTCTCAAGTAAGAGGGAAATTGGATCCCAAGGCAGAGAAGTGTGTATTCATTGGTTATGATCAAAACCAAAAAGGATATAGATTGTACAATCCAACCAATAAAGGATTTTCTGTGAGTAGAGATGTAATTTTTGATGAAAACAAATCATGGTTTGATGATGACAGGAAAGTGAAGCTGCCATATGACTTGGATGAAGATTTTCCATCACTTCAACCAAAGGAGCCAAAGCAGATTGAAGAAAGTGATTCGGAGATTGACCTAGAATACTTGGAAAGACTAAAGCTATGGAAGAACAAAGGTAAAGCAAAGATGCAGGATGCTACATATGGACCCAAGAGCTCACATCAACCACTTAGAAGGTCTTCAAGCGAGAAGAAGAAACCAGAAAGGTTTGGTTATGATACTTCTTTGGTCACCAAGCACTCAATCTACATTGCAAAGGACGCACAAAGCAAGAAAGCTTGGAGAGATGCAATGGATGAAGAAATGGAAGCCTTGAAGGAGAATGACACTTGGGAGCTTGTACCTAACAAGCCATCTATGAAGATAATCGGATCTCGATGGATATACAAAATCAAGAGGAATCCAGATGGAAGTATAAATAGACACAAAGCAAGGTTAGTTGCTAAAGGGTTTGCTCAAACCCATGGTATTGATTATGAGGAGACTTTCTCTCCTGTTGCAAAAATGCCTACAATTAGGGTTCTCATTAGTCTTGCTGCATCTAGAAATTGGAATCTTTATCAACTTGATGTAAAGAATGCTTTCTTGAATGGATGGATTTCTGAGGAATGGCACAACCTCCTGGATATGAGGATGCACATCATCCTAACTATGTATGCAAACTAAAGAAAGCTTTGTATGGATTGAAGCAAGCTCCAAGATCTTGGAATTTCAGATTGGTGACTTATTTGCAGGACCAAGGATTCAAAGCTAGCAAGGCGGATACCTCTTTGTTCATAAAGAGGAATGGATCTGAAGTGATCTATTTATGTGTGTATGTTGATGATATTATTATCACAGGCAATGATCTTGAAGGAATCAAACAGGTAAAGAGTCAAATGAAGGAGGAGTTCAAAATAAGTGACCTCGGACCACTCACTTATTTTCTTGGATTGGAGTTGATCTACACAGATTCAGGTATATACATCACACAAAGGAAGTATGTCCATGACATGCTCGTCAAGTTCAAGATGGAAAATACCAAGTGTGCAGGTACACCTATGGAGCAAAATCATAAGCTTAGTGCTTATGAAGGAGAGCCAATTGAAGACATCACAAGCTATCAAAGCTTGGTTGGAAGTTTGAACTATGCAACACTCACAAGGGTGGATATATGCTATAGTGTTAGCATATTGCATCAGTTTATGCATAAGCCAAGAAGACCACACATGGAAGCGGCCAAGAGAGTCCTCAAGTACCTAAAGGGGACTATGAACGAAGGTTTGTTTTATTCATTTACTTCAGATATTGAGCTAAAAGTCTACTCAGATGCAGATTGGGCCGGATCTAGAGATGATAGAAGAAGCACATCCGGGTATATATCATTTGCAGGTTCAAAAATCATTTCTTGGTCATCAAAGAAGCAACCAACCGTGGCATTATCTTCTACCGAAGCCGAATATAGAGGTTTGGCTAACGCAACTCAAGAAATCATGTGGTTAAAGTCTTTGTACACAGATCTTGGACTTCATTCTTCAACACCTCACATTTTTTGTGACAACACAAGCTCACTACATCTAGCAGCTAATCCGGTATACCATGCTAGAACCAAGCATATTGAAGTCCACTACCATTATGCAAGGGAGAAGCTAATGAGCAAGGATATTCAACTATCCTATGTCTCTACAGATATGCAATGTGCAGACATGTTGACTAAAGCTCTTGATGGTACAAAGTTAAGTAGATTCAAGTTGATGATTGGCTTGCAGGAAATCAAGGACAATTGAGGACTTATTTGGAGGCCAAGCATGTTAGGCTTGAGGGGGAGCTGTTGGTGCATTTTGCCCAAGCCTACATTCTTGATATGCTTGATATTATCCTCATTTGTAAGTCACATGAGTAGTCATGTGAACACCTCTTGTAAAAGAGTACATTTTATCTCTTGTAAATGAAAAAAGGAAAAGGAAAAGGATGGCTTACCTCATGCATGATGTAAAAGCAATTTCATGGCTCTAACTACCAAAACCCATGAGATTTTGAGCTGAGGGAATATCTCCTAACTTTGGGGATCACTTTTAGGTGGAGCCATTCGAATTCGAATTCAAAACTCCCTCCAAGCATAGCTATAAAAGGAGCAAGAAGGAAGAGGCGATTAGCAAGCCTTGTACGTGACCACTTCATGTTATTTTGTAGAGATTGAAGAGCTTACTCCATAGCTCTATCATTCTACTCCCATTGTGCAAAGATTCATTGCCAATGTGGTTGTAATCATATATGAATTTATACATTTATCATCATTCACTTCTCTGTTTTGTTCTCTGCTATACTCACTCAGAGCAGTACCTTCAGAAGGTCATATCTCGCGTTTTAGTGAACCTTTTCCAGTGATTTAACTTGCGTTGGATAGCTCGTTTTGTCTAATTTGTGCATATAAATTTTAAAGGTCATTGGATTAATAATTTGGAGATATCTGCATTTTACTGCTTACTGGTCTATCTCTGCAGAGCCCCGAGAATTGTGGGGAGGTTCCAGAAATTGTTGAAACTTGTTCTCAGTGCTCAGTCCATCATTTGAAGTGTTTTAACTTGGATTGGGAAGCTTGCTAAGTCTATTTGCTATGCCCAAAATGAATTTTTCTATTTCCTACCAGGTTGAGAGCACTGTTCATTTTTTCTAGCAGGTGTATGTCCAAAAATAGCAAGTTTTGGGAGCTAGTCATTTCGCAACTTGTCTGACTTGACTTAAACTTTTGGGATACATGTTCCAAAGTACTTGGCTGATATTTTGGTGGATTTAGGAAGCTCAAAGGGTCTACTAACTAACTCTGAAGTCTCAGTTGGCTGGTGTGAAGCTGGTTGTAGTGGCACCTACTCATCTTTGGATTGCATCCACCATCTCTCTTCACATCACCCGTTTCACCTCCCTGCCCCACTATATTCCCTTTCTCCTCCCCTCTCCACCAAGCAATACGAGAAACCCAACCTGTAAATTATTCATCAACCTTTGTAAATCTTGTATTCACACCCACTCATGCACCCACTATCACTCTACTCTTCACAATCACTGCACTCGACAACCACGTCCAGTGACATGGACATATCACCACCCACCGCACCACCACTCAACTCAGCCATTTCACCACCACATTTAGGCACATCACATTTTTCCACAGTCACCACTACATCCACTTTCCCATCCCTATTTCCCCTTCCCCTTGCATCAACAATCACATCCACAACATCTTCACTCACTTCACCATTAATATTGTCACCCACAATCGACACCGCTTTTCACAATATGTTTTCTTGCATTGCACAAGTTAAAGATGAATTCGCATCTCTAGGGATCAACTACTAGATGCTACAACAAACAACTGCAGATTTACAGGTGCAACTAAACTCGTTAGCCATAGAGAACACCTCACTTAATGCACGCTATCAAGAGCTACGCAAGGCCTACACTACCCTCGAACTAGAAAGTGAACAGAAGACGAAGGAAGCCATCACGGATATTGACAACCTATTATGAGCTCAAACCATTCGAAATGCAACCCTCACTCGAAACATGGGACTGTTACGACACCACCTCACAGTAGCCAAAGAAGAAAATCAACGATTGTAGGAACATAACAGAGAAAACCTTGAAGCAGCCTTAGATCAACCGGATGAACCTCTGAGTCCCAATCGCTTTAAAGCCGTACCATCATAATCTATGAAGATATTATTGGAAGACCATGTCAGACTCCTAGAAGATTATGACAATATGAACGAGGCATATCAAAAGCTCAAGGACGACCATAAAATGCTATAGTTGCGAACACCTTCACAAAAATCTCCACTAGCTCGTGAGGCCACATCTCCAGAGATCATAGAAGAACTCAATACTTTAGGTGCTCAGGTATTCACTCTTCAAGTGCAGATTGTTGTCTTCTCGAGCCCCCTAGGCCTGATTCCCCACTTGAACTCCCAGTTGAGGAAGAAACTATGTCTATCCCAGTAGAGGAAACTTATGAAGAGGCCTATGAACCACAACCCATCCCAGGCGGACTTGTCATGGCTGAAGGCCAAACCACCTTTGAACTCCCTAGCCCCGCATGGATGAGGACCGTAGAAGAACTTGGACACACCCACTCAGCAAGGGTGGAGGCTCAATTACATGCCATGACTATGATAGTGGAATGCGTTTTACAATCACCTTACTTTGCTCACCTAGCCCCTCAAAGGTATATATCTGGCCATGAGCTTCAATATAAACCGTATTTCATGCTAATGGCAGAATATCAATTGGCGATTGAAAAGGAGACAGGCAAGAAACCATCACATGCAACTTAGTTTGAGCCTGATTACTTGCCATTTGAAGCGTAGAGCGGTGAAATCTTTCAATCAACTTGGCGCCAGGAGTTGTTAAAAACATATCCAGAAATGATGAGCACATGGGTCAAGGCACCACTGCATTTGAAGTATAACCCATGTTGGGGACCTGTACCAAGACACCACTCGTGGAAGGCATTCGCAATCAAAGTTCAGCATAATAAGTAGTGCCAAGATTGGCTTAATTACCCCTATTTCATACCACCCCATAGACCACCCACAGTTGGATGACATTGGTTGCCTTGCTTACGTCGTGTGGATGATGTTGCTGCACATATGAAAGTCAAAATATCTGATATGATGCAGACTGTATTTAAAATCTTCTGTTGCGTCAAGGCACCGCACGTTAACAGCCCGAGATTCGAGCATGGTAATCAGGATTAGCATATGATCTGAGCATGAAACCATCGCTCCAGGTGTGCCATGCTTGGCACTGTTGCATCAAGTATTTACCGACATGCTATAAAATGACATTTGAAGAGATGTTTACTACCGGATTCTGGGAGTACCATTCCAAGTTTTTCATAAGCAGGCCCACACACCTACTCCAATTATTTGCCTGTGAACAACTGGTGTACTCCACACACTACCGACTTCCGCCGCCAGATGAACCTCAACCCATAGATTGGGAAAAACTTGAAGCAGATCTTGCAAGCGGTATTCGCATCGCGGAGCACACCCTTGCTCATGACCTCTTACAAAACTATATCCGACAGACCCCACAACACAGTTCTATCAAGGATGACAGACTCGAGAGGGAGAAGGTGTTGGCAGTAGCCAAAGGCACAAACAACGACTAAGTATGTGAAGGCGGATTACAACGAAGTAGTGCGGAGCCAAGCGGATTATTTTTTCAAAGAAATATGTTTTATAATACTTTTCCAAAACTCTTAACAGTGATTTCATCACTCTTGTATCATATGTAACATAGAACAACCTCTTTTGTAATTAGTAGCTCCATTTTGTGCAAGACAAGGAGTCCTCGAGCTTGAGGAGTTTAGGTAGAATGAGCCTACCAATTTTGGCTATTTTTATACCTCCTTTAGACCTTCAAATAGTGCCTAGAACCTAGTTTTTAAGTATGCGGGTCAGTAGATGTGAAACCCGCCAAAACTAGTCAAAAAACTATAAAAGAGAGCTAGAGAGCTCATTTTTTAGGTTAGCAAGTTGGAGATTAGAGATATTTTGAGCTTGTAATAGAGATCTTGAGCAATAGAGTCTATTTTTTCTATCTTCCATTGTGTCTTGCTTGTCTCCTACATGTGTGTGTATGCATGTGTGCATGTCTATGCTTCTCACCTTCACTCTCACTACATTTCGCATTCACGATCTTCATATCACTCCTATCTCTTCTGCAGATTCACATTAAGGAGGTGGAGCTTCTTAACGTGGTGCTTACCATTGTACTAGAGCAACAAAAAGAAGGGAAACCATCTCCCATTTTACCTCAACTTGCTTTGATACCATAGTTGGAAGAGATCGATGGATATCTCAAGGAAGTGCGGTGGTACTACCAAAACGTGCTTTGCACCTGCTCTATTTCACTTCAGGGTTATGTAGTAGGCCCTCTTAGCTTGCAAATGACACCAAATAAGTGCCTAGGTACTGTGTATCTAAGTCACAAAGACTTAGGGACTTGTGCCAAAGGGACTAAATCTCGTTTGCCACACAAGTGCATATAGTGGGGAATTGACACACGCTTAATTGTCAATCTGACAAATCGACCTAACCAAACATATGAGGACGTGTGCACACGTGATGGAAAATAAACTGGTTGAGCTAAGGTGCATGAGAAAAGACTGATCTACCTCTCCAAATCACTTAATCTCTAAAAGTGTCTGCCACGATACCACTTACAATACTTTCTACAAATGCGAATGTTTCTCCTAGCTTCGAACTCCGAATATGGCCAATAGCGGATTCATTTTGAAGCTCTCTAAATATGGCCAATAGGGGATTCATTTTGAAGCTCTCAACATTTTCACTTGAATCTGACAACCACTCTTTAAGTTATGACCAAAACAGTGAATGGTGGGAAACACACACACTCACTCCACAACTCCTACTTGCTCACACACACACTACAGTAGCTCAAAAGTGATGGGAAGGGGTAGATAACAGTCCTACATACACATTCCAAGCTTCAAACACACATAAAAGATCATAGAGAAGATGAAAAATCTGCAAGAAAGAAGCAAATTCGAAATTCAGGAGCTCTCCTTCTTCACAATGGCAAAAGTCCTTACAAAGAGTCACCAAGTGACTTATATACATGTGCCCTAAAAATGGTCCTTTCACACAAGTGACCGACACTTATTGACTAATCTTTGTTCTCCTACTATTTTACAAGGAATATATTACAATGACTTCGGATTATGCATCTAGAGGACTCCTCTAGTGCATTTACATAGCTTGAGGGAATTTCCTAAAACTTTGAAGAAGAAAAATATGCCTGCTAATTTTGAAAAAAATGGGCTCCTCTTTGTGCCTCTTTGCTCTGCAACACTCTCCCCCTCTTTGTCTCTGTCGTCCCTTGACAGGCTTTTGCTTCTCGTTAATAGCTTGTCTAAGACTTCTGAATACACGCACCCAGTGGTCGAAGAAGTGATAAGGACTGTCAGAGAATTTGTTACTTTATCCGAGGTATGTCCTTTGCTTATGTTTGCCGTGTGGTATTCCTTATATCACATATCTGGGTTACTGTATTAAGTCAGGCTGCCACGCATGCCATTAGTGGCTAAGAATGTGATGTTCTTAGTCACTTACTTCAACTTTTCAACCTCTGCCGCTTTCTAGTTTTTGGTCTTCTGATTTGTCTTTATTTCCATACATCTGAGATGTTGTATTGCTTTGAGCCTCTTTACTTTTTGCCACCGCATGCCTTAATTTGCTGACCTCTACTCTCTTTTAAGAGAGCGTTACGTTTCAAAGGCCCTATTTCTGAATCTGCTTTGTCATCCTTTAAGACCTATTCCATTTCTTTCCACCGCATGCGTCCCATGGACAAGGAGACACTTAGGACCTTCAGACAATTGGTTATCTTATCTGATGAAGCGTCCTATGTGTTATGTCTCTCTCCTCAACTTGTTTTGCTTCATAACCAGCTCTTAGTGGATGAGGAAGCTATGTGCAACCTCCCATGAAATGTCCTGGTTGTTATCTTTCTTTAATTCCACTCCTTAGGACATGAGCCTTTGGCGTTGTTGCCTGATGCGTGCCCCTATGGGGCTTTGGGCAGAGAGTTGTTCCTTTTCTTGATAATCTTTATTCTTTATTGAGCAGCTTTATTCTTTGATCTTCTTCTTCTTCTTCTTCTCTTTTTGCTTGATTCCCCTTCCACACCTCCCTCCTCCTAAACTCTGTCGTCCCCGATAAGCTTTTTGTGGTGACGTGAGTATGTCTGGATGACTTGTTGCTCTTGCTAGTTCAGCAAATTTGCATGACACATCATAAATTCTTTCCATTGATTTGATTTAACCCCGTCTTCTGGTGCCTATCTATGGTCTGCAAAGAAACTCAATTCGTAGGCCACTATCCTAGCATTAAGATTCAAAGACATCTTTACAAAAATCTCGGAGTCGATTTCAAAGAATCCCGTAAAGAATGCTTCTTCAAAAGTCTGCATGTAGGTGCTTGGCAAAACATAAGCCTCGAGTATATAGCCATAAGTGTTAATCGGCTTGGTATAGTTGATAGATTAAAAATGAGGGCGTCGGCTCCGTGATTAATGCCGATGAAGTTCAAAAAAGTATATTGAGCGTGCTGAAACACTTTTATAACTGTAAATATCATGGTCAAAATCTTATTGGTCATCTTAATAGCTAGATTTTGGTACAATGGCATAGCAATCTATCCAAAATTTGATCGTCTTGATCATGTATTCTTCTATCGGTAAATAATCTCAAGGTGGACTCGGTAGTAGAGGATAGTTGAGCCATTGATTATTGACACTTCACTAGCGCTGACCTTCCCAAAATTGCATCCAGGAGTGTCTTCTGGGTACTGGGCAAAAGGATGGATTTACCTAAAGTATGTATGGTGATGACTCCCACTGTACCCTTAGGGTCAGATTTTTCTCCAAGAACTTCCTCCTCCATATGGGATCGACTTTGTCAAATTCCTCTTGAGTGTAGGTGAATGTTTGCATGCTAAACTGGATGCTAGAGTCTAGCTCTTTCTTGGTTGTTTTCTTTATATATTGCCGTGTTTTTTCTTTAAGTAAACCATATGGTACATTCTGTTCCAAATTCTTGTTGTTGATCTGTGCTTCCTTCATGATTTTGACTACTTGAACTTCAAAATCTTCTGTAAGTTGGGACACCAGTAGTGCCCTCTCATTTTGGCTCAAATCTGCAATATCCGGATGAGTAGGTTCAGAGTGGATCTCCATTTCCTCCCTTATCGGTGAATGATGTAAGGGGGGAGAGAGAGGACGTACCTCAATCTCCTTAGTAACCGATGTGGAGTGTGGAACTACTGGTGTCCCCTCTGTTGTCTTTTGTGCTAGTTGATCTTGTAGTTGTTTTATCATTTAATCTTTTTGCTTAATCTCTTCATTGGCCTTCAAAATCGTTTCTTCATTTTTTAGGAGTTCTTCTCCTACGACATCGAGTTGATCAATGTCTTCTTTACATTGTGCTACATACCGATTTTCAGTTGTCTTCCACTTTGTCCTTAATTCCACGGTATCATTCATATACCTCGTCTCCCACTCTACAATGATGGCCTACTCTTGCTTGAGCTGATCTTCATACCTAGCTAACTTTTCCTCCAATGCCTTTGTGTCGTTTCTTGGCACTTCATGAGCTTCTATAGGTTGATTACATAGAAGAGCTATCATCAGCTCCTTGTTTCTGTTCCTTAAGTTCTCTGCTTCTTCCATGTATATCTTGATTTGTGATTCCAAGATCTTGCTTCTTGCATTCATCTGTGTTTTCCTAGCCTCGCTAGCATCATATTTCTTTAGTAACTCTTGTAGTTGTTCTTTCAATTTTTGATTTTCTGTCTCTAGTGTTTTACATTGCTGATTGGTCTCTTGGACTTCGTTCTCTCTATGTGTTATGTTCTCTTGTGCTAGACTCAATTGGCCTGAAAGGTTCTTACCCATTTCATGAAGTTGATGCCTCAAGCTTAATTTTTGCGTATCCATAGCAGTTTTGATCATATGTTGAACCACTGGCTTGAGCTGAGCGACGTCTACATTCAACCACATTTTTGGGATGCTTGGAGCTTCCCCTGTTTGTACATCCTTTCCATGTTCCACATGTATAGTCTCGTTATGTGGTTGTCTGATTTGGAGTTGTACCTCCAGTTCTTTGCTTTCTTCTTCTATATTGATAATCTTCATTGCACTCCCTTGAAATGTAACATCCATAGGGGAGGGTTCTGCCACTACCCTTATTAGTGTGAAGGGTTCTGACTCTTCCACCATAGTGTCTTTTGGTTCTTCTTTGGGATTCTTGAATGATCCCTCTCCTGCAAGCCTAGTCTCTTGGATTTGAATGTTAGAGTTTTCATTTAATTTGATGACATGTACTCTTTCTTGGGATACCTCCTTTCCTATGGTGTCTTGATTGGGGTTGATAAGCGTGTGATTTACCTTCATGCCCTCCTCTTCTGCATTGTAGTTTACTTCATTTAATTCATCCCATTGTCCATCATCTTTGGACTCACTTCGAATGTTCGTATTCAGTAAGGAGGTGTCTGGTTCCTCTTGAGCATCTAAAGATGAGCTTGAATTTACTAACCCTAATTCCCTGCATCGATGCACCTTGGTTAGCCTTTTTACTTCCATATCCTGGTGGGCTTGCTCGTAATGGTGCCCTTGCACTGATAGATTTACTTGACCTTCGGTGTATTGATGTGTGTCTTCCAGGGCTCTTGTCAATTCCTCTTCGGTAATCGATCGATGGTCTTCAATTCTTGTCTTTGGTAGCACATGTGCCCTTTTGGTAGCTAGGACTTCTGCTTCTGCTTGCCTCATTTCTCTTAGTCTTTTTGTACCTCTCATTTTAGGCTGGGAGCTAGTTTCTGCCTCCTGAATGATCTTGACCCCTTTTTTCTTTCTCAGGACTATAGCGACCTTTGCGTATTTAGCCATGGCTTCCGATGATGGCATTTCTTGCAAATGCTCTCTAATGCCCAAGGCATGATATATCAATATAGTCAATGCCACACTGTCGTTCATGAACTTCTTGTGATTCCACTGCTTCTTTGCATCGAACAACCTCTCTTGAATATAAGGAGTCATATTGATTTGATTCCCAATTTGTTTAATAGCGTGTGACAACATCTGTACTATGATCTTCTAAGGAACAGTGTATCTATGCATATTAGGAAAACAAAAGTGCTGATGAAGGAGTCTTACTTCTTCTTCAATATCAATGCGATTAATGTCAGTAAAGGTCCTGGTTTTTGCCCCTCGACTTTCTTCTTTTAATACTCTATTTCCATCCTTCTCCCATCCAAAAGCTTCCTTGATTAATTCATGTGTAAATTGAATTATGACCCATTCACCTACTACATCCATGTCTCTAGCCTCTGGCACCAATGGATCATGTAGTGCTGGCTATAACGTATTCATAATTTGCATGCACCTTTGAAAGTCGGGTTTGTAGATTGGAAATTCAAAATATTTGTGAATGCCCGCTTTCTTCATGATGTCAATGGTAGATGGGAGCTCATGAACTACCTTGAAATCTTGGGACATCACAGGGAACTGATGATCCGTGTCCATGGTCTTGATGGTCACTAGGAACAGATAATCCCTAACTGGTTGATCCTCTCTAAACCAGCATCCTTTTGCTTTAGTCACGCTTTGTAGAGGGAATTCCATCACTTCCTCCTGAACGGTTGCTTTGGAATCTTCGGAGGCCATCTGCACTTGTAATGAAAAGAGCATTAGCTTCTATGGAAGACATGTCTTTTGTGATGTGTGTTGTGGTGACATCTCATTCGGTGCATCACTCCGTTCTCCTTGCTCATATAAGTAAGATCCCTTACCACATAAATTTTTTTCATTTTATCCTGAAAAAAACAAAAATTAGCATATCCGAAGCATTTATTTATTTACATAGTAGGTCCATTCCTAGAAAATAGAAGCTATGACCTATTCCCCATTGGAGAATGTGCACCACTAATTCTATTATGTACATCATGTGCCAAATGGCTGGCCTTGTAATGTGGCCCTATCATGCATACTTTAGGAAGCTTCATGAGTGCAAAAGACATCTTCTTGGTTCTAGTGTTCCATTCCTAGCTGTTGGGTGGGTTTCCATATCCATTTCATAGTAGGGGTTTTGAGTCTTGTCTTCTCCTCATTTTGTCGTGCTGCATATGTATTTCTGCTCATTGTTGTTATCTGAGTGGTGGGGTTCCTTCTCTTGGGGCATTTGCGATGAAGTTCGTTAGTCCTTATGGTACTGTTGTGTCGATATAATGTTTCCTCATGCTTGTTTATCTCTTGAATGGCCACTTGTCTGACCTTCTTGGGAATCCACATTTGTTGTCGTGTTTTTTGAGCTTCAGTTAAAGGCTTATGAAGCCATACTCTCAAGAGTCTCTTTGGTTCTGATTTTGGTGAAGTATTCTTGTCGACCCTATGAGAAATGACATTCACTGCGTTGGCTTTTCTGATTCCTTCACCCGATCCTTTCGAATCCATTTGAAGTTAACGTTTCTAGATTGCGAGTAGCTGATGGTGGATTTCCAGGCCGCTGATCGCTGTTTTTCATAGAAGTCTTTAAGAGTATTGTCTTCCTCAGTTTCCTGCTGTACACCAATCAAACATGATGAACCTACTTTCTCTTTGGATACATTGGGTTTTGAATTCCCTTCTTCTGTTAGACCTGCGTCTGATTGATTTGAGCTAGAATCATTTGCTATGTGCTCTTGCACGATTGGTTCAACCCTTCTGATGGTTCCTGGTCTATGTGAGGGTTTCTCTCCTAATAGACTAAAGATTTCCTTGTGCTCTATTTTGGCTGAAATGTATCCTTGCGCTAGGTGGATGCTTACCTCATTCTCAATGATCCAGTCTTGTCCTAGGATCAAGTTTTCTATTAGATCCTCATCTTTGCACACTAGAACTCGTTGTTCCATAGTTGGATTTCCTAGGTGGAGGGATACTATGGCTTCTCCAATGCATGTTATAACTTGACCTCCTACACCTATCATATGTGCTTTTGTGGGTGTCATAATCATTGGAAGATCCAGGATGACTGTATTTTGTATGCAACTGAGTGCTGCTCGTGAATCGATCAAGGCGTTGATCAGTTGATAATCCATCGTTCCAATTCCTAGGTTTAAGTATGGCTGGGACATGCAGGCATTGGTTGTGTTGGACTTATGAACCTGATAATTAGCCATGGGAATAGGCTCTTCTCCTTGCAGATACTGTTCATCTCTCTGCCTTATCCACTCTTTTCATTTTTTTATACGCTCTAAGGCTTCTTGCCGTGCTTCCTCCCTCATTCATTCTTCCTCCTTCTTCCTATTTTGCGCATCTAGGAGGCGTGCTAACATCTAATCTTTCAATGGCTCCATATAACGCTTTACTCGACAACAAGTAATATAATTAGGAAGGATATCTCCATCCAGAGTCGCTAGATTAAGTGCTCCACTAGTGGAAATCCTATTGATGATTAGAGGTCCATATCCGCGTTTTTGTAATTTCTTGGCATGTTGCTTCAGGGTGTAGAACAAAACTAAGTTGCCTTCTTTTAGTCCTTTGTCTTTTATGTGAGCATCATAGTATGCTTTTTGCCTTCTCTTGGCCGCATAAATTCCCGTCCATTCATACTGTTGGGCTGCTCTCAAAGTGGGTACTAAAAAATCGATCGGCAGGATTGCATTTTGTCCATACACTAGATTGAATGGGGTAGTTCCAATGGCAGTCTTGTAAGCAACTCGGAAGGCCTAAATTGCATGATGCAATTGTTTGTCCCAGTCTGACCTTCCACTATTGACTATCTTTGTCAATACTGTGCATAACACCTTATTGGAACTTTTCGCTTGACCATTGGCTTGAGGGTGGTATGGGGCTGATTTTTTATGGATCACCAAGAATTCGTTCATTAAAGACTCTATCACTTCATTAATGAAATGTGTTCCTCCGACACTCACAATCTCAATTGCTAATCCGAAATGAGTGAAAATGTGCTCAAAAAGAAACTTGGAAATGGTCTGAGCATCATTCTTTCTAGTAGCCTTTGCCTCGACTCATTTAGTCAAATAATTTGTAGCGACTATTATATATTCAGCATGTGATCCTTTGGCTGGTGGGTTAATGGGTCCTATGAAATCAATACCCCACTTGGAAAAGGCCCTAGCGCAAACCATAGGTCTCAATGGCATGTCATCTTGCCGAATCGGGTATTTGGCCCTTTGGCATGTCTCACAACTTCGTACATAGGTGTCCGCATCCATATGTAGAGTTGGCCACCACAAGCCCACAAATAGGATCATTTTTACAGTTCTCTCAGCTGAAAAATGACCTCTTACAATGCCTGCATGTGCCATCTCTAATATGGGTAAGTATTCTCCTTCATGCACACATAGCCGTAACTGATTGTCTTTCCCTCTCTTAAACAAGTGTCTTCCCATGAGTACATAATCCTTACTCATTTCCTCTAGAGACCGTTTCCTTGCTAAGCTGACTCCTTCCTCTTGTGCCCATGTCTTTAGGAATTTCACTAATGTTTCACTCCATTTGGGTGCTATTGTAGAGAATGGTAAGGATGTGTGATCATCGGGTATGATTTCCTGACATTCTGTGCAATTACTGACATAATCATGGACATCTTTAGGCATATCAGGCCAGTATACTCTTGGTTGCTTCAATTCTCTTAGAGTTCCGTGAATTCCTTTGTGCATCCTCGATTTGTTTACATGATCTTGTTCAATCAACTTCACTTGTTCGTCCTCCTCAACACATCTAGATAATACACCATTGGGTTCCTTATGGTACATATTTTATGCAATAATGTGCAAGTTACGTGATTGTAGAATTTCCTGTTTAGTTTCTTTGTTAATTGAGTGTTGTGGGCCATGAGTGAGTATTGGAATTAGCTTCTCTGCCCACTTTGGACACACTTCCAAATTAAACAGATAAGTGTTTGGCAATTCATTTGGCACTCCACTTGGTGGTTCTCCATGTGTTAATCTAGAGAGGTGATCTTCTCTTATATGGGTATTTCCCTTTTTCACTATTACTTCAAAGTCGAATTCCATCAATAACAAAAACCATCTCACAATTCTTCCCATGTTACAAGGCTTATTGACTAGATACAATAAGGCTTGATGATCTATGAAAAACTTGAATTTGTTGGCTAAGAGATAATGTCTGAATTTCTTTACAGCGTACACCATTCTTAATCCCTCTCGCTCCATAGTTGTATAGTTTCTCTCAGCTTGATTCAGTTGTCTACTTGCATAGGCAATTGGGTGGTCTAACTTTCCCTCATCTGCTGGCTGAGCTAAGATGCATCCTATTGCGTAATTTGAAGCGTCCATATGAATATGGAAAGGCTTGTTCCAATCCGGTGTTTTCAAAATTGGGGCCATGCTAAGTCACCTTTTTAACTCGTTAAATGCCTTTTCGCATTCATCAGTCCAAGTGAATTGGGTCAGCAGTCCATACAAAGGTTTGGCAATTATCGCATACATGTGGATAAATCAACGGTAGTATCCACAATGTCCCATAAATGCTTGCACTTCTTTTGCATTCTTCGGCTTAGGAAGTTCTAAAATGAACTTAATCTTGTCTTCATCTGTAGATATTCCGTTTCTAGACACTATGTGTCCTAATATCTTCCCTTGTGTGACCATGAAAACACACTTCTTAGGGTTCAGGCAGACTCTATATTGTCGACATTTATCAAATATTTTCCGTAATTTGGGAATGTGGTCTTGCCTTTGATTTGAATATGTACATAGGTCATCTACATACACTTCCATACTCTTCTTTAGGAATTCTTTGAAAACATGACACATTAACCTTTGGAAAGTAGCAGGCGTGTTAGTGAGTCCAAAAGGCATCACTCTGAAAGCATAGACTCCCCATTCGGTCGCGAATGCGGTCTTATGTTGATCCTCTGTAGCAATAGCTACTTGGTTGTATCCAGAGAATCCGTCTAAGAAGCTATAGACTTCTTTTCCTGCAACTCCTTCCAATAGGTGGTTAGTGATAGGTAATGGATAGCTATCACGGATCGTGGCTGCATTCACTTTTTTCAGGTTAATGCATACTCTATGTTTTCCATTCTTTTTAGGAACAACCACTAGTGGTGATACCCATTCAGTGTGTTCTATTTCATAAATGAATCCCGCCGCTAACAACTTGTCTATTTCTTCTTTTATTTTAGCAGCATAGACATCATTGTATGTGTAAGGGCATTGTTTAGATGGTTTTTCCTCCACTGTCATTGGTATTCTATGAGAGCAAATAGAGGGTTCCACACCTTTGAGATCCTTATATGTCCATGCAAATACATCTCTATATTCCCGGATCAACTGTATTAATTCTTCTTCCTCCTCTGTGGACACGTCTTTCCCTATGTATGTACATCTTTCTTCTCCGTCTTCTACAGTCACTATGATTTTCTTTGTTTGTTCCTTGTTGTTGTACGATTCTCCTTCTCTTGCCTCTCTCTTAGGCATTTGAATCGCTATTTTTCTCTCTTCTACTTCATATCTTTTGAAGTGCTCCGGAACCTCAAAAAGGTCGGGGTCTGGTTCAATCTTACTCACACTTTCCTCCTGCTTTGGTACTATGGGGGCTGCTTCTATTGCTAAAACTATGGTCATTTCATGCTTATCTTCGGTTCGAATGGCTTCTAAGTAACGTTACTCTGAATCAAACTCTGGTTCCATCTCTATGCTCTCGTATTCTTCTTTCCATTCCTTTTCCAGTATTTCTCCTGCTTCGACTTCTTGTAAGACCACCATATACAAGTTCACGTCATAACCTTCTTCATCCACACATTCATTCATCATCAAAACTTCCTCATTCACACATACATCTAAGGTTGCTAGGATCTCCATCCATTCGTGGGGTTCAAATGTTTCATCAGGAAAGATTTGAGGCATGTACATTGGGTCTTCTATTGGCCGATAATTTGGATGTCCTAGGGGCCATGCCTGCCTCTTGTTCTCTTCTTTCTTTGCTTCTTTACACATCCATAATTGGGCATCCTCATGCATCCAAGATTGATCACTTGACCTAGTACTATGGATAGACAAATTGTCCTCTTCCTTGTGTATGGGGTTCCATTGTAGTGGGGGTACATCTCGGTATGCAAATGTATGCAAATTTATCTTGGTAGTGTTTCCTTGGTGTTGAAGGTATATTGAGTCTCTTCCCCAATCTTGTACTACCCTAAGCTTTCTCATGAAGGGTCGTCCTAATATCATCTCATAGTTATTTGCTTTTCCAAATTGACAGATAGCTAGGGTATGTTCAAATTCAACTCCACAGGTGGTTAGCTTGATCTTTTCTAATATTCCCAAGGGTTTCTCAACATGGCCATCTGCTAATTGAAGCTTCATATGAGTGGGTCGTAGAGCAAGTTTCCCCCATTTCTCCCAAATTTCTTTGGTCGCAATACCCACTCCTACTCCAGTGTCTAATATGGCTTTGGTTATATAGCCATTGTAAGTGACAGGTAGACACGTGTTACCTTCATCTCCTTCACTAAATTCTCCGATCTTATCCACAGAGATTTGTACATTAGGTGGGCTTTCCTTTCCCTTGTTTAACTTCTCATTCTCCTCCTGATTTAACTCCAATTGTCTCGCTATTTGTTTCCATAAGTGTGGTTTAACACGAAGTAGTTCTTCCATAGTCAAGTGGCATTGTACTTTGGCCTTCTTTAGTTCGGTTAAGTTGTGTGAACTCTTATCTGAGAATTCTTTTCCTTTTCCTCGTACCGTGGGTGCATGGAAGATTAATGACTCTTTTTCGTATTCTCCCGTGTAGTTAGGTAAGGTGGAAATGCTATGAGTCTCCTCTTTGTTTCGGTCTAGTTTCAAAACTTCTTCATATATTTCCTCTAAGTTCGGTTGGGGTTGATAATCTTCCATGTCTAACTCCTTGAAAGGGGGTTTTACAACTCCATTCTTTTTCCATTGATCTTCCCGAATTCTATTCCACAGTTCTTTTGGCCAATCTGCTTCTAAGTCTGGGATGGTGGACATGGCTTTTCCCGGTGTATTGGGTAATTCTTTCCCTTCACTCCTCTCTTCTGGTTCCAAGTCTTTGGTTTCCATACAACTCTGATATTGAGTTTTAGGCATTTTTGTTTTAGGGAGGGCCGGGATGGTCTTCTCTAGGGTGGCGTGAGCTACCTCTATGAGTTTTCTGCAAATGGCTAGCCTCTCCTTTTATAGTTCCCCTTCCGGGTAAAGTTTTTCATGTTGTTCTAAGTTTGATCCATTCTTGATTCTAGCTTGGTAAGCTTTCAACCACATGTCTAAATCATCCGGTTTTGGGTCAGCTAGAATTGATCCTGGTTTCTCTGGCTCTCGTGACTGTGGTGGAATAGAAAATTCCTCCTGAATCTCAGGTTCTTTTGATGTCTTATTGTTGCGCGTATGTCTCTTGTCTTCCTTGTTTTTGTTTTTCATCCATTTTTCCTTAAGCTTTTCTCTCCTTTCTTTCCACTTTTGACTCTTCGTTGCTTCGGTATTCTCGTGTGGGTCCTCTAAATCTTCCACAACTTGAATTCTGGGTTCTAGGTTTTTACCCTTCCTTTGTTCCGGTTTTGCTCATGGTTTTTCCTGCTCTTTCGTTTGTGCTCGTGTGATCACCTTCAATGGTACTGTGTATTCCTTTTCACTTCCTGATGCTTCTATGACTTTGATCCCATTAATAGGTGTTGTGTCCTAGGTCTTATTAGGATTTTTAGGACAATCCCTGAAGAGATGTTCTTTTCCACAATCACTACAATATCCTTCCCATGTTCTAAGAGGTGGTTGGTTGTATGGCCAAGTGCATTCTCTAATGAAGTGGTCTCCTCCACATCTATAACATGGTCCTCTTGGCATAGGTGGTCTGAGGGGTGGTCTTAAGGGTGCCTGAGCTTTAGGTGCGTTGTACATTAGTGTCGCCACCTCTGGTCCATAGACATTGTCATACCCTTCATACCCGTAGTAGTGTGGATCATAAGTTTGTTTGTACTCAGACATGTTAGCGTCATAGGGATAGTACTCTCCTTGGGATGGCTCGTAACCTGGGTTTGTCGACTCTATGTTGGTCATAGGTGATGCTGGCACGATGGCTCTTTCTAGGTTTTCCTCTGGCTGAGCGAACTTGACAGGTACCACATGTTGAGGAAGTGGTAGTTGTGGTCCTAACACCGATTGATGGTTTCCAAATTGTGCTGGTTCATATGGCCTACGCGCTCGTGCTGGTCCCGGATAAGGATTATACCTAGGGATCTCCCTTCCTAGTTCTCTCGGTGGATATCCATATGGCCGATACTGAGGTGGTTGTAGAGGCCGAATCTGCCTATTGAATGGGAAATTTTCCATGGTGTGATTGGTGTATTTTTGTTCTATGTGACAATACGAGGCCGTTCCTTGATAAGGTTGTCTATTGTAGGGGTAGGCCTGAGGCACTCCCATTCCTCCTCATACGCACATCTGAGTGAGGTGATCTCCTCCACATAGACTACATCTTCGCAACATGGGTACTCTTAGGGGTGGATGCTGGTAATTTCTCTGTCCTTGGACTCCTAATTTCTTTGCCACCAGCTCCGCTAATTCCTCCACATTACTGGAGTTGGATGTAATCGTACTCCGAGAGTCTTCTGATTTAGTGGGGCTGGGCGTGCTCTTGAGATCCTCTGCTAGATTGTCTTCTAGGTCGATACACTCTTGAAGACATTCATTTAGGGTCTGTAACCTTTTCACATAGAATAGCATTCTTAGATTCCCATTCGTTAATCCATCCAAAAACAATGATATCAATTTTTGCTACGTAGGTCTTTCTGTTACAGGACATCTATCCACATACTGGTTGAATCTTGGGGCAGCTATTTTCATAGTTTCATTAGGGTTTTGTTTAAAACTATGGATTAAAGACGAAGAATTGTGTTTAGTCCCTCTCTTAGTGAATTCCCCTATATATGAATTCTTGAAAGAATTGCTCCATATTTCCAAATTGGTTGGGGTCTAATGGCTGGAACCAAGTCAGAGCCATTCCTGTGGGGGTGAGTCCAAAAGACTCATATTGCACAAAGAAGTCATCCACTTGTTCAACTCTTAGGACTTGTTTAAATTCGGCAATGTGGTCGTAGCATTCTCCCAATCCATCATAATGATTCCTCACACATTTGGCCACCTGAATAGGTCTTAATCTTCTTATGGGTTCTGGTTGTCTAGGCATTATTGGGAAGGTGGGGATTGCTAGTCTAATTGGGGGTATTCCGGGCTGCACTCCTATTGGTGGTCATGGCCTTACTGGCGGTCGGTATTGATTACCTACTCCAGGGTGGGTTTGATTGTGTGTTTGCACTCCGGGTGTTGCGAATTGCACATGAGTTTGGTTTGGAACACTCCGTTGTCTTGTTTGTCCCGACATTGTATGCTCTGCCTCTTGTTGTGTTCCGAAGGGGTTCTGAGAGGTTGTTGCCTGCTCTCTCTGAGGGAATATAGACAAACCCATATACTTTAGTCAAGATCTATCTATGGCATCCACCAGCCAATACCTTCTTTGGTTCTTGTCTAGGTATGTTACTCTAGACTCATCTTCTGGATCTTTTAGCTCGTAAAATGTCATCGTACTTTCTTCCCTTCCTTGAGTAGGTGAGTCAATTTGGAGTAACAAGTCTAATCTGTGGATCAAATAAACTTCCAGTAGGTAATCATCTTGAGGTATCAAGTCCCCTCTCAAGACTCATGTCACTATTGACTTGCCTCTAGGGGTAGTCACTAACTCCTCAGGGTTTGGTCACCCTGAGTTTTCTTGTCTGGCTAACTCTCCCCTCTCATTGATCAAATCTCAATATTCAGTCACTATGTAGATGTGACCCAACTTGTCCATGTATGCTCCACCTTCATACTTGACGGAAGGTCTGGGCACAATTATTGAATCTGAGGAAGTCACCATCCTAGCCACAGATCTATTTAAACCGTCCAGCTAGATGGGAATCTCCTAGGCGTTAGTAGAAACGTATTGCAAAGAGGTGCGGTACTCCCCTTCTATGATAGTCATGAAGTTTCTCCCGGGAGAAGGACCTTGCATGTCTTTTGAGGCCATGGGTATCTCCTCCTATGAGTCACTAGAGGTATCTGAATATAGAGAGCGGTGAGTGACCTGAGCAGTACTTCCTACAGATGATATGACACTTCTCTGGATACTTAGAACCCTTCTTGACCTCAAGTTCATTCACCCTCCTGGGGCTCTCGACCTCTAATACTCTCCCTAAGTGGCTCCTCAAGTGCCTCAATTTCACCCTTGAAAATGCTTAAAGTGTTCTGGACGATACCACTTTGGTGATACTGCACTAGGCGATACCAGGTTGTCGGCGATACGATACCACTTGAAAGCACGATACGATACTGGAAAGTCACACGATACAATACCTCAAAACTGCACGATACGACACCTCAAAACTGCATGATACGGCACCTGACTTTGTCACGATATGATACCAAGTATGCTCACGATATGATACTTGGGAAATCCATGATACGATACTAGAGGACTAGACGATACGATACGATAGGCAATAGGTCATACGATACCACCCAAAGAGACGATGCGATACCACTGCAGGGCACGATACAATACTGGAAATTCTAACGATATGATACCAATGCAGCTGGCGATACGATACCGCGAAACCGCACGATACGATACCAAAATTTGCACGATATGATACCCATTTTTGGACGATACGATACTGGAAAGTGAGGCGATACGATACTGCTAGGTCAATGATACGATACCGTGACCGAAATGATACGATACCAAAGTGGACCGCGTTACGATACCACTTGGCAAATCGTGATCGCCATACCAACTAGGCGATATGATACCAAAAATGGTATCGCGATACCACAGCTGGTGACCGGCGATACGATACTTCGACGAGTGTCACGATACAAGGGAATTTTTGGTATTGCGATACCAAAAACTCAACCGATCACGATACTACAGGCAAATCGCTTCCAAATTCAAAAATTTTTTCACCCCCCTGGCACTTCTCTCACCCTTCTTCACTCGTACACCCTTGATTCACAAAGAGAATTCCTCAAAACACTCTGTCCCACCCCGTGATACCGTCCGCAACTTTAATCACGTGTAAGTGCAGATTTTCACATTTTTTGGGATTAAGGTTTGAATGTAACTTACCTTTAGGTTGCTGTGCTTAAGCCTTGAGCTCACTAGGTAAGTGAAGGGGCCCTATTTGCACGATACCGAACCGACGATACGAGTCGCTGCTCTCAGACGATACCAAACTGAAGCAAGTGTCAAATGAACTTCTATTATTTGGTGTTTATAGTTTTCAGTGACTGAAGCCTAACTACACTAATTTGGCAATTTTTTTTTTGGAATTTTTTCTTGATAATTTTGACTTACTCCTACTCCACTTCTCTTCCTAGCCTAACCCTAACTCTTTCTCCTCTCTCTCTCTCTCTCCAAACCCTAAACCTAAAAACTCATTACACACACCTCCGGGATGTGAAGTAACAAGTGCTGAAGCGTCAGATTACTTGCCACTGAATGAATTCACTCCTACAAGTACGATTTCGTCACTCTAGGACTATAACCATCACGAAGGCACCTTGGTTGAGTGTGTTTCCCAGCAACGGTGCCAAAAACATGTGTATCTTAGTCACAAAGACTTAGGGACTTGTGCCAAAGAGACTAAATCTTGTTTGCCACACAAGTGCGTATAGTGGGGAATTGACACATGCTTAATTGTCAATCCGATGAACCGACCTAACCAAAATTATGAGGACGTGTGCACACATGATGGAAAATGAAGTGGTTGAGCTAAGATGCATGAGAAAAGACTGATCTACCTCTCCAACTCACTTAATCTCTGAAAGTGTTTGCCGTGATACCACTTATAGCAGTTTTTACAATTTCGAATGTTTCTCCCAGCTGCAAACTCCAAATATGGCCAATCGCAAGTTTATTTTGAAGCTCTCAACCAGACGCTTCTGTTGGTTGAAAAATACTCAAATTTGACAACCGCTCTTCAAGTTGTGACCAAAATAGTGAATGGCGGGAAACACACACACTCACTCCATAACTTCTACTTGCTCACACACTGTTGGGTTGTAGGGTATGCACACATCCTCATTTGTGCATAAGAACCCTCCCTAGACCATAAGAAATAACCTTTTTTGTATATACTTGAGTGTCACATGTGAACACTCTCCAAAAATCACTTTTTGATATTTCCTTATACCATAGTATAGGTGACCCTTGGATAATTTACCTTTTTTTCTCTCCTAAAAGAAATCCCATGTAGAAATTCCCACCCATGCCCTTCATTGGGATTTGGTGGTTACATATTTGATCTTGGAATATCCTAGAAGATATGGCAGTTAGAGAGAGAATCACCTTTTTGACTTTTCAAAGAAGCACATGGGGAATAGAGCTTAGCCTATAAATTTATACAAGCTTAAGCATGCATATGCATACAAGCAAGCATATGCATACCTGAATGCATATGCATACATGAATGCATATGTATACATGAATGCATATGTATACAAGCTTAAGCATGCATATATATACATTGGATGAGATGAGATCTTCATATTGCATCAGATGGGATCTCCACGTACACCTTGGGGTGCACATGATCATGATGAATCGAAGATATATCATATCCGTAATGGAGCTCTAGTTATGGATGTGGTGGGGAAGTCAATGCGACAACGTATACGACAACTCTGCTCTATCGAATTCGGTCATTCAGTAATGCTAAAATGGGCCGAACAAGATAGAGACTCTAAAAATCATATCACACAATGCATATATGAAGAGTACCGGCCAACACCTGGCAATCCTGTTGTGAGTTCCGATTGGATACAACATACAACACGCGAGGTCATGTCGCATCGACGATCGGAAGCTCGCGATGCTTTCAAAGTAGGCTTACCGAAGCCTGTATGGCTAGACGCCGAAGAATGGGAATCGATTCAGGATGAACATCAACATACTCCTGATCAGTATCGTCAACAAAGAGATGCAGCAGCCACACAGTTAGATACGGTTGGAACGTCGCATTTAGGTAGCGGCGGATACGACAGTATGCGCTACCAATTTGTAAGTATGATGTTAATTATTGAAGTTGTTTGTGTTAAGTATATTATGTGTATTCATCTAACATTTTTCATATTTACTATAGGAGTTGGCAGTGGGTCGTCCTCCAACGCGAACTTAAGAATCGTATGGATATCGACATGGACTGACTGCACTGTTACAAGACTTAGAGGGACGTGGTGCAATCGTCTCATGGGAGAATATTCTTGATTAGGTAAAGTTATATCTTGGTTTTGTGTTTCTAGTTGTTGTTTATAAATGTCATGTTAATTGGTCTCATTTTAATGTTTTGTTGCAGGATTGTAGGTGTAAATATTTTGATCAATGCCACAATTTTGTATCACACTCGCATACGACAATGATGAACCATAATTTTGTATTCGATTCCTATATGGAAGTGTTTTGTCACATTGCCACAATTTTGTATTACACTCCTATGTGGCAATGATGTACCATAATTTTGTATTCGATTCCTATATGTAAGTGCTTTGCCACACTTTTGTACATTTTCCATTTATGGAATATACGACTTTTTGTACATGAATCATTGTTCATTTTTGTTCATATAAGTTTATGTTTTGGTTGCCATTAGAGTACATAACACATGTACTCAATTGGGCAGAGTGTATTGTTTTTTGCTAAACAACATCATGCTTTAGCAAAAGACAACACACTCTCTCCAAAAAAATTTGTGCAGGTATGGTCGTCGGTATACGTGTTGGTAGGTCCAGTATGGTCGTCGGTATATGCGGTGGTACACCCAACGGACGTTGGTATAGACGTCGGTATTTGCATCGGAAATACCGACGCTTATACCGGTGCCCATACCGGCGCCTTGGTTCCGACGCCTACACCGACTGCAACACCGACGTCGCAAAGAATTCACGCCCGTTCATTTGCCTCGGTAGCAACCTTGGTATACCCTCGATATGTTGTAGTGTCTCCCATACTCTTCACTGTTAGCCTTCTCCACAAGCTCTCCACAACCACACTACCTTTGATACCATGTCATGAGGAAGGAGATAATAAGAGAGCTCACACATAGATTGAGGCAAGGAAGAATGATCTTCTTCTTCTTCTTCTTCTATTACATAAAAGGAATGTACAAGAATGACCTAAAACAAGAATACAAGTGAAATATATAAAGAACAGTACATAAGGAAAATCCTAATGTCCATGAATGAGTGTGCTAACAAGAAACAAATGTGCCATCACTCTCAGTAGATAAATCTAGTACAGATATATGAAGTATCCCTAACATATATCAAAGTGACTACTATACATGTCATAGAAACAAAAAGTGATATGTGTGATCCTGGATCATCACATGTTGAGCTTGATATCTCAACAATTAGGTCAACTACCAAGTTCAACAACTCACATAGGGTGACTTTAGCAACACATGTACCTCTCTAGCACTTGGAAGAAAATCATAAGTAACAAAGCCTTTATTCAATTTTTCTTCACGTGGTAATAGGATAACGAGTTTTGGTTGCATAATGAAATTAATCACCACGGAGTTTCATATTCATCTACAACTTCATAATACTTAATCATATATGAATTCATTTGATGAAAAATATGTTCAAAAACTCTTGACATCAAAACAATCGCTCAAGATTTGAAGTTTTTAGATAATGAAACTTTGAAGGCAAGAAGAACTAGTAATTCTATGATGGATGAAGTCAGAGGATTACAACAAACCATGAATAGTCTCGAATTCATTTATGGTATTGTAACTTTGATAAATCGTTATTTATGTTGGAGTTAGACATTTGCAGAAGCACGCGAGTAGCACAAGGAAGAAGAAGAAGCTTGGAGCACAACACACAATGTTGAATGTATTGCCACTAGGATGTACAAAGATAAGTAGCCCGTTAGGGCTATATGCGTATATACAAGCCAGGGGAAAAAACCTCCTAAAGAGGGAAAAAAGTGCCCCAATGGTCCTAGAGTGTTCACACACATCATAGAATCATGTTCACGGGCATCCATTATGTACAGATTTCTTAGGATTCCTTTGATTATGGTTTCTTCGAGAGAGATTCAAAAGTCTTCGACAGAGTATCTTTAGTAACGAAGGCTAGATTAACAACATATGAAGCTACATATACAAAGTAGATCTAGAAGATGGAATATATAAACATGTGGCTGCTATACAGTGGAGAAAGGTCCTTTTAGATATGATCTATGATTAGAATGTCACTAAAAGAAATATTCATGATCTAGTGGTTCAAGTCTACTAGAGAAAGAAGAAGTAATAATTAGAACCAACACCAAGTTTTGTCAAGGATGATGCTGAGAGAAGGGGTGCAACGGGCCCTAACTGCCTAGCATGGAAGCGAGAAGCTTCTCCAAGTTGGGGCAAAGAATGAGACGAGAGGCTCACCCACACTTATGGAGCAATGACAACAAAGGCCAACATCGCAATGAGCAATGGGAACATCCTCTCAAGCATGCACACACACATGCAAGTCCATACACCAAGATCAACACCATTGCACACAAGGACTTGGATGAAACCAAATGACACCTTCTTCCATTATCAAAATGGGGGCCAAGGCCATGGCCAAGAGCCCTCTCTTTTACAAAATGAGCTCCTCCTTATATAGGAGAGGTGGAAGGATACATTGAATACAAGTGTCCAAAGGTCACACATGCTAGAAATTAAATAAAAGATATCCTATAGTGATGGGTAGTTAGGAAAATCCAAAAGGGAATCTTCTTAGAGAGAGAGAGAGAGCTCTTTGCACGTATCTAAAAGAGCTCTCATATCTAAAAAGGGCTAAAATTCAAAAAGAATTATTGTGCAAAAAAAGAAGGGTAAGGATATGTTTTTATGGGTTTTCACACAAAATAGGTAAGAGGGAGTTCCTATGAAGGAACTTATATACAACAGAAGTAATAGGAAAAATTGGGAGACCACTATCACTCCAAGGGCGGCCTCGAAGTACTTCATAGTCTTCATCGTCTTTGTGATCTTCATAGTCTTCATATCTCCAAGGGTCCAACACCCTCCCCCACCTAGACTTTGTCATCCTCAACAAAGGTAAGAGAAGTAAGGTTGAACTATAGCGTAGAAGCACCCAACCATCTTTGTTTTGGAGAAGAACTTTGGTGGATCCCAACACAATGCCAAGAGTGGGTTTTCAATGAACTCACAAAGTGTTGCATCTTTGACAAAATCTTGCAAAATATAGAAAAAACTAGTCCAAGACAAGCACCAAAATTGTTGATATATTAAGGTAGTGATGTGTGTGAACACTCTAGGACCATCGGGGTACTTTTTTCCCTCTTTAGGATGTTTTTTCCCCCTGGCTTTGTACATTCCAGTGGTAATACATTCAGCATTGTGTGTTGTGCTCCAAGCTTCTTCTTCTTCCTTGTGTTGTTCGCGTGCTTCTGTAGACGTCTAACTCCAATAATTGGTACCAGAGGAGGTCGTCGCTTCATCAAGGGCGTTGTCTACACCTCTCCGATTGCAATCTGAGAATCGCATGAAATTTGGTAAGCATACTTAGGGTGTTTCAGAGATAAAAATAGCTTCGCCTTGTGGTGCCATAATCACGATCTCAGCTCATTTCGACCTCTGAATGTACTATCCCAGTGCTTGTGCAAGCTATTTTGTCTTTTTGTGCCAAAGGTATATACCAGTTTTGGTTTGCTAGTATAAGCGTCTCAAAGTCTACTACAGGTTTAACAAAATTTGTATTGGCAGTTCTGTTCAACTTTTTGAGATACAAGCAATTTTCAGCATCAAGCCATTTTAGTCATCGGCCATGGCTGAAAGCAGTGATGTATTCCAGATGTTGGCTGTTGAGGATAAGTTGGATGGTACCAACTACCCATTATGGGCTTATATGATGCATCATGTATTGGTTGCAAAAGTACTATGGAATATTGTGCAGGGTATTGAAAGACATCCTGTTACACCTACAAATATAGGTACTGCAAATACAGGTGCTGGAGCTGATGGAGAAGGTGTTGTAGATGATGATATTCTACAGATTCCTATTTGTGCTACTGTTTCTGGTGCATCTATTGTAGAGCAAATTCATTGGGATGGCAAAGATGCTCAGGCACATGCATTGATATCTTTCTCTCTCAAATGTGCCATTATTCCTCACATTCGCTCTTACAAAATAGCTAAGGATGCTTGGGATACACTTACCACATTGTACCAGGCTAGGAATGAGGCTCGTGTTGCTTACCTCCAAAAAAGATTGGAGAGTGAGCACATGAATGAAGGTGATTCTATGGAGAGTTTTCTCACAAAGATCAAGGATTTGAAAGAACTATTGATTTCTACTGATGAAGTTATACCAGATAGCTCACTTGTGTAGTCGTTCTAAATGGTCTTCCTGACTCATATCAGAGTTTTGCTTTTACTCTTCGTTTGTTGATGAAAGGCAATCCAAATGCCTTGCCATTTGAGGAGTTATTCTCTATTCTGTTGCAGGAAGACCATTCTAGGCAGAACATGTCTATTATGTGTGTTGCAGATCAAGCTTTCCTGGCTAGTCAAAAGGGCAAAGGTAAATGGAGCTCTTCTACGGGTAAGCAAAAATCTGCACATGCTGCACATTTGAAGAAGAGAAAAAGCTGAGAAGAAATCAGAAAAGCAAAAATCGTTTTGCAAATACTGTAAAGCAAAAGATCATGTCATCAAGAGTTGTCCAAAACTCGTTGATAAAGAGGCAAAGAAGAAAGAGGTCGGAATGGTTGTTGTAGATGCTTCTACACCAAAAATAGAGTCTACTAATCTTGTATAGGAAGAAGAATGGGTGTTTACTATTGTTTGCAGTTTTGACCCATCTTCTCATGAGCACTGCATGTCTACAGTAGACTCAGGTGTTTGGTACTTTGATAGTGGGGTGACCAAACATATTACCTCGCAGCGCAGTTTCTTCTCTTCACTCAAGCCTGCCCCTACAAGGAATACTGCTACATGCGCCAATGACTCCTCCTATCTTGTTATGGAAGTTGATAAGATCATTTTGACTACTACTGATGGTAGTTCTTTCACTTTGTCAGATGATTTGTTTGTGCCAAGGATCAAGAAAAACATGTTAGCATTTTCTGCATTAGCCAAGATTGCCTTGGTTGTGAAATTTGTTGATGATAGATGTATAGTTCATGATCTGTCAAATGGCGACATCTGTATACCCACTTAGTGCCAATGGCCTTCTTGCCAGGAGGCAAGTCACATAAAGACCAGTTACCATTTTTCATGATAGCATCATATTCAGATTGCATTGCAGCCATCTAATGTTCATAATTTTGTGCTTCATCAAATGAAAGCTCAGTCTCATCACAAAGACTAGAGGCAGCCATATCATAGAAATCTGATGCAAAAGAGGCACTATGAGAGCCTGATCGAGTACGATATGACAAAGGTGCATCTAATTTGTTGTCATGCAAGGTTTGCACCAGCCATTTTGGCATAGTTTTTTCCTGCCCAATATCTGCTCTCTCATCAACAAGTGCATCATGTAAATCTGCATCAGAAATGGAATTATGTGCATCATCACATGAAACCTGTAAAGGTTGAGAAGTTGCCTCATTAGGACCAACAATAGACTATCCACCTATAAAAAGAGGCAGCAAAGTATCATACATGTCTTTGGAGCTAACAGATGTCTCCTTAGTCCATGATAACAATGGTTGAATAGCATCTTCTATAAAAACAACATCACAGCTAACCAGAATACATTTAGTGTGTGGATGATACAAATGATAGCCTTTACTTTTAGAACTGTACCCAACAGAAATACATTTTACTACTTTATCATCCAATTTTTTGTGATGTTGTTCAGGCACTAATGCATATGCAAGACAACCAAAAACACACACATGAGCAACGAATGGCTTGCGACCATGCCAAGCCTCATATGGAGTGATAGACTACAACACTTTAGTGGGACACTTGTTCAGTACATATGTTGCACCCATAACAACCTCAAGCTAGAAACTATGTGGTAAAGCCTGACTCTTGACCATACACCTTGCCATCTCCATGAGTGACATGTTCTTTCGTTCAACAAACCCAATTTTTTGAGGTGTATACAACATTTTACACTGATATTTTATCTGAAATTTAGCCAAAAATGCATTAAAGTTAGAAGACATATATTCCCCCCTCGATCAGAATGGAGGGCAGTCATTTTACATGCTGGCAGATTTTCAGCCAAAACTAGAAACTGTTTGAAGCACATCAATACCTCGGACTTTGCCTTCAATGATATACACATGCATGCCTAGAAAAATCACCGATGAAAGTCACGAAGTAAAGATAGTTCCCAAAAGAAGGTGTCTCCATAGGACCATAGACATCACTATATACAAGCTGCAATTTTTGAGTAGCCCGAACTGAACCATCTTTTGGAAAGGAAGAACGCTGCATTTTGCCAAAAATATAGCCTTCACATGCATGTTTACCAGGTGCTTCAAGTTTGGGCAAAGAGGACGCCATTTCTGATTTGTGCAGGCATAGCAAAGTAGCGAAATTCAGATGACCAAAGCATGCATGCCAAAGCTTTGCATCTAACATAGCCTGAGAATCATGTACTGCACATGCCAAATCATTTATAGATATTTCATATTCTATGAGCTTATACAACCCATTACATAAAATGCGAGAAGCATAACCTGATGGAATAGTTGACAGGTATAAAGCTAGGCTTGTTGCAAAGGATTATGCAGAGGAAAGAGGCATTGATTTTGATGAATCCTTTGCTCTTACCTATCGAATGACTACTGTTTGTAGCATTTGTGCACTTGCAACTCATCATGGTTGGAATGTACATTAGTTGGACATTAAAATGGAATTTTCGAATGGTGACTTGCATGAAGAAGTGTATGTTTTTAGCCCCGTGGCTTTGTGCAAAAAGGGCATGAAAACTAGGTGTGCAGGTTAAAGAAGGCATTATATGGTTTAAAGCAAGCGCCACATGCTTGGTATGAAAAGATACATGCCTATCTCATTGCATATGGTTTTGAGAACAGTCCAACTCAAAGCACCTTATATGTTAAGCATGCTAATCATGTGCTTTTGATCATTGTGGTGTATGTTGATGACATGCTCCTCACTAGTCCTCATAACATGCATATTGTTGATTTTAAGGTTGATTTGCATGCCTCATTTGAGATGTCTGATTTGGGGCATTTGCATCACTATTTGGGCATTGAGTTTATGCAAGTTGATGGTGGAATGGCTTTGTGTCAAACGAAATATATTGACACATTATTGCAGTGTTTTGACCTTGAAGACTGTAAGCCTATTGTCACTCCTATGGAGAAAGGTTTATGATTGAGTCTTCATGATGTTGAAGATGCATTTGATGTTGTTCTGTATTAGCATGCTATTGAATGCTTGATTTACTTATGCATTACTCGGCCAAATATTCAGTTTGTTGTCTCACAGATGAGCAGGTTTATGCATTGCCTAGGTGTCAAGCATTGGCAAGCTATTAAGCACATCTTTCGCTACTTGAGTGGTACTCAGCTACTTGGATGTCTTATCCCTAGGGGGATCACTACCGCCAGATTTGCATGCTTTTTCTAACAGTGATTGGGCTGGTTGCTATGACACTTGTGTGTCCACCAGTGGCTTTTGCATCATGCTTGGTAGCTCATGTATATCTTGGTTGAGCAAGAAGTAGCCTACTATGGACACTTCCAGTTGTGAGGCTGAGTATAGGCCAGCTTTCACAACGACCATTGAGTGTGTGGGGCTCAGATGCCTTATGGCTGATTTGGGTGTTGGTCAATCTTGTGCCACCACCATCTTCACTAACAGTCAGAGTGCATTGACAGTTGCGAGGAACCCTGTGTTCCATGCTTGCACTAAGAACATTGAGATGCATTATCATTATGTCAAGGAGAGTTTCTCCATTGGGGAGATCAGCTTGGCATATGTGCCCTTGTAGGAGAACATTGCAGACCTTTTTAGGAAGGCTCTACCTAGGGAGAAGTTTGAAGCTTTTTGCAAAGCTTTGGGCTTACTTCCTTTTATGGATTGATTCCACGTAGCTTGGCACTTCTTTATACCTCAGTGCCAGCTCCTTGTTCACCACATCACTCCCAAGGGGGATTTGTTGATATATTTAGGTAGTGATGTGTGTGAACACTCTAGGACCACCGGGGCACTTTTTTTTAGGTAGTGATGTGTGTGAACACTCTAGGACCACCGGGGCACTTTTTTCCCTCTTTAGGAGGGTTTTTCCCCCAGCTTGTATATATGCATATTGCCCTAACAGGCTACTTGTCTTTGTACATTCTAGTGGTAATACATTCAGCATTGTGTGTTGTGCTCCAAGCTTCTTCTTCTTCCTTGTGTTGTTCACGTGCTTCCGCAGATGTCTAACTCCAACAAAAATAAAAGAAAAGCTTTCTTCTTTCAAAGGAACTTCCTCATCTAAAAATTTAGTCATAAAATCATGTTGGACTTATAAGAGATAATGAGAAGTGAAAAACAGGCATAGATGCACAACTCCTCAAATTAGGATATGCAAGCAATGTGTGGATGCAAGAAAAACATAAGAGCCCATAAATATATTCCTTGCATTCAAGGTGGTACTCATATTGCCAAAAGAACATACAAGCACATGTTTTTCCTGTTGATATATTTAGGTACTGATGTGTGTGAACACACTAGGACCGCCGGGGCACTTTTTTCCCTCTTTAGGAGGTTTTTTTCCCCCGGCTTGTATATACGCCTATTGCCCTAATGGGCTACTTATCTTTGTACATTCTCTAGTAATACATTCAGTAGTGTGTGTTTGTGCTCCAAGCTTCTTCTTCTTCCTTGTGCTGTTTGCGTGCTTCCGCAGACGTCTATCTCCAACAATTGGTATCAGAGTAGGTCGTCGCTTCTTCTAGGGCGCCGTCGACACTCCTCCGTTTGTAGTCTCAGATTCGCACGAAATTTGGTGAGCATACTCAAGCTGTTTCCGAGATCAAAACTGCTTCGCTTTGTGGTGCCGAAATCGCGATCTGAGCTCGTTTCGGCCTCCGAACGCACTATCGCAGTGCTTGTGTAGGCTATTTTGTCCTTTTGTGCCAAAGGTATATACCAGTTTTTGTTCGCCAGTTTAAGCGTCTCGAAGTCTGCTACAGGTCTAGCAGAACTTGTCTGGGTAGTTCCGTTCAACTTTTTGAGATACAGTCAATTTTCTGCATCAAGGTATTTTAGTCATCGGCCATGGCTAAAAGCAGTGATGTATTCCGTATGTTAGCTGTTGAGGATAAGTTGGATGGTACCAACTACCCATTATGGGCTTATATGATGCGACATGTACTGGTTGCAAAAGGATTTTGGAACATTGTGCAGGGTGTTGAAAGACGTCCTGTTACACCTGCGACTAGAGGTACTACAAATACAGGTGCTGGAGCTGATGAAGATGGTGTCGAAGATGATATTCCATAGATTCCTATTTGTGCTGCTGTTTCTGTTGCACCTACTACACAGCAGATTCGTTGGGATGGCAGAGATGCCCAGGCACATGCATTGATAGCTTTGTCTGTCAAACGTGCCATTATTCCTCACATTCTCTCTTGCAGAACAGCAAAGGATGCTTGGGATACACTTACCACTTTGTACCAGGCTAGGAATGAGGCTCGTGTTGCTTACCTCCGAAAATAGTTGGAGAGTGAGCACATGAATGAAGGTGATTCTATGGACAATTTTCTTACAAAGATCAAAGACCTGAAGGAACAATTGATTTCTGCTGATGAGGTTATACTAGATAGCTCACTTGTGCAGACCGTTGTGAATGATCTTCCTGATTCATATCAGAGTTTTGCCTCTACTCTTCGGTTGATGATGAAAGGCAATCCGAATGCCTTGTCATTTGAGGAATTAGTCTCTGTTCTGTTGCAAGAAGATCAGTCCAGGCAGAACAGGTCCATTATGCGTGTTGCAACAAGCTTTCCTGGCTAGTCAGAAGGGCAAAGGAAAATGGAGCTCTTCTACTAGTAGGCAGAAATCTTCAAATGCTGCACAATCGAAGAACCAGGATAAAGATGAGAAGAAATCAGAAAAGCAGAAATTGTTCTGCAAGTACTGTAAAGGAAATGATCATATTATAAAGAACTGTCCAAAACTGGCTGCTAAAGAGGCAAAGAAGAAAGAGGCTGGAACGGTTGTTGCAGAGGCCTCTACACCAAAAACAGAGTCTACAAATCTTGTGCAGGAAGAAGAATGGGCGTTTACTACTGTCTGTAGTTTTGATCCATCTTCTCATGATCAGTGCATGTCTGCAGTAGACTCAGATGTTTGGTACTTTGACAGTGGGGCAACCAAACATATTACCTCGCAGCGCAGTTTCTTCTCTTCACTCGAGCCTGCCCCTACAGGGAATACTGTCACATGCGCCAATAACTCCTCTTATCCTGTTATGGGAGTTGGTAAGATCATTCTGACTACTGCTGATGGTAGTTCTTTCACTTTGTCAGATGCTTTATTTGTGCCAGGGATAAAAAAGAACCTGTTATCAGTTTCTACATTAGCCAAGATTGGCTTGGTTGTGAAATTCGTTGATGACAGGTGTACAGTCCATGATCTCTCAAATGGTGATGTGATTATTGCTTCTGGCATCTTATGTCGTGGGCTGTATAAGCTCATAGACTATGAAAGATCTGTGAATGATTCCGCATATGCAGTTCATGATTCTCAGGCTATGTCAGATGCAAGCTTTGGCATGCACACTTTGGTCATCTGAATTTTGCTAGTTTGCTACGCCTGCAGAAATCTAAAATGGTGTCCTCTTTGCCCAAACTTGAGGCTCCTAGAAAACATGTTTGTGAAGGCTATATTTTGGGCAAAATGCAGCGTTCTTCCTTTCCAAAAGATGGTTCAGTTCGGGCTATGCAGAAATTGCAGCTTGTACATAGTGATGTCTGTGGTCCTATGCAGACACCCTCTTTTGCAAATTACCTTTACTTCGTGACTTTCATTGATGATTTTTCCAGGCATGCATGGGTATATCCACTCAAAGCAAAGTCCGAAGTGTTCATGTGCTTCAAACAGTTTTTGGTTTTGGCTGAAAATCTGTCAGCATGTAAAATGGGCACCCTCCGTTCTGATCGAGGGGGGGAATATATGTCTTCAGATTTTAATGCATTTTTGGCTGAGCGTGGGATAAAACACCAGTGTACAATGCCGTATACACCTCAACAGAATGGAGTTTTTGAACGAAAGAACAGGTCACTCATGGAGATGGCGAGGTGCATGGTCAAAAGTCAGGCTTTACCACATAGATT
Organism: Ceratopteris richardii; assembly: GCA_020310875.1. Lineage (NCBI taxonomy): Eukaryota > Viridiplantae > Streptophyta > Polypodiopsida > Polypodiales > Pteridaceae > Ceratopteris > Ceratopteris richardii. The sequence goes on along the minus strand of CM035423.1, from coordinate 16,049,683 downwards.
CTGGCTTGAGGTTGTCATGTGTGCAGCATATGTACTGAACAGGTGTCCCACTAAAGCGTTGCAATCTATCACTCCATATGAGGCTTGGCATGACTGCAAGCCATCTGTTGCTCATCTGCATGTTTTTGGTTGTTTGGCATATGCATTAGTGCCTGAACAACATCGTAGAAAATTGGATGATAAGGCAGTAAGATGTATTTTTTTTGGGTACAGTTCTGAAAGTAAAGGCTATCGTCTGTATCATCCACAGACTAAACGCATTCTGGTTAGCCGTGATGCTGTCTTTGTGGAAGATGCTATTCAGCCATTGCTTTCATGTACTAAGGAGACATCTGTTAGCTCCAAAGACATGTATGATACTTTGATGCCTCTTTTTACAGGTGGACAGGCTAGTGCTGGTCCTAATGAGGCAACTTCTCAGCCTTTGCAAGTTTCATATGATGATGTAGATCATTCCATTTCTGATGCAGATTTACATGATGCACATGTTGATGAGAGAGCTGATATTGAGCGGGCAAAAACTATGCCAAAATGGCTGGTGCAGACTTTGCGTGACAGCAAATTAGATGCACCTTTGTCATATCGTACTCGTTCAGGCTCTCATAGTGCCTCCTTTGCATCAGATTGCTATTCTATGGCTGCGTCTAGTCTCTGTGATGAGAATGAGCCTGTTTCTTTTGATGAAGCACAGAATTCAGAAAATTGGATGGCTGCCATGCAATCTGAATATGATGTTATAATGAAGAATGGTACATGGTCTTTATGTGACTTGCCTCCTAGCAAGAAGGCCATTGGCACTAAGTGGGTATACAAGCTGAAGCGTAAACCTGACGGTACAGTTGACAGATATAAGGCTAGGCTTGTTGCAAAGGGTTATGCATAGGAAAGAGGCATTGATTTTGATGAGACCTTTGCACCTACATGCCGTATGACTACTGTTCGGAGCATTTGTGCACTTGCAGCCCATCATGGTTGGAATGTACATCAGTTGGACATTAAAACAGCATTTCTGAATTCTCTCTAGAGTCTGTCGTCCCTGACAGAACCTTGTTGTAGTGGTTGTTCCATGGTGCTTGGAGAGATAGTGTCCATCATGTATGCACAAGAGCGGTCCATCTTCCAATTGTAGCCTGGGTAGTTTTCTGGTTCATCATTTTGTCACTTCTACCTTTGTATGTACTTCTGCCTTGTATTCCAGCTTGATGGTGTCTTTGTGAGCGTTAAAAAATTGTGAGCTACTCAAAAAAGGTGGTCAATGTTGATTATGAGCAACTTTCGTGGTGGATTGCTTCCTCGCTCTTGTTGTTGTCACTGTGATGTCCTCTGGTTCTTCCAAAGATGGTTTCCCTAGTTTCCATACCAAGTAATTAGGACCCATAATGACTGATGGGTAAGTGCATTAGTGCATGGGTTGGAAGAAGAATGTGCCTTGTGCACGGCCTTGTAATGTAGCCCTATGCATGCATACTTGGGAAATGCATTGGAAGAATTATGGTGCAAGAAGTTGGGTCTTGAGCGAAGTGCTCAAGGGTGTGCCGACGACGAGGTTTCCTAATCGATCATGGTTATGTTGTTGTTGAAGCATACAATTCTTACCATGGTGAAAGTTTCGTCGACCTTCAACTCTTCATGTTGTACTTCCATCATGGTGATTGACCATCAGCTTGTCTTCCGTTGTTGATGGATGTCCTTGTTGATGGTTCACATCAGGGTTTCTTCAAACGCACAATCCCGTTCTTTCTCTTGTCTTCTTCCTCTCCCCTTTTTTTTTGAACAATGGAGTAAAACAAGAAAAAAAGGTGATAGCACCAATAAAATATTTTACATATGTTAGATGTGTCAGATGTGCTTGGGATCCTCAATTGTGTCTATGCACGGTCATGTAATGTGGCCCTATATTAATGCATACTTTGGAAATGCATGACCTGAATGGTGCAAAAGACAAAGTTATGCCAAAGGCACATGGTTGTTACACGTCGAGGCTTTCAATGTTGCTAGTGGATGTTGATGCAGTCTTTGTTGGAGGTAGCCAGTGGATCTTGAAATGATGTAATCCTTCTTATGGGGATCCATTTCAGGATAGTATTTGGCCCTATAGACATAAGCTCTATCCTCTCTTAAAAGTGCTTTCGGTCAAGCCCTTTTAATCTCCTTTTTGGGTTCTTGGGATGGACAGGTGTTTGATAGTTCAGAGGCCCTTTTTAATTTTTCCCAATTTAATCAGTCAATTACCAACTAATTGTGAAGAGAAATGGTGGATGCAATCCAAAGATGAGTAGGTGCTGCTACAACCAGCTTCACACCAGCCAACTCAGACTTCAGAGTTGATTAGTAGACCCTTTGAGCTTCCTAAATCCACTAAAATATCAGCCAAGTACTTTGGAACATGTATCCCAAAAGTTTAAGTGAAGATAGACAAGTTGCAAAATGACTAGCTCCCAAAAACTTGCTATTTTTGGACATACACCTGCTGGAAAAAATGAACAGTGCTCTCAACCTGGTAAGAATTAGATAAATTCCTTTTGGGCACAGCAAATAGACTTAGAAAGCTTCCCAATCCAAGTTAAAAAACTTCAAATGATGGACTGAGCACTAAGAACAAGTTTCATCAATTTCTGTAACATGCCCATCATTCTTGGGACTCTGCAGAGATAGACCAGTGAACAGTAAAATGCAGATATCTCCAAATCTGTATAGTCAATGACCATGAACATTGATATGCAAAAACTAGATAGTAAGAGCTATCCAAGGCACATTAAAACACAGAAAAATATGGAGTACAACTCGAGATATGACCTTCTGAAGTTACTGCTCTGAGTGAGTATAATAGAGAACAAAACAGAGAAGTAGATGATGATAAATGTATAGATTCACATATAGTTACAACCACATTGGCAATGAATATTTGCCCAATGGGAGTAGAATTATAGAGCTATGGAGTAAGCTCTTCAATCTCTACAAAATGACATGAAGTGGTCATGTACAAGGCTTGCTAATCACGTCTTCCTTCTTGCTCTTTTTATAGATATTCTTGGAGGGAGTTTTGAATTCGATTTCAAATGGCTCCAAATAAAAGTGATCCCCAAAGTTGGGAGATATTCCCTCAGCTCAAAAATGCGTGGTTTTAGGTGGTTAGAGCCACGAATTTTCTTTTACATCATGGATGAGGTAAGCCATCCTTTTCCTTTTTTCTTTTTTCAATTATGAGAGATAAAATGTACTCTTTTACAAGAGGTGTTCACATGACTACACATGTGACTTACAAATGATCATAATATCAAGCATGTAGGCTTGGGTAAAATGCACCAACAACTCTCCCTCAAGCCTAACATGCTTGGCTTCCAAATAAGTCTTCAATTGTCCTTCATTTCTTGCAAGCCAATCATCAACTTGAATCTAAACTTTGTACCATCAAGAGCTTTAGTCAACATGTCTGCACATTGCATATCTGTAGAGACATAGGATAGTTGAATATCCTTGCTCATTAGCTTCTCCCTTACATAATGGTAGTGGACTTCAACATGCTTGGTCCTAGCATGGTATACCAGATTACCTGCTAGATGTAGTGAGCTTGTGTTGTCACCAAAAATGTGAGGTGTTGAAGAATGAAGTCCAAGATCTGTGTACAAAGACTTTAACCACATGATTACTTGAGTTGCATTAGCCAAACCTCTATATTCAGCTTCGATAGAAGATAATGCCATGGTTGGTTGCTTCTTTGATGACCAAGAAATGATTTTTGAACCTGCAAATGATATATACCCGGATGTGCTTCTTCTATCATCTCTACATCCGGCCCAATCTGCATCTGAGTAGACCTTTAGCTCAATATCTGAAGTAAATAAATAAAACAAACCTTCATTCATGGTCCCCTTTAGGTACTTGAGGACTCTCTTGGCCGCTTCCATATGTGGTCTTCTCGGCTTATGCATAAACTGACTCAATATGCTAACACTATAGCATATATCCACCCTTGTGAGTGTTGCATAGTTCAAACTTCCAACCAAGCTTTGATAGCTTGTGATGTCTTCAATTGGCTCTCCTTCATAAGCACTAAGCTTATGATTTTGCTCCATAGGTGTACCTGCACACTTGGTATTTTCCATCTTGAACTTGACGAGCATGTCATGCACATACTTCCTTTGTGTGATGTATATACTTGAATCTGTGTAGATCAACTCCAATCCAAGAAAATAAGTGAGTGGTTCGAGATCACTTATTTTGAACTCATCCTTCATTTGACTCTTTACCTGTTTGATTCCTTCAAGATCATTGCCTGTGATAATAATATCATCAACATACACACATAAATAGATCACTTCAGATCCATTCCTCTTTATGAACAAAGAGGTATCTGCCTTGCTAGATTTGAATCCTTGGTCTTGCAAATAAGTCACCAATCTGAAATTCGAAGCTCTTGGAGCTTGCTTCAATCCATACAAAGCTTTCTTTAGTTTGCATATGTAGTTAGGATGATGTGCATCCTCATATCCAGGAGGTTGTGCCATGTACACTTCCTTAGAAATCCATCCATTCAAGAGAGCATTCTTTACATCAAGTTGATAGAGCTTCCAATTTCTAGATGCAGCAAGACTAATGAGAACCCTAATTGTAGGCATTTTTGCAATAGGAGAGAAAGTATCCTCATAATCAATACCATGGGTTTGAGCAAACCCTTTAGCAACTAACCTTGCTTTGTGTCTATTTATACTTCCATCTGGATTCCTCTTGATTTTGTATATCCATCGAGATCCAATTACCTTCGTAGATGGCTTGTTAGGTACAAGCTCCCAAGTGTCATTCTCCTTCAAGGCTTCCATTTCTTCATCCATTGCATCTCTCCAAGTTTTCTTGCTTTGTGCTTCTTCAAATGTGGTAGGCTCTTCATTGGTTGAATCCTTTGCAATGTAGATTGAGTGCTTGGTGACCAAAGAAGTATCATAACCAAACCTCTCTGGTTTCTTTTTCTCCCTTGAAGACCTTCTTAGTGGTTGATGTGAGCTCTCGGGTCCATATGTAGCATCCTGCATCTTTGCTTTACCTTTGTTCTTCCATAGATTTAGTCTTTCCAAGTCTTCTAGGTCAATCTCCAAATCACTTTCTTCAATCTGCTTTGGCTCCTTTGGTTGAAGTGATGGAAAATCTTCATCCAAGTCATATGGCAGCTTCACTTTCCTGTCATCATCAAACCATGATTTGTTTTCATAAAAAATTACATCTCTACTCACAGAAAATCCTTTATTGGTTGGATTGTACAATCTATATCCTTTTTGGTTTTGATCATAACCAATGAATACACACTTCTCTGCCTTGGGATCCAATTTCCCTCGTACTTGAGAAGGAATGTGAGCATAGGCTAAGCATCCAAAGATTTTACAATGCTCTAGATTAGGTCTTCTTCCATTCCACACTTTCATATGGAGTGGTTCCATCTAGTGACTTAAATGGAAGTCTATTTATGAGATATGTGGCTGTAGACATAGCCTCTGCCCATAGGTAGTTTGGCAATCCCTTTTCGTTGAGCATGGACCTTGCAGCTTCGACAATAGCTCTGTTCCTCCTCTCTGCTACACCATTGAGTTTGGGTGTATACCTTGTAGTGACTTCCCTTTAAATGCCTCTTTCATGCAAGAAGGCATCAAATTGAGAAGAGAAGTATTCTCCTCCACCATCTGATTTGAGTCTTTTCAAAGTCCTACCTGTTTGGTTTTCAACAAGAGCAATATACTTCTTAAAGCAATTAAACACTTCATCCTTGTGCTTCATGAAAAACAAAATGGTCCACCTGCTACAATCATCTATGGAAGACACATAATATCTTGAGCCTGATATAGATGGCTCCTTACTTGGAGCCCACACATCTGTGTGCACTAGATCCAAAGGATTTTGATACATATATCCTTTCTTATTGAAAGGTTGTCTATGAGCCTTGTCGAGTTGACAAGCTTCACACTTATAAATCATGTGTTTCCTTGTGATATTAGGCAAACCAAGTACACTTTGGTCCCTACAAATTTGTTTGAGTGTCCTCTCACCAATGTGAGCAAGCCTTTTGTGCCATATGTCCAACTCTGTAAGAGTTTGAGATCCATAGCTAAACAAAGCTATGTTCTTTGTATCTTCCACTTCAAAAGTGAAAAGCCTTCCTGTATTTTCTCCTTTGGCAATATTTTGAAAGCCTTGCCTTGGGTCTTCAACATATGCTCCAAATCGATTGAATCTAACCTGCAATCCTTTTTCATCAATCTGTCCAACACTTATTAATTTTTTGGTAATTGTAGGGACATACAAAACTTTGCTTAAGAGGTTCATATTCCCATCTGATGTCTTCACATTACCTATCTTCTCCACTGAGTGCTTTGTGTCATCTCCTGTCTGCACTTCATGCTTGTTATGAGGATCTTCCAAATCAGAAAGTAAAGCCACATTTCCTGCTACATGGTTTGAGCATCCCGAATCAATGTAAAATATGTGATCATCATCCTTACCCTTCTTCGCGGATAGATTCATAATCAATAATGAATCTTCTTGACTTTGGTCCTCTACATAGTTATTGTAGTCTCTCCTTCCTCTATGGCCACTTTGATAGTTGTTATTGTTGTAATTGTTGTTGTAGTAGTAGTTGTTGTTGTAGCCTCCATTGTATCTGCCTCTATTTGATCCATAGCCACCTCTATTGAATCCTCTTCCTCTTGAGTTCCTCGGGTTCGTGAAACATTCTTCAGTAGTATGATTAGATAAGACACATATATTGCAAGGTTGAGATGATTGGAATCTCCCCCTACCTTGCTTTCCACCTCTGCCTCTTCCTCTAGCTCTTCCTCTACCTGCAAAGTTTGCTTGGACATAGCTACCTTCATCTTCATTCTTCCTATTCTTTGACTTGTCCTTGACCTTAGCTTTATCAGAATATAAGGCAGAAGTTTGATTACCTCTGGAGGACTCACCACCTTTGCTAATCTTTGCTTCATGGGTGAAGAGTTGGCCCATAAGTGTGTTGAGGTTGGGTACATGCATATCCACGTATAAATCCATGGTTGTTGTGAATGACTCCCACTTGTCGTCTGCTTTGATTCCATTTAAGATTTGTCTAATTATTTGCTCCTCTTCAGTTACCTCTCCAATGCTTCCAAGTTGGTCAGAAATCTCCTTCATCTTTGTGACATAATCAGTCACATTTTGCTTCCGGCTTTTCTTCATTGTTGTGAACTCCATCCACAATTGGTTCTTCCTTGCTCAAGTGTTGGAAGAGAAGAAAGAAGCAAGTGCATTCCAGGTCTCTCTTGATGTCTTGCATCCCTTGACATGAGGTAAAAGAAAATCAGAGATTGAGTTTAGAATATAGGACCTTGCAAGTGCATCCTTCAAACACCAATTTGAAAGTCCTTCCACTTCTTCATGTGATGGTTGCCCTTTGTTCCTCATGGTTGGCATTGCTTCATCTCCGGATATGAATCCATATAGATTCCTCCCTTGAAGGTAAGCCTCCATCCTTAGAGACCATGCTGGGTAATTGTTTCGATCCAATTTGTCAATTGTTGATGGAAATCCATCTCCCATGTTGCTTGACTATGCTCTGATACCACTGTGAAGAGAGATGGTGGATGCAATCTAAAGATGAGTAGGTGCTGCTACAACCAGCTTCACACCAGCCAACTGAGACTTCAGATTTGATTAGTAGACCCTTTGAGCTTCCTAAATCCACCAAAATATTATCCAAGTACTTTGGAACATGTATCCCAAAAGTTTAAGTGAAGACATACAAGTTGCAAGATGACTAGCTCCCAAAAACTTGATATTTTTGGACATACACCTGCTCGAAAAAATGAACTGTGCTCTCCACCTGGTAGGAATTAGATAAATTCCTTGTGGGCATAGAAAATAGACTTAGCAAGCTTCCCAAGCCAAGTTAAAATACTTCAAATGATGGACTGAGCACTGAGAACAAGTTTCATCAATTTCTGGAACATGGCCACCATTCTCGAGACTCTGTAGAGATAGACCAGTGAGCAGTAAAATGCAGATATCTCCAAATCTGTATATCCAATGACCATGCAAATTGCTATGCAAAAACTAGACATTAAAATCTATCCAAGGCACGTTAAAACACGGAAAAATATGGAGTAAAACTCGAGATATGACCTTCTGAAGTGACTGCTCTTAGTGAGTATAACAGAGAACAAAACAGAGAAGTAGACGATGATAAATGTATAGATTCACATATAATTACAACCACATTGGCAATGAATATCTGCACAATGGGAGTAGAATGATAGAGCTATGGAGTAAGCTCTTCAATCTCTACAAAATGACATGAAGTGGTCACGTACAAGGCTTGCTAATCGCCTCTTCCTTCTTGCTCTTTTTATAGCTATTCTTGGAGGGAGTTTTGAATTCGAATTCAAATGGCTCCACCTAAAAGTGATCCCCAAAGTTAGGAGATATTCCCTCAGCTCAAAAATGCATGGTTTTAGGTGGTTAGAGCCATGAATTGTCTTTTACATCATGGATGAGGTAAGCCATCCTTTTCCTTTTTTCTTTTTTCAATTACATGAGATAAAATGTACTCTTTTACAAGAGGTGTTCACATGACTACACATGTGACTTACAAATGATCATAATATCAAGCATATCAAGCATATAGGCTTGGGTAAAATGCACCAACACTAATTACTTTTGATTCAACAGTTATCATTGGTGCAATGCATCTACCATGCGTATGAACGTTAACAAATTCGCACAGAATGGTTAATGTTAATTGCAATATTACGGTAATCAAAGATTGATAATTGAACTTAATAATCACACAGTACTCCGAGTTCTTCAAATTTTGCAACACAGCATCTCTGGCACTATCACCCAGATAGACGGTCTGGCGATTCTTTGTGCTCGAAGAGTGCTGTGCTTGCCTTTTCATTACTCAATAGAAGGTTACATCTTTTCGCCATGCCTTTTCAGTGTGTGCAAACATAGAAAATAAAATTACAAAGAGATCCAATCCGGCGGCTATCACTGGCACGCACGGTGGACTCGAACCCAGAAATGAAAATTACAGTTGAAGGCTCCTCAATAATGCCTTGGACATTGTTGAGAAGGGGAACAACAAACCCTAACCGCCTCACATGGAAGTGAGAGGTTTCTCCAAGTTGGGGCAAAGAATGAGAGGAGAGGTTCACCCACGCTCATGGTGCAATGGCAACAATGGCCAACGTCACAAGGAGCAAAGGGGAACATCCTCCCAACCATGCACACACACATGCAAATCCATACACCAAGACCAACGCCATTGCACACAAGGAGGCAAGAGAGTAACAAATGACACCTTCTTCCATTACCAAAATGGAGGTCAAGGCCATGGCCAAGGGACCTCCCCTTTACAAGAAGTGAGCCTCTACTTATAGGCTTTGCATAATTCCCCATGTGCTCATTTGGAAAAGTCAAAAAGGTGATTCTCTCTCTAATTGCCAATCTTCTAGGATATTCTAAAGATCAAATTTGTAACAACCCAATCTCCAAGAAGGGCATGCGTGGGTTTTCTACGTGGGGAATCTTTCTAGAAGGGTCATAAAGGTGAGAGACACTATCCTATAGTATGAAGAAATATTAAAAAGGGGGTTTAGGAGAGTGTTCATATGGACATCTCCTAATTTACAAAAAGAAGGTATTTTGATGAGGGCTAAAGGATGCCATAGCATGAGAAAAATTATGGGCAACCCTTAGAGTAACACTCCTACCCCTCCTAGACTTTGTCGTCCTTGACAAAGCTAAGAGAAGAGCATACATAACTGAATCGACCCAAGGTAGAGTCTTTCAAGTCTGAAAATCTTCAAGTCTTCAAAATCTGCAATTCTTCAGTCTGGAATGCTTCAAGTTGCTAGTTTTCAGTCTTTACTTCAAGCTGCAAATCTTCAATCTTTAGAGCTGAGCGACACAATCCCCTTGGGGGGAAGTCAGCCCAGCATGCATCCCCCTGTGCAGTCCTTTGTAAGGCTGGACATGCCTTCTCCAACAGCTCCGCTCCCAAACCTAAAATAACATGCAAAAAGCAAGTAGGCTGCATCTAATAATGAGATAAACATTCACTTCAAATTTATTTTCCACTTCAGGGGACATTAAGTCAGATTAGCTCTTCAAGTTCTCATAATGAGTTTTCCTTCTCCTGTCAAAGAGATACAACACCTGAACTTTTTAAACGAAGTGCACATCAATCCTTACAAAACAGAGGAAGTGGTAATGAGGGCCACAGTCCTAGGACACATTTATCCCTGAAAATTTTGGATCCACAGCTTCCCTCCTCTTGGACCTATGATGAAAGTGAGCAAGTAGTTGCTGCCCTCATAGAGTTCAGCAGGACATCCCAAAGACCAGGAGCCACAGACAACCTTCCTTCATGCCAACCGTTGAGTCATACCAATTTTCCTTCAAAATTTATGACGTGGGTAATTCATGAGCCAAACCTACATCCTAGTGTGTCTCAATGAGAAAATCTGTAGGGCACTTATCATTCATAAACGGATCAACAAAGGACCTTCGTCTCCAAAAAAAAAAATTATTTAGCAGAGTTGAGTACAACAAAAGTAAAATGGTCACAAGATTTCCTTTCATGAATTAATCCCTTGCTCCTGTAGATGGTACGGGCAACAACACGATGGTCAGGGGAAGAGGACTAGTGAAGCCTCTCCCAAGTAGAGGATTTGATTGTAGGGAGGGCCACGAGTGGCACTACCACGCTTTCAACAGCCATCGCCAAGCGGCATGGAGTGGAACATCCCAACAGTAGCCAGAGGGGTGTAGAGCCTGAGTGCCGACCCCCGAAGTTTTGGGCGAGTGGGGAGCATGGGTATCGCTACTGCAAAAATTTGCATGCATGAATGCCATCTCCCGAGATTTGCGAATATGGAAGTGAGGAGAGAGAGGATGTTCCGAAGAATGAGCTCCATTAATGCGAATGAAGTCTCATAGAGTCTCTGGTTTCTAGACATCCCTCAAGAGCTACATGCCAGGCTCGTGATTTGGCCGCCCATTCCACAACCCAAAAGGCACGTAGGCAATTAAGAGTCGAAGTTCACGCGTGTGAATATATACGTTGATAGATGACTTGGAACAAACACAATTCGTTTTCTTCTTTTTTTTTTTTTTTGAAAGATGAAGAGAGGGAAGGACAAAGGAGTACCATCCATCCCTCTGCTTCGCTTCAGGCTACCACAAAAATCAAGAAATGCCCATTGTGTGTGTGGGAGTGTGTATGTGAAAGAGAGTAAGATAAACAAGGGAGTTGGGGGGTGTTTTTGTGCATAAAACAGAAATAAAGAACTAACTACTCAAAAATTAAAAGAAAAGAGGTACCCTAGGCCAACCGAAGGCCACACGTATTCATCCTTCTCCAAGTGTCAAGGTGCATCTCACGAAGTATGGACACGCAAACTTGGAAAAACCAACGGCTAAAGGCCGACGTCCCCGGCAACGGTGCCAAATTGTTGAGAAAAGGGGAACAACAAACCCTAACCGCCTCACATGGAAGTGAGAGGTTTCTCCAAGTTGGGGCAAAGAATGAGAGGAGAGGTTCACCCACGCTCATGGAGCAATGGCAACAATGGCCAACGTCACAAGGAGCAAAGGGGAACATCCTCCCAACCATGCACACACACATGCAAATCCATACACCAAGACCAACGCCATTGCACACAAGGAGGCAAGAGAGTAACAAATGACACCTTCTTCCATTACCAAAATGGAGGCCAAGGCCATGGCCGAGGGACCTCCCCTTTACAAGAAGTGAGCCTCTACTTATAGGCTTTGCATAATTCCCCATGTGCTCATTTGGAAAAGTCAAAAAGGTGATTCTCTCTCTAATTGCCAATCTTCTAGGATATTCTAAAGATCAAATTTGTAACAACCCAATCTCCAAGAAGGGCATGCGTGGGTTTTCTATGTGGGGAATCTTTCTAGAAGGGTCATAAAGGTGAGAGACACTATCCTATAGTATGAAGAAATATTAAAAAGGGGGTTTAGGAGAGTGTTCATATGGACATCTCCTAATTTACAAAAAGAAGGTATTTTGATGAGGGCTAAAGGATGCCATAGCATGAGAAAAATTATGGGCAACCCTTAGAGTAACAGACATACAGAGTGGGAGCTAACTTAAAAGTTCAGGTAATTTTCTGTTTCAAAGAATCTAACAAATCTTTCAAAATATCTGGTTCTATAAGTTGGGCATCAGTTCTAACAGAACTGGCAGCGATGAATTAAGTCACTAGCGATTCTGTCTGTGTCTGCAAAAATGCTTCCTGCAGGTAGAAGTCGTTAGCAATGGCAGCATCTCTTCTTAGCTTCATCTCAGCTATTTCTACATCAATTTGAGAAAGCCTATCAGCCTGAGCGCCTAATTGTTTGTCTCGTCTTTCGAGCTCCTCAGCTTGAAACTGCATCGTCTTATAATAAGCTTCTCTCTCCTTCTGCACAGCTTCAAGTTCTTTCTTCAACCGTATATACTTGGCGATCTCCTCCGTGAAATCTTGATCTCTCTAAAACAATCTCTTAGAAACATTATGTAACTCAGCTTTTGCTTTAAGCACATTGGCCACAAGGGACCGGGAAGCTTCTTCTAACACGTTGAGGGCATCCCTCGTATTATGAAGCTCATTTCCTAAGGCAGTCATGGCATCTGTCTTGTCGGTAAGTTCTTGCTTCAAACTAGTGATTTCTGTGTCCCATTGAACAAGCAAAGTGTCCTTTTCCGCTAATTGTTCTTGAAGTTGCTGGAGTTGAATCTGCAATGCATGAATCTCAGCTTTGGCCGCAATTGCTTCTTCCTGGAGTGGAGCAATATCTGCTTCGAGCACGTCAACTTTACTCTGCAACTCTTGCTGGATGTTTTGAGTTGCTATCTTCATCTAGAGGGGCAATTTTTGGGAAAAATGGATAAGAAGCTGGCCCATGGATGCCAATTCCATGAACATGACTGCTGGGGGAGGAAGAGAAGGAGGAGGTTGTAATGACGAGGCAGACAACAGATGAGGGGAGGATGGTGGAGAGTAGTCAGGAGAGGATAACGGATGTGTTGATGCCTTGCGAATGGCAGTAGAGGGTGCATCAAGAAGAACATCCCCACTTCTGAAAAGGTACAAGTGGCATAACAGGTTGGAGAGAAAAGAAATGTCACTACAAGGGCTGCCCAAACTGTTGACAGACATCACACTGTTGCACAAATTTAACCACATCTCTGTACATTGTAGGCCATGATATCCCACTTTGCAAGATTTTTTGATGAGTGAGATCAGCTACGAAGTGTCCTCCAGGGGTGATGAGTGAGCCATGGCAATAACTGATGCCGATTCATGTGGAGGGATACATCTGAGCAGGACACCAGTCTGGTCTATGTAATACAGCTGACCCACAATCAACCGGAATCGTCGACTGTAGACTACAATTTTTCGATGTAGAGTAGCAGGAGTATTAGGAGGGAGACAACCATTAGTAAGAAAAGTCATTAGTGTATCATAGTATGCAGGTGCAACCGGAAGTTCTGCAAATTCTTCAGGAGCTGGCTCACTGACATAAATAGCTGGCGTCGTGTCATCGATACCTATCGAAGTCTCGCCGGAATCCAAACGAGATAAAAAGTCCGCCAAGACATGTGTCGTACCTGGTCGGTGAATAACTTCATAATCAAACTCTTGTAATAGTAAAACCCATCTTGCCAGTCTACCGCCTAAGTGTTGGCAAACCAAATACACCAGTGCGGCATGATCCACATGGAAAGTGAATCTTCGTCCTAGCAAGTAATGCAGGAACTTCTTAACAGAGTATACCAAACCAAGACACTCTTGTTCTATCACGGAGTAATTTCTCTCTGCAGGAGCTAATCTGTGGCTCGCATAATACACAGGTCGAAACCATTTGTCGGTTTGTTGCATCAGCACACTGCCAATCGCTATGTCTGATGCATCCACAAATACATGGAATGGTCGTTCCCAATTAGGTGGTTGCAGTATCGGAGCCTGCATCAATAGGACCTTCAAACGATCAAATGCGCTTTGAAATTCATTAGTCCATTCGTACTTACATGGAGTATTGGTCATAAGTTGGTTGAGTGGCGTTGCTAGATAAGCCAACCACCGTAAGTGTCTACCATGCCACCTGATCTGACCAAGAATCCGCATAACTTCTTTGGGTGTTTTTGGGACCGGTGCCTCCAACGCTGCTGCTACCTTATCAGGGTCCACTTGTATTCTTTTTTTGGAGATGATATGACCGAGCAGCTTCCCATAGGAGACTGCAAAGACCGATTTGGTAGGATTCAAACATAATCGATACTCCCGACATTTTTCAAAATAGCACCGTAAATGATATAGGTGTGCCGAAGTATCGCCAAATAATGAAAAATCATCCAAATAGACTTGCATAAATGTTGTCAGGTAAGGTGAGAACACTTCCTGCATACATCTTTGAAATGTACTCGGGGCGTTCCGCAAACCGGACCACATGATGGTGCATGCATAGACGCCCCAGTTGGTAATGAATGCCGTCTTCGGTATATTCTGTTCCACCATCCTCACTTGATTGTATCCACCTTTGTAGCCATCCAGGAAAGAATACATTTCGTGTCCAGCTACCTTATCGAGCATTGTATCTAGAAAAGGAAGAGGGAACGGATCCGGTACGGTGGCTGCGTTAAGCTTCTGGTAGTCGACACAAATATGTAACTGTTTATTTTTCTTAGGCACTATCACTATTGGCGAGATCCACTTGGCATGCTCAATTGGCACAATAAATCCCACCTTCAACAAACGATCAAGTTTGGCCTTAACTTGTGCCACATAGTTAGGATTCATCCTCTAACTAGGTTGTTTGATAGGTCTCGCATCCTGTTTCAGCACTACTCTATGTTGATAAATTCGTGGGTCCAAACCCTTCATGTCTCTGTAATCCCAAGCGAAGACATCTGAGAATTCGCACAGGAGTTGCACCAAATCGTCTTGGAATTTGTATGCTAATCCTACCTTAATTTTTACTGGTCTCGGGTTGACCGTGTCACCCAAATTGTATGTTACCAGCTAATCCTCCCGTACATAGAATTGCCGAGGCTTTGCCAAATCATCAGTTGGCTGCAAGAGTTGTTGTAATGTCGCTTCATCCATCGTCATATTGGCATCTGCTTCTGCTTCTTCGGTCAGTGGTACGACCGTACAAGCTGCCGGACTCCAATTATCTGCTACCGATTGTAAGTCTACAGTACCTAATGCAATGAGGTCCTTATTTGTTTGAAGAAATCCTCCTCCTCATCATCAGATAGCCCATCCAACATATGGACTGGCTCTGCTACATATGGGCGTGCATGTTGATCACAAGGTTGCATAGCATCCAATGCAACGACATACTTCCGGTGATTATTCCTAAAAATTAACTCTTGAGCTGACCAATCCTGTACGACCTTGGATTGCTTTAGCCATGGTCGACCGAAGAGTAAGTTGTAATCCAGGCTAGATTCGGGTAATCCCAAGACTACAAAATTCATTTTAAATGTAGTTCTCTGTAGGGTTATAGGAATATTACGCACTAGTCCCACCGCATGGACTCGAGATTGGTCCACCATTCACACAAAGAACTGCACTGGTTCAATTTGGGTCCAACCCAGTTTATTACAGAGTGCAGATATTGCAATATTCACTCCAAACCCTCCATCAATTAAAACTTGTGAGATCCTCTGGTTTTTATACCAAATGGTGATCAGCGGTACCGTGTGATCCACCGTAGGATCCATCTCGGGTTGTATGGTCGCAGTTGCCGGAGTACATGAAGGTTCGGGGCTGACCTGCTGTTGGAATTGCTCTCTTACACTAGGAACTAGGGCGAGAAACTGTCCCAGAGGAAGTGTGATTGAGGCCTTAGATATAACGTCCCATACCTGGTCTGTTTGTGTTGTGGTCATCACCGACTCTGGTTGTGACTCTGATGTTGCCAGGGCAAAATTCTGTGCATTTGGCCTTGCATTTGGTAGAGGAGGCTGAGTTACCAGAGCTGGGTCAGGGAACACAGTCGGCTCCTTAGTTGTCCATTGACTGGCCTTTGAAAAAATTCATTGTTGCTCACGAATTTCGGGCTCGAAAACTTCAACTGCTGGTTGCAACTATTTTCCCAATCTTGTCTGTACTACAGCTGCTTGTGAATCAACCAGGGAAATATAAACCATATGTGTCATATGATTTTGCCTTTCCTTTTTTCTTTTGTCATAGTCTGTGGGTTCTTTACAAAATCTACGAATATGCCGAAGCTCCTTGTGGAAATGACAACGAGGGGGTGGGAGAGAGGTACCTTTAGCCGATGTTTCCGCCTACCATCAATTTTGATTGAAATTGTTACTTCGCGGACCTCGATAGTTCCTGTATCCTTGTTGCTGGTTGGTCCGCAATTGGGGGTGGTACGTAATGGTTGGTTGGCTGCCCCTACTCCTGTATTATGGCGTTTACTGCCGCTCTACTCTGCACCTTTGCATTGTATGCACAGGTTTTTGTTGAGTGCCCTGACGTGTTACAAATGGCACAATACATTTGGTTGAGAGCACATGTGGAACTAGTGTGACTGGGATTCTTACACTCAGTACAGTACATTTGTTTGGACAGATCCTTGATCACATTCTTATTTGCTTTCAACCATTCCAGATCCTCCGTAAACCCTCCAACTTTGTGCTCCAACTGTAAGGCCATTGCAATGACATCGTCCAATGTCATTCCGCCTACACATCGAATGATCATGATCTGTTTTAGCTATGGATTCAATCTGTTGATGAACCATTGTGTTATGACATCGTTTGGCAGGTTGGCATGCACCGGTGGCAACTACCGCAAGTGAGTTCTGAAGAGTGTTGCATACTCTTGGACACTCTAGTGTGGTTTCTGCCGATTGTTTTGCAAATAGTCAAAAATTTCTGCAAGGTTCTTCTTCAAGCGAAACCTCTGCAGGAATGCATCCTTCACATCATCATAATTACCAAAATGATTAATATGGTATTCTGTCAGCCACCTTGCTGCGATGGCCTTATACGCCGAATCTGGTGGGTGGTTCAATACAGCATAACTGATTTCGAATGTGCGAACATGTGCGTCGGGTTCATCCCCCAGAAATCCACCGAATTTTGTATAGGTCACTCCGGTTGGGACCGGTCGAGGTGGAACGACTGGTTGTGGCTGCTGTTGTTGTTGCTGCTGAAATTGCGGTTGTGGTTGTGGCGGTGTTTGTTGCTGTTGCTGTGAGCCACTCATGGTGCTATTGTTGTTGGCGTTGTTGTTCCATGAATTTTGGGGAGATTTCTCGTGAGCTTCCTGGACTGGAGGGTCAACCTGCTCACTTTCCGATCCAAAAATGGTATCAAACCGATTGTTGAACTCCAAGTCTAGCAGCCTTTCCTGAGCTTTGGTGTCGAAATTAGGTAGATTTGCACCGAAAAGTGGTGAACGTAGTAAGTGTCCACCAGGCAGCACCACAGTGTCACCGAAAAACTTCAAACTGCCACCAAGTGATACCGAACTTCCATCGAAACTCGCCAAAGTCTCACCGGGCCAGACTGCACTATCATCGAAAACATTCTCGCTAGATAACATAAACCTGTCACCAATAGTGACCGAATTCTGACCAGATAGTGTGGAACTCTCTCCGCACTTCATCTCTGTACAACCAAAAATCATCGTACTTTCTCCAAAAAGTATCGGACTCACACTTGAATTCATCGGAATCTCGTCATGTGCTATTGAACTAGCACCGGAATCACTATTGACTGGCTCCGATCCTTCTGCAACTGGACTTAACTATCTGGTAATTCTACCACCAAGGGGTGTTCCTAATAAGTTTGGAACTGCCCAGGGATGTTGATCTCTGCGGTATTTGGGGTATGATTCACCGGAGCGTGTTACCGACATATATCAAAGAATTCTTTGGCAATCTTTAATCTTCTGTGCAAACAACTACTCCAATTCCCACAGACGGTGCCAGTGTTAAAAGTGCTTTCGGTCAAGCCCTTTTAATCTCGTTTCTGGGTTCTTGAGATGGAAAGGGGTCTGATAGTTTAGAGGCCCTTTTTAATTTTTCCCAATTTAATCAGTCAATTACCAACTAATTACTTCTGATTCAACAGTTATCACTGCGCAATGGGTCTACCATGCGTATGAACGTTAACGAATTCGCACATAATGGTTAATGTTAATCACAATATTACGGTAATCAAAGATTGATAACTGAACTTAATAATCACACAGTACTCAGAGTTCTTCAAATTCTGCAACACAGCATCTTCGGCACTATCGCACAGACAGACAGTCTAGCAATTCCTCGTGCTCGAAGAGTGTCATGCTTGCCTTTTTGTTACTCAATAGAATGTTACATTTTTTCGCCACGCCTTTTCCGTGCGTGCAAATATAGAAAATAAAATTACAAAGAGATCCGATCCGGCGGCTATCACCTCTTTATCTTTGGGTGGTTTTTTGTTGTATTTTTATTATCGGTGAGGAGATGAATATATCTTCTTTTGGTCTCGGTCCATGGTTTCGACTCTTGCTTTTCCGTGGTTTCTTTGCTGAGATTTTTCTCGTGAAGGAGATCATATTGTTTTGTGCATGTAAGAGTGCCTTGGGTACCCACATTTGCAATCGCCCTTGTTGAGCTGCAGCTAATTTCCTTGGCACCCGAATTTGTATGATATTATGGTCGGCCTTCATTGATTGCTTTGGCACCAAATCTGTCAGAGACCTTGGGATTGAGCTTGTCCTTGTTTCTTGGTGCTTCTTTTAGAATGGTTAGCTTGCTTTGATGAGCATGGTTGTGGCAAAGTTGGTGGTTGTTCTCCTTTTAGTTGACTGCATGGTCATAAATCCAATCTTGACCCAAGACAAGTGGTTCTGTAAGGTCTTCATCTTCACACACGAGCATTTTGACTCTCATTGGAACATCTTGAAGGTGGATGGGAAGTTCCACCTTGCCCAAACAAGATGTTTCCAAACCTCCCAAACCTATGAGATAGGTTTCTATATGCTTTATGTTCAATTGCAAGTCTTGGCAGTAGGATAGTCTAACTTCACTAGTTGTTGCACCTGAGTCAATCAATGCTCTCACAGCCCTTGCATTCTTCCCTTGTCCTACCGCTATGGTCACAAAGGGACGTCGGTCAATTATTTGAGAAGCAATCGCACTTGATGTTTAACACATGGCCATGTGGTATCTTGGTGCCTCCAGATTGCATCTAGGCCTAGGTGTCTTAACTTATTTCTCCTAATGCATTCTCTTTCCTCTGCCTGTGCTTCTTCTCTAACCCTTAACTCTTCTTCTTATCGCTTCTTAGCAGTGTTGAGTCTCTTTAGAATATCCTCTGTAAGAGGTTCTTGATATAGCTTAACTCGACAACCACTAATATAGTTTGGCAAGATATCACCTTCTAGTGTGGCCAATTGGACTGCACTGCTAGTGGAAATTCTATTAATGATCATGGGTCCATATCCTCTCTTTTCCAATTTACGGGCATGTTGCTTTAGTGTATAAACCAACACTAGGTCTCCCTCTTTCAAGCCTTTATCTTTGATGTGTGCATTGAAGTATGCCTTTTGCCGTTTCTTTGCAGCATAGATGCCTGCAGCCACTCGTAGCCTTGTCTCATCTAAGTGTTCTAGATCAAAGATCCTTGAGGATAACTCGTGTCCATTCCACTCATGTTCGTGTGCTACTTTTAAAGTTGGGATTAGGAAATCCAATTCTCTGAGTGTATCTAGCCGAAATGATAAAGAATCTTCTGGTATTAATTTCTGAGTGAGAGCCACACAAAAGCTTGGCACAATAATTTCCATGGGTGCTATGGCTTCCAATCCATAAGCTAGTTTGAAGGGTGTTAGACCTGTTGCTACCTTATAGGTAGTTCGGTATGCCCATAGGACTGCAGGTAACAGTTGGTCCCATCTTTCCGGTACTTCCAAAATGAGTTTTCGAAGCATATTCAGCAGGGTCTTGTTTGTACTCTCAGCCAAACCATTTGCACGAGGATAATATGGTGAACTAAATTTATGCGTGATCTGAAAAGAATGTGTGAGTACTTTCATTAGATTGTTAACAAAATGAGTGCCCTGATCTGTAACAAGCTCCAGAGGTGATCCAAAGCACGAAAAGATATCTTTCATTAGGCAATTTGCCACTGAAATACTTGTGGCAGATTTTAAAGCCCATGCTTCTGCCCATGTGGTTGCATAGTCTGTACAGGTTAGAATATAACGATTATTGTTGAGTATTGTTGGCAGTGTAGTCGGCCGCCGGATTGGCAACTGTATAACTGAATCTTGTTTCGCACGCTGTCGGAGAGTTTTCTCTCTCCCAAAATAATTGATGAAGAAGATTTTGATGTACAAGATATAATTGACTTGTTCTGAAGTAAACCATGAAGACATTATGAAGCAATAATGAGTCAACTCGGTGACAATGTGTTGTTATTATTATGTCAATAGCTCAAATGATAATGATATGTCAAATGATCAAGTTATTAATAATTTCTGGCGTCACCTTTTGGCTTAAAGCAATTTTGAGAGAAACTCTAAATTTAAATAGAGTTCAGCAGTGGAACTAAAAAAGGAAATCGCAACATCATTTACATGGGAGGATTTCACAACAAGACAACAATGAGTAGTTGGATGGAATTGTGTTTTGGGTACATGCGCATGACAAAGGGTATCTCATAGATTAGTTGAGGGAGAAAAAGCGGCCGGAAAAAAGGAAGCTCAGTGGGCGGCGTCAAAGCCCATGATCCATCCACTTCTGATCTGTGCTTGTTCACTGAAGAGGAAGATGGCCGATTCTGCAAAAAAAAAAAAAAAGAGAAGGGACACTGGAGAGATCTGTTGCATTTTTCAAAGGTGGCGCATAAAAGGACGATCGGGAGAGAAGAAGGGAGGCCAAATTATTGTTCATTATCTGGCACAGAGGTTCATGCTGATTTGGAGAAGGAGCTCTCTGTTTTCTTTCTCGGAGGACTCAGGCTACAGGAGAAGTTTGTATGCAGAAGTCTGAAGGGGAGTGATGCTCTGAAGATTGGATGATAAAAAACCGAAGAGAGCTTGCGCAACAGTTTGGTGTGGCTGATCATGCACATTGTTTGAAGACCATTTAGGAGAGGGGAGGCATATCAAAGGTTTGGCGGCTGCAAGAAAAGAAAAATTGGCTGCTGCCCAGAAAAATTGGCTGCTGAAAGTGGATGCCGAGATGACAATAATGCTGAGAACTCAAACAGAGGAAGATGCGAAAAGTGTTGATACTTGCCGCACAGATTTGAAGATACAAACTATTGAGAGCTTGCACAACAGATATGGTTAGCGCCTTGTTTAATCATTGAATGTATATGTTCGTAATTGTTTGAATTAAGTTTTATCGTTTTATTTTGAATGGGCGATGGCTGAAATTCTATGAACTAAATGCGTCACTTTAGATTGTATGGATGTTTTAATGCTGTACAGATCGAACACACCTTTACCATCATTTTCAATGCGCTAGTATCACAAAAATCCTATTGGTCTGAACAATTCCAGAAAAGGTTTAATTAAATCAAGGTAATATTGATGAAGGACGCATGGAATATTGTTTGTTTTTGGGTTTTTTCGAGAATATAACAGGTTGAAAACATGATCGTGAATTGCGATGCAAAAGTGGAGGACTGTTATGGATGAAACTGATATACAGGATGATGCACAATAAGTTGATCAACTAATTAAACCTGTGCCTGAGGAAAATGATTACTGGATTGATTTTTGCACGCTGAGATCTTTGTTGATTTGAATCGGTTTGCTTATTGGAATCTTTGTGATAAATCATAACGCTGGTGATTTCCAATTAGTTTGAATAATATTTGGTAACCAAAACGATTGCATATTGGATTTTCATGTTATGTACGAATGAAAGATTGATTATCTTGAGTACGCGTACAAATTTGCTTTTTCCTGTTTATACATCATCGCTTCTCCATTTCTGCACTTTCATCATCAACCATCATTGTGATAGCCTTTCAGCACTTTTGAAGTGTTCTTTATCTATTGGTTTGTCTACCATCGGCGTAGTTGTTTACCATTCTCATTCGAAAAACTCTTCGCAAAGAGTCAGCTGCTATGCACATTATTAGGAAGCAATGATCATACATTTCAGTTAGCACTTTAATAATGCAAACACTATGTTTCATCAACAAATTTTCTGTGTATTTCAAAATGAAATGTTCAGTCGTATCGTTGTTCTATTATTTGTTTCAGACAAAGGATTTGCTCAATCGCCGCCAACATAGAAATTTAGCCTGTGAATTCGTTATGAATTGTTCGGGCGGTATATCTCAAGCACTGCAACTTTAAGTTAGTTCAAGAATTTTACAAACGTCAAGAATTGTATAAGTGTGTGTTTAGTCTTGAAAATTTCTATGCAAAAGGTGAGCTTTGACAAATAGTAATTGATAGTCAAATTATATGTAGATATGACTCTAGAGTTACTTAGTTTATTTGAAGCTCTTTAAAAGTATTCACTGTACGAAATAGTTAAAGATCAATTGAGAATATTGTCATAAGCTTATTGCAATTCTTTCATTGGGAAGAAACAACTACCACGTGTCTTTAAAATTAAAGTTACCGAAATATAATTTCTTTTGAGATCTGGACTAGCATACATCTAGAATTTGCACTTCTGTTATAAATTATGTTTGTTCTTTTATGATAAATTCAGTAATATTTACATGTGTTCCTCATAGGCATGAGTACAACAGGATAGAGTATAAACGATCTTTTGAATGCTTCTCTAAGTCTCCTTGTTCTTCACTAAGAGACCGATTTACACACTTGATTTCCTTCAAAATACAGAACCTAAGAAGCCAATGACATTTAGGAACTCATTCCCACTATGAATCAGATTTAGGAAGTCATTGCGGGAGTTGTTATAATTCAGCGGGAA
This sequence comes from Ceratopteris richardii, assembly GCA_020310875.1. Classification (NCBI taxonomy): domain Eukaryota; kingdom Viridiplantae; phylum Streptophyta; class Polypodiopsida; order Polypodiales; family Pteridaceae; genus Ceratopteris; species Ceratopteris richardii. The sequence continues at coordinate 16,026,736 of CM035423.1, read as the reverse complement.
GATGAACCTTGTAAGAAATGCAGATTTGTGAAAAGTTAAAATCTTAACGTAAACAAACAGTTTATCGCCTCTTTGTAACGATTGAACTTGCACTATTTTATTTGTGAAACGGTCATTGTGTTTCGAATATCTTTTGTTTGAGATTGAAAGCTTTTGACAGATACCATCGGAATCGTACATGGAAATGTTTATTTAAGCTATGTCTTAATTGCGTCATCGTTTTCTATAAAAAGTAGAACGGCATTTAGAAATTTAGTGATACATTGAATATTGAGGATGGAAATCGGTTGGTTAAGTGATATCTGTGTTCTTTATATGAAAAACTTTATATCCATTTTATTGGAAGAATTTCTCCGCGTGCACATCATTGCAACGAGAATGCTCTCGAAAATTATCTATATTCTTGTGAATACAAGTTTGAACGTAAAAATAAATGCATTTGATTAGTTGGAAAAACTTACAAGGGTAAAAATTTACCTTTACTTGACGAAAAACATTTCTTTAACAAAGAAGATCTAACCAATCTTTGTGAGTTCATAATTATTTGAGTTCTTCTTACCTGAGTTTGCTCCAAGCACCCTGTGTGCGCCGTAATTTCAGCGGTTTCCCTGATCCACCGACCGTCCCTTTCGCGCCTACAACACGCGAAAAGTTGTTACAAAGACATTTGTAATCTTTATATATAGCAATGTAAAAGAGATGTAGGATGACGATTCGTGGAATCACCAGACTGTCTGTCTAGGTGATTGTCATGGTCATTACTATGTGTCGAGTTAGCTAATTTGGAGTACTGTGTCCATTTTTGTGTTGTATTATCGACACTTGTTCGGGTTGCTATAGTGTTTGCTTGTCTAATTTCTGAGTATTCTGAGTATACTGTGTGTATCCGTATTCGTTGTCTATCGATCGCTGTTGCGGCTGCAAGTTTTGTTTACATCCAGTGGGTCATCGGACTGTTGCCTGAGAGAGTCATCCGCGGGTCTCTGTGGTGATTGTTCTGTGAATTACGTATAGCGTGGTGACCCTCTTTCTTGGAATGTTCGGACAATTTTGAAGTCTGTGCAACTGTGGTATTGTCCCTAAGATGCTGTGCAGGATTGTATTGTTCCCAGTATTGTAAGAATCTGTACTTCTACCTCCTGGAGGCGTCCTTAGCAAATTAGGTACCCAAGGTTCTCGGTTCTTCGGATACGTTTCACCGGATCTAGTAATCGGCATGTATCATCTTTTGTACTAATCGCATACTATTACTGTCGATTTATAATCTACAGTCGCGTTACCACAATCCATTTTGCAACAATCTGATCTGTTGCCACCTTCCCATAGACGGCGCCAGTGTTAAACGCTTGTTCTAACTGTCAGAAGCGCGTTTAAATGAGTCTTGGGTTCTTGGGAGTGGAAGGGGTCTGTAAAGACAGAGGCCCTATACGTGTTTCCCAAAATTACTTCACACCCAAATCCTTCAAGATTTCTATCAAGACTTGGTATACCCTTCTCAATCCTTACGATTCATCCTTCTAACTCTTCCAGAGTCTACCGAACACATTGTATCAGACTATCAGTATCGTAGTACCGAATTACCTCAGAACCCCTTTTTTCCGAATACACACTACTGTAACATTTAACAGTAGTTCAACCTTCAACGAATAGGTGCTCACAATCAGACAAACCGAAGACACCGAAGACTCAACGGTTCAGACACACAGTGCTTGGAAGACTAATACACACTGGGGATAACCATTATTGTAGCCTAATCTCACCGTACAAGTACAGATTCTCAATACTGGGAACAATACAATCCTGCACAGCGTCTTAGGACACTACCACAGTTGCACAGACTTTAAAATTGTCCGAACATTCCAAGAAAGAGGGTCACCACGCTATATGTAATTCACAGAACAATCACCACAGAGACCCGTGGACGACTCTCTCAGGCATCAGTCCGACGACCCACTGGATGTAAACAAAACTTACAACCGCAACAGCGATCGATAGACAACGAATACGGATACACACAGTATACTCAGAATACTCAGAAATTAGACAAGCAAACACTACAGCAATCCGAACAAGTGTCGATAATACAACACAAAAATGGACACAGTACTCCAAATTAGCTAACTCGACACACAGTAACGACCACGACAATCACCCGGACAGACAGTCTAGTGATTCCACGAATCGTCACCCTGCATCTCTTTTACATTGCTATATATAAAGATTACAAATGTCTTTGTAACAACTTTTCGCGCGTGCGAAACAAGATTCAGTTATACAGTTGCCAATCCGGCGGCCGACTAAGAAAGGACAGAAACCACTGACAGATTTCAACAACGCAGACGAAACTGAGAAGAAGTTTCAACAGAAGCAGAAGCAATATCCAAAGCCTTCTCGACCTTCTTCTACGAGTACAAACATTTGACAGATATGGATCGCCAAGAAGTACCTTATGAATCGACCCTCACCCACACAGATTTGGGTACCCAAACAGTGTATTATAGCTCAACCCTCAAGCCATGTAATATATACCCCTCAGAAATGTCTTCACCCCTCAACACCACCACATCCAATATCACTTTTTGACCCTCAAGAGAAACATATCACCCGCTCACAAACTCTTAGGAAGTGGATACCGAAACATATCCAGTTGTCTCCTCAAAACCCATTGTCTAACATGACTCCCACCCCGACTAATCTACAACCATGTAATAATTCACCCACACCTAAACCTTGTATAAATCCACACGCTATAACCCAACATCACTTGTAATAACACCTCATCAAGAAATGTATGCATCATCTGAAGCATGTAGGTGTTTAGTGACCTGCACTAGTTTTGCAACAATCATTCCATAAACTACGTCACAACACTCAGCTACACGGGTTACACATCGGTTATGGAAAGGGATTGCGGTCTCACTTTAATGGGATCATGATTAATTTCTATACTAATGTGTTAATCTTTTGTAGCAGATCTTCTACGCACTCGCATAATTCATCATGCAGCCAGAAGGACCATCAAAAGCTGGCACCAGTGTACCTATGGCCAATATTGGTGATCTACTTGCTGAACCACATCCTACGGCTCAACCACCAGAATTTCAGGGATTTCGAGGACCCATACCGATTGATGACCCTCTTAGGGGTTACACTGAAAAGATTCATTGCAACTCTCATTGGTTCCAAGGACTAGCAGGCCCATTGGCAGATGCAGATTTCATTTTTGAGGCCAATTTGGCGTTTGATCACCGTACTTGGCCCAAGTACCAATTTTTCTCAAGAGAATTCAAAGAACTACAGAACACAGAAGACTTAACGCATGTTTGGGCAAGAGCAGGCTTCATAGAATATTTCAGTGATCCTCTGCCTAAACCGGATTTCTACAGATGCTACTACTTGCTAACAACATTGACAGCTTCAGAGAACAACATTTGCCAAGAACATTCATTTTGACATCTTTGGTAAATGATCCGCCATATAAGAAGTTTTATCTATCTAAAGATTTGATTAGAGCTGCTATTAAGATACATGGAACGCATACACTAACAGAACGAGAAAGGCTAATTCCAGAGCCTATGAAACATGGGGATGTTACTAAGTGGGAAGATATTTCAGTAATCACACCTGAGCTCTCTAAACCATTGAGGATATGCATGCAGCATTAAGGCACCACTACAATTAAAATACAACCCATGTTGGGGACCAATGCCACGTCGCCGCTCCTGGAAGGCATTTTCCATTAAAGTACAGAACAACAAGCAATGCTAGGATTGGCTTAATTACCCATATTTCACCACACCCACAGGACCACCAACAGTTGGATACATGATGGCAACAATTCATCACTGGCTCCCTTGCTTAAAACATATGGACGATATAGCAGTGCACATGACTGTCAAAATATTTGACATGATGCAGATGGTTTTCAAAGTCTTTCGTCGCGTCAAGGCACCCCATGTGAACACCCTGGGTTTTGAGCATGGTAATCTAGATCTGCCATATGATATGAGTACAACGCCATCACTCTGGGTGTGTTATGCATGGCATTGTAGAATCAAGTACTTACCGGCGTGTTATAAGCAGACTTTCGAAGAAATGTTCACAACCGATTTCTGGGAATACCATTCAGAAGTGTTCATCAGCAGGCCTACACACCTCTTGCAATTATTCGCCTGTGAACAGATGGTATATTCTACGCACTATCGACTCCCACCATCCGATGAACCGCAACCCATTGATTGGGAGAAACTCGAGGCAGATCTGGCTCGAGCCATTCGAATATCAAAACACACCCTCGCTCAGGAACTACTCCAGAATTACATCCGACAAACCCCACAATAAGGTTCTGTCACGGATGACAGAAGCGAGAGGGAGGGGGGTGTTGGCAGTAGCCAGAAGCATAGAAGATGTGGAAGCATGTAAAGATAGATCAGGGAGTCAGTCGAATCATTTTTCAAAGAATTATGTTTTATAAATACTTTTCAAAACCTCCAATAGTGATTTTCATCACTTTTGTACCATATGTAACATAGAAAAACTCTTTTTGTAATTTATAGCTCCATTTTGTGCAAGTCGAGGAGTCCTCGAGCTTTAGGAGCTTAGGTAGAATGAGCGTACCAATTTTGATTATTTTTAGACACCGTTTACCCTTTCAAATAGCATCTAGAACCTATTTTTTAACTATGCCGATCACTAGATGTGAAACCGGTCAAAACTAGTCTAGAATCTATAAAAAGAGCTAGAGAGCTCATTTTTGAGGTTAGCTAGTGTTGACTTGTATGAGCTAGAGTGAGCTTGAGCTTGTAAGAGTGTTCTTGAGTGATAGAGTTGATTTCCTACCTTCCATTGTGTCTTGCTTGTCTCTTCGTTGTGTGTGTGTATGTGTGTGTGCATCTCTATGCTTCTCACCTTCACTCTCACTTCATCTCACGTTCACGATCTTCATATCACTCCTATCTCTTCCGCGGATTGACATTAAGGAGGTGGAGCTTCTTAACGTGGTTCTCACCATTGTGCTAGAGCAACATGCTTCCTGCCAATATTTGATATTTCTGTGATTGGACAATTTCATCTTTGTTTGTTTTTACATCCTTATTGGCAAGTCCAAAGCTTAGGACTGGTACCAATTTATTTGCCCATTTAGGAACAACTTCTAGTTTGAACAGATAAACATCAGGCAATTCATCAGACACTCCTTACGGTGACTCGCCTGAGGTGATGCGAGAAAGGTGATCCGCTCTAAGGTGGGTCTTACCTTTCCTAACAACCTCTTCAAAGTCATATTCCATTAGTAAGAGGAACCATCTTACTAAGCATCTTATATTGCAAGGTTTATTGACAAAGTATAGTAAAGCTTGATGATCAGTGAAAAATTTGAACTTGTTGGCCAATAGATAGTGTCCAAACTTCTTCACAGCATATACCATGCCTAAACCTTCTCTTTTGGTTGTGGTGTAGTTTTGTTCAGCAGCGTTCAATTGCCTACTAGCATATGCTATAGGCAAATCTAGGTTTCCTTCACCAGTGGGTTGTGACAACACACATCCTATTGCATAATTGGATGCATCCACATGTACATGGAATGGCTTATTCCAATCAGGCATGGTCATTATTGGTGCTATGCACAAGCGTGTCTTCAGCTCACTGAAGGAATCTCTGCATTTGTCATTCCACTCAAACTTTGTCAACAAGGCATAAAGAGGCTTAGCTATAATCGCATACATGTGAATAAACCTACAGTAATATCCACAATGGCCCATAAAGGCTTGTACCTCTTTAACATTCCTTGGCCTCGGCAGCTTCTCTATGGCTTTTACTTTGTCCTCATCTGTTGATATTCCGTTCTTAGAAACAATATGACCTAAGATTTTACCTTGTCGTACCATGAATACACACTTTTCTAGGTTCAGACACACTCGATAGTCTCTACACTTGTTGAAGATCTGTTTGAGCTCAGGGATGTGGTATCTTCTTTGTTGGGAATGAGCACATAAATCATCCACATATACTTCTAAGCTCTTTCGCAAGAACTCTTTGAAGACATGACACATCAGCCTTTGGAATGTTGCAGGTGCATTGGTGAGCCTAAATGGCATCACACAAAATGCAAAGACTCCCCAATCTATTGTGAAAGTTGTTTTGTGTTGATCTTCTTGGGAAATGGCTACTTGGTTGTAGCCCGAGAATCCATCAAGGAAGCTATACACTTCCTTGCCTGCTACATGCTCCAATAAATGGTCAATGATTGGAAGCGGATAACTATCTCTTACCGTGGCAACATTAACCTTTTTAAGGTTAATACACACACGTAACTTCCCGTTCTTCTTGGGCACCACTACAATGGGCGAGACCCATTTAGTATGCTCAATCTCATAGATAAATCGAGCATCAATCAACCTGTCAATTTCTTCTTTGATTTTAGCTGCATAAGTTTCATTATATGTGTAGGGCTTTTGTCTGGTGGGCTCGGCATCAGCGGTCATGGGGATCGTATGAGAGCATATTCTCGGATTGACTCCCTTCAAGTCTCTATAGTGCCATGCAAACACGTCCCTATATTCCCTTAACAAAGCTACCAACTCTATTTCCTCTTCTTTACTTAGGTCATCTCCTATGTAAGTACATCTCTCTTCGTTTTCTTCAATGGTGACTATGATTTTTTTGGTCTTTTCTTTATTATCATATGCTTCTCCTGTTGTGGCCTCTCTCTTAGGCATTCATACCAAAATTTTTCGGTCCTCAACTTTGTATTTTTTGAAATTCTCTGGTACTTCAAACAATGGTTCCTCCTCTTATTGTTTCACTACTTGTCTTTTCTTTTTCTTTTGACCACCTTCACTTCCATTCTTTGAATTTACCGTTTTGATGCTTGTGAGAGGTTCTTCTTCTTTTTGTGTAAATACTCCTATGTCTTCTAGATAGTGCTCCTCTGAAATAAAGCAACTATCCATCACCATGGACTCTAGATCATCATCATTCTCTTCTTCTTCTAAGAAGTCACTAGGGTCACATTCTTCTAGCAAGGGCTGACACGTGAACACTGAAATATCATAACCCTCTTCATCACAATGAGGTGCCCACTGTTCTTCATTGACCGCAATTTCCATGGTGGGTAAGATTTCTACCCAACCATGAGGCTCAAATTCCTCATCTGGAAAGATCATCGATGTATAGGTTGGGCCTTTAACTGGTCTATCTCCTGGAGAAGTTCCTTTTTCTCTTGCTTTTAAGCGTTTTTCCTCTTCCTTTGCGACCTTGCACATCCACAAATGAGTATCTTCATGCATCCAGGATGTATCATATGAACTTTTAGAATGCACAGAGATTGAATCTTTTTGCTCCTTGTGGATAGAGTTCCACTGTAGGGGTGGTACATCTCTGAAGGTGTAATCCTTCAAATTGACCTTGGTTGTGACCCCTAAGTGTTGCAAGTATAAGGAGTTGGTTCCCCAATCCTGTACAACTTGTAGTTGTCATAGGAAGGGCCTTCTTAGGATCATTTTGTAGGTATTAGTTTTACCAAAGTCACATATAGCAAAGGTGTGCTCAAACTCTACACCACAAGAGGTTAGAGTTATCCCTTCTAGCAATCTTAGAGGTCTCTCCACATGGCCGTCAACCATCTAAAGCTTCATTCTAGATGGTGTTAATGCGGCTTTACCCCATTGCTTCCACAAGGAGGTGGTTGCAATAGAAACACCAGCACTAGAATCTATGATCGGTTTGGTTGTGTAATCTTGATAGGTAATCGAAAGATAAGTATTACCTTCCTCACCTTTGCTCATGTCCCCTATTTTGCCTAGAGGTATCTCTAGAACTTTCTGCTTAGAGTCTGCTTTTGGCATATTGGAATCAAGTTCTGGAACCTGATCCTTCACATGATTCCATAGCTCAGGCTTTACTTTGAGCAGCTCCTCTACCATGAGATGACACCAAACCTTAGTGTTCTTCACGGTGTCAATGTTTCTTGGAACCATCGAGTCTTCGTTTCTGATCAATATTGTGGGAGCTCTGATCTGGAGAGATTCAGATTCCCATGGGCCTGTGAACTGTGGAAACTCTTGTATAGAATTGGATTCGAATTCTGACCTTTCTTCTCTTTGTTGCTCTCCTTGATCTCCATAAATAGATGGAATGTCTTGTGGAAATTGATCATGAAGGTCATCAATCTCAAGAATAGGAGGGGGATTATCCTTCTCCTTGACCCATTTCTCTTCTTGTATCTCCCCCAAGAACTTTTGAGTGTGTTGTTGAATTGAAAGAGGTTCTCCATCATCTATGGAGTCAAGAACATAGACTTTCTTTGGTGGTGAGCTTTCTCTTTCAATAGGTGGTTAAGTTCGTGGAGCTAAAGAAACTTGAGGTTTATTTACCAACTACTCTAATCTATCTAGTAAGCCCTGGAAGTGCAAACTCGGCGTAATAGCACTCGTCTGATTGAATGATCGATTGACCTCGAACATAGCTTGAGCTAGTTCCACCATTTTTATGCACATTTTTGTCCGCTCAATCTCTGAATCTGCTCTAGGGTAGCTCTTGTCTAGGTTTGCAGGTGTTGGCCCTTCTTGAAGTCGAGCCTGGTATGCCTTGAACATCATGTCCAAGTGTTCTGGGGTTGGATCTGCAAGGACAGACCCTAGTTGTGGTCTATTTACAATGGTTGGTGGTGGGGTTGAGGTTGGGGATGAGGTGGTGTGGATGGAGTTTTGACATGCGAGGGGTTTTGAGAGGCAATATCTTCTATTTTTGTTTTTGCATCTTTAGGCTTTCTTCTAGTTCAAATAACTTTTTGGTCCACTTACGATTGGCCTTCTCTCTAGTGTCCTTCCATTTCTTGTTTTTCTCTTACTAGGCTCTCCTAACTCACTTGGCTCTGATTGCTCAGCTAGTTTAGCTTTTTGTAAGGCTTGTGCCCTAGTAACTGCATGTATAGGAGCCACATTATCGCTACTGGAACTTGAGTCCTCCACTAAGCCTACTACATTAATGGGTGTAACCTTTGGTGCACTAGAGGGATGTCCGGGACAATCTCTCAGGAGTTGTTCTTTGTCACACTCAAGACAAATGACTTGTATTGTGATGTTCTGCCCTTGTATCAGAGCTAGTGGGTTGGGTGGTTGTTGTCCTGGTTGTTGTTGAGGTTGGCTATATCCTCCATGTTCATATGTTCTAGTTGCTCCTCATGGTCCTGGACATGGGTTATACCTAGGAACTTCTCTACCTTGTTCGCTAGGAGGGTACCCGTATGGTCTACATTGGGGTGGTACAAATGGTCGTGGCTGTCTATTCATTGGATAGTTTTTGGTGTTGTAGTTGGTATACTTCTACTCACTATAATAGTATATGTTAGGTTCTTGAGCTGATGGTCTATCGTAAGGGTACGGTTGTGATAACCCTAATCCTTCTCTGGTGCAGACATGAGATGGATGATTTCCACTGCAAAGTGTGCAACTTTCTAACATTTGCACTCTCAAGGAGGAGTTCTTGTAGTTCCTTTGTCCTTGTATCCCTAATTTCTTGGCCACTAATGCTGCCACTTCCTCCACATAACTCGAACTAGAAGTCTGATTACTCTTTGTATCCTTTGTGTTGGTAGGATCTTGTGTGATTTTGAGATCCTCAGCTAAGTTGTCTTCCAAATCTATGCATTCTTGTAGACACTCACTCAGAGTTTGTAGCCGTTTTACGTATACTAACATTCTCAGCGTTCCATTGGTCAGACCTCCTAAAAATAGGGGTATCATTTTCTGCTGAGAAGGTCTCTCTATCATGGGGCATCGGGCTACATATTGATTAAATCTTCGTGCTGCATTTTTTATTGTCTCATTAAGGGCTTGTTTGAAACTATGTAGTAAGGATGTTAAAGGCATGTACGCATTGGCATTTTATGGTTTTATTAAGGCTTAATTTGAAGGGTTTATGGAGGGTTGCAATGGAAAGTCATGTACCCCGTGCGAATGGGTGTGACAAGTTGTATAAATAAATATATCACATGGATTAATAAAAAGAGGGGGAGCAGCGCGCACGTTTCTTGGAGCAAGACTGTGTGTTGGATATGGCTTCTTCTCCCTCTACTTTCTTGCTGTTATATTTATGTTGGTCTGCGTATGTCGATAATGGGAAGTGTGTGTGGCTGTAATGTTATATACTTGTGAAGAGAAAACATTCTTGTTCTTGTTCATTCTTGGAGTTTGTGCCGCATGTAGTCTTTCTTTCTATTCATGCAGGCGACGATGTGAAGTTGATGGAAGTTTATCTCCCTCTCTCTGGCGCCGTCTGGGCTTACCCCCCTTAGGCTCTATCGGCTGGAGCATGTGATTTTCCGTGATTACTGTGTACTTTCTATATCCACCGTTCTCGTGATTTTTCTCTGTCGCTGTTTTTTGTGCCTTCGTGCTGATTACGCATCCACCTGCATTATGCGCGTGTGGCACGCATTTCCATCTCAAACCGCACGCTGATCGGTCCCTTGATTACCAATCGTTATGCTCCCTACTTGCTGGTTTGATGGAATTTGTGACCCCCAGATCAGTCTACGATTGCCAACAATTTCCGAAGCATGCACCATAGGTCTCCGGGTAATGCAGTTCCTCGTTCGGTTCATTCCAATCTCTGTGATGGTGTTTTCGGTGCCATTGCGGTGTTTTCTACCTATTTCGGTGCTGTCAATAGTGTTATCTTCTGATAATATTGTGATTGGTGGCAATTGCCCTATTAATCGTACGGGCCTCTATGCATTTTATGCTCATTGATCATCCCAGTAATGTCTTCCTCCGGTGCCTTGTAAGTCCAGTGTTCTTTGTGGTGTTGCGCTGGCGACTTCCATGAATTGTGCGTGTTCGGTGCTAACCTTGGCCTATTTCGGTGCCTATGTGTATTCTATTTGCTTGTCGCAGTCGCATCCTCCTTCCGGGACCATTAGCTAGCACCGTAACTCCGTGGTTCCGGTGGAATTCTGGTTGCTCTATGAGAGTTGAGATGGTTGTTGCCAGGCTTTCTGCAGAAATTGACATGCTATACGTTGCCTCATGATTAATCCATGACTAATTCTAGACTGCTTGGTCCCGATCCAATCACGATCGACCTCGACGATTTCCTACTTTTTCGGTGATCTCCAGACATTATGGGTGTTCTCTGCCCAGGTCTAATCCATTGTGCATTGATTTCGGTGTTCCTGTCCTATTATTCCGGTGCTTTCGAATCCCTCTCGTGTGGTTTGTTAATGGATCCCAGTACATTTTCTTCTTCTGTTACATTCTGGTTGGTCCAGGTCGAGCTCGTGATGGTGGTTCTGTTGTAAATGTCCAAGAATGGTGTCGCGAGTGAAAAACAGCGCTCTAGGTAACTTGTCTAGACATCAAGAAAGAGCCCTCCGGGCAACTGAGTGGTGATCGTGTGCATTGAAGGTCTGCATGCGCTCCCTAGGGTATTGGGCCGCCTCGTGCTCTTCTCCTTCCCTCGTCGTGAGGGGGGCCGCCTCGTGCTCTTCTCCTCCCCTCGTCGTGAGGGGGGGCTCTGCTCTTCTCCTCCCCCTCGTCGTGTGAGGAGTCGCTGCCCTTGCTCCCCGACATGGCCCTGCATGAAGCTCTGCGTGATGGTCTACCTGGCTCGAGGTCGTTGTTTAACCCTGTGTTCGATTGAAGTATAAGCTTGCCCCGTCCTGTTGAGGCTCTTCCGAATGCCGTGAAAGCTTCTGATGCTCTTCTTGGAGGTAACCCTAACGAACGTGCTTCTTATGCCAATGTGGCGCAGAGTCATCGGCATGACTACTACTCGGTGTTTGCTAATCAGGAGATGTCAGGTATGTATTTCCCTCATTCTACTAGTAATGACGTCAAAGGTAAAGGAAAGGCTCCTCAAGATAATAGGGTAGATAACTCTACTCCTGTAGAAGTTAAGGATCATTCTTTAAACCTTGATAGTGAAGTGATAGATAAGGACGACTGCACTCTCATTATTGAGAGTTCTGCGCTTAACAGTTGGAACATTCACCTTGAAGATAAAGTGGTGATCGCTCACTGTCACGGGCCTCGACCTGCTCAGGATCTCCTTAAGAATTGGATGAAAGTGAACTGGGAAAGTAGGGGTTTATATGCCAGGCATGTGCAATACCTTCCTAATAACTTTTTTCTTTTCTTCTTTGAAGATGTGAATAATGCTATCCAAGTCATAGCAGAGGGCCATTGGACCATTAGGAATACTCCTCTATCTTTTTATAAGTGGTATCCTGGGTTCAACCCTAGGAATAACAAGCCTACCAAAGTGCCTGTTTGGGTGGAATTTCTCGACTTTCCGGTGGAATTTTACCCATGGCTTGAAAAATTAGGTTCTTTAGTCGGGAAAGTGATTGGTCAGAAACCTAAGAAAGAATTTAACCCTAAATGGGAACCCCAGATGCTCATAGAGGTTGATATTTCCAAAAATGTCAAAACGGAGCTTCTCATTAAGAACTCTGAGGGCTGCAAGCTGCATACTCAAAATGTTGTCTACAGGAACCTTCCTAATGCTTGCTATAACTGTTATAAACAAGGTCATTTAATTAAAGACTGTCCTCTGCTAGACAAAAAGCTGGAAAAAGAAACAGGTATTGGTGAAGCGACCCCCTCTGTCTCGGCTCCCTCCAACTCGGCTCAACCTAAAGAAGATCAAGGATTCAAAAAGATCCCCCTCAAACAAAGAAAGAAAAACCCTAATGTGGTGACTAGATCGGAGCCCCTTGTCAAGGGGGTTCTCAATCCCTTTCAGGTTCTTGAAGATCTCCCTCACAATGGCTCCTTTGTTCCGGGTGCTGTTGGTTTTGAGGAGCAAAATGGGCAGGCTAATAAGAATGTTGAAGGTACCTCGGTCAGTGGCACTCAGGTAAGTAACACCAATTTGAAATCTCAGGACAATGGTGAAATGGCCAAATTAATAGAAAAAGAACCCGTCTGTAGACCCTCTTCAAGTTCCACTTCTGCTTCTGTGTCTTCTGAAGAAGATGGTTGTGATGATATGTTTGTGGACCAAATTAATGATTTTGATGAGGATACCATTAACCAAGATGTCTCTGGTTGTCTCATTGAACAAGAAGTTAATATGTCCAATGCTAGGTCTCTTAGCCCTAAAGGAAAAATGAAGTCCAAATCTAAGAGGAAGGAAACGGCTAGGACTTCGTTCTCTGCTGTGAAGCCGGGTAAGAACCCCAAAAAGTAAGCTTTTTCTTTTGCTTCTTGTTTTCCATGGATAGTCTTAAGCTGATTTCTCTTAATACTAAAGGGCTTTCTGATCCGGTCAGAGGTAAAATGATAAATAAGTGGCTCAAAGATGCTTCTCTTGTTCCTGACTTCATTTGCTTACAGGAAATTAAGTTAGGAGGGCCCCCTCTCATGATGAACCTGAAAACTATTGCTAACAACTGCCATTGGGTGCACACAGAGCATAAGGGCAAAGGAGGGGCGGCCATAGGTGTTGCTAATGGTTTGTGTCATTTAATTGAGGAGGTTCAGATCAGTCCTACTAATCAATGGATTACAGTTAAGTGCAAAATGCCTCTCAAAGTCACTATTGTGTGTGTTTATGCTGCTAATCATGCTTTACAGAGATCCAAATGCTGGGAAGAAATATCTAGGATCAATGGGAACATCTGGTTGACTGGTGATTTTAATATGGTCACTAATAGTGGTGACAGGAATGGTAATTGTGAAAATGTTATTTCTGGTTGCAAAAAGCATTGCTGGTTAAATTTGATTAATAAGCATAACCTGGTGGATCTTTCTGTTAACACGGGTCACACCTGGAATAACAGGAACCAGAGCTGCTATTTGTCTGCTAGGTTGGACAGGTTTTATATGCATGCTGCCAGGAGCCATGACTTGTGGAATTTCTGTTGCTCTATTGATCATTCTTTTTTACTGTCTGATCACTCGCCTCTGATTATTAAACTTTACTATAACAACCCCAGCTACAGGTTTGGATGGCCTCACTTGGACTCTTCCCTGTTCAAGATCCCTGTTGTGAAGGATAAAATCTCTTATATTCTTAGGTTGCATTTTTCTTTGGATTTTTCTCCTTTTGTGGCCTGGGAGAGGGCTGTTAGAGATATCCAAAATTTGATTAAGTATTATAAGAATAAAGCCAAAGATATCAGATACAAGAGGAGGATGATGTTTATTCAGGAGATGAATCTTCTTGAGAATTCTAACCTTGATTTGGTTGCCAAAAGAGCTAAGATTTTGGATCTTCAGGAAAAAGTTAAGAAAGTGGACTACCTCCTTGCTAGAGGTGCCCTTGCCTCTTCTAGAGAATTCTGGGCAGGAAAAATGGACAAACCTAATAAACAGATGTTTGATTTGTTGAGAAAGAAAAAAGCCAGGGACTTCATCCCCCTGCTGAAAGATAATGATGGTAATCTTGCTTCTAGCATGAAGGATAACCTTCAGGTTGCTCATAGGTTCTTTGCCAATGTATTCTCCCAGCCTCCTAAGAGAGGGGACTCTGTTTGGAGTGCAAGAGCTGCCATTGCCCTTTGTAGGAAAAAACTGGTTCCTCAGGGAATGGACTCCCTCCTTGACATGCCCCTCTCTGAAGGTGAGGTCAGAGAATCCATTAGCAAATTGAAGCCTGGGAAATCTCCTGGACATGATGGTTTGCCCTATGAGTTTTTTCAGGATTTCAAGGAAGATTTGGTGCCCATAATTCTCAAGATTTGGCAAGAAGCCTCTAGAAGGGGATCCCTTTCTCCTTTTATCAACACTGGTGTGATCAAATTAATCCACAAAAAAGGGCCCAAAGATGATTTAAATAACTGGAGACCCATCTCCTGCCTGACTTCTCTGTATAAAATTTTTGCCTCCATCTTAGCCAGAAGGTTGAGTCCTCTTATGGATTGCATCATTCTCCCTGAGCAAAAAGGGTTCATTAAAGGCAGATTTATTCTTGACAATATTATTACTATTTGGGAAGGGCTGGAGTATTACAATGAGCTTAATGTTGATACCTATTTCTTTAAAATTGACTTTGATAAGGCTTATGATAGGATTGAGTGGGATTTCATTCTTCAATCTTTGCATGACATTGGCTTTGGAAAAAATTTCATTAAGTATGTTAATATTCTTTTTGGTAATGCTTTTTCTAAAGTTTCTGTCAATGGTAGTCTTTCTAGCCCCTTCAAGTTGTGCAGGTCCATCAGGCAAGGCTGCCCCTTGGCTCCCCTTCTTTTTGCTATTGCTAGTGATGCTTTAGGCTGGTTGGTCAAGGACTGCATTACCAAAGGTTCCATAACAGGTTTAGTTATTCCCCAGGCCCTCTCTCCTCTGCGTCTTCAGATGTTTGCAGATGACACCAACATGTTAATGCAGGCTGACGAAAATTCTGCTAATCAATTCCTTAAATGCCTTGAGATGTTCTGTATTGCCAGTGGTTCTGTGGTCAACCATAAAAAAACTGGTTTTTATACCACTGATAATAAGATCCCTTACTGTGTTGAGGCTGCTGGTTGTGATATTATTAAAAAAGGGTCTATTTTCAGGCTGCTTGGTATTCCTATGGGTTTTGGCATCTCTAATGAGCAGAGATGGAATTGGATGCTTGATAAGTTTAGAGCTAAAATTTATAAATGGGCTTACTTAGATCATAGTCTGTCTCAAAGAACTTTTGTTCTGAAACATTATATCCTCCCCTCTCTGACTTATTTTCTTTCTTGCTGGCAGCCTAGTAAAAAGCAGATGGGGCAGGCCATCTCTCTGGCTAGAAATTTTTTATGGGGTGGCTCAAAAATTCCCAAAGTTGCCTGGAGTATCTGTTGTATGAAGAAGATGGAAGGGGGCCTTGGCCTCATCTGTCCTACCAGGATGGCGATTCAAATGGAAGCCAAGTGGATTGTTAGATCCATTTCCTCCAATGACGTTTGGGCTTGTTTGATCAAAAGAAATATTAACAGGTTCAGTGTTAAGAATAATAAGAGATGGGATGATTGTTCTCTTTGGGATGTGATCACTTCTCCTGTTGAATTCGTCCCTAAGGGTAGCCAACTTATATGTAATTTTTGGAAGGCCTGGATGGTAGTTAAATCCAATTATACCCTCCCTATGTGGTTTGCTAACAATTCTTCCTTCATTGAGCAGGATTCTATGTGGCTGGGCTGGTCTGAAAGATCCACCCATCAGACCTTCCCTATCAGATGGAATAAATGCAGGAAAAAAGGCTTTGCTCATTGGAAGGACTTGATGACTGAAGGTGAAGTTGTAGACAACAATTATATCCTGGATTCTGATGGTTTGTCTGTGCAATGTAAACAGATTCTCCTGGGCAAGAAAGAGCAGCTGCTGGAAAAGCTGGAGGCCAACTTATGGAAGAAGGAGATTACTCTCCAAGTCTTGGCTGATGATATGATAAGCTCCTACAGGAGGTGTGTCAAAAGCATAAAAGAGATCTCGGGAAAACTCAACAAGAAATGGGATCTTCAATGGTCCCACCTGCAGTGGAAGTATAGATTTCAGTGTACTTGGGCCTTCCCTCTCTCCAACAAGCAGTCCTGTCTGAACTGGCTCATTCTTCACAAAGGTGTCTGGACTGGTAGCCTTGCTAGAAAGTATAAAATTGATGCTGGACTCTGCAAGCTCTGTGGTAAAGAAGAGGATTTGGATCATTTATTTATCAAGTGTAAATTTGCTGCCAGATTCTGGGAGTGCATCTGGTCCTTCTGTCGGTTTCAGGGGCTCAAAATTCCTAGTTGTAAAGATATTTTGATTGGTGAATCTTGTGGCATGGACATCCTTCTGTGGCAGATTATCAGAAACCACTTCTTTTGGTCTATTTGAAAAAATAGGAATAATGCCATTTTTAGTATGAGGAGTGTTGGCATACAAAGCAACAGAGGAGTCATGCACAATACGGCAACAAGGCCAAATCATTTTTTCCCATGGATTATTTACAACTCAAGTGATTTTAATCACTACACAAACATTGTAAATCCCGTTTTTGGTAGAATAGACGCCATTTTGTGCAAGCCGAGGAGTCCTCGAGCTTGAGGAGTATTAGAAGTACCATCGTACCAATTTTCATAATTTTTAGACTTCGTTTGAGCCCTCAAATAAGCCCTGGAACTTAATTTTTAATTAGGCCGGACACTAGGTCTGGACAGGGCCAAAACTAGTCAAAAAACTATAAAAAGGGCTAGAGAGCTCATTTTTGGGGTTAGATTGTTTGTGAATTGAACTTATGTAAGAGACCTTTTGATTAATGCAAAGAACTCCATTGTTCCTCTCCTTGTTCTTGCCTTGTGTGCGCGTGTGTGTGTATGTGTGTGCATGCCTGTGTGCTTCTCACTCACGCACTTGTGCCTTCACTTGCTCATAGTCTTCATACTAGTCCTCACGTCTCCACGGATTGACAATTATGAGGTGAATCTTCTCACGTTGGTACTCACCATTGTGCTAGAGCGACACCAAATTTGGCGCCGTTGCCGGGGAGAGAGCTTCGAGGACGAGCGTGTGATGGTAAGACGTCGAGTTGAGACATTGGAGTTATAGGTAATATCCTTCTTTCTCTTAATTTTTCTTCATTTTTTCCTTACTTTTGCATCACCATCATCACCATCATCATCTCCACCATCTCCCACCTCCATCTCCATCTCCACAAAAAATTTCAGTTTTTTGGTCATATTACACCCCCCACCTCATTTCCCTCATTTCATTGTGAGAGAGAGCGAGAGAGAGCTTGCATGCTATCTGTTTTTGGTGTGTTTTTGAGCTTTTGTTGCAGGAACTTGTTGTACCACCTCCTCCAGCAGTGTGCGCAGGTACGACAGACTCTGCACAGGTCCCGGGACGACGACCTCTGTCTGTCGCGACAGACAGAAAAACTTAAAATTTTGTGAATGCATGTTTGGCACGGTAACCTACACCATTAGGGCACTCTAAATCACTAGAAGTTTCTCAAAAATTTGCGTTTTTTTAGTCTGTCGCGACAGACACCGTCTATCGCGACAGACCGAAATTCCACGACAGACAGCGTCTATCGCGACAGACACCGTCTATCGCGACAGACAGAAATCCGCGACAAACACCGTCTATCGCGACAGACTGAAAGTCCACGACAGACACCGTCTATCGCGACAGACACTGTCTATCGCGACAGACAGAAATCCACGATAGACCCCATCTATCGCGATAGACCGAAATTCCACGATAGACACCGTCTATCGCGACAGACACCGTCTATCGCGACAGACCGAAAGTCCACGACAGACACCGACTATCACGACAGACCGAAAGTCCACGACAGACACCGTCTATCGCGACAGACACTGTCTATCGCGACAGACAGAAATCCACGATAGACCCCGTCTATCGCGATAGACACCGTCTATCGCGACAGACACCGTCTATCGCGACAGACCAAAATTCCATGATAGACACAGTCTATCGCGACAGACACCGTCTATCGCGATAGACAGCCCCCACAATAGTTTGTGTCTATCGCGACAGACACCGTCTATCGCGACAGACAGACATTTTCGACAAAAATTAAGGGGTAAATTTTTTGGAAATTTAGGCTAAACTTTGGGCATAGTTGCACTTTCAAATACTCATACACTTGCAAAGGCCTTAGAAAAATGCATTAAAACCCTGAAAGGTTCTGTTTGTCTAAGTTAACCCCCTAAACCCTGAACGGTCATAACTTTTTCATACGAAATCCATTTTTTGAGCTCTAGGGCTTGTCGGAAAGCTCGTGGCATATACTACACGCCCTCAACTGTTTTTTATAAGAATAACGCGTTGATTTTCAGATAGGATATTTGGAAGTTGACACACAGAGGGGTAAAAACACCAAGGGAGCTCTAGAGGAAATTTCTAGCAACACAAAAGGGGGAACAAGGGTCATTAAAAAAGTGTCTGAAATAAATTGTCTGTCAATTGAAAGGTCAACTTGGAGCTAATCTTGAGACTGATGCAGGTCTATTGAGAAGCAATTGAGAGCGTCCAAGCAAGGGTTTTGCGCAAGCTTGAGAATCAACTTCTCGAGCACTAAAGAGCAAGGTTCAACAAGAAAGGTCGGAATACTCTCAACTCCTCTTCATCAATTCCTAGCTTAGGCTAAGAATGATTAGAAGTAGGAGTAAGTCAGGGCGACGATAGGCAACTATCAAGTTGAAGCATACCTAAACTTCCAGAGGCTGATGTGCCATGTGTTTAAGGAGTTCCTGAGGAAGAGTTTAGAAGTCTACGTTGATGATCTTTGTGCTCATTCCAACATTAGACAAACCCATATCCCTGAACTCAAACAAATCTTTGACAAATGTAGAGAATATCAGGTCTGCCTGAACCCAGAAAAGTGCGTTTTTATGGTCAGGCAAGGCAAGATTCTAGGACACATAGTGTCAAAGAATGGCATATCTACCGACGAAGAAAAAGTGAGAGCCATAGCAGAGCTACCTAGGCCAAAGAATGTCAAGGAAGTACAAGCTTTCATGGGGCATTGTGGTTATTACCGACGATTTATACACATGTATGCTGTCATTGCAAAGCCCATGTACGGGCTTCTGACTAACTTTGAGTGGACGGATGAATGTGAGAATTCCTTCCAGGAGCTTAAACGAAGATTATGTTCAGCACCAATCTTGACCACACCAGATTGGAATAAGCCATTCCATGTTCACGTGGATGCATCCAATTATGCTATTGGATGTGTACTTGCACAACCTACTGGTGAAGGTAATATGGATCTTCCAATTGCCTATGCCAGTAGATAGTTGAATGCGGCTGAACAAAATTACACCACTACGGAGAGAGAAGGTTTAGGCATGGTATATGCAGTTAAGAAATTTAGACACTATTTGCTTGCAAACAAGTTTAAATTTTTTACTGACCATCAGGCATTGCTGTACCTCGTAAACAAGCCATGCAATACAGGAAGATTAGTAAGATGGTTTCTCTTGCTAATGGAATATGATTTTGAGGTTGTGGTAAGAAAAGGTAGGACTCATTTAAGAGCAGATCATCTCTCTAGGCTCACATCGGGAGAAGCCCCACAAGGAGTATCGGATGATCTTCCTGATGCTTACTTGTTTAATTTGGAAGTTATACCGCAGTGGGCTAAGCCATTGGTGCCAGTATTGACGTACGGGCCTAACCATCCAGTGGTAAACACACGGAATAGAGAGGTTGTAAAAGCCCAAAAGTACCACATCATGGCAGGAAGCATGTACAAGCACACAGATCAAGGGATCTTGGCTTGTTGCGTAGAAGAGGATGAGTACGCTAAATGGTTGCAATTAGCACATGTAGGTGCACTAGAGCAACACCATTCAAAGCAACGAACTTTACAGACCCTAAAGAGACTCGGAGTACATTGGCCAACTATGGAAGCTGATGTCCAAAAGTTGTGCAAGGAATGCCCAATCTGTTGCACTAAACCACCTGTGGAACATGCCACTCTTTATCAAGTATCCATTGTGCCAGATTGGAGTGAACCTCTAGTATCATTCTTGAGGACAAACACATTCCCTCCAGACATGACTCTAGCTAGGAAAAGGAGTTTAGAACAAGAAGCCTTGGATTACTCACTCATTGGTGAGAGTCTATACAAGCGTGGTAAAGATGGTTACCTGAGGCTATGTGTCCATGAAAGCGAATATCTTAAGATCTTAGAAATTGCTCACCAAGGTGTAGCAGGAGGACACTTTGGACCGGATCGGGTGATCAAGGCAATACTATTTGCGGGTTTCTGGTGGCCTACCCTTCACATGGATGCACATACCTATGTGAAACGGTGTGATGTCTGTCAGAGGACTCAGTATCCTATACGCAAAGATGAGATGCCACTGAAACCTATGATGGGTGGACTTGCATTCTCTAAGTGGGGAATAGACTTCGTAGGTCCTATTAATCCCCCAGCTAAAGGTTCTCATGCGGAATACATCATTGTTGCAACAGATTATCTCACCAAGTGGGTAGAGGTAAAGGCTACGACAAAGAACGATGCTCAAACAACTGCCAAATTCTTGTTTGAGAATGTATTCACAAGATACGGGCTACCTATAGAGCTTGTAAGTGATAGAGGCACTCATTTCTTAAATGAAGTGATTGGAAATCTACTCCAAGAATTCTTGGTAATACACAAGAAGTCTGCCCCCTATCACCCTCAAGCTAATGGTCAAGCTGAGAGCACTAATAAGATCTTATGCAATGTACTGACGAAATTAGTGAACACTAAACGCTCTGATTGGGACAAACAGCTACACCATGCTGTTTGGGCATACCGAGTTGCCTACAAAACGGTACTCCAAGCCACCCCCTTTCAGATGGTATTCGGCCAAAACGCTGTGCTACCCTTGGATTTCCTGATTCCTACGTTGAAAGTAGCACAAGAGCACGAATGGACAGGTCATGAGCTCTCCTCTAGGATCTTTGACCTTGAACGATTAGGGGAAACAAGACTGAGAGCCGCTGCAGGAATATATGCAGCCAAGAAGAGACAGAAGGCATATTTCGATGCCCATGTGAAGGATAAGGGCTTGAAAGCAGGAGATCTAGTTTTAGTTTATACACTGAAACAACACGCAAGGAAGCTAGAAAAGAGAGGCTACGGACCTATGATCATCAATAGGATCTCCACGAGTGGAGCAGTACAATTAGCCATGCTAGAAGGTGATATTCTCCCAAACTATATTAGCGGTTGCAGAGTCAAGTTGTATCAGGAACCCCTCACGGAGGAAATGCTCAGCCGACTCAACACTGCTAAGAAACGCAAAGAGGAAGAAAAGCGAATTCGAGAAGAGGCTCAAGCAGAAGCTTTAGAACGCATCAGAAGGATGAAGTTACGAAGGCAAGGCCGAGATCAGACTAGAACAGATGACTATGCAGATCAAGGATATCCTATGGCCATGTGTGAAGTCGCAGGAACAAGTTCGCATAGGATAATTGATCGACGTCCTTTCATAACCCTAGATATAGGACAAGGAAAGAGTGCAAGGACCGTAAGAGCCTTGATTGACTCAGGTGCAGCCACTAGTGCTGTTAAATTGTCTTACTGTCAAGAGTTGCAGTTAACTGTCAATCCTGTGGAAGCGTATCTCATAGGATTGGGAGGAGTGGAAACCCCTTGCATGGGCGAGGTGGAACTTCCCCTCTATATTCATGATGAGGCTATAACAGTTAAAGTACTAGTGTGTCAAGACGAGGATCTCACTGAACCTCTTGTCTTGGGTCAAGATTGGATCTATGACCAAGCAGTCAACTTAAACTTAAGAAGTGGACTTCTTCAGGTTTGGGTCAATCATAGTCGAATTACAGTAGAGCTAGATAATGGAGCACTCAAGGAACTAGGAAAGGCACAGACTCCTGGTCCTTCCAGGAATACACATGAAGATGACCATGTTGTTCTTGTCCAAAACTATGTGTTGCAGAGGAATGATATTCGCAAAAAAGGAGTCAGGGATGCAAAGGAACTCCCTTCTTTTCCAAAGGCCAGAAGGAGGCAACAACCAAAGGTGGATCAAAGGCAGAAGAAGCAGAGTACTACCTATGTCGGGGATCCAAAGTACCTGCACAGCAAAATGTCCCAGCAAGTGAAACAAGTGTGGGTGCGGAAAGGCGAACACCCAGTTGCACTCAAGCCAACCACACGGGCAAAGCCTCTTATTAGTAACCAACAACACGACACTAATAAGAAGTCTTTCGGAAATTCTTCTGCTAACGTGAAATCTATTTGGGTGCCCAAGAAGTCGATGAAGGCTAGCCCACAATCAAGACAAATTTGGGTGCCTAAGGCTTGCTTGCGGGTGCAAATAGCTATGCCGAAGCCACAACCTATACAACGTAACCCATTCACTCGCACAACCGGCATCCACTCGTTTTCAACACTCACGAACACACCAAGGCCCATGAGCACGAACAGAATTATTTGTAAATGGGTCCCTAAAAGGCCTCATGTTCAAGCTGATACACCTATAATGTTCTCTAGCGTCTCTACGAAACCAAGAGAAAAACCCATCCACTGTATTTGGCAGCTTAAGACCTGTAATAAACCCCCCGACCCCAATTTGTAAATTCACCCCCACTTACTAACTGCATTAGTCTCCTAGGAATACCCAAGCATTAACTACACACACTGTCTTCGTGCACTTACTAACCACTAACTCACCATCTACCTCATGTTAATGTTGTAACGGGGACAACAATGGATTTATTCTGTCCATTACGATGTTAACACATGATTCTATATTCTCACAGAATCAGAAGGCAAGAAGTAAAATGGCAAAAGCGACAGGTTCGGGCTCACAAGTAGGGATACTTACTGCAGGAATTGATGTGGATAGTCTACCTGTGGATGTGCCACCAACTGAACGACCAGTGGAGCTGCAGCACCTTCAGCAAATCCCGGTGCCGGATCCACCTACAGGGATCACGGAAAGAGTCCATGCCAATTCTCATTGGTTCAATGGCATGCCAGGTCCATTAGGAGAGGCCAAGTATATATGGGAGTCTAAGTGCGAGTATGACAGATCATGGGTTCGATTCCAATTTTTCTCCAAGGAGTTCGAGACTTTACAGAACACCGAGGATCTCCAGACCATATGGCAACGAGCAGGGCTGGCAGAATACTTTGAAGCCCCACTACCTAAACCAGATCTCCTCCGATGTTACTATTTGGTCTCCACATTACAAGCTAATGAAGAAAAGGACAAACCCGGATCATTTGTTCTTCCCTCCTTGCTGGGCAACAACGAGTTGAAGAGGTTTGAACTTACTGTGGAGTTGGTAAGCGACGCTTTGAATATGCATGGCACGCATGTACCCTCTGAAAAGGATGCTCTTGTTCCCACTAACATGAAGGATAGGAAACTATTGAAGCTTAAAGATATGGCAGCACTCACACCAAACGTGTCCATCCCTCTCCGCATGTGCATGCAACATTTCGCCTTTCCCGGCCAAGACCGCTTCACACAACCACACAAGAGAATCTGGTTCGCTCTCTACTTAGTGGAAGCAGGTGCGTTACCCATTAAGCTACCGGTATGGATTATAGATCAATTGTATGAAGCAAACAAACGGTCTTCTAGGAAATTAGTGGTGAACGGATGCTGTGCAATCACACGCATTATTTACCGGTGCCTAGCATACGATGTCCCCATTGAACGTGCCTTAACTTGGGCACAATTACAAATGTTTAAAAGGCTCAAGACGTCCACACATCAATCCAAGCGCATGAGGGGTGCGATCCCTTGGGTGTCCAGACAAGGGAAGTTCTGACTACTCCTGAGGTATCGCCACGAAGGGAGGCCACTGTACCTCCCTTTACCATTAGGATACCCAGGTCGGGATCTGAAACTACGACACAAGCTACCCCATCGGCTCCTCCTGTTCCACCTGAATTCGAATTTGCTGCCACTGGAGATGCTGAAGGAATGGACCCCCAGGACTTCGAAGCATTCCTACAAAGTACACAATTCTCTGATGTGGAGTTTTATTCAGAGGCAGAGGAGCAAGGCACATCCTCACGAAGAAGAAGAAAGTCTACAGACGGTCGACATGTACATTGGAGTGACGCTCAGCAAGGTCAACAACAAGGACACCTAGAAGAAGAAGGAGCGTATGAAGAGGAGACCACTGAAGCCCCAGCCTATACAGCAGAACTCCGAAGGCTGTATCAGATTATGGAAAGAGTGCGATCGCAACAACTACTCACCGAACAGAGTAGCAGAGTACTCATGACTCAGTTGTTGGAAGAAGCAGGAGTTGACTCAGAGTATAGGGAAGGTCTCTTATTGATGGCAGAAACATATGGGGTAGTGGAAGCAGTGCGCACTGCCATTCGGAGGTCTCCAGTTCAATATGACCCACGAAGGTTCCAGACACGACCACGCTCAGGTAAGAATATCCAGATTCCCATTACAACTGCAGAAGAGCCAACTATTACATCTGAACCTATCAAGACAACCTCCCAAGCAACCGAAACGGCTAGCCAAGAGCACCCAGTCACCCATGAGGAGTCCACAGAGCCACAACCACCCACACCCCCACCATCGCCTCCTAGAGCAGAAACAGTGGAAATCACCTCGACCACTCAACCCACCGAACCAACCTTCATCTTCCGTACTCCCATCTCTAGTTCCACCCTATTCTCTACCACTGATAACCCAATCTTTGAAGCAACCCCCATCACTACACAATCCACCGAACCGCTCATAGAGCCTGCCCTAGGGCAACCATCCCCCATGCCCTCAGCCATAGGTCATCCTGACCCTAGATCCACATTCATGGGTTTCCCTGCTACCACGCAACCCTTCATGCCCTCTTCAAATCTACGACCTCAACCCCCGACCTCCATCTCTCCATTTCTACAATCCCTCCATGACCTCCTTGCTAGAACTTTTCAACCCAGGTCTCAACCATTTCCTTTCTTTTCAGCTCCCCACCCCACTTCTCATCTATTCACCACTTCCACACACACACCACCTACCATTCCAATGTATATGGCAGACCCCACACTCGCACCCACTCCTGAAGGTATGGACATTTCACCACCCACGGCACCTCCCCCCACGATTCCACCTCCTCCCATTCCCCCTCCACCAATCTCACTCACACACACGACTTCAATAGACACATCATTCACTCTTCCCCATCCCCAATTCCCTTCCCATGCATCTCCCACTGTAAACACCACCCACTCATCTATAGGAAGTGCATTGGACACCATGCTTGCTTGTATATCAAACTTAAGGACAGATTACATTCAGCTCCAGCAACAGAATGAACGCCTGCACGAGCACTCAGAAACACTACAGCACCGCCTTGCGGCACTAGAAGAGGAAAATGCTCGCCTCCACACACAGTTCCAAACTCTCCAAGAAGCTCATGGCATATTGGAGGTACAGTTACAGAACACAGATCAGGAAGCGATACAGGTGGTAGAAGGTCACCTACGGACACAGCTCGAACGCAACTCAAAGCTTCAGCGAAATATGGCTCTACTCAAACGCCATCTTGCGGCCGCTCAGGAAGAGAATCGACGTCTGCAAGTACAAAATCAAGAGAACCTGGAGGCAGCTATTGAGAGCACACCGGGGGCACCCATCAGCCCATCCAAGTTTCAAGCAGTGACCCCCGATAATATCAAGATCATATTGGAAGACTATGCCATGCTGCTTGAAGCACATGATAAACTATCGGGGGAACTGGGACAATTGAAGCAGGAACACCAAAAAGGACCAACAGCAGCCTCTCCAACCACCCCCTCCGCGGCTTCACTTCTCACAGACACAGAGGCCATAAAAGATCTCCAGAAACAGGTCACTGAATTGCAAACACGTCTACTACAATATGAGAGACCACCTTCCCCTCCAGAGGCTCCCACGGACGAAGAAGTTGTGCAAATTCCTGTGGAACAAACGTTTGACGAAGAATACGATCCACAACCATTCCCAGGAGGCCAACAAACAGAAGAAGCTCAAGACACATTCGAGGCACCACGGCCCCCATGGCTACGTCAAGTGGAGGAAATCGGGAGTTCGCACGAAGAGCGCACAGTAGTGCAAAATCAGGCCATGAGGGTCATAGAGGAAACTGTGTTACAATCGGCTTACTTCAAGAACCTGTCATCGAGATGCCTGATCCTCTCATCTGAACTCCAATACAGGCCGTATTATATTATCTTGGCTGATTATAATGCAGAAATACAAAGAGTCACGGGTCAGATTCCTACCTTTGCGACCCAATTTCAACCCGAAGACCTTCCTCCAGAGGTGCAAAAAGGCAAAATTCGTCAACCCACCTGGCGGCAGAAACTTCTAGAGACATATCCAGAAATGCTACGCACATGGAACAACGCGCCTTTACACCTCCTATACAATCCATGCTACGGTCCAGTCCCACGCCGCAGGTCTTGGAAGGCATTCAATATCAAGGTACAGAACAACGCGCAATGCAAGGAATGGCTGAACTACCCGTACATTGCGCCACCACAGGGACCACCGTCGGTAGCATATATGATGGGAACCATTCGCCACTGGATGCCGCGCTTGAAGCCCATGCAAGATGTAGCAGCGCAAATGATGCTTAAAATCTTAGATATGATGCAAGTAGTCCTGAAGACTTTTAGAAATGCAGCCGCACCACAGGTACGTCTCCCGGGGTTTAGCAATGGAAATTACGACTTGGTGTATGACATGAGCACCACCCCCAGTATTCGTGTGGCTTACGCCTGGCATGCACGCATCAAATACCTCCCTGCCTGCTACAAACAGACCTTCGAAGAAATGTTCAGATCAGGTTTCTGGGAGTATCACTCGGAGATTTTCGCACCAAAGCCAACACATCTGCTCCAACTTTTTGCTTGTGAACAAGCAATGTACTCAGAGTACTACACCACCCCGCAACCAGAGACCCCTGGTGCAATAAATTGGGATGCATTGGAAGCTGATCTAGCAAGAGGCTTAAGGATAGGAGAACATGAACTGGCCACCAATGTCATCCAATATTATATCGACCACCCGAGAGAACAAAGGTCTGTCAAGGGCGACAGACGCTAGGAAGGGGGGCGTGTTGGCATACAAAGCAACAGAGGAGTCATGCACAATACGGCAACAAGGCCAAATCATTTTTTCCCATGGATTATTTACAACTCAAGTGATTTTAATCACTACACAAACATTGTAAATCCCGTTTTTGGTAGAATAGACGCCATTTTGTGCAAGCCGAGGAGTCCTCGAGCTTGAGGAGTATTAGAAGTACCATCGTACCAATTTTCATAATTTTTAGAGTTCGTTTGAGCCCTCAAATAAGCCCTGGAACTTAATTTTTAAATAGGCCGGACACTAGGTCTGGACAGGGCCAAAACTAGTCAAAAAACTATAAAAAGGGCTAGAGAGCTCATTTTTGGGGTTAGATTGTTTGTGAATTGAACTTATGTAAGAGACCTTTTGATTAATGCAAAGAACTCCATTGTTCCTCTCCTTGTTCTTGCCTTGTGTGCGCGTGTGTGTGTATGTGTGTGCATGCCTGTGTGCTTCTCACTCACGCACTTGTGCCTTCACTTGCTCATAGTCTTCATACTAGTCCTCACGTCTCCACGGATTGACAATTATGAGGTGAATCTTCTCACGTTGGTACTCACCATTGTGCTAGAGCGACAAGGAGCAAAGATCACTTTTTCTCCTGTCTTATGGGATTGAGAAAAATTCTCAACTTTTGCCTTACCTCTTTTCAAGATCCTCAAACGGTCCCTATGAGCCCCTTTATGATTATGAAGAATAACCGTTGTAATGTTTGGAAAGCTAAACTCCTCCTCATGTACTCAAAACCTAGGAGGGACATGATCACTTTTCTTGTTGATTATGTTAATTACTACCTCAAGTGAGGTCTCCCTCTCTCTCTTGAGAGAAGCTCGTCTGCTGTTGTAATCTTGTTTAGCATCAATTTTATTCTTCCCGTTTTTCTCAAAAAAAAAAAGAAAAACAGCGCTCTGGTGCTTTTACGGTGCCAGCACCCTGGTGATTTTACGGTGATAGCACTCCGATGACATTACGGTGCTAGTAGTCCGGTGATATTCCGGTGGCAACACTTCGGTGAAATTACGGTGGGATTCTCCGTGCATGCCAGTCAGAAGATTCCATTCCGAAGCGTCTGTGGGTGGTCTTTAGCACTGCAATTTGATGTGGATTCTCTTCATAGCAATAGTCTTCTTTTTACATGTTTTCTGCTTGTTTGCGCTGGTGCATCTTGTGGGCAATGATCCGCTCTTGTAGGCCCAAGCGTATGACATGTAACTAATGGCGAAGGAGAATAGCGCGAATGCAGCTTTATCCTGCGGCACCAATTTTTCTCTATAGATGTCTTTTTTAAGCTGGCAGAGCTGGGGCCAACAATCCCGGTGCCATTCGTAGATATTAAAATGAATGGTGATTTGGTTGAGGACTCTGCCAGTGATTTTCATGGCAAGCCTGCATCCAAATCTAAGACTGGCAATTGGAAAGCGTGTTTTTTGATCTTTTGTTGCGAAGTCTGTGAAAGGATTGCATTTTATGCTATTTCTTCAAATCTTGTGCTTTATTTGTCAAAGGAGCTTCATGAAAGCATAGATGAATCTGAAAAAAAAAAGTTAACAATTTGGACAGGCACGACATTTCTCACACCTCTTGTTGGGGCATTCCTAGCGGATGCTTATTTGGGCCGATACTTGGGCCGATACTGGACACTTGCACTCTTCATGTGTGGTTATTTTCTGGCACTTATTCTCGTTACCTTGGCAGTTTCTTTGCCATCACTAAAGTCTGCCCCCCTGTAAGATACTCCCTGACAAATCTATTGCATGCCCTGCTGGCTCACGAATGCAAGTTGGATTCTTCTATTTTGCATTGTATCTGATGGCATTAGGAGCTGGAGGCATTAAGTCCAATGTCTGCTCCTTTGCGGGTGATCAATTTGATGAGATGATCCTGTTGAGAGCAAGAGAAAGGACAAACCAAGAGAGTTTAAATTTATGCAATATTTACATTGTGTGATTGTCATAATTTCCGTTTGTTGAATGATTTTGGAGAGATCATAATTTCTCTGGTTTATGTTGTGTCAAATAATAATTTCCATAATCTCACTACTATAAAAAATTAAATAAATCAATATACACATTAAAATAGTACTTGGGTTTTTGATTGGTTGGTCAGCAATCACAGCGAAACTTAGATCCTCCTCTACTCCTCACTTCCTCATATCACTTTCATTAGGGTACCATGTTCGTATATCGAAGATGAAAACCGCATGGAGTTATGTGTCCTTAGTCTCATTTTGATGCCATGGGGATGAGCATTTGAATGCTATGGTGCCATATGAGTGCGAGGTAGCGTTAAGTCGACAGAAGCACTCTTTTCTTTTGTTTTTGGTACTAAGAGAGTGTGATGTAGCGTTAAGTCGGCAGAAACACTCTGTGTGGATTGTGAATGTGAGGTAGCATTGATACGGCAGAAGCATTCACTAATTTTCTTTTTCATTTGTGTGCATGTTTTGAGTAGTGGATGATGTGGAATATGGGATACACACCTTCATGTTGATTTGAGTCTTCATATATGGATATTTGATGCTGATCATACTAATCCAAAAAGACAAGCTCTGCTTGATCATTATTTGTTGATTTATGTTGGAGTACTTATGGATAGAGGAATATGCCGAATAGAAGTAAAGCTTGCTAATGATAAAGCTATGATTGGATATTCTAGCCCTCTTCCCGATTTGCATAGATTGAACATGATAATGATGTAATGTAGAAAGATATATGAAAATAATGTAATTGATGAGCTATGTAATTATGCCATTTTTTGTACTTCATGCCAAAGCATATAGGAGGGCAGACTATGGGTTGTGTGTAATGCACTTGCATATCTTGGATTAAGTTCCAGGCACTTTGCTTGGCATTACATATTTCTCTTAGTTCTAGACTATTATGGGCATTGTCTTACCTTCCATACCATGGATTTGGGCCATGCACTTTGGTTGGGGGATAATGTTTCATAGGGTAGAAGCATTTAGAAAACCTTGGACATTGGTAAGCACGGTGAGGGGTTCGAGTCCACCGTGCGTGCCAGTGTTAAAGGCACGTACGCATTGGCATTTTATGGTTTTATTAAGGCTTAATTTGAAGGGTTTATGGAGGGTTGCAATGGAAAGTCATGTACCCCGTGCGAACGGGTGTGACAAGTTGTATAAATATATCACATGGATTAATAAAAAGAGGGGGAGCAGTGCGCACATTTCTTGGAGCAAGTTTGTGTGTTGGATGAGGCTTCTTCTCCCTCTACTTTCTTGTTATTATATTGGTCTGCATGCGTTAATGGCGAAAGTGTGGATCTGTAATGTTATGTATCTGTTAAGATAGAAACATTCTTGTTCTCGTTCATTTCTTGAAGTTTATGAGCATGATGACATGATCGAATGAAGTTATGGCATTCTCTCTCTCTCTTCTTCCCTGTTGCGGGAATGTGTATGCATTCCTGTAAACAAAGGATGACGAATTGTGCTTGATCCCTCGCTTAGTGAATTCCCAAACAAATTCTTGGAAGAATTGTTCGATATGGCCAAAACAATTTGGATCTAGGGATTGAAACCAAGTTAAGGCTATTCTAGTGAGGGTTAGCCCAAAGGATTCATATTGCATGATAAAGTCATCCACTTGCTCCGCTCACAACACCTGTTTGTATTCTACAATGTGGTCATAGGGTTCTCCTGTGCCATCATAATGATTTCGCATACATTTGGCTAATTGGATTGGTCTCAGTGTTTTGCTCATATTTCCCATTTCCTGGCTAGTGTGGCCGTGGGGTTTAATTCCTGACATGGTGAATTGCTCCTGTGGTCTGTTCGGCATACTACATTGGCTCGTTTGTCCTGACATCACATTTTCTGTTCTTTTTTGGGTCTGGAATGGGTTTTGTGAGGTAGTTGCCTGATCTCGAGGAGGGAATATAGGCAGATCCATGTACTTTAATCTAGACCCCTCCACTTTATCTACAGGCCAATATCTCCTTTGATTTTGGTCTAGGAATGTAACTCTAGATGGATTTTCTAGATCCCTAAACTCGTATATGGTTATTGGGTTGATGCCTTCTCCTTGTGTCAGTGAATCCGTTTGTAGGAGTAGGTTTGATCCATGTACTAAGTACACATCCATCAGATAGTCATCTTGGAGTATCTTGTCACTTGCAATACTTGAGTCATTACTAACTTTCCCCTAGGGGTAGTCACTGTATCTCCACTATTGGTTCTCCCCAAAGTTCCTTGTCCCTCTAACTCTCCTCTTTCATTGATCTGTTCAGGGTTTTCGGTTACTACATATATCTGGCCCATCTTGTCCATGTAAACTCCACCATCATACTTGACAGCTGGTCTTGGAACTATTTCAGATTCCGTAGTGTTTATCATTCTTACTACTGACCTCGGTAGACCATCAAGGTAGATGGGTATTCCTTGTAAGTTAGTGGATATGTATTGAAGAGAAATATGATATTCCCCTTCCACTTTAGACATAAAACCTTCCCTAGGTACTAAACTATGCATGTCTTCAGAAGCCAAGAGTCTCTCCCAGTTAAATGACATTTCTGGCTCACTCGTCTTTGAACTCAGCACGTAGTGCTAACCACTGAGTTGTGAGTCTCCGACTTGGTTGTGTGGTTGACACTAGGTTCAAGTGATTTGGTACTTTATCTATCTCTTCCTAAGTATCAACTTGATCTTAGGTTCATAAGCCTTGTTTATAAGTCCAAGATTGTCCTTTGAACTGCTCAAAATCTTGTGGAACCCCTTGCTTCCTAGTCCAACCTGAGGGTCAACTTCAAAATACCCTATCTAATAATCTCCATGAGCTTTCCAACGAACCCAAAATCACTCCGAACGGATTTCATATGAGAAAGTTATGCTAGTTCAAGGTTTTGGGGGTTAAAACAGGGAAATAGGATCTCTCTGGGAGTACCTTAGGACAGGCGATACGATAGCACCAAGGTGATACCAACTTCCACGATATGATACCACAAGGGAGACTACGATCACGATACCAACTTCCACGATACGATACTGCTTTTCACAAGATACGATACTGGAAATGGTCACGATACAATACCTCTAATTTGCACGATAGGATACTAGAAATCACACGATACGATACCTCTGCACTCGAGGATACGATATCAAGTTAGTGGACGATATGATACAAGATTTCTCACGATACGATACCAGGGTTATGGACAATACGATACCAAAATGTTCATGGTATGATACCAAAACTTTACACGATACGATAGTGGTTCTATGAACGATACGATACCGAAGGGTCAGACGATACGATACCACTTTTTGCACGATACGATACTAGAATAGGCACGATACGATACCGCTCGATCGATGATACAATACCACCGAGGCGATCGCGATCGCGATACTCGCACTTGATGATACGATACCAAAATGGTATCGTGATACCTCAAGTGGGCGTGCATGATACGATATCTCTACAAGTATCGCGCTACACGGGAATTCTGGTATCGCGATACCAAAACTCAACCGGACATGATACTTGGAGGTTTTTAAGCCCAAATTCAAAATTTTTTGCAAATATGTGTACCTTATGTTCTCCTTGTCACTCCTATGTGCCTATAGATGCAAGGTCACCCTCCAAACTCACGATACGACACTCGTGATACCCAACGTAGGTCTTGTCACTCCGCGATACTGCTGCTCAGGTTTTTGACGTTTTAGTGGTGCAAATCTCTGTATTTCATCAACGCTTAAGTTATGAACTCTCTCTGAACTCCTTGCACACCGAGAATGAAGAAGAAGAGGTGAAAATCGGGAATGTATAGGCAAAAAAGATGAAAAAATCAGAGAATGTGAAGATGAGAGGAGATGCTGGTGATGATGATGATGGAGATGAAGCAAAACTTAGAAACTGAACTGAAAATGGTGATTTTTTTACCTTGCAACATTGCTACTCTACGTCTTACCATCACACGCTCGTCCTCCAAGCTCTCTCCTTGGCAACGGTGCCAAATTTGGTGTCACTCTAGCACAATGGCAAGCACCAACGTGAGGAGCTTCACCTCATAAATGTCTCACGGAGACGTGAGGACCGGTATGAAGACCAAGAGCAAGTGAAGTGCACAAGTATGTGAGTGAAAGCATACAAATATGCACACACACACACACACACGCACAAAGTAAGAGCAAAGAGTGGAACAATGGAAGGACTTCGATTACAAAAGAACTCTCTTACAAAGATGAAATCTGCAACAAGTTAACCCCAAAAATGAGCTCTCCAACCCCTTTTATAGTTTGCTGAGTGGTTTTGGCCCTATCCAGACCTAGTGCCCAGCCTAGTTAAGAATTAGGTTCCAAGGATTATTTGGGGACTCAAACAGAGTCTAAAAATTATGAAAATTGGTAGGATGATACTTCTAATACTCCTCAAGCTCAAGGACTCCTTGGCTTAAACAAAATAGAGTTCTAAAAATAGAAAATGGTATTTACAATGGTTTTTAGTGATAAAAATTATTATTTTTATAGGGATTTCTTCTGAAAATTTGACATGTGCTTCTTGGAGCTCCCTACATGCTCCTTCTTATTATGTGTCCACTTCATTGATGCACTTCCATGCTTGTGTGTGACCTTGACTGTCAACAGTGGGTGTTCTTGTAATCAAAAGTATATTTTTGTAACCTTGTCTACTGTAGTTAGAGAGCACAATCTAGTGCTCCCCTGATATTTTGGCAAGACTATCTGCATCAAGACCAGGCACCATGGATTCACTATGCAAGGAGATTCAATCTACCATAAAGGACTTGATCGAACATGTCCAGGAGAGGAAAATATTGCTATGACAAGATGATCGATCAGTTTTAACATATGCCTTGAATATCAAGATGTTCTTTCGTGGAACTACATATCAAGAAGACTGCATGGTTAATCAGTTTCAAAGTGGCCTCAATTCTAAAGTCAAGTATCTCTTGCTATCCATGCCTCAAGCAAATACCTTAGAGGATGTTATCAATCAGGCAATTCAATGTGAGAATCAATTATTCAAAGAAAGTCAAGTCCAAGAACTAGAAGTGTTGAATAATCAAGACACTGTTCCTCAAGAATCTGAATCAAAAATTTTTTAAGCCCAAAAAGTAATTAAAAATGATATGGATTATACATGTTATGAAGATATCAAGAAGGTAAAGGATAAGAAGGAATTCATGTTCACTCAAGTAGGTGTGCTTACTCAATGCTCTCCATCAACGATCTTGGAAACAACACAACATTCCACTAGAAGCTCAAAGGATCTACCGCATGAAGAACCCAAGGAAGCTCAAGAGACACCCTGTCCTTCACCACCTATCAAGATTGAGGATCATGAAGAATTCCAAGTCGTGCATGTATTAGATTCAAGGATCTCTCGATGAATATTGGAATGCTTTATTTATTGGAAAGCATATGACATTAGTGATCGTACCTGGGAACTTATAGAAAATCTTCAAAGAGCAAAATTAAATGTTCATGAGTTCCATAGGGAGAATCCAATGAAACCCAAGCTAGAGAACATGGCCACTCCTTGTGGAACTCGTTGCTTGAGGCAGAGGTGATATCATGGACATAAAGAAAACCATCTTAAACCTTAGATTCCATGTCAATTTTCTTTATCTCATGTTTGGTTAGGATTTTGGAGAAACTAATGCTACCATTGCGTCCAGAATGTGCCAAAACCACAAGATCGACTGCCTATTTCTTGAATTTTGATACCTAGAGGTCTTGTTTCTAGTTGATGATATCATC
Organism: Ceratopteris richardii; assembly: GCA_020310875.1. NCBI lineage: Eukaryota > Viridiplantae > Streptophyta > Polypodiopsida > Polypodiales > Pteridaceae > Ceratopteris > Ceratopteris richardii. The sequence goes on along the minus strand of CM035423.1, from coordinate 15,991,463 downwards.
GATGACATCATCAAATCGTAACCACCCTTGAAAACCTATAAAAGGAGGGGTTGGCCACATTCATTCTCATTCTTGTGGATACCAGTCTTGGGAGCTCAAGGAGTCATGATCACCAAGTAAGTACTTTCATGTTCTAGTTCCTGTTCTAGTCTTGTCTCTTGCTCTAGTCTTATCTAGTCTTGTATCGTGGATATCCTTTCTTGTCTTGTTGTAATCTCGTAGTACAAGATCTTGTTGAGTTGCTTCTTGTATCTACTTCATCTCCCAAAAGGGAGTTCTTGTAATCCTGATAGCTTGTTCCATAACTACGATCCCAGGTTGTGGGATCTAATATATCATCTCTAGTCGAGTTTTCCATACCTATCGGTCCCAGGTTGTGGGATGTCTTGTATCGATCGCATATCCTTGTATCATTTTCCCTACGTGGGTGTTCTCATAATCAGAAGTATATTATGTAACCTTGTCTACTATAGTTAGAGAGCACAATCTAGTGCTCCCCCTAGCAGGCACTTCCTTATACATGAGTGCCAGCTCCTTATTCACCGCATCACTCCCAAGGGGGATTTGTTGATATATTTAGGTAGTGATGTGTGTAAACACTCTTGGGGCATGTTTTTCCCTCTTTAAGAGGTTTTTTCCCCCCTAGCTTGTATATACGCCTATTGCCCTAATGGGCTACTTATCTTTGTACATTCTAGTGGTAATACATGCAGTATTGTGTGTTGTGCTCCAAGCTTCTTCTTCTTCCTTGTGTTGTTTGCATGCTTCCATAGACATCTAACTCCAACACTCATTCCTCTATAATTGTGCATGATTTCTTGCCAATGATCTTGTACAACAGTGTGTTATAATACATACATTTCATTGATCAACTATCCCTACATCTCTGCTATTTCTACTCAAAACAATGATCTTTGCATGAACGTATCTCAGTGATATCTCCATCATTTTTCATGTTCTATAGCTTGTTGGAATCAAATCAAAGTCTACTTTAAGCTGTCAAAATTTGAATATTTTTGGTTCACCCAATTTGGAGAAATCTACGACCAAGTGCTCTGTGGTCATTCTCTGCTCAGTCCCAAAAAGTCGGGGGTAAGCATCTACTTGCTAAAGTGATTGCTCAGTGTATGGTTTATCATTTTAAGTAGTTCCACTTATAATCATTAGTTATCTAAGCCAACTAGATACCCTCAAAAGGATTTTGATCAATTGCTACTATACAATGAGCATTGAGCAAAAGATCCAGCAGGTGTCAAGACCAAAATAGCAAGTTTTTGGTCATTAGCTACTTATGAAGTTATCTGTATTGATCTAATTGTTTGAAGTATCAACTCCAAGGTACCTGTGGAAGGGGAATCAAGCAAAAAGAGAAGAAGAAGAAGATCAAAGGATAAAGCTGCTCAATAAAGAATAAAGATTATCAAGAAAACGAACAACTCTCTACCCAAAGCCCCGCAGGGGCACGCATCAGGCAACAACGCCAAAGGCTCAGGTCTTGAGGAGTGGAATTAAAGAAAGATAACAACCAGGAAATTTCATGGGAGGTTGCACACAGCTTCCTCTTCCACTAGGAGCTGGCGGTGGAGTGTAGAGGCCAAGGTCTTCAAGAGACATTTGAGGCATGAGATCACCTCTTAAAAGAGCACTGGTATAACCGTTGCGTGGGTGACATACACCAGCATCAATCGTCATTGCCACAACAAAGTGCCAAATGTTAAACAACTCTAACTAGGTTAATCGGTTGAGCAAAATACTTCATGTGGGAAGTTCATAGCAGGTTTAGAAAATCCATTTGTGAACTTGACTGAACTCATGGATGTGTTTCCAAAGGCTAAGCTATGACTGGCGGCACAAGCCCTTCAAGACTTTGACACCTATATTTGATGCTAGACAAGCGAAGCATGAGTCCCAATAAAGAAGATAACACTAATGATAGCCAAAAAATCATTCAAGTATCATTGAGAGGAAATATCCAACATGAAGTAGTCCCACACAACCTTCCCATTTGATACCTTTACATGACTAATGTATAAATGGTTATGGTTAGCCGCCTCGACAGGTTTTAAGTGTATAAAAATTTGAGTTTCAAAAAATAAACTCCAAATCATCAGGTTTGGACTGTGTTCATGTAGATAAAGCTTTGTAATACACATGCACATGTATCACTTGTGTTCATGTAGATAAAGCTTTGTAATACACATGCACATGTATCACCTATACTGAAAATACAAGATATGAGAGAGCTTATGGATATTAGTCACAATAGGAAGTATGCATTTTAAATTACACCCAAACCTTGCGTTCAGTAATGCAAAAATCAATCCGAGCTTTTTCCATACATGACCCACATATGCACTTGTTGACATCAAGAAGAGGCTACCAAACCCATGAGTTAGAGAATTTACAGATACATTAGATACAAACAATTCTTTTCAAAAGAAGTTTGGCCTTTTCATTAAAAATGAGAGATGATGGTTGCAAGTCTAGCATATTTCAATTTATGATGACATGCAGCAAACCAGCAGCTTGATAATTGATCATTGTTATTCTTACGAGAAACCAAACAATCATTTGAAGGATGCCTTACACAACTCGCAGGAAATCTCCACGGAAGTGACAAGATCAATGATGGATGCTATTGACACCCAAGACCTCCATTAGCAACAAATGTGGACACAAACACTTTGGGGCAATCACACATCCACACTGCATTAGTAACTTGTCCAACTAGTCCTCATTCTAGGAAGAAGAATACATGGACCGATTTTCTACTCCGACACCTGGGGCATAAGATGCTAAACAAAATTCTGATCAAAAAATTCATATCTCTGAAGGTGCATGCTTGGCTTTGCTTGTATCACCAAATTCGCACCAAAATATATGCAAACATGACTTCATACAGTCCTACAAGATAAAGATTGAAGGTTCCTGCAGCAATTCAGCTCTTATAGAGATAAGCAGCAACAAAGAAGTAATAGCAATGCCCTGGGATACAGGAGTCACCAACTTCTGGCAATCGTTCTTCCAAGCCCTAGATAGTCAGCAACCATATGCATAACCGGGGGATTTGATGTATCTTTTACTCTTTTGATCTCTGCAAGCTTGGAGTAGAAAGACTAGGTTATGGGGGCCTGCCGACGAAGAGCACATATAGCACAAGCATTGATGCCCTACCTTCGTTGCAGATCACAGGAACCAGGAGCAAGAAGTTTCCCAGTGTCAGTGCTAAAAATATAGGCCGCCGCGTGTGGAGCAAAGCAAATAGGCAAGCAGAACGGAGCATGTAATTGGAGGCAGTCCAGAGTTTGGGAGGCTAGTGGAAGAGCAGATGCTCGACCCAAGCAGCACTTTCAGTGAGAACATGGGCACACGACGGCTCAGCCCCAAAGAAGTGAGTGCGAAAAGGAAATGAGAGGGAGCATCAATGTGGGACCCAACCATACCCATGCATTAGGAGGGATTGTTGCATTTTTCCATTGCAGAACGGTCAGCTTAATCAAGACAGCAACGATGATAAGGACACCTCCCCAATCGGACTTTGATAGAAGCAATACTCCTCACAGGTGGCCATGTAAAACAAAAACCATCAAAAATCCATTCCACAGGTACCTACGTAGCTTCAAATC